>OX439044.1:5516440-6116440 GCA_949317995.1 Acholoe squamosa
GGCATCATCTATCTAAAAATTCTCACCTTTACAAAAATGCTTTGAATAAAAGTTTGATGGTTATGTCTTAAGACTTTCTTTGGGCATGTCTCCCAATCACCATTGCATAAACATGCTCCTGAGGGGACACCAAAATGGTTTCAAGGTTTGACATCTATATTGCAAATCTTTTCCTGGGGGGATGGGGCCAGGCCCCCACATTCCCTTGCACAACAATATATGAAAATGCTAGATTCACACCTGAGACTACCAGAATGATGAAAATCCCTTGAACTAGAGAGTTTGACATCTATATTCATTTTTTTTTAGGGACTAGCACCCCTAACCCTCTCAAGAGCAATGCATTACCACATAAGATTTGCACCCTCTTTCTGAAAACCCTCACCACCCAGGGTTACACTAAAAATGCTTTAAACTATAGAGTTTGATGTTTATATTTCAAAAAATTTCTAGGGGATATGCTCGAAAGCCTCCCTCAAACACTATTGTGTGATCAATTATGATTTTCATTTCCTGTTCTCATAATCTTAGATTTACTGCTGATGGTACACCAAAAAGCATTAAACTATACATTGTAACATCTATTATTCAATTTTTCTTCTTGGGGGCAAGCCCCCAAACCCCCTTGGAATAAAACACAACACCATACATATAACAGTCTAAGCATGTTGCACGCGACATGCGGTGGTCAACTCCTGGATCCGCCACTACCGGGTCTGTCGCTGTGCTTCACTTGCAATGGCAAAAAGGTCCACTTTTCAAGCAATGGTCTCCCCCCCATGGGGAAGGCTGGGCACGGGCTTGATTTAGTGACCACTAGATGCAGGGCTCTGATGGCATTGGAGTGAGGGATCCCACTACGATTTGAACGCGACCCAGTCATACCATCTTGAGAAGTGCCTTCCTGAAAGAATTATATGTGGCCTATATTATAGTTTAGTAATATGCATGGTCCAACTAGTCGCCATGGTGTCTGTGGGGTGTATATAGGGGGGTAGTAGGGGCAGAGTCAAGTCTCTAATCAATGAGTTACACCCATCTAAGCACACCAATCCCACAATGCAATTCTCACCACCAGAACCCCAGCGGTCGCATGTTGCGCATGCTCGGCTGGAAATGCATTGTGGGTAGGGTGTGGGAAGTGTTTGATTGGTGTGGAAAAGGGGGAATTAGACCTGTAAGGGTGAAAGGGTATACATATTATCATGCATCATATCCATGCACTGATGAGTCTACTCCCTATAGAGCTGCATTGATGCATCATGCTGGCCAAAGGTCATGATGCATTGATGCATGGTTAGTGCTTGAGCAGTGCATCATGCGGATCCTCTGGGAGTGTATCATGACCACTAAAGGGACCGCAGACGGGCCAGACTCGATCGATATCTAAGGAGTGTGGTCCCGGTCCGATCGGGGAAATCAAACATGTTGATATTGACCGACTGGATCGGACGTCCACACAGACACTCCCGATCGTCAGGATCGGCTGATCCAGTCAGTCCCGTCTGCGGTCAGCTTAAGGATTATAAAGGTATGTGCGGATATGTGCACTATGCTTGCACACATGCCTTTTAGGTACTGATAGAGGCACGAGGTGGAGCCGAGTGCCTCTATCACTTATACATACCGTCAATACTGTTTTGATGCTTAAGATCAATTAATCCCTTACCCACACAGTTTATTAGAAACTTGTGCTTAATTGAGAACCAGAAACCATAACTGCTACAATGTATGACAAAGTGAACATAAAGATAAAAGTGTTTCTACTTAAAGCTTTTCTAAGTTAGCTATGTAAACTGTTATTGCCAAGTACATATTTTATACTACTTTATTTACCTAATTCTATCAATCGTACCGTTAATATTATAACATGTTTATACTTTGTTGTTGGGGTATGTTTGTATTCAACTTTAGTGTCCTTTTTCCTCAGTGCCCCTTATCAATGTGATTGAGGAGTAGTCCCTTGAGGGTCTAAGTAGTTACCATATTACAACATTGACATGCTGGTTACACTGTATAGAGAGAACATCCAGAGAATGTCAAACATTTAACACTTTGAGAAACACTAATGTAGGAATGCATCATTTCCATGGGTCGCCAAGATGTATGAATGCAGGCCTGGCAAATAACATTGAAGCATCATACCGATTGGTCGCCAAGATGTATGAATGCAGGCCTGGCAAATAACATTGAAGCATCATACCGATTGGCCGCCATGATGCATGAATGCAGGCCTGGCAATTAACATTGAAGCATCAGGTCGGATATACTCATGATGCTTCACTGGTGCTGGCGACCAGTCTCGCCAGCACTTCATTGGTGCATCATGACAACCAATGGGCATGATGCACTCCTGCATCAGTGGCGTTTAAAGCCTGAAGTGATGTTTTTATCAGTGCCCCCTATCAATGTGATTGAGGAGTAGACCCTTGATGGTCTAAGTGTGTATATAGTTACCATATTACAACATTGACAGTCTGGTTACACGTCTATAGTGGAGACAACTACAGAATGTCAAACCTTTAACCCTTTAAGGAGGACCATTGATACATTAATGCATCATGCCCATTGGTCGTCATGATGCACCAATGAAGTACTCGTGAGACTGCTCGCCAGCACTTCATTGGAGCAACATGCCGACCCTGTGTGTATCAAAATGCATCAAAATTGTAGGGTCGTCATGATGCATGAATGCAGTCCTGGTGAGTTACTCGCCAGGGCTGTATTCATGCATCATGACGACCAATGGGCATTAATTAGGTGCCCTTGAAGGATCAAAGATAAAGTGCACCATTGAAGATGGTGGATCAATGCCCAGCGAAGCCAACAACAAGTGAGAGTTGATTCCTTTCATCACTTTATCAAAGTGTCGGAATGTGTGGAATGAGAGTTGATGAAATATTGAGTATGTTCAGGCTCTACATATACACCCGGCGTATACGTCAAACTGAAGTCTAATATGTCTTGGTTTTATTTGCACATTGCTAATATCTGGTGAGAATTTTGGTGGTAACATAGGTGCCCATAGGCTGTAGGAAATAGCTGTTGGACACACGAACGCACAAACATGTTAGACACACAAACATGCTTCAGTGCATCATACTAAGCTTTCAGCATGATGCACCAATTTAACTCTTTAAGGGCCAGCAGTGCATTAGTGTATCATGCCAAGGTTGCATTCATGCATCATGACAATCAATGGGCATGATGCATTGATGCACTATTGCACAATTAAAGGCTTAAGTTGAATTACCCTTACATTACTTCCACCTTTACTCCACCAGCTTCCTCTGTGTGTTGTTATTTAACATGTACTACATTTCTACAGGAACACAGGAAGGAGAAAACTTGAACTCAAAACATGCTTGACTAGAAACCACAATACAAATTGTGCAATGCCACAATCTCCTTTTTCATCGACTCTATTAGTCTCCATAAGCGAAGTGACACCCAATGATTTTAACCAAGCAATATCCCCAGCCCTTATTCAAAACCGGCGCTTACAATATTAGACGATATAAGCGCACCTACCCTAATACATAAGATTTTACACACTTCATTTTTGCTCCTAGCCTATCCCTAGACTAGGAAGTGTTAAGCGGACTGTGTGCTATTTGTGTCAAGAATAAGAAGTGTTAAGCAGACTGTGTGCTATTTGTGTCAAGAATAGGAAGTGTTAAGCAGACTGTGATATTTGTGTCAAGACTAGGAAGTGTTAAGCAGACTGTGTGCTATTTGTGTCAAGACTAGGAAGTGTTAAGCAGACTGTGTGCTATTTGTGTCAAGACTAGGAAGTGTTAAGCAGACTGCTATTTGTGTCAAGTCTAGGAAGTGTTAAGCAGACTGCTATTTGTGTCAAGACTAGGAAGTGTTAAGCAGACTGTGTGCTATTTGTGTCAAGACTAGGAAGTGTTAAGCAGACTGCTATTTGTGTCAAGTCTAGGAAGTGTTAAGCAGACTGCTATTTGTGTCAACACTAGGAAGTGTTAAGCAGACTGTGCTATTTGTGTCAAGACTAGGAAGTGTTAAGCAGACTGTGCTATTTGTGTCAAGACTAGGAAGTGTTAAGCAAACTGTGCTATTTGTGTCAAGAATAAGAAGTGTTAAGCAGACTGTGTGCTATTTGTGTCAAGAATAGGAAGTGTTAAGCAGACTGTGATATTTGTGTCAAGACTAGGAAGTGTTAAGCAGACTGTGTGCTATTTGTGTCAAGACTATGAAGTGTTAAGCAGACTGTGTGCTATTTGTGTCAAGACTAGGAAGTGTTAAGCAGACTGTGCTATTTGTGTCAAGACTAGGAAGTATTAAGCAGACTGCTATTTGTGTCAAGACTAGGAAGTGTTAAGCAGACTATGTGCTATTTGTGTCAAGACTAGGAAGTGTTAAGAAGACTGTGTGCTATTTGTGTCAAGACTAGGAAGTGTTAAGAAGACTGTGTGCTATTTGTGTCAAGACTAGGAAGTGTTAAGCAGACTGTGCTATTTGTGTCAAGACTAGGAAGTGTTAAGCATACTGTGTGCTATTTGTGTCAAGACTAGGAAGTGGTAAGCAGACTGTGCTATTTGTGTCAAGACTAGGAAGTGTTAAGCAGACTGTGCTATTTGTGTCAAGACTAGAAAGTGTTAAGAAGACTGTGTGCTATTTGTGTCAAGACTAGGAAGTGTTAAGAAGACTGTGTGCTATTTGTGTCAAGACTAGGAAGTGTTAAGCAGACTGTGCTATTTGTGTCAAGACTAGGAAGTGTTAAGCATACTGTGTGCTATTTGTGTCAAGACTAGGAAGTGGTAAGCAGACTGTGCTATTTGTGTCAAGACTAGGAAGTGTTAAGCAGACTGTGCTATTTGTGTCAAGACTAGGAAGTGTTAAGCAGACTGTGCTATTTGTGTCAGGACTAGGAAGTGTTAAGCAGACTGTGCTATTTGTGTCAAGACTAGGAAGTGTTAAGCAGACTGTGCTATTTGTGTCAAGACTAGGAAGTGTTAAGCAGACTGTGCTATTTGTGTCAGGACTAGGAAGTGTTAAGCAGACTGTGCTATTTGTGTCAAGACTAGGAAGTGTTAAGCAGACTGTGCTATTTGTGTCAAGAATAAGAAGTGTTAAGCAGACTGTGTGCTATTTGTGTCAAGAATAGGAAGTGTTAAGCAGACTGTGATATTTGTGTCAAGACTAGGAAGTGTTAAGCAGACTGTGTGCTATTTGTGTCAAGACTAGGAAGTGTTAAGCAGACTGTGTGCTATTTGTGTCAAGACTAGGAAGTGTTAAGCAGACTGTGCTATTTGTGTCAAGACTAGGAAGTGTTAAGCAGACTGTGTGCTATTTGTGTCAAGACTAGGAAGTGTTAAGCAGACTGTGTGCTATTTGTGTCAAGACTAGGAAGTGTTAAGCAGACTGCTATTTGTGTCAAGTCTAGGAAGTGTTAAGCAGACTGCTATTTGTGTCAAGTCTAGGAAGTGTTAAGCAGACTGTGTGCTATTTGTGTCAAGACTAGGAAGTGTTAAGCAGACTGCTATTTGTGTCAAGTCTAGGAAGTGTTAAGCAGACTGCTATTTGTGTCAACACTAGGAAGTGTTAAGCAGACTGTGCTATTTGTGTCAAGACTAGGAAGTGTTAAGCAGACTGTGCTATTTGTGTCAAGACTAGGAAGTGTTAAGCAGACTGTGCTATTTGTGTCAAGAATAAGAAGTGTTAAGCAGACTGTGTGCTATTTGTGTCAAGAATAGGAAGTGTTAAGCAGACTGTGATATTTGTGTCAAGACTAGGAAGTGTTAAGCAGACTGTGTGCTATTTGTGTCAAGACTAGGAAGTGTTAAGCAGACTGTGTGCTATTTGTGTCAAGACTAGGAAGTGTTAAGCAGACTGTGCTATTTGTGTCAAGACTAGGAAGTGTTAAGCAGACTGTGTGCTATTTGTGTCAAGACTAGGAAGTGTTAAGCAGACTGTGCTATTTGTGTCAAGACTAGGAACTGTTAAGCAGACTGTGTGCTATTTGTGTCAAGACTAGGAAGTGTTAAGCAGACTGTGTGCTATTTGTGTCAAGACTAGGAAGTGTTAAGCAGACTGCTATTTGTGTCAAGTCTAGGAAGTGTTAAGCAGACTGCTATTTGTGTCAAGTCTAGGAAGTGTTAAGCAGACTGTGTGCTATTTGTGTCAAGACTAGGAAGTGTTAAGCAGACTGCTATTTGTGTCAAGTCTAGGAAGTGTTAAGCAGACTGCTATTTGTGTCAACACTAGGAAGTGTTAAGCAGACTGTGCTATTTGTGTCAAGACTAGGAAGTGTTAAGCAGACTGTGCTATTTGTGTCAAGACTAGGAAGTGTTAAGCAGACTGTGCTATTTGTGTCAAGAATAAGAAGTGTTAAGCAGACTGTGTGCTATTTGTGTCAAGAATAGGAAGTGTTAAGCAGACTGTGATATTTGTGTCAAGACTAGGAAGTGTTAAGCAGACTGTGTGCTATTTGTGTCAAGACTAGGAAGTGTTAAGCAGACTGTGTGCTATTTGTGTCAAGACTAGGAAGTGTTAAGCAGACTGTGCTATTTGTGTCAAGACTAGGAAGTGTTAAGCAGACTGTGTGCTATTTGTGTCAAGACTAGGAAGTGTTAAGCAGACTGTGCTATTTGTGTCAAGACTAGGAACTGTTAAGCAGACTGTGCTATTTGTGTCAAGACTAGGAAGTGTTAAGCAGACTGTGTGCTATTTGTGTCAAGACTAGGAAGTGTTAAGCAGACTGTGTGCTATTTGTGTCAAGACTAGGAAGTGTTAAGCAGACTGCTATTTGTGTCAAGTCTAGGAAGTGTTAAGCAGACTGCTATTTGTGTCAAGACTAGGAAGTGTTAAGCAGACTGTGTGCTATTTGTGTCAAGACTAGGAAGTGTTAAGCAGACTGCTATTTGTGTCAAGTCTAGGAAGTGTTAAGCAGACTGCTATTTGTGTCAAGACTAGGAAGTGTTAAGCAGACTGTGTGCTATTTGTGTCAAGACTAGGAAGTGTTAAGCAGACTGTGTGCTATTTGTGTCAAGACTAGGAAGTGTTAAGCAGACTGTGCTATTTGTGTCAAAAGACTTAGCTCTATTGGCCTGTATAAAAAGCGCGGGGGCACTCATTAATTTCAAGTAGGGTTTACCCTGGTCCTTATTCAAGACCGGTGCTTATTCAACACTTTGTTGGATTTTCAAATTTCATGACCACTGTATTCCCGGCGGTCATTCAAGACCTGCGCTTATTCAAATACCTAGCGCTCATACCAAGGCCAATATGGTGCAGAGAATTTGCAAACTCCCTTCTAGTGCTTATAATTGGAAACAGGCCCTTCAGAGGGTCTAGATGGGGGGTCCCCATGTCACTTGTCGATTTTAAGAGAAGCCCATGTCACATGTCAGTAAATTTGCAATTTCCCCTGTTCTTGTCACTAAGCTCCATGTCACATGTCGATTTTAAGAAAAGCCCATGTCCTTTGTCACTATCTTTTTTCTGGCCTGTCATTGTTACTAGAACTCCATGTCCCTTGTCGATTTTAAGAAAAGGCCATGTCACACTGTCGATTTTACGGGTCTAGACCCATCCTTCAATCTGGCACTTATACAGGTCAATATGGTGGATTTTATTTTGTGCCCTTTCATTTCTGTATGTGAAGTGGGAGAAATTCACAATTCACCCCCCTCCCTCCTATCCCCTAACCTGTTCCTATCAATACTGACCATGGCAGCCTGTGAATGCATCAAAGACCTCAATTACCAGATAAACGTCAGCCCATGTTCCCTCCATGTCCACCGACATTTTAAATGGTCTAAGTGGTATTTAATTTATATGTGCGACACACATTGGCTGTGACACCGGACAGGGGGTCAGTTTCTTCTATTATCGCCCACAAAAGGCCACGTGACACCAAAGCCTCGTTCTGGATCCCTGTCTGAAAGACGGAACATGGAGGGAACAAACGGAACGGACAGCTGCCGTGGTAGGAGGACGTGTTAGGGAGGGTGGACACAAAAAGTGGATTCTGTAGTGAGGGAGTGACCTGTGATCTCAAAGCGAGGCTCTGTGTTAGGTGTCGAGGTGAAGGTCACTGCACAGTGTGAAAGGAAACTTACATGGCCGGGTGTGCTTCTACCTCAGCCCTATCAAGGGTTGGTATAGGGCATAAACGTGGGGTGTTGATGGGGGGTCCCCCATATCACATGTCGATTTTAAGAAATGGTCATGTCACTTGTCACTTAAATCCTCATGTCCCATGTACCTCTAAGAACCTATAATGTCCCATGTCAAATTTAAGAAAGCACCTATGTCATGTCAATAATTTTTTGCCTCATGTCACTAAGGCCCATGTCATATGTCGATTTTAAGAAATGGCCATGTCACCATGTCGAATTTAGTGGTCCACACCCATGGTATAGGTGGGGGATTCTTTGGGGTTTACACCCTTTGAGGGCTTGTGATGCATTAATGCATCATGCGCATTGGTCATCATGATGTGCAAATGCAACCCAAGTGAATTTCCTCCCGCAGACAGCTTCCATGCATCATGCTGTTCCCATGGCATCGATACTCTCCCCGCCCGTTGACTTAATGAGCCAATGAACTTCATTGCCATATCATGCCCATTAATGGCTATGATCCGGGGGGGGGGGACACTCACTATATGTCACTGACAGGAGTGTGCGGCTGGCAAGGTCACTTTTTGGCCAAAATCCCTCTCACTAAGGGTCTGGTTTTTGTCAAAATCCTTCTCACCAAGGGTCACTTTTTGGCCAAAATCCCTCTCACCAAGGGTCACTTTTAGCCAAAATCCCTCTCATCAAGGGTCACTTTTAGCCAAAATCCCTCTCACCAAGGCGCACGTCCAAATAATAAGTGCTAGTTTTCGGGATTTTCATCAAAATTTCTGCCAAATATGGTCAGTTTTGATAAAGATTCCTCACATCAATGGTAACTTTCAAAATAAAAAAACTCAGCTGTGCGCATTTTCTACCAAAATCCCTCTCACCAAGGGTCACTTTTTGCCAAAAATCCCTCTCACCAAGGGTAAGGGTTGTCAGAGGCCCAGCCACACACCCCCACACAAAAGAAATCCGAGTGCCCCCCCCCCCGGGAGTATGATGCATGGCTAACTTAGAAGTAACACTTTTAGTATAACAAGGCCTTGGAGAAAGATCCCATCAGGCCTTTTGTTTACCCATACTAGTGAAACATCTTGGGGTTTTATTCAATCATTGTGCCTGATGTTTTCATATATCTGCAGTGCGTCACGTACCAAAGGCTCTGTTAAATCAGTGATGGAGACTACCTTCAAGTCATTAGTCAATGATATTATTTGAATATCCTACCGATAAGAATTTGCAGTTGATTAGAAAATAAAACAACCCTATTTGAATATGAAAGCTTATTTGTATTATATCTTATTTCAGATGAAAGAGGTGTGCGTTTTCATTACATCTTAAGCCCCAAGGAATGAAACCTTTTGAGGTTTCATTCGGGATTGTGTCTGATTTTCCTATTTGCCTTCAATTCTACAATGCGTAATGTGGAGGAATGCATTGTACCAGGAAGGAGATTCATTTAAACAATGTATTCCTCCACATTGTGCATGGTAGAGGTGTGATTTTCGTCTCAAGAAATTTACCAGTCTCCAATACTGAGGTATATACGGGGATGGGGGGGGGGATGGAATCAATCTCCAGCAGCATGTGACCCAGCATGGGTCCACCAAAGAACACCAGTTGTGTGCCCTGTGAAGGCAGTGAATGTGAATTCCTTCAATTATCTATGTTTGTTGTAATTTGACTACTGTTATGAATTCGAAAATTGATTTAAAAAGAAAAATATCTACATTTTTATTTCAAAGCTTATAATTTGTCTTTTCTCTTATTTACAGATGAAGTGGCAGTGTGCGCTGTGCGTCCTCTGTAGCCTCGTTTTCATTACGTCAGCCGCCTCCACCTTTGACCTCCGGGCTCTGGAAGGTACGTAGTGCTTAATTTTTCTAAAATCTTCTAAAAAATATTCTAGCAAATTTTAGCAGAAGCCAGTATACAGACTAATGTTGCTCCTTGGTCCATCATAATATTGATCAAGTCCTTCCATGATCATTCAGAGAAAGCGATTATTAGGTAATGATTAATAAGATAAGAGTATTAGTGTGTGAAATCTATGTTCATTTATAGACAATAGTTCTTCTTCATTCTTTCCCTTATTTTGTTGGAAGGTGTTGAAGAGAAACCTATTGGTGTAAAAGGGGCATTGGAGAACAAAACATTATTAACTATTTATAATATATTATAATGCTGACACACTTAATCAAAATATGAAGATACAAATCACAAATGCCTGGTTTCAATCCTATACACTAAAAACCTGGAAGATCCGAAACTAGTCAGTGGTGACGACTTTAGGTCCTCAGGTTGACTACCTAAAACAACTACAAGTGGTCAAAAGGACGACTCTGTATTGTCAGTTTTGTCATACTGACGACTTAGGTGATCAGAATGATGACCTAAAGTCGTTATTTCGACCACCTAATGTAGTTGTTTTAGATATTGTCACCCTTAGGACCTAAAGTGGTCACCACTGACTAGTTTCAGATCTTCCAAGTTTTCAGTGTATACATCTTTATCTGGGAGGTGCACCTTACACTGTAAAAAAATGTGTTTAGATCCTAAACACATTTCTAAACACTTTCTTGTAACAACTTTTTAAACACTTTAACCTAAACACTTTTGCTAAAGTGTTTAGGATTGCCAGGTGTTCAGACATTTTAAGTGTTTATCACAGAAAGCGTTGATATGTCAAATGTGTTTAGTAAGTATAAGGTGTGTAGACAGTAAGGTGTTCAGGATAATCACTGTTTAGATAGATGTGTTTAGATATGTTAAGTGTTTATATCAGCAATGTGCTTAGGACAAAAGGATGTCTCTCAGGAGGTTCAGAATGTTGGATCAATGTTGAAGGCTGGTTTATTCATGTTCATCATCCAGTCATCAACATTGATTTAATGTTCTATGCCCACAAGTCTTGAGATTAAGTCAAAACGAGTCCAAGCACTTTGATTGACAGAGTGATCTGGACCAGGTTGTAAGTATTAATCCCTACCACCACAAAATGGGTGTTTACCATGGGTCACATTGAAATCGCGGTAATGGGAGGGTAAATTTGTAACTATTTCTTTTACAAATTCATTCTAAGATGAAATGCCAATGCTAGGTCCAATCAAGTTGTTGCGTATTATCATTACTATACTCAATTCAGACATTTGTGTCTATCAGAATATTTTGGTTGTACCATTATGAGCATCCCCTGCCACCTAGTGAGTTAGATTGGAAGCAATCATTTTAACACTTGTGTTAAATGTCTAAACACTTGATATCAATGTGTTTAAATTCTAAACAGCTCAACACTTTTTCTTGAAAAGTGTTAAAGTGTTTAGAAATAAAGTGTGTAAATGCTCATAAGTGTTTATTCTAATGAAAGTGTTTAGCAAAAACAGCTGTTTAGCAGGAAAAGTGTTTGATTGCGAAACACATTTTTTACAGTGTAGGGACGAGTCACTCATTGCTAGGCGGGGGGGGATTTTGGTGGATCGGCAGATTTTTTTCCAAGCCCCCCCCCCCATCACTATGACAAAAATGATCCCGACCCCCCTACTAAGAGCTGATTTTGAAAATGACCCCCCCCCCCCAAAAAAAATCCCCCCAGTTTTATCGGACTTTTGAATCTCTTCATTCTCTTATATGAGCAAATGCTAGGCACCAAAGCCTTCGTCCATCCCTTCTTTACTTAGATGAACAGTCAAAATGGCGTCATCAACTGAGACGCCGAGATCTAAGATGACGGGCCCCTTTTGTGGTCACTAAGCACGACTTATGGCAACTAGCCACTCCTAATCCAATCAAATTGGGCGTCTTTTATACTGTTGGGAGGGGGTGGAATGTCGGTAATAGGGTTAATGGTAGGGTGCTAGCCAATATCACTACCCATAAGCCCCTCTGTTTACCCAGGGGGGGGGGGGGTTGCGACTCAGATCAAACGTCACACTGACCCACAATGCATTAAGTTTGGGCGTTATCTCACGAGATCGTGAGTTTTGAAGTTGGTAGCTAAGTGTAGGGGCGGTTTTGAGGTGTTTGCATATCTTTAAATGTATAATGTCTCGTTTTCTATGTTGGATTAATTGTTGTGGTTAAGGTTAGGGCAAACCCCTCTAATTATCAGCCCCGCAAAGTCAAATGTAGAAGCATTGCCAAAGTGCAGCTTTATAAGTGAAGAGAAAGGGTCACTTTTCTCATATTTTGACCCTGCACATCAAAATAAGTGCCAGTTTTCGGGATTTCCATCAAAATTTCTGCCAAATATGGTCAGTTTTGATAAAAAAAATTCCGCACATCAAGGATAAATTTCAAAATAAAAAACTTAACTGTGCACATTTTTTTTTTACCAAAATCCCTCTCACCAAGGGTAAGGGTTGTCAGAGGCCCAGCCGCACACCCCCGTCAGAAGAAATCTGAGTGTCACCCCCGGTCCTTCACGTTATTTCACTAAATTATTAAACTAGCGGGTGTTGTTTGCAAACACTGAATTGTGTCACCTGCATTAGGCTTTTTAAGATTTAAGTTTAAGGGCCGCTAATTCATTAATGCATCATGCTCATTGATCGTCATGATGCAAAGATTCTATAAGGCGCAACAATTAATGGTTGATCCTTATGTATGAGTCATGCCTGACATATGCACTGTATAGAAAGTATAGAAGGTACTTTTGTACTCTTTTCAAAATTGAAGAATGAGATTCTAGGGTCATTGCTATCAGAAGAGGTCGAGTCAAGTAATATAAAACACATATTCCTAGCCTTTTATAGCTAGTGGGTTTAAGATATTGTCTAATGTAAAGGCCAAGTTTTCTTGATTGCACATTGAAATATCATGAATAACTGGCTCCGGGTAACTGGCCTACCTACATTATCCGCCTGCTTGCCGTAAGGGAGTGGTCATTATTTATCAACAGGGGGGGGGGGTTTTCGCGCGGACACGCGAAAATTTTTTACGCCCCCCCCTTGACGGCAGTCAAAATTTTTTGGGCCCCCCGCGCCGGAGGACCTAAAGTGGTCACCGCTGCCTAGTTTAGGATCTTACATGTTTTCAGTGCAGCCAATAGCTACATGTCCCACGCCCATCTTTGATCTATAGTAGCACGCTGGCTTTTTTGCTAAAAAGAGGGTGAATTTTTTTAGCCCCCCCCCCTCAAGAGGGGTCAAATTTTTTTTAGCCCCCCCTCGGGAGGGGTCTAAAAATTTTACACCCCCCCTCAAACCCACCACCCCCCCCCTGTTGATAAATAATGACCACTCCCTAATACTATCCGTACCCCTCTCATTGAAAACCTTTTGTCTGGACAACACCTATAGTACTGCAGAGGACCTAAAGAATGACCTCTGCACAAGTTGGTCAAGTGATTCAAATGGCCAATAATATATTCTTTTCGACAAATAAGCTCACTTGTCGGTCGGGACGAGAAACGGGGCAATAGAGTCCTTGAGGCCCATTGAGACTGAGGACTTGTGATTCACAGCGTGTGGTCAATGATGGGGCACTCTGTATGAGTGATATTGGGGCACTTTGTATGGACGATATTAGGGCATTCTCTATGGGCGATATTGGGGCACTATGTATGGAAGATATTAGGGAGTTTTGTAGTGAGTGATAATAGGGAGTTTTTGTAGTGAGTGATAATAGGGAGTTTAAGATGGGTAACAAAAAGACATTCCAAGCCCTGACATATCTGATATTCTGTCAAACAAAATTAGTTTAAGATGGAGTCAGGTTCCATTTTATCTATAAATCCAGTGTCTGTCCATTTGAATTGATCTCATTATTTCCAGAAATACTCATTGTACCAGTTCCCAAATTGATTTTGGAAATGATGGACGTAGTACAGGTTAACACTGTTCTGGTTTTTCATTCTTATTTTTATCTATTATTTTTCATAACCTTTGAGTTTTGCAAAGGGGTTTTCATGTGAATGGGGCACAGCATTTCCATTGATATTAAAGCATGATAGTAGACCAGGTCTTGCTCTTTCTCTGTAGATAACATCATGTCTTTTGGAGCAAGTTTTGAAGTAAATGAAAGAGCTCCAGGCATTGAAAACACAATGAGTACAAAAAGAAAACCAAGAAGACAAAAGTGGTCAACAATTGGTTAATATTACCTGTCTAAGTTCTTTTAGTCCATCAAAGTTTTCAGCAAAACGTGTAACAGCAAGATCATCTTCTGGAGTGTTTAATTGATATGGCATTTTTAAGGAATGATCCCCAGCAAAGCTGGAAATACATGTGTACTTGTTGTCTACCCCTCGTGCATTTTGTCAAGGACATCTTGACTGAACCTTTATAGGTGCCTGATGTGTATATAGATTGACCAAGATGGACCCGTCTACCCGACTATATCTCGATTCTGTGGTTATGGAGTGATCATTTTTTAACAACAGAGGGGGGGGGCTGGTGGGTTTAAGGGGGGGGTCAGAATTTTTTCACCCCCTTAACCAGGGGACACAAAATAATTTCACCTGTTTTCAGCGAAAAAGCTCGCGCGTTATTATAGGTCAAAAGGGCTCGTTCAAGCCCGATTTTCAGACCCTGATGGGGGGTCAAACAAATTTTGACCCCCATCAAGAGAGGGGGCCTATATTTTCTTTTTGCGCGTCTACGCGCAAACCCATCAGCCCCCCCTGTTGTTAAAAATGATCACTCCCTTATGTCCCCCGGGGACTATACTAAGTACAAAAACTGTAAAATCTGATGTATAAACGGCCGTATAAACTGTGGACTGTAGGACATTTCAGAACATTTGTGTGGCTTATCGGATCAGCCTGAGATCTATGCGAACGAGCTGGGCACACATAGGGGCCCTTAAAGCATTACATATACTACTAAAGTATGCCGATGACAGTGTCGGATCCAGGATTCTGAAAGGGGGCGCGCCCCTCATTCAGCCCCTTATTTTGGCTGAATTCTGGGGTAGAAAACGTTAGCTAAACTCTTAAGTACTGGGAAAAACTAATGGGCATGATGCGATCAGCGGCCCTTAAAGGGTTAAACACTAAATTGCCTGTACTCTGCATGTGCACAGTATAGGGAATTAGACTATGGAGGCCGCCATCTTGGTTAGGCCCCCGACTCCAGAGCAGAGCATTCTGGGTAAATCTCCTATCAGCCTCTAGAACAATGGTCAGTGATAACACGTATAAGCTGCCCCTTATCTAAATCACCCCAAGTACCTCTCTATTGTTTCAGGTGTGAAGTAAGGTGATAACCCTGATAGGGAGACCATGTCCTGATTGGCTTACCTGTGGTATCAAACAGAAATTTCAATGATCTATTGGTCTTTAATTTTAGATATTTAATCTATTTCTATATTATCAACTTAAAGATGTTGATATGGAGAATCCACACACATGATTTATAGAAAAATCCCATGGGTAGTAATAAATTACCAGGTTGTCAAATCAGACTAAACAAAGAGGCCAAATGATGATCTAGCCCCCGACTACATGAGCCACCTAGCTGATTTCCTTAGTACCAGCAATGTGCTAGTCCCGTATACAGGGTGTGGCTTAGTACTAAGCACTTCATGTGATGCTTATTGATGTGAAGATTATGTTATAATCTAAACAAGTCAAGTTGTAGCTGTGAGAGTGGCGGCACCATTCCCTCTTTCTGATGCCTATAGCTCAGAGTGCTTTGGACAAATGACAGTTTTTAGTGCTCTTGTCAAAGATTCCGCCCTTTATCCTCGTGTATGGCTATTTTGCAAAAGGTTAAACAAGTCCACTTGATTTCTCAGTGCCTACCTCGGAGTGGCTTGGTTTCTGACAATGGAAGATTTCCTTTTCACTAAAACGATTCAAACGGTGTTCTGTTCAATTTTATGGAGAAGCAAAAAAAAAATCTCCTTTTCTTTCATATTGTTTTGATCTATGAGAGGGACAGAGTGCTTCTTTGGTTTCTTCAAAAGTAGCGAGGTATGGGCTCAACTTATAAACGACGTTTTAAAACCTACAAAAGAGTACCACTAAATGTATCAAAATTGACTCAGAATGTGGCTAATCTTACTCCCAGGGTCAGTCTGGCCCCAGCTCGACCACTAGCGTGAGTCGTCTCTGGCGACCAGCGTTTCTGGGTGAAAGTAGTTCTGGGCGCTGGTTGCTGTAGTGGTTAAATGTAGGCAGGTACAGTGCGTAGTAATATTCCCTAGAATATGGGGACCCACAATCCCCAAACACGAGAGAGGGAGTTCCCTGAATCCCGACCGGACGAGGCTGTCCCGGGGTACACCTTATTACATCTCGAATAAGCGCCTGGGGTAAAGGGGTATTGAAATCAATCTTACACACTTAAAACAGTATTCAAATAAGCGCCTGTCTCGTATTATAAGCAGCAGCGATACAGTGGGATTGAAATCAATGAGCGCCCGGAGGCTTGTACGGGGCACTAAGGTATCTAATATTCACAATATTTGATTCTTATTTATTTATTTTTACGATTTTCAGGATGTGACCAGAATGGCCCTCTGGGCATGATAACGGGTGCTATCCAGGATTGGCAGATTACAGCGTCCAGTACGTACCCACAGGAATGGGACAAGGGGTGCCACGAGAGGTATGGCCGAGTGTACCAACCTAATGGCCTCGGCTGGTGTGCCAAGTACAAGTCATCCTCAGAATGGATGCAGGTCGACCTGGGTGTAGCAGCTAAGGTAAGGCACTGATATATATATATATATATATATATATATATATATATATATATATATATATATATATATATATATAAGGTTACCAAATTAAGCATGACATAAACAAACAGAAAGTCGAAAATCTTAGGTGAATAAGGGGGGGGGGGGGGTCGGGGGGCACAGCCCCTTATAGAAAGTCTTGTAGAAATGAAGTCCACAACCAGGTGTGTGTACAATTTACCTAGTGACGTCATGAGCTCGGTGACCGGACTTGTGAATCATTTTAACACAAGACGCGTTCATCTGGTGGCCAATTCCAGGATCTTTCACTCAACGCCCTAAGCTGGACATCTACATGAGAGAAACAACTCTTAAATACATTTTCCCCTTTTTTGGAGTGGCCCTAAATTGGAAAGGGTCTTGAAAGTGGAGGGGAGGTGCTGTCATATGAGTCATTAGAGGGGGCTGCTATAAAAGGGGTTTGGGGGTAAGCTGTAGGTTTGCAGTTTGCATTGACCATCAAAGAGTCTGCGACCACCAGGCACCCCTCCATCCATCCTGCCCCCATCATGGGCTTATAAACCCACCATAATGTGGACGTCAGCCCCTGAAAGTTGATCCCTGGTGGTATAGTGCAGTCATTTAACAACCAGTAATTTGACTATAAGAAGTCTAGACATACCGGCCAGTGCTTTTACTGGACATTGAAGGGATTAGACTCTAAGTTAGATAACTATACCTTACCCATGTCTGTGAGGTAGACACTAGACTTATCAAGTTACTGATATCTAAGGAAAGAGGAGTCTAAGTCTTTATGTTAACCCCTTAAGGGCCCCTGATGCATACATACACCATGCCCATCAGTCGTACATTGCATATCGGGGCCCTTGATGGGGGGTCCCCATGTCCAATGTTGATTTTAAGAAATGGCCATGTCCCTTTGTCGATTTTAAGGAATGGTCATGTCCCTGTGTCGATTTTAAGAAATTGGCCATGTCTCATGTCACTAAGCAAAAAAAAAGCTCCTGTCGCCATGTTGATTTTAGTTGTCTAGGGCCATCATATCGATGAAGTGCAGGCGAGTCTGCGCGCCAGCGCTTCATTGGATCATCATGACGACCCTCCGGAACTGCATCTCTTTAGGCTCAACATATATAAGTCGCCAGACCTGCAACGGGGCAGCATTCATGAAATATGACGACCAATGGGTATGACATACTAATGCATCAGCGGGACTTAAAGGGTTAAAATTGGTAAATTTATCAGACGTTAATGTTTTCAGATGTTGATGTTATGTAATCCCTGAGAGACCTAATCCTTATATTGAAGTATATGTGTCAATTAAAGCGACAGGGACCAGACGAAATGTCTACGCCCCCTAAATCCCCATATTCCCCACTTAAAGTACACACAAAAAGACCTAGGGTCGGTGGAGTCTTTTACAACTCAGCAGCATTAGACCAAACCCTTTTTTTTTTTTTAAATTGGGTTCCAGGCCATCCAAACTGATACTGGAGGGCCTCTAAATGAAAAAAGAATATCCTAAGACTATCTTGTTGACTAGATATAAGTTTTTACAGCTTGTAAAGTGGACAATTATTTATGAATTCAGGGGAAAACCAACAGTTTTCTTTATCTTTTCTGTCCCGGAAACATATTCAGGGAGGCATTTCTCAAGATGGTATGACTAGACCCTTTCAAATTGTAGTAGGATCCGTCACTCTAATGTCCTTATGGCCCTACATTTGGTGGTCACTACTGATTACACTGGTATGACTGCCCTACTATACCTTATGTAATTACTACATAACTGTTCATCTTACAGACAGAACAGTTTTAGTGCATTGTCTATAATCACCCATTCTAATTTTGAGGCCTTCAAATCATAGTGGCTGTATCTAGTTGTACCATATTGAGAAATGCCTTCCTGATGTCCCTGTAACCCACCAGATGACAAAAAAAAGAGAGTTGTGACTTAATGAGAAAGTTAGAATAGATAAAATTCAACTTGTATGGCCCAGATATTTCTTCTACCTGGAAGGCATTTCTCAAGATGGTACGACTGGACAAAGCCACTACGATTTGAAACCCTCAAAATTAGAGTGGGTGATCGTAGGCAATGCACTATGACTGCTCTGTACGATCAGCACTTAACTTAATGTAGTAATTAAATAAGGTTTGGCAGGGCAGTCATACCAGTGCAGCCATTAGTAACTACTAGATGCAGGGCTGTAATGGCATAAGAGTGAAAGATCCCAGTTCGATTTGAAGAGATCTAGTCATACCATCTTGAGAAATGCCTTCCTGGCCGCAAGCCCTCAAATTGTCAATGTGAAGCAAGGGCATACAGGTTAAATTCGCCACGTTTGCCTTGTGTACAACCACTATCTGTCTAAAGAGCCGCAGTACTGCAGTTAAGGGCAAATCATCCAACCACTATCTGTGTAAAAATAATGCTATCTGTATCAAACTCAATATGTTAAACACCTAACATCAGTATTAAAAACACATTAGATTCCCCTTTACTAATTGTTTGTGCAACATAACATGTTGATGGAAAAGGTTCTACAGATAGCGTTCATTTACAAAGATAGTGTTTGTACACCTTGTTTTTTTATGCTATACTGGCTTTGAAAGCCCTATTTTCCAGTGTATGCGGGGGTATATTTTTGTCAGATTTTGTAAGAGAGCAAGAGTAAGAAAGGAGAGGGAGGAAACAGAGAAGAGGGAAGAGGGAAGGTGCACTTAAAAATAATATAGTGCCCTTTTAGTCCCCTAGGTGAGAACAGTAAATAAGCTACACTGAAAACATGGAAGATCCGAAACTAGTCAGTGGTGACCACTTTAGGTCCTCAAGTTAACGATACCTAAAACTACAACTTTTTAGGTAGTCAAAATGACGACTTTAGGTCGTCATCCTGATGTCCTGAGTCGTCAATATGATGACTCTGTACTGTCAGTATTGTCATCCTGACGACTCAGGTTGTCAGGGTGACGACCTAAAGTTGTCATTTTGACTACCTAAAGATGTAGTTTTAGGTATTGTCAACTTAAAGTGGTCACCACTGACTAGTTTCGTATCTTCCATGTTTTCAGTGTAGGCCTGTAGGGTCAGCATAATGCACGAATGTAGCCCTCGCGAGTTACTCGCCAGGGCTACATTTGTACATCATGACAACCAATGGGCATGATGCAGTAATGCATCAGAAGCCCTTCAAGGGTTAAATGCCATATCAGGAAACACAAAGTATTTCATTTGTTACCGTCTTCCAAATAGAACATGACTGTTAGCAGATCGCAAATTCCCTAACCACTACACTTACATGTTCTCATACATTACACTGTAAAATAAAACAACTGTTGAATCTACCAGGGATTCTTGTAAAACAGCAGACCACTGTAATTGAAAAGCACTGAACCAGTGTAGTTTTGACAAGAAGCCCCAGGTGGCAGTACGGTGGTACACAAATGTAAAAGTGGTCATTTTTTAACAACAGGGGGGTTGGTGGGTTTGGGGGGAACAAAAAAAATTCAGATCCCTCTAAGGGGGGGACAAAAAAAGTTTTGAGCGAAAAAGCGTGTGTGCCACTAAAGAATAAAAGGGGGGACACAAAAATTTCAGACCTCTCGGAACGGGGAACGGAAAATTTTTTCGCCGCACACGTGCGAAATTTCACCAAAGCCCCCTGCCCTGTTGTTAAAAAATGACCACTCCCTTAGAGTAGATTGTGAGTGGAGAAACGCCCATTGTGACGTCACAGGTGGTTGGTAGGTGGTGCCCCCTGGCCATTTGTAGGTGCGTTATCTCGTTGCCCTGACAATCGGCGCACCGTCATCACTAAATACGCCACCTGGGGGCGTAATTATAACTGTACCACCTCCTCCCAGCATGTACCGCTACCATAATACCCCGCGTATTATAAAGCGCATCCTATTGGCCACTCGCTGGTCTTGAGCTGGTTCTGGCGACACACACTGATAAGATCTGATAAGATGGGGCCAGCATGTCCCTGGAAGTGGGTGTTAACCAGGGACAAGGTACCCATCATGGTATGTCTTATCAGTGGGGTTTAGCTCAACCAGCGAAATTCAAGATGGTGGCTGCACTAGGCCTCCATACTGAGTCCTTATATGGGAGGAGGACCGGCTCTTGTACACAGTCTGCCACAGATTGCAATTCATGTCGATTTTAAGAAATGGCCATGTCACATGTCACTTGGATCCCCATGTCCCATGTCAACTCTAAGAACCTATCATGTCCCATGTCGATTTTAAGAAAGCACCTATGTCATGTCACTAATTTTTTGCCTCATGTCACTAAGGCCCATGTCACATGTCGATTTTAAGAAATGGCCATGTCACCATGTCGAATTTGGTGGTCCACGCCCATTAGGGGGAAATCCAGTTATTTGGCCCAACGATTTATCCCTCAGTATTTTCGAAAAGCTATGCCTATGGTGTCGTTTTTTGGTTCTGCTGCATTTTTTAGTCGTTCTCTTTTCCTTTTATTTCTGATCATAAGCCAAAGTGTTGTTCAAACAGAGGAAAATATAAAAAAAACAAGAGCTATTTTTCAACGACCTCGATCACAAGTTACATCAGAAATTGTCAAACTGACATTTAGCTCATTCTCCGTCCTTATTTTTAATTTGAGTCAGAAAGGAACGGTGTAGTTAGTGTACAGGAATAGGAAGAGCATGCTTGGAGAGTGTCAGTAGTTAAGCTGCCCCTCCCCAGGGGGTCTACAGTCGATGAGTGATTGGCGGGAAATGTATTGACTGCTACCACTGTTTCCCATGGCCAGATATGACAGACTGAATTATGAATACATACTAGTGAGGAAAATTATGGGATAGGTTGTCATGGTGAGAACCCAAAGGAGGCTAAGTTGAAGTTACATTGCATTTTGAATAGTATTTGAGGAGTCTGATCAATTGTAGCATTTTCTAGATACACTTCTTGCAATAAGGATAAAAATCTTTTATTTCCTTTTCTTCTCTTTGTTTGTTTGTTTCCTTTCTTAATTCTGTTTTTCTTTTTTTTCTTTCTTCCCTTCATCCATTTTGCTCTATTCCTTCCTTCCTTCCTTCCTTCCTTCCTTCCTTCCTTCCTTCCTTCCGTCCTTCCTTCCTTTAATTATCACCATTTAGAATTAGTGCCAAGTACTCAGCAGGTACGTAACAAGAAAAATAAAAATGATTATTATAAATTAATAAATCATACCACTACGAGTAGGAGTCCCTTAGAGTCAATCAGACTGTCTTCACGTATAGTTATTTATTGAAATAACTTGACTTCAACTACTTGTGTTTGCCACTCAAACTTATCAAATTGGGAATTAACCCTTCAAGGACGAAATATGGCTTTAATGTATCATTCCCGTATGCTGGCATGATGCATGAATGCAGCCCTGGCTAGTAACTCCACAGGGCTTCATCCATGCATCATGGCGACCCTACGGGATCAATTCACTCCTGAAATGTCGTCATGATGCACCAATGAAGTGCTGGTGAGCAGACTCTCCAGCACTTTATTGGTGCATCATGATTACCAATGGGCATGATGCGCTCCTGAATTATGCTGCCCTTACAGGGTTACACAACTCTCATAAGTTACATACACCATTAAGTCCTCCCTATGTGAGAATTTATTACACCCTCTGTCAGCAGCCTCTTTGATGTTATATAGGGGGCTTCTGTACCATTATAAAACCTATAGATAACATTTAAGTGCTGTTAATGCAGGGGTGCATGATGCCCGATGGTCGGCGTGATGCCCCTATATAGGTCAGGTCGCCAGAAAGCAGTAGATTTTGTCTTTTTTGGGTCATTTTGGACTCTTATGGCTCTGGAAAATGAAGTTGTGAACCAATCTTGTCTTACATAAACCCATTTGGTAGAGGACACTTAAGCGGTAAATCCACTACGACGCATAGGTCATGCGTGCGTCTGAAAATGGACGCATGAGCTCGACGCAGAGGCAGTGGAGGCAGTCTCATGCGTGAGACTATGGGAAAAAAGAACAGACGCAAAGGGTTGAGTCTGGATCCACTCTCCATGCGTCTCCCATGCGTCCTCCATGCGTCTACAGACGCAAGGCAGACGCATTA
Organism: Acholoe squamosa; assembly: GCA_949317995.1. Taxonomy (NCBI): domain Eukaryota; kingdom Metazoa; phylum Annelida; class Polychaeta; order Phyllodocida; family Polynoidae; genus Acholoe; species Acholoe squamosa. Next base: position 5,539,268 of record OX439044.1, read on the forward strand.
GTGGAAGCAGATTTTTGTCATGCGTGCGTCAACTCACTTATGAGAGTCAGACGCAAACAGACGTATACCTCTGTTTTTAAATATCAAAAGCAATTAGATATTTCCATGCGTCTGCCTGTGCGTCTGCCGAAGGCCGCTCCATCTAGTGTTAGACAAACACAACTTGTAGTTCCTCTCCTTCACGCACGTCGGCGCCACTGTACTGAACGTATCATGTGACCTAGTCTGTCTGTGACATGGGAATGATTATAAATGTACGGGTAAAACAGCATAAAAATTTCTCACCCTCAGGAAATCCTCTTCCAGCCTGGCAAGGGATCTTTTCATCCTTTCCTCCTTCCTTGAACGCAGATATGGGTGCATCCAATACATGTGTGACCTCTGCACCTTGTGGTTACGCAAAATGTAGTCATCATCCAAGTCATCATCCATGATGACATAGGCTGCCAGGTTCCTCAGATTCTGCATACGTTCCTCTTCTATAGACTGCGCCTGTGCCTCCATCTCAACCTGTTTTCTTTTGCGTGACATGATGTTTCGAGTAGGAAAGATTTCCAAACACCACAGACTTTCCTCTCTGACAAAGACCCAAACAGAGGTCACGTGACCACGCGCACAGACAGACGCATGCGCAGTGGAAGTAGTTTCAGGCCTGCGTCTCCCATGCGTCTGCTGTAGACGCACACTCACGGCCAGTGGAAGCGACTCATGCATCTGCGTCTGTAGACGCAGACCCATGAAGCTGAATATTTTTCGAAGACGCACGACCAGACGCACGGCCGAGACGCATGCGAATGCCCCCAAAACAGACGCATCGCTGACGCATTAGCCGTGCGTCCTAGTGGATTTAACGCTTTAGGGCTATCAGAAAGATACAAATTTGTGGTCATCCATCAAAAACTCTCAGACTTTTAGCCTGCCGAAGTGAAAAAAATGACCAAATTTGTTCTTTTTTTACTTTTTTTTTACAAGTTTCCTGTATTGAATAAAGAACATCTGGAGTATCACAAAGTTATTTTTTGTATTGTATATGATCATATGTATCATTTCCAACTAGAAACTAGAAAATTAATTTTTCAGGGCCTTCAAGGGCAAAGTCTTACACTTTCTGATGACCTGACCCATATAGATTTTAAGGCCCATTATAACATTGATGGGCGAAGTCAGAGTGCATTATCCTGAATGCTGCATTCTGATTGGCTGATTGACCATGCATTATCTAGATGGATAATGCACTCCTGGCAATGGAGGTTAACTTCATCTCACCTTTTGACATTCATGTGTTGTCAGGTGGCTGATGGGTGGTTTTTCTGTGTCATAACGGGAATAATGCACTTGGTCATGGCTATGGTCTTGCTCTAGACTGTATTGCTCTATAAGGCCCCTCGATGTCTCAATACAGTCTAGAGCACTCCCACAGCCATGCCCCGTGCATTATTCCCTAACTAATGCAGGAGTGTATCGTGCCCAGTGGTCTTCATTGTGCACCAATGAAGTGCTGCCCACCAACACTTCATAGGAAGCACATTTATTTATTGTTTTTTTTGTTTTTTTTTTGGGGGGGGGGTCAGGGGAGACTGCTCGCCAGCACTCCATTTGTGCATCATGCCGACCCTCCGGGAGCGTAGTAGCTGCAGTGGCGGATCCAGGATTTGGAAAAGGAGGGGGCACGGCCCAAAAGGACGCGGCGCACCCCTTATTTTTGGACAAATTTTGGGGTCCAAAATATGTAGTTAAACTCTTAAGTACTGGGCAAAAGGTGGGGCGCGCTCCCCCGCGCCCCCCTCTAAATCCGCCACTGTAGAGCTCAGTAGGGATGGCATGATGCCTGAAAATAGCACTGTATTTCATGCATCGTGACGATAGAGAGTCCTGATGCATTTAATACATCAGCAGTCCTTAAAGGGTTAAGGCGTCATGAGGAGTTAAATACCATTACTACATAATACCAGCCCTGTTTGACTGATTTACTGACACGTCTACCCTGGTTACCATAGTAACCGGCTCTGTACCCACCGGAAACACACCTAATGTAAACGTGTCCCAACATGCAAAAACATAAATGAAAGGGCATTAAAAATTTAAAAGAAAGGAGAAAAAGTATAAAAATGTCCCCTCCAATGTGCCTATGACAATATTACCATATGCTACACGTATGGCATAAATAAGCTAAGTAAATGTACCTCTTACACTTCTTTCAGACCATTTTTTTCTTTCACAACTTATATTTATTTTAGATTAATGTGATCCAGCTTGGAGAGATTAAAAGCCAATTTCCTGTCTTTAAAGTAAACAAGTCCCAGTAAGTATAAAATACACATACTGTTCAATCGTCTTGTATCGGGTGAAAAGCTCCGTGCAGGTGCAGAAAAGGCCCCCCAAATCTTTAGTATACACTAAATATGTACTTGGGATTCAGGGAAATAGAAGGCATTTATATCCTGTCCAAAGCCTTTTTTTATCGAGACCCGTCGTATTGAAAGGGATGGGGTAGATAGGGAGATAACAAGGGGTGGGATGGGGATTAGATATTAATTGGGAGGAAGCATTTGAGGACACTGACATTTGTAATGTAACTTGGCTGAATGGCTATATTTGTATAAAATAACATTTATCGAAATGGAAATCTTTTCGGCTGAATGGCTATATTTGTATAAAATAACATTTATCGAAATGATCAGTGAGATCGAAATTTAAGCCAGGTACATGGCTCTAGACCCCTAATATCGACATGGCGACGTGGACCTTTTTTGACCTGGTGACATGAACCTCTCTTCAAAATCGACACGGTAACATGAACTTTTCTTAAAATCGGCATGGGGACATGTGCTTTTCTTAAAATCGACATGCAGACATGGCCATTTCTTAAAATCGACATGGGACATGGGGACCCCCCATCAAAGGCCCCAGGTACATTTTTTATGGTAATTTTCTAATAAATCAGTACATCTAACCACACTCTGCAAGATTAAATACTTGTTAGTAAAATATCTTGGTTAGTCTTTAAAAGGAATACATGTATAGTACTGAGTGGGTGATGTCATTTTGATTGTACTCTCACATTTTGTCACAGATTACGGAAGTGATGACGCACACTGTAGACAATAACTGAATCTACCACTGTAGTGTTTACAAGAAGCCCCAGGTGGCAGTATTGTTGTACAAGGAATCTCTGTGAAATTACAAAGGATCTCTGGCATTTTTCTTGGACGAGGATTCCGTCGTTATTTCGAGGACATTTTCTTTTAGAGTGCAGGGACACGGCCCGGGGGGCACTCTCTGTGTAATGTATACACATATGTGTGGCTGGCAAGGGTACTTTTTCAAGGAAAAGTCCCTAGCAAGCCTCCTGTTTCAGCCACAAATATCCCTAGCAAGCCTCCTTTTTCAGCCACAAATGTCCCTAGCAAGGGTCAACTTTCAGCAAAATACCCCGATTTACGCGGGAAATTACGAAATTTTCATGGAGAATAGCACTGTTTTCATGAAAATAGCATGAACCAAATTCAACCTTCTCCCCAATCAGTTTAAATTTGAGACATTTTGAAATAAATCTGGGATTATTGAGTCAAATGTGCCCTAGCAAGGGTAGGCTTTCGAAGGAAAAACCTGCGACCAAGTGCCCTAGCAAGGGTAAGGGTTGTCATGGGTTCAGCCACACACCCATATCAAAACAAATTGAAGTGCCCCCCCCCCGGCAGTCCCGGAGATGGGGCAGCATGGGTGACACCATGATTCAAAATGTTTATAATTGTATTATAACAGTTTCTATGATGTTTTTATTCATACTATAATATTTTTTTACAGATAACGGGAGTAATGACCCAGGGACGCGGTGATGGTGCGGAGTGGGTGACGTCATTCATGGTATCGTACAGTATGGACGCCTTCCACTGGCAGTATGTCTCAGACCAGTATGGAAACCAACGGGTAAGTCTCTTTACTTCATGTTGGGAATAAGCCTTACTATAGAATTGTATGGGAACACCCATTCCCCACAGGGGCGTGAAGAAATCTCATTCTCCATGGCCCCATTCTCCACTGTGATGCTTCAAAATAGCCTCAAACCCCTTGTCAATTAGAAATTTCGGGAAAATTTAACAAGACAATGTGAAAATTTCAGGGATGTAAGTCTTCAGGTTTTATCAGGATTTCCTGATTTCTGAAATTTTTGAATGACATGTATTTTCCTTATACGAGTGGTAAGGAGGGATGTTTGGAAAAATACAACACTTTTATAGCAAATAAATGTATGGCTTCCTGATTTTTGCCCATTCCTGACTTACATTCCTGTGAAATAAATACAGAGATCCAATTTACTCCAAACTGGGTGTTTCTTCACGCGATAGCCTCAAAGCAGTAATACTACTTTTTGAAGAAATACTCAGTTTGGAGTTAACCTCGTGACCCTCTGTCTATTATTTCATGGTTAATACGACAGCGTCATAGGGTTAACCAAGAACTTATGTAGCACATGGGCCCATGGAACATGAGATCCCCGTATTCCATGGTCAGGTCAGGTGTTTTAAGATTGTAAAATCATGAAATAAATGCAAATGTCCACTCCCATGGAATAAGTTTGCATAACATTCCCCAAGGTGGCATTGGTCGTATCCCACTCCACTTAGAAGGCGTTGTTGGATGCCATGCCAGAGACTATGATACAAAAATAGACATTTGTTTATTGACTTTCTGTATTTATATTGAGAATGATAGACCCTGTAGTTAACCATAGGGAAGGTCATTCTCCACAGGGGCATGAAGAAACACATCCCATTCTCCACTGCCCCATTCTTCACTGTGACTTCATCCAAATAGCCTCAAACCCCTTGTCAAAAGGGTTCTTTGTGCCAGAAACAAGGGTCTGAAATTCACCAGAAAACTAGGGGGAAGATACAGTAACAACCAGACTGAGCCTTACTGAGAACAGAACCTCCACATATTTAGATTAGGGAGTGATCATTTTTTAACAACAGGGGGGGGGGGCTGGTGGGTTTGAGGGGGGGTCAGATATTTTTTTGAGCCCTTGACCAGGGGGTCAAAATAATTTCACTTTTCAGCAAAAAAAAAGCGCATTAATATAGGTTAAAAGGACGCATTTGTACATGATTTTCGGCCCCTCGGGGGGGGGGGTAAAAAAATTTGGACCCCTCGAGAGGGGGTGGGCAGAATCTTTTTTCGCACATCAGCACGCAAACCCACCAGACCCCATTCCCGCCGTTGTTAAAACTGCTCACTCCCTTAGACCTGTCACTGTGTGTGGGATTAAGGAGATAAATCATGAAAAAATAAATAAGAAAAACAGCCAGTTTCTGTCTGAAAGCTACACACTGATACAAAAAGCATCATCTAATGTTACATTCATAAGTCTAGTAGCAGAGGATTCCCTATTATCGCTCATACAAAGGGCTCAATATGCAGCATGACAGTATCAACATAGAGTCACAACTCTGATACTATCTGAGGCCATCTGTCTTTATGATGTATTGTGTATAGGTACTTCAAGGGCCACTGATGCATGAGTGCATCATGCCTGCTGGTCAGCATGATGCACTTATGAAGCATCTACTCACCAGCGCTTCATCGCATCATGCCGACCCACCGGATTGTATCGAGCCCAAAGGGTCAGTATGATACAGGAATGCAGGCCTGGCGAGTTACTCACCAGGGCACCTGAAGGATTAAATTGCATTTATAAGGGTTTGTCATCATATCATGATGTAATGATGCATCAGTTACCAAGTGCACGGTATGGGTGAATCGAACAGACCCTGTAGTAGGGTATCAGTCTCACAAGGTCAGCGTGATGCACGTATGCAGCCCAGGCAAGTTACTCACCAGGGCTGCATGACTACACCATGAAAACATATGGTCGGAGTGCTTTAATCATAATGTATAAAGGCCTGACCTGGGCTTTTAGAGAGTTAAGGGGAATGGGAGGGCCAGGGTTCATCTGAACCATCACTGATTAAATACCATCAGGTAGTTAGTATTTTTGTCTATTGTTAATAAGACGGTATCGGGTATGTCGCCGCGGGCTATGTTACAGGTGGTAGGTCCATCACTACCTGGTAAGCACTCTGATCCTTTAAGGGCTATACTGATGCAGGAGTGCATCATACTAATTGGTCTTCATGATGCACCAATGAAGCGCTGGTGACTGTGTCCTGCTACGGTGCATCATCCTACTCCTTTATGAGTGTATCTATAGACCCAGTGAGGTTGGCATGATGCATGAATGCAACTCTAATTAGGTACTCACAATGGATGCATTTATGCATCATGCTGACCAGTGGGCATGATGCATTAATGCATCATGCTGACCAGTGGGCATGATGCATTAATGCATTCTTGATATTTCAAGGGTTAACTTAGTTACATATGTAAAGTACAGAGGCACAGTTTGAATTTGGTTCAGATTCTTTCACTGCTCAGACTATGATACCTCTTAGGTACCTATTCTGTTATCGCCTTTAGCCTAAATGAATTGAATTTGTCTGTCTGGGCATGAGGGTTTCAAATGCCAGAGTTTGCAGAACCCTCTGACAACACTTCAGGGATGGGCCATGAAGTTATCAATATTCAGTGCCAGGACTGATTAGCTCAATCAGTGTTTCCTTGTTTAATAGTACTGAGCTTGCTGCCGAGCAGTTATGGTGCACGCTTGCATAAAATACTCTTAAAGTGCTAAGATGGTAAATGAGAAATCCACCACAATTCTGAGGTGTGTAGACTTTATTCACACTGTGTAGACTTTATCACACCTAGAGGCAGAGTGGAACAAGGTGAGGGACAGATTAAATAAGGTAAGGACCCTCTCCATCATTATAAACACCCTGTACTATCACATTTATAAACCATTTATAGACAACATGGTATTCTGATAAACCATGCCCATTATGTAGCCCGTCCTAAAGTGTACTAATCTGGCAGAACCGGCATGATGCATGAATGTAGCCTGGCGAGTTATTCTTAAGGGCTGCATTCATGCATCATGACAACCAATAACCATGATACCTTATGACTCCTAAAGGGTTGGTGCATTAACCAATCATAAGAGGGTTAACCCAGTCCCAGGCACTCCTGCCCTCCCTGCTACCTTATACCCCTGTGTCTATCAGAAGGTGAAATATCCATTATCCCATGTTGAACAAGAGTTTACTACACATTTTTATACGAAGACCTTGTCTTCACAGCAGCGAAAAGCAACTGAGATCTGTTCTCCATTGTCCCACTCTCCAGTGTGATAAGTTCTCTGTATTACACCTACTTAGATACACAGGGTTTGTTTACACCCACTAACCATGGTGACTGTATCAGTGTGATAAGTGACCCTGTATTACACCTACTTAGATACACAGGGTTTATTTACACCCAGTAACCATGGTGACTGTATCAGTGTGATAAGTGACCCTGTATTATACCTACTTAGATACACAGGGTTTGTTTACACCCACTAACCATGGTGACTGTATCAGTGTGATAAGTGACCCTGTATTACACCTACTTAGATACACAGGGTTTATTTACACTCAGTAACCATGGTGACTGTATCGGTGTGATGAATGACCATGTATTACACCTACTTAGATACACAGGGTTTATTTACACTCAGTAACCATGGTGACTGTATCGGTGTGATGAATGACCATGTATTACACCTACTTAGATACACAGGGTTTATTTACACCCAGTAACCATGGTGACTGTATCGGTGTGATGAATGACCATGTATTACACCTACTTAGATACACAGGGTTTATTTACACCCAGTAACCATGGTGACTGTATCAGTGTGATGAATGACCGTGTATTACACCTACTTAGATACACAGGGTTTATTTACACGCAGTAACCATGGTGACTATCAGTGTGATGAATGACCATGTATTACACCTACTTAGATACACAGGGTTTATTTACACGCAGTAACCATGGTGACTGTATCAGTGTGATGAATGACCGTGTATTACACCTACTTAGATACACAGGGTTTATTTACACGCAGTAACCATGGTGACTGTATCAGTGTGATAAGTGACCCTGTATTATACCTACTTAGATACACAGGGTTTATTTACACCCAGTAACCATGGTGACTGTATCAGTGTGATGAATGACCATGTATTACACCTACCTAGATACACAGGGTTTATTTACACGCAGTAACCATGGTGACTGTATCAGTGTGATGAATGACCATGTATTACACCTACTTAGATACAGGGTTTATTTACACGCAGTAACCATGGTGACTGTATCAGTGTGATAAGTGACCCTGTATTATACCTACTTAGATACACAGGGTTTATTTACACCCAGTAACCATGGTGACTGTATCAGTGTGATGAATGACCATGTATTACACCTACCTAGATACACAGGGTTTATTTACACGCAGTAACCATGGTGACTGTATCAGTGTGATAAGTGACCCTGTATTATACCTACTTAGATACACAGGGTTTATTTACACCCAGTAACCATGGTGACTGTATCAGTGTGATGAATGACCGTGTATTACACCTACTTAGATACACAGGGTTTATTTACACGCAGTAACCATGGTGACTGTATCAGTGTGATAAGTGACCCTGTATTATACCTACTTAGATACACAGGGTTTATTTACACGCAGTAACCATGGTGACTGTATCAGTGTGATTAGTTCTCTGTATTACACCTACTTAGATACACAGGGTTTATTTACACGCAGTAACCATGGTGACTGTATCAGTGTGATAAGTGACCCTGTATTATACCTACTTAGATACACAGGGTTTATTTACACGCAGTAACCATGGTGACTGTATCAGTGTGATAAGTGACCGTGTATTACACCTACTTAGATACACAGGGTTTATTTACACGCAGTAACCATGGTGACTGTATCAGTGTGATAAGTGACCCTGTATTACACCTACTTAGATACACAGGGTTTATTTACACGCAGTAACCATGGTGACTGTATCAGTGTGATGAATGACCGTGTATTACACCTACTTAGATACACAGGGTTTATTTACATGCAGTAACCATGGTGACTGTATCAGTGTGATAGGTTACCCTGCATTAAACCCTGTATTGTTCATGCACTATACACGTGGTGTACATATTGGACTCCCAGGGTCCAGGTATTTAAGCTATGGTTATTTTTGTCTTAATCCAGGGTGCATCTGGTATATTCAGACATTGGATGGATCACCCTGTAATATGACCTTACACTAAGTTTAAATGGACTCACAGTAATCCCTAAACCTGTCCCATGTTGATGTAACAGTGAGCTAGGTCTTGTGGCTATTGGATGTCCCATTCATTGTAAATTTAAGTAGGATCTAATATACCATAATACCTGTATTGTAATGGCTCTTTTAAATACCGGGTTTCAAATAAGCGACAGGGTTAAGCAGTATCAAAATAAATCTTAAGCACTAAAAAGAGTATTCAAATAAGCGCCTGCCTCAAATAAGGACCGGATTGAGATCAATAAGTGCCTGGGTATTCGGTATAACGTCTGCCCCATGCAGAACATGCACCATCAGTTAAGGGAGATGCTTAAACAGCTGAGTGCAACCCCAATCCTATAAGGTGCACTAGGGGTCCATCTGTGAATATCAGCTGTGCCGCATGTACAGGGTTGTAGTGGGTCAAAGCGGGACAGGAACTAGTTTCTTGTGACATTCGCTGATAAGAGGTGATAAGATGGAACAAGCTTGTCCCTGGAGGTAGATGTTATCCAGGGACAAGGTACCCATCATAACATGTCTTATCACTGTGTTTTGCTACTTTTAGCAGTACCAGCAAAATACAAAATGGTGGACCCACTGGGTATGGGTCTAGGCTCCTGTACAGGATGGCCCTACTTATAGCTGTTACCTTCAAAAGTTATCTTGCTCATTAGAATCAGGCAGAGGTATCAGAGAGAAAATAGAGGTTCTAGCAGTATATGGTATGTTACTCAATACCTCACATGGGAAATAGATCAGGGTATGATGATCATTCACAAGCAGCTTTTATGACTGTGAGTTCATAAAAATAGTTTCCAATATATCTAAGTCTAGCCCACACTGCACTATTTCTTTTCTTTTTGTGCCGAGTGTTCTTAAGTTGAGGCAATGTGTGAAGATGGTGGGGATTGATTTGAGACAGCCAAAAGAAGTCCCCCCAGGTCAGACTTATGTCAGGGCACACTCAGGGCCCCACATGGATGTGAAAATAATACACAAGTAGATGGTCTTTTTGTTGTCACAAGAGACCTTTGACAATGTACAGGCTCTCAATCACACAGCTTAAGTTGACACATTACAACCGTTAACCTTTCATAGGCTGATAGCGTAATAATCTACCATTCCTATTGGCCGGCATGATACTTGATAAGTGAAATGTTTTAGGACTACATTTGTGCATCATGCCGACCCTATAGGGTTGATACACTACTGGGGGGGGGCGCGGCATGATGTACCAATGAAGTGCTGTCGGGCATTTCTTTGGTGCATCATACCAACTAATGGTATAAAAGATGCACTTATGTATCAGCAGACGTTAAAGACCTTTTAACACAACCCTTTGGTTAAACGGTTGTCAACCCGTAGTAACCTACACTGAGAAAATATTCTTACTTACTTGAGTCTGTATCCAGACTCAGGCAACGTCGCCAAAATGAGTATGATTTGAGACTAAGCCTGACCCTGTGGATGAAACTCAGGCAGAGCCAGAGTATCACCCCAGGCTCAGCCTGGACCAGCCTCAGGATCTGCCTAAGTATCACCCCAGACTCAGACTGAGTCTCAAATCATACTCATTTTAGACATTGCCTGAGTCTGGATACAGACTCAAGTAAGAATATTTTCTCAGTGTATTTAAGGACTCAATCAAAGTTGAGTCACAATGATATATATTTATATCTATATATCTGGTCTCGGGCCTTATGAAGGCCCTCGACCATCGTGCGTTATAGTCCAACAGAGAGTCAAGACGTGAAGAATGAGTTGTCTATTGTCTTTATAAAACATGTTATCATTTGTACCACACTGATCTAAAGGTCTAAAGCCTACGATACCCCACAGGATTGATGGACAAGCCGTGACCTTGCTCAGGTGTGCACTCTACTCCTATAATGCACTGAAGGTCATTTCTATCATGCAGCAGTGCATGGGATACTGTTTTATAATTGGCGCATACATGATTGAACCATGTACATCATACACCAGTAAGACCATATTCCATCCCTCTATCAAACCTACTCCATTTCATCAGGATTTTAATAGGTGCCATAGAAACTGATTGGAACAAAAACATCCTTTTTTAGATCCTTTTCATCAGAACGATCTTATGGGATAGATAATTGACATAATTTCCTGGTTAAATGAATTGAGCCTTATGTTGAGGTCATTATCTCTAGGCCTTTTTTCCATTTCTTGATATATTCCAAATATTTAGGTCTACAGAGCTTTTCAAAGTTGCCTAGTTGGTCATTTTTCACATTTTCTAATAGTTACCCGCCTTTCTTTATTAGAACTGGCAAATAAACATGAACCTGGAGACAGGCTTCTCCAACTTAGTAACATAGTTCACAGGTAAGAAGGTGATACATTGGACTGTTGTTATGTGCTGGGAAAAGAAGCCTGTGGTGGCCTGGGGCCATGTTGCTGGGTGAGGTGTGAACCTAGGGGGGCGCTGCAGTCAACCACACCTGTAATAGGAAGCCCTCAGGTGTAGCGTGCTGCCACCTGGTGTGAACAGCCATGAATCAACCTCTCTACCTAGTGTATAGCTGTTAGCACCTTAAGGACTGTATAGAGTGCTTTAACCCTGGGCCGCTAATGCAATAAGGCAATCATGCCCATTGGTCTTCATGATGCATGAATGCAGCCTTTGGTGAGTAACTCGCCAGGGCTACTCCGTAGACGCTCTGAGGGAACCTCAGAGACCAAGTGTGTCTGTTGTAGTCTGTTTGGTCTGCCAGATTGGCTGAGTGCCCAGTTCTCACAGAAGTACTTACTGTCAGGTCCAATGCTTCCACCAACACTTCCCTCAATGCATATCCAAAGATTCACAATACACAAAGCACTTGAAATACTTGTAATAATTAATAATCCAGGTGATTTTCAAATCTCCCTCCCTAACTCCAAATCATTGTCAGCCATCTTGAAGCCAGGTGTAGCCACCTAGTGCCAAAAAGACTACACTATTCTTGGTTGGTTAGCCCTATGTTTCAATAGCAATCTTACACCAGGTAGCACCACCTCATGTTGACAATATGGAGGCCATTGAGGTAGTGATATCTAAGCTCAAGATAAACATGTCAGATTTATTGGATATATCTCATGTTTCAGTCAATATAAGCTGATGTACATGAAAACTACATGTTTGTGAATAGGAGGGACAATTTCCAGGAACTGAAAGTGAGTACTTAGTTCAGACTAGCCATGTGTTTGTGCCACTATAGGCTTGTATACATCTTGGATCCTGCCTGTGAGCAGGCAGGTATTTCGGCCTAGCCAGGGCTGCATCAATGCATTATGCCAACCCTCTGGGGATCATTGTTCCGGAGGGTCGGCATGATGCTCCAATAAAAGTGCTGGCGAGCAGTCTTGCCAGCACTTCATTGGTGCATCATGAGGACTAATGAGCATGATGCACTCCTGCATTAGGATTTTTTCGTTGACTGTAAAGTTGTCAAAACTCAGAACTTTCTTTGGCACATAGCCTCCCCCCGGTTCACGGTTTACACTAAATCACAGTGTGGGAGGATGTGGCCATTTTGGATCACCTAAAGAAGACTTGTGGATTTATTTTCATATTTCAAATGTGGGAGAGTCCCATCCTAGACCTTCCTCAGTGCAGATTTACTGCACATCGACCCTTTAAGGATTGATGATTGCATGGATGCAGCCCGGGTGACTGTGATATTCCCCGAGTACTAACCATGGCTACATCCAAGCATCATGATGACTAATGTGGGAGCGATATTTGCACGGGTATCCCGTGAACGTCTAGAAATATGGGAAATAAGGCACAATAATAAGTTGGTTAAAGGGACTTTTGGTGTCCCATATCCTAGAAAATCTCATGCGAGATGCCCATGCTAGTATGTATGATGCATCGATGCGATGAGAGCTCATTAATGTTTCAGCACCCTGTCCGTAATGGTGAATGGAGAGCTGTACATACATTTTACAATTTTTGACACCACCCCCCCCCTTATCATGTATTTTTTGTCAATTTCACAATGCTCAAGGTATGTGCAGAATTAATCCCGCCATGCCGGGCCTGACCCCCCTCCCCCTCCAGCATAATGTCATTTGCGGATGGCCCCCTTGATGAAAGCACCCATCATTCAGTTACATTTTCACACCATCACAGACACTCAACTGGCAATCCTCCATTGGCAGATGATGCCTCCAAGACCATTCTCCCTGGTCGTCATGATGCACTAATGCAGTGTAGGCAAGCAGACTTGTCAGCACTTCATTTGTGCATCATGCTGACTAATGGACATGATGCACTCCTGCATCAGCGGCCCTTAAATGGTCAAAAGATTTCTTGCACCATGCCGGTTTTAAAGAATTAATCTTGTGCGCTCTAAATTAATTAACTGTTGAATCTACCAGGGATCCTCGTAAAACTGAACAGTGGACGACCCTAATTGAAAAGCACTGAACCAGTGTAGTTCTTACAAGAAGCCCCAGGTGGCAGTACTATGGTGCACACATGTACAAGGAATCTCTGTGAAATAACAATGGATGTCTGGCAATTTTGGGATGAGGAATGTGCCGTTATTTCGACAACATTCTTTTTTTTTACAGTTTGTGCTCTATAAATAGCCATTCGATCTACAAGGCATCCCTTTACACTTCAGTGTGAACTACAATGTACTGTATATAAACATACATGTGTATTGCCGAGAAGCAGTCTCATTTCTACAAGGAAGGCCCATGAAATTAGCGACAAAAGCTTTGTCCTTAATTCACTGTGCACAGAACTTTGACTGCAATGTCTCTTACAGTGCATTTAAGTTTGTAGCATATTTCTCCCCATACATAAGTTCTTTGGGCTAAAGGCTGCATATATAAACTCTTAATTCTAAAGCCAAATGAGGGGGTTGCACATGGTTTAACCTGCCACTCTAGTGATCCGCTTTTGCATGGTTGTATTGTTCCTTGAAGATCCAAATGGCCCTGAATAAAAGGCAGAAGATCCAAATGGCCCTGAATAAAAGGCAGCACATTTCATGCAATTTAACAGATATAACTAATATATATATATATATATATATATATATATATATATATATATATATATATATATATATATATATATATTAGTCCTTTTCATTTGCTGTTTCAATGATATATCTATTGGGCTTATGTATCTGTAATACTAGTTTTACATCTGCCTAACAATTAAATCCGATCTGTCTGTCCTCACTAGCTCTACATGTGCTACCATCTGTCTTAGCATGTAATACAACTCGTACATCACATCCAATGGTAACTCTACCCGGTAACACGTTAACAGATCCAATTGTATCTACCAGATCATAGTGGTTCATGTTAGTGAACCTGCGCTCATACTTATATTTCAGCTTCTGATTCACCTTGTGTTTATATATATATATATATATATATATATATATATATATATATATATATATATATATATATATGAGACCTGCGCTTATCTAAAATATAAATTTGGGTGGATTTTCAAAACTCTACCCTGCACTAAAGCACTGATTTCACTCCAATTTTGAATTGGAGGCAAATCGGTCATCTTTCTGATGCATTTACACCCAATACACGAAATTGTGGGGAAATACATCGGAAATCCACCAAGAAAAAAATTCATGAAAATCCATCCATTATTTCTCTGAAATAAGATTAAAATCTGATCAAAATCGGGCCGATTTTTGTCAATCAGCTCTGTTGGAACACCCACTTAAAACTAGACACTGCATTGACGTAGGGGTTAGAATTTTTTCGACCCATTGAACGGAGGGGGGGGGGTGGGGGTCACAATCATTCCAACCCCTCTGAGGAGGGCGGTCTAAATACTTTCACCTGTTTTCAGTGAAAAAACTGCCTGTTACTATATAGCTTAAAAAGGTGCGTTTGCGTCCAATTTTCGTCCCCTATAGGAGGGATAAAAAAGATTTGACCCTTGAGAGAGGGGAAGTCAAAATCTTTTTGCTTGTCCACATGCAAATCCACGAAATGATCACTCCCTTAAAGAGAAGAGAGTGAAACATAAGAACAAATGAGTTATTGTTTGAGTTCAACTCTTGTTCAAGAATGCAGAGTTTGTGTACATACCTTCATAAATCCAGACCCCTTTATCACCTATTCTTTAACCATTTTACTATGCTTGGCCAATATCAAATAATTTATGACCTGTTAAAACTTTACAATAGTAAGATAAAACAAAGATCATAACCTAAACGTCTACTGTGAACCATAGCCGTATCAGATTTACTAGTTAAGGGCCGCTTAAATAATAATGCATCATGCCCATTGGTCATCATGATGCACCAATGTAGTGCCTAAAGGAAGTGCATCAACCCTGCAGGGTCAGCATGATGCCCAGCACTCCATTCATGCATCATGACGACCCTACGAGGTCATAAAAGGTGGCTTATACTGTTTTCCTGTTGACATATTGTAGATTACTGTGGGTGGTCCTGGCACACCTTCCCCCAGCCCCCCTGCTGCACCTCCTGCCATAACTCAGCCTGCTCTCCCACACCACCTTGCACCTTTTACAGGGACATACCCCTACCTAGTGTACTGAACACTCTGTACTGTCTTTGTCACTTGTTCTGTGGCTTAACACTTAAAGGTAGATAGTGCATCATGACCATTTGGTGTCATGATGCGCGAATAGTGAATTGATGCATCATGACCATTTGGTGTCATGATGCGTGAATAGACATTGCATCATGACCATTTGGTGTCATGATGCGTGAATAGTGAATTAATGCATCATGACCATTTGGTGTCATGATGCGTGAATAGTGAATTAACGCATCATGACCATTTGGTGTCATGATGCGTGAATAGTGAATTAACGCATCATGACCATTTGGTGTCATGATGCGTGAATTGTGAATTAACGCATCATGACCATTTGGTGTCATGATGCGTGAATAGTGAGTAAATGCATCATGACCATTTGGTGCCATGATGCTCGAATAGTGAAATAATGCATCATGACCATTTGGTGCCATGATGCGTGAATAGTGAATTAATGCATCATGACCATTTGGTGTCATGATACATGAATAGTGAAATAATGCATCATGACCGTTTGGTGTCATGATGCGTGAATGGTGAATTAATGCATCATGACCATTTGGTGCCATGATGCGTGAATAGTGAATTAATGCATCATGACCATTTGGTGTCATGATGCGTGAATAGACAATTAATGCATCATGACCATTTGGTGCAATGATGCGTGAATAGACAATTAATGCATCATGACCATTTGGTGCCATAATGTGTCAATGCTGGCCTTGCATGTGACCTGCTAAGGTCACGGTCTTACGGTAATGCTGAGCCAGCAAGCAGACTTGGCAGCACTTTTTCTATACAGAGAGAAAGGGAGGGAGAGAGAGAGACAGAGCGAGACAGCCAGAGAGAGAGAGACAGAGAGACAGACAGAGGCAGACAGAGACAGATAGACAGAGAGAGACAGGGACAGACAGGGACAGAGAGAGAGAGACAGTCGGACGGACAGACAGAAACGGAGAGAGAGAATGAGAGAGAATGCAATAGGGGTGGCAGGAGGGAAAGGAAAGTGAATAGAGCGACTTGGGCTACTGTAGTGTAGGCCTACTACCCCCCTCCAGTACCAATTTAGAACATAAAAGAGCATACACCACTAAACCATCTGTAATCCTTCAGAACATAAGGGCATCCACTTGTATTCTGAGGACATCCTCAACAATTCCCAAAGTAAACACAATCTGCAGTAAAAGGTGTCTCTCCTACCTCTCAGTATGACTTATACACCTCACAGATTGATTAACCCTCTAAGGGCTACTGATGCAGTAGTGCATCATGCCCACAGGTCTGCTCACCAGCACTTCATTGGTGCATCATGTTGCATCTTTTTCAGTGTATAAATCCTGTAAGGTTGTTATGATGTATGGATGCAGTGCTGATGAGCAACTTGCCCTAGCTAGATCAATATTAATTTTCATGCCAGCTAATAGGAATAGGGGCCCAGACGGGTAAAATCGACAAGGGGACAAAGCCATTTCTTAAAATCGACAAGGGACATGGACTTTAGGGACAAGTGACAAGGCCACTTCTTAAAATCGACAAGGGACATGGGCTTAGAGACAAGGGACAAAGCCACTTCTTAAAATCGACAAAGGACATGGGTTTGAGAGACAAAGGACAACAACCACTTCTTAGAATCGACAATGGACATGGGACCTCCCTGTCTAGGGCCCTAGGAATGAAGCTTAAAAGACCTGACCTATAGGTAGCATGAAGCTTTGATATGTAGCACTATTGAATGTATCAGCTCTGAGGATTTAACTGATGATGATGATGATGGTATAGTGGTCAGTGGAAAATGTCATGGAGAAACTGGGACTCGAACCCGGGACCCTCCAACTTCGAAGCGGAAGCTCTACCCCTGAGCTACTTCCCCTGGCCTGACATTCTCTACCTTCCAACTATACCTGGATCGGTATGATACACACACTAGGGGGCAGTGATTTCCTGGTACCGAGCTCTCTAGAGATCCCCCTCGTGAGGTGGGACCACTCAGTATCTCCACCAGGTACGGGGAATTACTGCCCCTACACTGGTGACAGGTCATGATGCATTCCTGCATCTGGTTTAATTGGTTGCCACAGTGGAGTGGTGCAGCGTCAACTGGTTATTACCAGTGACCTATTTATCCAGCATGATGCCATGATGTGGAGTTGCCTCTACAGGGCTTCATTCGTGCATCATGCCGATCATACGGGGGTTGATATACAAACTGGTGGATGGTCGGCATGATACTCCAGTGACGCACTGGTGAGTAGTTGCGCCAGCACTTCATTGGTGCATCATGAAGACCAATGGGCATGATGCACTCCTGCATCAGTGGCCCTTAAAGAGTTAACGGCTGTGAAAGGACTTTACAGGTAACTCTGAGGTGTGTCATCAATCAAACACCTATTACACCCTGCCCCTCCCACACACTCACAAACACACACACACCTCTACAATGTGTTACCTCTGTTAAGGCCAGACCTCCAAACCAATGCTTCTTGGTTGTTATGATGCACAATTGGACTCACCAGCACTGCATTTGTGCATCATGCCAGCACCCTGGATGTGCATCATGCCAGCCTCCTGGATGTGCATCATGCCAGCACCCTGGGTGTGCATCATGCCAGCACCCTGGGTGTGCATCATGCCAGCACCCTGGATGTGCATCATGCCCAATGGGTCAGCATGGTGCATATATCTCCGTTAGCTATTACTATGGACTACTGCAGATAGATAGACCTGCTGATGCAGAAGTGCATTATGCCAATTGGTCAGCCCCAACTGCTAGCAAGAGTAGCTTCCCAGCAGTTCATTGGTGCATCATGCCAACCCTCTGTATCAACCCCATAGGATTGGCATGATGCATGAATGCAGCGCTGGTAGGTTACTCACCAGGGCTGCATTCATGCATCATGATGACCAATGGACATGATGCATTAACGCATAATCAGCTATGAAGGGTTAACCTCTTCCATAAAGCAGGATTTGCACGCAAATCCCATAGAGTTACAGAAAAATAGGGGTGAAAGGGTTAAAGTAAGCTTCCTTTACATTCATGCATCATGAAAACCTTTTTCTGGGTCCATGGTCTTCAAAGTGCTCAAACTGCTGCCCCACGCTCAAAGTGTGTTCGTAATTTTTACTAAGCGGTGTTTTTGGATTATAAGCTTGCTGTAATATATGTCACGCCCACAAATCTATCTTGTTAACAGTTTTTGTAAATCGGAGGAGCCACAAGCCGCCTGAAGTCAGTTGGTGTATTCAAACTCCAGCTGAAGGCTGGAGTTTTTAAATGATGAAGAACTTCAGTGTACAGAGAACTCTTTTAAAGAAACCAAGTTCAAATTAACATGGAATGACTATCCATAATAAGCGAAACAGTATCTTGTGAAAAGTAATTTCTGTAAGCTCAAACTAGAATCAGGTGCAAATACTATTTTATAGCAGTCCTCGGAGGAAGCCTGCTTAAACCCTTCATTAGATGTTGCTGCATTAATGCATCATGCCAGAGCTGCATTCGTGCATCATGACGACCAATAGGCATTTCATTGATACTAGACAGGTTACTCACCCAGATATATGTGACAAACTTTTGAGAAGTGATTCTTATGCAGTTTTTTCTTCCAATGAATCCAAATTTGCCAGGGGCCATTGTGAATTTTGCACATTACGGTCCCTAATTAGCATATTCTTATTAGGTAGGAGAAATATCAGATTGTACATGATAAAGTCATGCAGAATTGGTCAAAAGCCTCTAAAATGAACACATTCCTTCAAATATGGGTAGAGATCAAGTTTTCATTGTCATATTTTATTTTCAAATAGGCCTAATTAATTAGCATAATTTATGCAAAAACCGAAAATACTGGCAGATCCGCACTATAAGCTTACCAGGCATTGGGAACCTATGACTTCCTGATTGAAAAAAGTCCAAATTTCTCTGAGAGACCTATACTTGGTACCGATCCCTTGGGAGTTTATCAAGAACCAGCAGGTCGTCATGGTGCATGAATGTAGCCCTGGTGAGTAACCTGCCAGGGCTACATTTGTGAATGCATCATGCAGATTCTATGCACTGAAAACATGGAAGATCCGAAACTAGTCAGTGGTGACTACTTTAGGTCCTCAAGTTGACAATACCTAAAACTACAATTTTAGGTAGTCAAAATGACGACTTTGGGTCGTCATCGTGACGACCTGAGTTGTCAGGATGACAATACTAACAGTACAGAGAAGTCATGTTGACAACTCAGGTCGTCAGGATGACGACCCAAAGTCGTCATTTTGACTACCTAAAGTTGTAGTTTTAAGTATCGTCAACTTGAGGACCTAAAGTTGTCACCACTGACTAGTTTCGGATCTTCCATGTTTTTAGTGTGGGGTTGGTGCACTCCCTAAGGGTCGGTATCATGCACCAATAACAGCTGACAAGCTGAATGTCTCCTTACAGTCATCTCAAGTAAAACTGATATGATATTTACAATATTTGTATGAACATGATATGATGTAATAACAATATTTGTATTAATTATTTTTCAGGTATTTGAGGGAAACACAGACTCATACGCGGTAAAACACTCGTACCTGGACCGACCAATCACAGCACGGTTCATCAAGTTCCACACGGTCCACTGGAACAAACATCCGAGTATGCGGGTTGAAGTTATCGGTTGTCAAGGTAAACTAATTAATATTTCATTCTTTACCCGGCTTTCTCCATAAAAAAATGCTGAAATAATGGCGGAATCCTTTTTTTTCCAAAGTTGCCAGAAATCCATTGTTATTTTCACAGATATTCTTTGTACCAGCGTACTGCCACTTGGGGCTTCTTAAAGTACACTGGTTCACTGAATATGGTGGCCCACTATTCTGTTTTACAAGGATCCTGGGAATATTCAATAGTTATTTCTATACAGTTCCAGCTCACCCTTTTACCTCCCTTGTTCCTAATTGTGAATGGACCTATCAATATAAGTTAGTAAGGAGGAAAAACGAATAGGAAGCTACCTATTCCGATTTAATTTTGTTTGACAAAGAATGGCCATGATTTCAGTCTGGTTCTAGTTCGACAGATTTTAGGATGACTGAAGAGTTAAGGGCTTACCCCCTGGGGGGAAATTGGAGATTTGACACCCCATAAAAGCCACACGTATAGATTGCACTATTACATTCACCCGTTATATATATTGCATACCATGAGCTCTCTTCATTCTACACTGTAAAAATTACCATCAAAGTAACGGCGGTTCTCCAGCAGCGTTGGAATGACACACAGCATATCTTGGGGAGACTCCTCATAACATAGTGCTTTGAGCCGACTTTTTTCTTCAGCTTATAATTATATAAAAAAAAAGACTTTTTGAATTGAATCTGTCTCGTTCACTGTAAAGTTTATGGATATCCTTGGTAGATTTAATGGTATTTTTCTAGAGTGTAGCCCCTAACACCCCTTCACTTGACTTGAGTATGTGTGAAAGGGTGCCTACTTTGTCCCTCTAAACTTTAAGCATTTCTCCTGATGTGTTTAAAACCTACAAGAAAAATGAAACAAAAAAAAAGCAGGAGTCAGTTGTGGTAGATGTATAGGGAGACGTAACTCTTCATTGGTGGCACAATGCCTTAATCCTTTAGGGGCCTATAGTGCAGGAGTGCATCATGACCTTTCATTGTCATGATGCACCAATGAAGTGCTGGTGACTCTGTGGAGGTATCATGCTGTATTTACCCTTTAAAAGCTTCTTATAAATACAGGAGAGAACAAACCACGTTTTTATCAACTTTCCAGCACTTCATTGGTGCATCATGCCGACCCTCTGGGATGTGTCACTTCTGTAGGGTTGTCATGATGCATGAATGTAACACGGAGTTACATACCTGGGCTGTATTAATGCATCATGACGACCAATGGGAATGATGCATTAACCCTTTAAGGGCCGCTGATGCATTAATGCATCATGCACATTGGTTGTCATGATGCACCAATGAAGTACTGGCAGGACTGCTCGCCAGCACTTTATTGGTGCATCTTGCCGACCCTCTGAGTGTATATGTGTCAACCAGTAACCTGGAGGGCCAGCATGATGCACCAATGAAGTGCTGGTCCGACCTCCCACCACTTGTACACAGTAATGGGGCATGTGGTGGGGCAGCTGACGGGTCCGACCTCCCACCACTTGTACACAGTAATGGGGCATGTGGGGGGGCAGCTGACGGGTCCGACCTCCCACCACTTGTACACAGTAATGGGGCATGTGGTGGGGCAGCTGACGGGTCCGACCTCCCACCACCTGTACACAGTAATGGGGCATGTGGTGGGGCAGCTGACGGGACTGTCAACTACCAACATACCGCAGTTACCTGTATAAGCGCCCCGGCACTCATAGATTTCAACCTGGCTCTACCCCCGGCCCTTAATCAAGACCGGCGCTTATTCAAGACTTGGTTTATAGTGGATTTTTCAATTTCAATGCTATTGTACCCTGGCGCTTATTTCAGACCGGCGCTCATTCAAGACCCGGCTCTTATACATGCCACTGCGGAACACTGTAAAAAACATCAAAATAACAATGATTCTCTTGCAACTTGGTTCTGCCCGGGCTTTCCTGTACAGTGGTGGGGCCCTTGATGGGGGGTCCCCATGTCCCATGTCGATTTTAAGAAATTGCCATGTCTCCATGTCGCTTTTTAGAAAAGTCCATGTCCCCATGTCGATTTTAAGAAAAGTTCATGTCACCATGTCGATTTTAAAGAAAGGTTCATGTCCCATGTCACTAAGCCAAAAAAGGCCCATGTCGCCATGTCGATTTTAGGGGTCTAGAGCCATAGTGGTGCCCTGGGGGCGTATACTGCCAACCCATGGGTATAAAAGAATCCTGCATTAGCGGCATTTAAAGGGTTAAGTATTTCACCTACATTGACAAGTCATGCTCTTTATATTCTACTGTGTCTAACAGTGTCTATGGGCAAAACATTTTTATTCATCATTTTTAAAAAGATGTATCTATACTCTGATTAAATAATCATATATTATGGATGAATTGCAAAAACAGGTCTTTGGCAAGGTGAAAGTTTTTGTGCAAGAAAATGGTAGACTGAGAGGGCAAGGAATAGACCGCTCCCACTTTTTTTCTAATAGATCAAATTCAATTTACCTATCTCGCTACTTCATGAAAGCGGAATTATCTATTGAAATCAAATTTACTGCATTTTAATATTGTACAAAATGAAAAGATACCCGTAGGGCAAGATTCCAGGCCAACATCGTTTGTTTTTCTTTTAGTTTCTGAAATTACCTGACCGCAGATTTACTTCAATCCCATAGACATTTAGACAAGAGAATGCTGACTATTTTACAACCTTCCTATAGATACCTTCTTACATAGTTTGAAATATTATCTAATTACAAATATTGACATGAGAGGATCTGTAGACTAAGTGCAGGCCTTTAAAAAGCACCTGTCTATGTATATATATATATATATATATATATATATATATATATATATATATATCTCAATTAGTTCTTATTATAGACCTGTGCAGCACGACAGAGTGCCTTGGGGTATAATATAATAGGTAAAAATTCAAAACAAATGTTGGTTTTGATTTCAGTTTAATATAATTCATCTAAGCTAGACCTTCCTTTCAGTAACTCCAATGGTCTTTCAGTAAAATCAAGTTTGGAGGGCATTTCTTGAGATGGTACGACTAGACCCATTTAGATCTCTCACTTTAATGCTATTACAGCCCTGCATCTAGTGGTCACTAATGACAACTCTGGTACGACTGGAGGGTGTTGTGAAAGGATAGGAATTCAACAGCTGTTCAATTCTGTTGGATGTGCTATTCCCAGATGGGAACTGACTACCCTCAGGCAATGACTTCTCCCCTGTTTTGCAGGAAGGTAATAGGTTATAGAATTAAATCTTAAGTGGTCATGAATTAGGGAATGCTTCCCAGTATGACCCACACTAAAAAGATTGATTTTGAGTGTAAGGCAAGAAGTTAGTTCTGAGCAGCAGAACAGCTGGGAACTGGTAGGTTAGTTACGACAGTGAGAATCTGATTCCGATTGTTTTTCGCAATACCCTCCTGCCCTACCAAACCCTATGTAATTACTACATTAAGTGCTGATCTTACAGGACAGTTGTAGTGCATTTCCTACGATCACCTGCTCTAAATTTTAAGGTTTCAAATCGTAGTGAATGTGTGCAGTCGTACCCTCTTGGGAAATGCCCTCCAGATCTATTATTAGCTGACGCTAGAGATATCATCGTTCTAGAATGCGAAGCCAGTAAAGACTTCTATAGGGCTTAGTATGGACGTCCTGTGTGTCCACCATTTTGAATTTCGCTGGCTGAGGTAATGCCCACTGATAAGACATATCCTGATGGGTACCTTGTCCCTGGGTAACATCCACTTTCAGGGACATGCTGGTTCCATCCTATCAGCTCCTATCAGTGCACGTCGCAAGGAACCAGCTCCAGTCCCGCTTGGACCCAAGACAACCCCTTTAATGATATTACAAACCTTAAATACAGAAAGGGAGCATTTCCAAAAGCTGAAATATGTTGGATCCAGCTGTATGTACCAGGTGCTGAAATAACACGTGAAGTTCCGAGATTGGAACTGTCATGACGGCGCACACAGATAAACAAGGAAGCTTGCTAATAAGTGTAAGTGGGAGTGGAGCTGGTTTTGGTGACTTGCACTGATAAGATGGGGACCAGCATGTCCCTGGAAGTGGATGTTATCCAGGGACAAGGTACTCATCACGACAATGCCTTATCAGTGTATTTGCCACCCTTGGCATTACCAACGATATCCAAATGGCGGACACACTTGGTATGGTACAGGCTCCTTATAGAGTACAGAGTTCTGATCCGTGAGATCAGCCTCAGAGCCCGGGACACCACGTGATTAATAGTGTCTCTGTGTGATGTCTGGGGGCGCCACCTTCTAGAGTTACCTGCGGGCCGCAGTGCAGCTCGGGAAGGTATTTCTGAAATGTAGCCACCTCTATCACCCCCCCCCTACACACACACCTCCATCCCTTCTTCAACATAGACTTAAACCTTTCAGCATTTAAGGGCCATTAATGCCTCTGTTCATTGGTCGGAATGATGCATGAATGCAGCCCTGGCGAGTAACTCGCCAGGGCTGCAATCATGCATTATTCCGACCCTATGGGGTTGATACTCAAACTACTGGAGGGTCGGCATGATGCTCCAATGGAGTGCTGGCGAGCAGCCTCACCAGAACTTTATTGGTGCATCATGATGACCAATAAAGTTCTGGTGAGTCTTGCCATCACCTCATTGATGCATTATGCCGACCAACAAGCATGATGCGCTTCTGCATCAGCAGTCTTTAAAGGGTTAATGTGATTTGGTGGTGATCCTGTTCAACAGTGGGAGTCCTGGAGGGACTATTACAATACCCCTTTAGTTTATACCACAGTTACCTGAACAGGTGGCAGTAGCAATGGCAGGCCATTTATGGACAAAGTGAAGAATTCTATAGTCAGCTCTTTAGTAAATGCTGCACAGTACTTGAGCCCTCAAATAAAATAATGATGTGCCATGCCTATTGGTGGTTATGAGGCAAGAATATAGCACTCCAGGGTAACACATCTGGAGGGTGTTTCTCCTATAGTAAAAGAAAGAGCTGGCTAAAAATGCCCTCATTTCCAGTCCTTTCTTTTCATGTTGCTATAATTTTTCCCTTTTGTTGCTCACAAGTGGTCATTCAAGTATGGTGCTAAAAAGGGGGATTTGAGTAGGTACCTAGTTGGGAGAAGTCAGTCAGTATAATATACTATAGAGCGTGTGACATGAGTAGGTACCTGATAGTGCAGCTCTCTCTGTTTTAAACAAGGCAGGTGACTTTTCAGACTGATGTCCAGTGTGCAAGCAGTGCACGACTTGTTTAGAAAAGAGGGCACATACTCACAACTCTTTTTACCATAGGAGTAACACCCTCCTGAATCAGGCCAGCCGAGAATATAGCACTAGTGAGTAACATGCCAGCCCCCGGGGCAATAAAACCCTCTAAAAACATCAGGTAACAGATGTAGTAGATTTATAATTTTTACTATTTATTTCTTTTCATCAAGAAAGGAATAATGACAGAAAGGATATTAGGCCACACCAAAAAATATAAGTTGGTCTATGGATCACCCTGTCCATATTTCGGAAATACAAGTTTCTTTTTTAAACAATTTTGTCTATGGAATTTGTTCGCCTCATTTTTTCTCTTTGTGATTTTTTTTAATACAAAATTTGCTCACGCCACACGTTTCTGCCAAAAGATTCTTTTAAAAAAGAAAAAATCTGCTTGCTCACAGCAAGGTTTCCCATAGTGGGTGTTACCTTTGAGAGGTGTACATACCCTTGTATAAACTATTACTAACAGGGCTGCTCTTCTTGGCTCCCCTCCACCCTCCCCCTTAGCCCCAGGTCAGTCCTATCACACAGAAGACCTAGTGTTAAGTTAACCTATAGTACATTAACCCTTTAAGGGCCACTGATGGTCATCATGATGCACCAATGAAGTGCTGGCGAGACTGTTCGCCAGCACTTCATTGGAGCATCATGCCGACCCTCCAGGAGTATATCAACCCCAAGGTTTCGGAATGGTGCATGAGTGTAGCCCTGGTAAGTTACTCGACAGGGCTGTGTTCATGGTGACCAATAAAATGCAGTCTCATCAGGGCTACATGTATGCATCATGCAAGGTTGGTACCGACCTGGAGGGTCAGCATGATGCACCTTTGATGCGAAGATCAGCAGACTCACCAGCGCTTCATTGGTGCATCATGCCAACCAATGGACAAGATGGTGAGTGATCCTTAAAGCGTTAAGCCCTGGGATCAATCTGTGACATTGGCCCCCTGTCCTGCCACCTGAAACTCTTCCAGCAGTTAGTACCACAGGTGGCCACCAGAGGGGAGCGGTGCAGCAGATGTCTGAATTCCTCCTATTATCACCCACCTGAGAATGCGGTACAAACCTTGTAAAGTACTGCTCTGCCTAAGAGCTAAAAGGTCATAATGTTTTTGGAGAGTTAAAAGGTCATAATGCTTTTGGAGAGTTAAAAGGTCACATTGTTTTTGGAGAGCTGGTACTGCATTCTTGTATCATGTCAGATTCTTGCACATACTATATTGGCATGTATAAGTGCCTGGTATTGAATAAGGACCAGAGGTTCAGGATAAATATATCCAGGATAAGTAAAGGAAATTCAATACAGGGGTATTGAAATTGTAAAATACACTATGATCTTAGTCTTGAATAAGGGAGTGGTCATTATTTATCAACAGGGGGGGGAGGGTGGGTTTGAGGGGGGGGTGTAAAATTTTCAGACCCCTCCCGAAGGGGGGGCTAAAAAAGTTTTGACCCTCTTTTTAGCAAAAAAGCCGGCGCGCTACTATAGATCAAAGAGGTGCGCAAAAACTCTCCGCGCCTCCGGCGCAGGGGGGCCACAAAAAATTATGACTGCCGTCGAGGGGGGGCGTAAAAAATTTTTGCGCATCCGCGCGAAAACCCACCACCCCCCCCGTTGATAAATAATGACCACTCCCTAAGCACTGGTATTGAATAAGGGCCAAGGGTAGGGTAAAATCCGGTAGTATCGCGCATCTTATTGTATCGTGCATCTACACTTACAAGGCCATATTTTCCAGGTTTTTGAAGAGTTTGCAAATTTTCTTTTTGCAGTGGGTGCCCATGTTATATCTACACATGTTTCAATGCAGTTTGCTTCCCTCGGTTCTCTATATATTTTCTAGGCTTATTAACAACATAAAGGTGTCAAACTCGTCATTCCTAGCATGTCTTTTGTTAATAGATTCCCATAGAGAACAATAGTTACTTGAGTAAAGCTTATATCGCGCATATCTAGTTGTTATATCGCGCACATTATAATGGATATATAGTAAAAAGTTATAACATAGCTAAGATGGAGAAAATCAGTCATGTGATAGCCATTGACATGATACAAGACTGGTAGAAAAATCAGGAGGCCAGTCCTCACCTGGCAGGTGTAATAGCATTCACCCTGGCCCTTGTCTTTTCACACCTAAATCACAGCTAAAGCTGTGAACACATGTGCGCGGTATAAGCTCTATGACAAAACACATTATATTTGGGTTATATAGTGAATTACGCGATATAACCCAAAGGGCCACGATATAACCCAAACAATTACATAGTCTTCAGTACCCCCATCTCTCACCATGCGGCAGACCAAACAGTGCAGTTTCCCATGGGTGGTGAGCGCGACTGAGGTCCATATATGTACACGTCATAACATCGATTCCCAGTCCACTGTACCTTGTGCAGGGTGGCATATTTTGGTTGTATCGTGTCTTGGTGCGCGATACTACCCAATTTTACCCTATATATCGCTTTAAATCAATGAGTGCCCCAGTGCTTATACAGGTTAATACGGTATGTCAAGGTGAATATCGATGCCCTATTGACAATGCACTAAACCCCCGTATTGCACCCCTGCGTTCAATAACCAGCGCCAAATCCGCACGATGACGTCATAGGTCCATTGCACATGCACAGCCCTTTTGAAACATAAACATCCAAGATGGCGGCGGTCAGCATTTCGCGATGACGATGGGTAAATAACAGTTAATTTTGAAGGATATTGATGAAATATCGATTGATTTTCCACTCAAACACTTTGACATAAATGTAAAGATGAACTCTGATTAGTTTGAGCCTCCTGTTTCTTCACTCGCGTTTCCTGCCCGCTCCGCACTTGGCCTAACGGCCTCATGCAGAACGGGCAGGAAACGCTTGTGAAGAAACGGTCGGCTCAAACTAATCATTGTTCACCTTTACCATTGTATTCGTATAATTGTCAGGGCAGCATGATGAGGAAGCGGCACAAAAGAGTTACTTATCAGGGGTGTGTGGATGGGGGGTCCCCCTGGTCACATGTCGATTTAAAAAAATGGCCATGTCCCCATGTCAATTTTAAGAAATGGTCATGTCACCATGTTGATTTTAAGAAATTGTTCATGTCACCATGTCAATTTTAAGAAATTGTTCATGTCCCATGTCACTAAGTCTAAAATAGCCCATGTCGCCATGTCGATTTTAGTGGTCCACACCCATTATCAGGGGCGCAACTATGTGTAAATGACGGTAATATAACATGACACGATAAAGTAGTATAATAATGGAAAGGGGCAGAAATTCCAACATGACTCAGCTATGTCTTATGGGTACCAAAATTGGTTGACATTATTATTGTACACTGATTACACTGCATCAAGAATTTAGCGATTCACTACAAAATTACCATAGTGGCCCTTATTTTTAGTGCTGAGCCGATTTCAACTACACTGAACCCTTTTACAAGATTTGAATATTGTTTTTAGTTCTTGAGAATAATTTCAATACCAGCATCATTTGAGGCTTACTTGAGATCTCAATGCTTGAATAGGTCATTACCCTGGGGGGACACTCAGATTTCTTCTGATGGGGGTGTGCGGCTGGGCCTCTGACAACCCTTACCCTTGGTGAGAGGGATTTTGGGCAAAAGTCGACCCTTGGTGAGAGGGATTTTGGTAAAAAAATGTGCACGGTTAAGTTTTTTATCTTGAAATTTACCCTTGATGTGAAGAATCTCTATATATAGTGAGTGTCCCCCCCCCCAGGGACATTACGGTAACTGGAATGCCTGGTACATTCAACTGTCATTTTCCAGAGCCTACATTTCCGACATTTGACTGTGACTCAAAATGCCTTACCTTACTTAAGTGTCTTGTTTCTCTTCTCTTACAAGGTTCATTGTCATTCCGCACCATACCTCCCCTCACCAGACATACACTTGTCAAGCCCCCCCCCCCCGTACACACACACACTTACCCCATCACACACAGTCTATCAGTGCACAGACAAACTGACCTCTCTCTTTACCAGTAAACACAAGTGTTTTTCTGGCTTTGCTTCAGAGCAATCTGCCAATTTTGGCAAAGCTTTGAAACTATTTGTACCTCTTGTGGATCCATTTAGTCCTTAGTGGTTGACACAGCAGGTGCTTAACCCTTTAAAGTCTGCTATTCATTAACCCTTTAGATGCAGAAGCGCATCATGCCCATTGGTTGTCATGATGCACCAATGAAGTGCTGGCGAGACTGCTCGCCAGGACTTCATTGGAGCATCATGCCGACCCTAGGGAGTTGATGTATAAACTCCCGACCCTAGGGAGTTGATGTATATACTCTCGGAGGGTCGGCATGATGCATCAATGAAGTGCTGGAGAGTCTGCTCGCCAGCACTTCATTGGTGCATCATGACGACCAATGGGCATGATGCGCTTCTGCATCAGTGGCCTCTAAAGAGTTTTAAATAGGGTCAAAGTGCCAGCTCCAGGCAAATGTTGCCAAAAGGCAACACCATGCTGGGCCTAATACTGTCATTTGGCAACAAATTAGAATAGCATTCTGGAAACCCCGTCCTCTACAGAACAGGGTGGCATTTGGCCGTCCCACAGCAACTACAGTGGCCCACAGGGGTCAAGTTGAAGTTGGAGCAAAGAGTTGCCATTTTTTCAAAAAAAAAGGTATCTTCTAGACACCGTGACCCCATAGTTGCTGGTATGGACATACACTTGTCAAGCCCCCCCCCCTTACACACACACACTTACCCCATCACACACAGTCTATCAGTGCACAGACAAACTGGCCTCTCTTTACCAGTAAACACAAGTGTTTTTCTGGCTTTGCTTCAGAGCAATCTGCCAATTTTGGCAAAGCTTTGAAACTATTTGCACCTCTTGTGGATCCATTTAGTCCTTAGTGGTTGACACAGCAGGTGCTTAACCCTTTAAAGTCTGCTGTTCATTAACCCTTTAGGGCCGCAGATGCAGAAGCGCATCATGCCCATTGGTTGTCATGATGCACCAATGAAGTGCTGGCGAGACTGCTCGCCAGCACTTCATTGGAGCATCATGACGACCCTAGGGAGTTGATGTATAAACTCTCGGAGGGTCGGCATGATGCATCAATGAAGTGCTGGCGAGTCTGCTCGCCAGCACTTCATTGGTGCATCATGACGACCAATGGGCATGATGCACTTCTGCATCAGTGGCCTCTAAAGAGTTTTAAAAAGGGTCAAAGTGCCAGCTCCAGGCAAATGTTGCCAAAAGGCAACACCATGCTGGGCCTAATACTGTCATTTGGCAACAAATTAGAATAGCATTCTGGAAACCCCGTCCTCTACAGAACAGGGTGGCATTTGGTTGTCCTCTCAGCAACTACAGTGGCCCACAAGGGTCAAGTTGAAGTTGGAGCAAACAGTTGACTTTCACAAAGAAAGTCAAACTTTTAGACACCGTGACCCCGTAGTTGCTGGTATAGAGTTTGTTCATATAGAAAGACATAGAGTCCACCATGCAATGCTAAAAGTTGGTTTGCATGAGTTGACACCTTGGCAGCTTGACAGCAATGAAATAAAATTAACTTTGAACATTGATTTTGGTTTTGGACTCTAACCTATTTTGTGAAAGTCAACTCTTTGCTCCAACTTCAACTTGACCCTTGTGGGCCACTGTACAGCAACAAACTTTGTATTTTTTTTTCAAGTATAATAAAAAGAAGACAGAATGCTAATCAAATAAAGGCCACTAATGCATTGATGCATCATACCCATTGATTGCCATGATGCATGAATGCAGCCCTGGTGAGTAACTCACTAGGGCTGTAGTCTAGCTAATTAATGAAGTGATGGCAATCAGTCTCACCAGCACTCCATGTGTGCATCATGGCGACCATTGGGCGCGCTGCTCTTGCATCAGTGGCCCTTAAATGGTTAATTATACAATTGTAGTCTTATCAGTAAAGCTGCTGAAAGTAGAAGGGGGAAGGAATAAAAGAATAGAAAGAAGTGACTCTTTCTTACTGCAGTGGTGCACGTGTCTACCACCATGCTGTACCTGCAGGCCTTCCCTGGCCCCTACAGCACCGTAAGTAAATCTACCGCCTTGTTTGTCAGCGTGATGAGAAAATTACAGTGAGGGGGAATTAGGGTGTGGTAGGGAAGATTGCTGTGTGTGGGGACAGTGATGAGTGGTGGTGGTGGTGGTGGAGGGTTAGCTGACGGGGGGGGGGGGGGGGGTAGGTGGGGGGATGTAGGTGTCAGGACAGGACATGGGATGCCACAGGGACAAGGGCGATTTAACCCTCTAAAGCAGCTGTTCCACTGCCGTAGCTCGGCCGAAATTTTGCTAATTCAATTATTTTTGATTGTGCAAAAATATAGAAAAAAAATTGGTCGGTTTAGTGAAAATTCGGCCGACCGACGCCAGTGGAATAGTCATCTAAAGCGGGTATTCCATTGCCGTCGTTCAGCCGAGATTTCACTAATCCGATTATTTTTGATTATACAAAAGTATAGAAAAAATTGGTTGGATTAGTAAAAATACAGCCGACCGACAGCAATGGAATACCCGTTTAAAGCAGGTCTTCCACCGTGTCGGTGTGTAGAATTTTTGCTCATGCAACTGAATTTTCTATACTTTTGCAACGTATAAGATAATTGGATTATCGAGAATTCGTCCGAGCGATGGCAGTGGAATACCAGCTTTAGGACAGCCAATGTAGAACTGCATCACACCATTGGTTTACAACGATGCACTGATTAAGTAGTGCTCAATCTGTATAGAGTCTATAAACCACATACAGTCATGATGTGCATACATGTATTTGTGATATTTAAATTGTTAAGGGTTAATTTTCATTACCATTGCCCTCCTCAGACTGGTCCTTATGCTAACAGATTGACCTTCAGCTCATTCTGTTATAGGTCTTATAGGGTCAGTCAAGAATGACCTTAAAGTTATGACCTTATACCTGACCTCAAGTTACCTTGACTGTAAGGTCAGGCTACAGAGACGTACCTTTAACTGACCTTAAACTTGACCTCAGGAATCAGACCTCGATCTGTGTCAGGCTACAGATAGTGACCCCTAATTGACCTTCACCTTGACTTAAAGTTATTTTGACCTTCGGACTATCATACTGTGTCTTGTAAGGTCAGGCTACACAGGGTACCCTTAAAAAGGATTTCAACTACTTTATTAATAGAACTTCTATTGTGTGTACATTTTAGAGTGTAGGCAGCCCATATAGCACTGTCATATTCTGTATGTATATTTCAGTGTGTAAGCAGCCCATATAGCACTGTCATATTCTGTATGTATATTTCAGTGTGTAAGCAGCCCATATAGCACTGTCATATTCTGTATGTACATTTCAGTGTGTAGGCAGCCCATACAGCACTGTCATATTCTGAACGTATATTTCAGTGTGTAGGCAGCCCATATAGCACTGTCATATTCTGTATGTATATTTCAGTGTGTAAGCAGCAGCCCATATAGCACTGTCATATTCTGTATGTATATTTCAGTGTGTAGGCAGCCCATATAGCACTGTCATATTCTCTATGTATATTTCAGTGTGTAGGCAGCCCATATAGCACTGTCATATTCTCTATGTATATTTCAGTGTGTAGGCAGCCAATAGAGCACTGTCTTATTCTGTATGTACATTTCAGTGTGTAAGCAGCCCATATAGCACTGTCTAATTCTGTATGTACATTTCAGTGTGTAGGCAGCCCATATAGCACTGTAATATTCTGTATGTATATTTCAGTGTGTAAGCAGCCCACATAGCACTGTCATATTCTGTATGCGGGCCTCCCTAGCCCACTTAAAAGGGTCTATTTCTCCTCTTTCTTATCCCCTCAGGATGTGTGTGGTGCACATATGCGTGGGCACTGACACATTCCTCTGTGAAATAGTGTAATGAGGTTCTCGCCATGAATATGACCTTAGCTGTCGAAATGGCATTAAACATCTATTACTCACTGACTCATATTCTGTATGTATATTTCAGTATGTAGGCAGCCCATATAGCACTGTCATATTATGTATGTACATTTCAGTGTGTAAGCAGCCCATATAGCACTGTCATATTCTGTATGTACATTTCAGTGTGTAGGCAGCCCATATAGCACTGTCATATTCTGTATGTACATTTCAGTGTGTAGGCAGCCCATATAGCACTGTCATATTCTCTATGTACATTTCAGTGTGTAAGCAGCCCATACAGCACTGTCATATTCTGTATGTATATTTCAGTGTGTAGGCAGCCCATAATAGCACTGTCATATTCTGTATGTACATTTCAGTGTGTAGGCAGCCAATATAGCACTGTCATATTCTGTATGTATATTTCAGTGTGTAAGCAGCAGCCCATATAGCACTGTCATATTCTGTATGTACATTTCAGTGTGTAGGCAGCCCATATAGCACTGTCATATTCTCTATGTATATTTCGGTGTGTAAGCAGCCCATATAGCACTGTCATATTCTGTATGTACATTTCAGTGTGTAGGCAGCCCATATAGCACTGTCATATTCTGTATGTACATTTCAGTGTGTAGGCAGCCCATATAGCACTGTCATATTCTGTTTGTACATTTCAGTGTGTAGGCAGCCCATATAGCACTGTCATATTCTCTATGTATATTTCAGTGTGTAAGCAGCCCATACAGCACTGTCATATTCTGTATGTACATTTCAGTGTGTAGGCAGCCCATATAGCACTGTCATATTCTGTATGTACATTTCAGTGTGTAGGCAGCCCATATAGCACTGTCATATTCTCTATGTATATTTCAGTGTGTAGGCAGCCCATAATAGCACTGTCATATTCTCTATGTATATTTCAGTGTGTAAGCAGCCCATATAGCACTGTCGTATTCTCTATGTATATTTCAGTGTGTAAGCAGACCATTGCAATCTCCTATTCTGTATGTACATTTCAGTGTGTAAGCAGCCCATTGCCCTGCCACCATATGGCAAGCTGACAGCATCCAGTGAGAAGAACTACAAGAAGGGTGGTTCGTGTTTAGCGGAAGATGGACACATTCTTACCAACAAGGCCTGGTGTGCTTCACACAACAATGGTAATCTACCAATTTTTATTTGTCTACTCATTTTCTTCTGTTATTTATTTGTTGTCTGACCAAACCTCTTCTCAACAGTGCTAATTTTGACTAAATATCCTTCTCCCCAAGGGTCTCTTCTTAGCAAACCTGGGAAAATTTGCTCTTCCAAATATTCTCCTTTGCATTCTTTAAATTGAGGACGTAGGGCCAGATAAGATAAATTAGATATCTAGATCTCTAAAGACCAAAATGATTTCTGTTTAGCTTTTAGACAAAATCAGCTCCAGAAAGGGAGAATTTCTTTTGCAATAATCTTTAAACATAGAAAGGGAAGGACTCAGTGGAAGATGCTTTCATGGAAATCAAAGCCACACGTCAAGTATAGCTGCTGAGTGAGAGTACTTGTATGTACTCAGTGGAACTAGTCCACACAGCACTCACTGGTGACCCCCTGTGAGGGCTAGAGGAACTAATTTGTAATGGGCTACCCTTATAATGTCCAACAGACACCACAATCCTAGTTAATAATAAGTATTATTTTAAAGCATAAGCATAGGACCTCCCCCATGTGCTCCCCTAGCATTTTTGTGCAGGAGATATTAGGCTCTTCTTTCCTTGTACATGTAGCTTATTTGGTAACAAAAAAAATCTACTCATAAGATTGTAGGATCTACTCACAGTCGCCCGGACCACTCGGTCACATTTCCATGAAAGATTCCTCAACCCTTATAAATTGAGAAGATTTAACTAATGCCTGAAACAATATTTAGCCCCCCCCTTATTAAATCTAGGCATGTTTATCATAAATAAGTTACAGAAATGAAAACTAATTGAGTAACTAGTACATTGCTATCTTCCTCAGCTAACCAGTGGTTGCAGTTTGACGTTGGCCCACCCACCCTGGTGACGGGCGTTGTAACTAAGGGTCGAGGAGACACCAAGCGGCGTAACTGGGTAACAAGGTTCCGTTTGTCGTACAGTAACGACAGCCGTGTTTGGTTCTACTATAAGGATGCCAGCCATCTCGATCCCAAGGTAAGCGAATAAATGTGTTTCTCTCAACTAATGTTATAGAGTATAATTGTACACAGAGGAAATATATAACCTTTACGTCATGGGTGGAAGGGAATGGTTTTTAATCTATCTGTTTCCTTTCTTTAAGAGCAATTAATACCTTTTGTCTACCCCACCCAAGGGCTGACTGTCTTATCATTAACCCCTCCCCCTTGTTCATTATAAATGAACCCTCTTAAAGGGGCCTACAAAGTAACCTGCAGGCTTTATCACTGAATTAAATCAACATATTTTTGGCTCCCAAACGGGCCAGAGGGTCCAGTAACCACCCTTCCCCCGCCAAGGGGTAAAAAAGAGGTAGAGATAACTGTTGCACCCCCATCACTCACATCCATTTTAAAAGCATGATTAGTCCCAAAATGTACCCATGGATGGGTGGGATTCATGTGTGTGGCCAGGGGAAAGTGAACAAGGGGCGGGGGTGGCAGTGGAGTGAGTGA
Source organism: Acholoe squamosa (assembly GCA_949317995.1). Lineage (NCBI taxonomy): Eukaryota > Metazoa > Annelida > Polychaeta > Phyllodocida > Polynoidae > Acholoe > Acholoe squamosa. The sequence continues at coordinate 5,575,526 of OX439044.1, forward strand.
CAGTCGCGATCCTATCAGCAAAAGTTATCATCCGCCCTGACAGGCTGGTCAATAGGGTCACATGACAGGTCAACGAGATCTGTCCCCAAGATCTCGCCATGTTCTCGTGATGTATGAGACTTTACCACGTGTTGACAGCTGGGTCAATTTGATTCCTTTGATCAGTAAGGTGAATGAGATTGAAGTCAGTGAGGACCGTTAGTCCTTACTATAAAGCACTCCATTATTGGACTTTTCACTTTTATATGAGACATAAACACGTTAAGGGCCCCAATTGCAGCAGATCGCTTTGGTCATTCTGATGCACCAACAATTTGTGCATCACAGCAATCCTATGGGGCGCATCAACCCCGTCAGGTTGGTATGATGCATGAATGCAGCCCTGGGGAGTTAAGCCGATCAACGCGGCCCTCCACAGGAGGGCCGCTCTCCGCACATAGACCTAAATCTGGGGGTTCAAAAAAGTATTGGTCTGTCTTTAAGTTTCCTGAGTTTGAACCAGAACTCACACAAATGAAACAATATTTAATCAATGCCTTATAATGTACCTTTCCATGCCATTGATGTTGTGGATAGTTGTTTGAATAAGGTAAAATCAAGTATTTTGTGTGGGTGGTTAAGTCCTAAATTGTGTCAAAGTTGGCTCCACGATATAAAGGGAAACTGTGCTGACTGAAAAAAGATCAAGTAGCGCGAAGCCCGCCGTCAACGACCACATCGTTGATGGCGGGTGGTCCGACTATGGGGAGTTAGTAACCAGGGCTGCATTCATCTAACTGAAATGACTTTGCTTCTTGGAGTGTTTAGATGAAATAGCTTCAACCCTTTAAGGGCTGCTGAAGCAAGATGCATCATGCCCATTGGTCGTCTTGATGCACCAATGAAGTACAGGCGAGACTGCTCACCAGCACTTCATTGGTGCAACATACCGACCCTACGGGGTCGATACATATTTACTCCCGGGGGTTTGGCATATTGCTCCAATCATTCTATGTATACTCTATGCTCCAATGAAGTGCTGGCGAGCAGTCTCGCCAGCACTTCATTGGTGCATCATGACGACCAATGGGCATGAAGTACACCTGCATCAGCGGCCCTTAAAGGGTTAAGGAGGTGTGTGAGTGATGTAGACTATAAGATTGTTGTGATAACTGATGAGAAAGACTAGAGCTTGGATATTACACTTGCCAGTATGTTTATATATATTTTCCTACAGTGAAGGCAGTTTTGAAATTGCCTAGACAAAGGTTTCATTTCGTTAAAGCCAACCCAAGTCATTTATAAAATGATTCCTGCCAAATGTATCCAATTGTATCAGAGTAATTTCCAAATATCTCCAATGTAAGTCTTGGTTTCCATAGCAACAAAGTTCAACGATGTTATCAAGACCTGTTTTTTTTATTTCAGGAACAAGTAGTTGTATGCAATATTCATATTATTATCGAACCCCTTACCAACACTACTCAGAAGGGAAGCCAGTACTGTTGTATACTTTCCATGTCAATCATGTTCAACTTTTTTTTTGTTTTTTCATGGCTTGCTTAGGAACCATATACCTCACTCTCCTCTATCTACTACGTGATAAACCTATGTTTATAAACTTAACACTTTAAAGGCCGCTGATGCAGGTGTACCTCATGCCCATTGGGCGTCATGATGCACCAATGATGTGCTGGTGAGACTGTTCGCCAGCACTTCATTGCAGCATCATGCCGACCCTCCAGGCTCAGGTATAGTAAGCCTGTAGGGTCTGCATGAGGCGTTTCCAGCCCGGGCGAGTTACTTGCCAGGGCTGCATTCAGACATCATGACAACCAATGCATTGTGACGTATAATGGGCATGATAGATTAATGCATTAGTGGCCCTTAAAGGGTTAAGTTTTCCCCATTTCTGTAATAAACTTCAATAATTATATCATCATCATCTGGTTTCCATAGCGACAATGGTCTGTGACCGTTGCCAGGGTAACCCTGGGCAACTCAACAACCCAAGCCAGTCTCATGATCCCTGACCGCGTGGGTCCGAAGGGTCTGGTAGGTCCTAAACATGACTGGCGCCATTTTACAGCATGATTTGCTTGGCGCTGCTAGTTCCTAGAATAAACAACATAATTCGGTTCACTTTTTCCTTACTCGCAAAGATGCTGATGTGTTATATTGAACATGGTTGGTTTGATTTCGTTTGACTTTGCCGAGTCGGTTTCTCTCACATTTTCAACAGTTGGCCTTTTCAGGATGGCTTAGTGCTGAAATGCATCATTTGTCATTAAAATACATGGATGTATCATAGACTGGTACCTCTATGAAGCTTCATTCATGCATCATGACAACCTTTCGGGCCGATAGGACTGGCATGATGCACCAAAGTAAATGAGTATTTCATCGGTGCAAATAAATACTAAGCACTGATGCATTACGCCATTGTTGAAAGGTCATATGGAAAAAAATCAGTTGTATTGCTTCTATAGCAGTAATACTGGTTTTCACTATTATGGTCACATTAATTTGGCAGCTCTGGGTACAGTCCCTACTGCCATATATGTAACAGTGCATCTGATTGGACATTCACAGGACCTTCTGCAGGTGATGTCCTTTGGTTTTGCGCATGCGCATCTGACAATGGTTTTTAGTCCTTTGCGAAGTGGCATGAATTGCGATTGAATAATGACTATTCTGTATCTGTATGACAGTTCTTTGCAGTAGTATGATATCTTCTCAGCATGAGTGGAAACAAACTATACTGGAGTGCATCTTGCAAGCTGTGACAAATATCTTTTTTATCTTCTGATAGTATTTTCTAATAGATGAGAAATCATTATGGTTCCTAGACAATCTTTCTCACTACAGGCATGCAGTAGTGCAGGCATGAGCTGAGATATAGTCATATATTCTTACATATATAGACCTTTCCAATTCATAGTATACCACAATGATAGTTTTAGTCCTTTCTTATACAGAATTCTAACCTTTCACTGATCTGAGTAGTCCTATATATGTAAATGCACCAGTATCTGAATAAATAATGAATGAAAAGTGTGAATGGTACCCCTTTGTTGAGCCTTTAAGGGTAGCTATTGCATTAATGCATCATGCCCAGTGGTCATCATGATGCATGAATACAGCCCTGGTGAGTAATTCGCCGGGGCTACATTCAAGCATCATGCCCACCCTATGGGGTTGATACAATCTTGCAGGGTTGGCATGATGGTCTAATGAAGTGCTGATGAGCAGATTCCCAGGCACTTCATTGGAGCATCATGCCGACCCTATGGGGTTGACGAATATAGGGTCGGATTGATACTCCAATGAAGTGCTGATGAGCAGACTTCCCAGCACTTCATTGGTGCATCATGACCACCAATGGACATGATGCACTCCTGCACCAGCAGCCTTTAAGGTAGTAAGGCTACCACACCACACCACACTATTGTAGAGTCTACAGTTACTCAATCTGTGCACCTACCCTGTCCTAAAGTCTCCACTGCAGTCCCTGTATAGTCATCTGTATCAGATCTATAGATTAAGTATATCGACACACATTGTACACATCCCTCGATGACCTGGGATGCGTTTCGCATACCTCCCTTGATGCTATATATTGGTTTGATGAAATGATGAAGCGCTAACATTACATGCCTCTCTCATTATATATAATTAAATTTGTATTATAATTTACAGGAGTTTGGAGGCAATGTGGATAAGGAGATGGAACGCTACCACTACCTCAACTCTCCCTTCACGGCTCGCTTTGTGCGCTTCCATCCGATAGACTGGAGCCGACACATTGCCATGCGTGCTGGGCTGCTCGGGTGTCCGTACAAGGGAGAATGTACTAAAGGCTTCATGAGGATCAACAGCGACACTCCTTGTGGTAATTTTGACTTAATTATTCAAGGATTTGACTTAATTATTCAAGGATTTCATTTTGCAATTTTCTTTTATGTATTTATACAGCCTTGGTGAGTCACTCACCAGGGCTCCATTCATTCATGCATCAGGGCAACCCTATGTGACTGATATATTCCCAAATGGTGTTTAGGCTACAGATAGTATTAATTGTTAGGTGTTTTAATTCTTTGATTCAATTTGGTTCTTTGAATATAATTATACAGTGGCACTTCAATTTTCATAAAGGCTGTTCTTACTGGACCTAACTCAATCATATGATGCTCAGGAGACGTCTTTGATCTAAATGACTTTCAAGTCACTTAGAGCATGAATCCATTAGTCAATACCTCTCAAAACGTTTGCTGTTTCAGTCATTTCAGGCTACATATATAAGAGGTAGCCTGAAATGACTGAAATGCAGTTTTTGTTTTTATAGCATATGACCATTGTCCAATTGACAACTAAATTGTATCAATTATTGGATTAATTGAGTCAGCTGAGCAGAACAGCCTGTTTATGGTGCAATCAAATCTCATCTTGCATTCCTATTTGATATTATCTACCACAGTTGAGAACATGGCCTACAAGAAGGAATCTTGGATTAACAACAAGCGTCAGTACAAACGACACACTCGGGAACAATGGATGCATGGTCAGGCTTCGCGTGCCGTGGATGGCGACTATGACCAAACACTGCACAGTTGTACAATACTCGACAACTTCTACGTAGAAAAGCCTATCTGGATGGTGGACCTGGGGAAGAAGACCAAGCTGTCAGGCATCATCATCGTCACATGGCAAGGCAAGGGGCAAGGTAGGTACACTGTAAAGAAAAAGAAGGAATAAAACCGCCAAGATAATTGCCGGTCTCTGGCAACCTTAGGATGAAGGTTTCACCATTATTTTCATGGAAATTGTTCATTACAAGGGTGCCTTACTGTACTGTTTATTTTGGCTTCATGGTCTTTCACTGCATTAAAAGATATGAGAACTTATTGTACAATGTATCAGCAAACCTGGTAGATTTGAGAGTCATAATTTATAGAGCGAGACTCTTTAATGAGGAGGGTAGATCTCTTTAAAGTCTGAGAGTACATTGAGGCATCATGGCCATTAGTCGGCACGATGCTATAAAAGGAGTCTTAATGAGTAAATTACCGGGCTACATTCTTATATCATGCACACCCTAAACACTTACCCTCTGGGCCAATGAAGTGCTGGCAACCACACTCACAGCACTCCATTGGTGCATCATGCCTACCAATGAGCATGATGCACTCCTGTATCAGCTATCCTTAAAGGCAATAGATTTGAATGCCCTAGCAGGTTCCCTATCCTTAAAGGCAATAGATTTGAATGCCGTAGCAGGTTCCCTTTCCTTAAAGGCAATAGATTTGAATGCCGTAGCAGGTTCCCTTTCCTTAAAGGCAATAGATTTGAATGCCCTAGCAGGTTCCCTTTCCTTAAAGGCAATAGATTTGAATGCCCTAGCAGGTTCCCTTTCCTTAAAGGCTTTAAATTCTAATGCCCTAGCAGGTTCCCTATCCTTTAAGGCTTTAGATTCTAATGCCCTAGCAGGTTCCCTATCCTTAAAGGCTATAGATTCTAATGCCCTGGCAGGTTCCCTTTCCTTAAAGGCAATAGATTTGAATGCCCTAGCAGGTTCCCTTTCCTTAAAGGCTTTAAATTCTAATGCCCTAGCAGATTCCCTATCCTTTAAGTCTATAGATTCTAATGCCCTAGCAGGTTCCCTATCCTTAAAGTCTATACATGTAGATTCTAATGCCCTAGCAGGTTCCCTATCCTTCAAGGGTTTAGATTCTAATGCCCTAGCAGGTTCCCTATCCTTAAAGGCTATAGATTCTAATGCCCTGGCAGGTTCCCTATCCTTAAAGGCTATAGATTTGAATGCCCTAGCAGGTTCCTTATCCTTAAACGCTTTAGATTCTAATGCCCTAGCAGGTTCCCTATCCTTAAACGCTATAGATTCTAATGCCCTAGCAGGTTCCTTATCATTCAACGCTATAGATTCTAATGCCCTAGCAGGTTCCCTATCCTTAAACGCTATAGATTCTAATGCCCTAGCAGGTTCCCTATCCTTAAACGCTATAGATTCTAATGCCCTAGCAGGTTCCCTATCTTTAAATGCTATAGATTCTAATGCCCTAGCAGGTTCCCTATCCTTAAACGCTACAGATTCTAATGCCCTAGCAGGTTCCCTATCCTTAAAGGCTTTAGATTTGAATGCCCTAGCAGGTTCCCTATCCTTAAAGGCTTTAGATTCTAATGCCCTAGCAGGATCCCTATCCTTAAATGATATAGATTCTAATGCCCTAGCAGGTTCCCTATCCTTCAAGGCTTTAGATTCTAATGCCCTAGCAGGTTCTGTTACAGATCCACGGACCTCATACAGGGACTACATGTACAACCTGGACAAGCTCGCTGTCTACGTGGACAGTAAGGGGGGCAAGTCACAAGTCGACCTACCAACAAACATGTGCGGCTTCATCTCGCGCCTCAACGATGCGCTCTTCCAGCCACAACTCCACATACAGTGCCTGAAACCCATAGAAGGACGATACGTCTACATCGAGGCCTGGGGCGTCCCCAACCGCTGGAGTCGATTGTTCAGCGCCGTATTGTGTGAAGTTATGGTCTATGGTTGAATCATCTGTTCATTCACTCAGGCCATGAAATACAGAGATTTGGCTGAATATTACATATATTATTATTATCATTATCTATATATAAAAGACAAGTTTTTGCAAAAGGCCAGGAATAGTATGGGTTGCTGGTAGGTTATACATTGTGTCAAAGACAATACTGGCATATTAACAATGTATTGAGACTGCCAGAAGACTGGATATTGATGGTTACACAGTCTGGGGTGTAGCTGTTGCATACATATATCTAGGAAACTGCAGTCTGTCCCATGGAATGCACACTTCTCAATACATTCTCATAGTAAGGCTAAAAGTTGGACCTCATGGGGATGTGGGCCTCTCATCCACTGACAAGTAGACTTTCTCATTATTCTCTAACATTTCGGAGGCCGATATTGCATTATTGCATTATATGCACAAATGTGTGATTGCATGAATATATTCATGCATCCGGTTGACACGCTCCCGGAGGGTCGGCATGATGCACCAATGAAGAGAAATTGGCATGATGCGTTAATGCATTAGTAGTCATTAATGACATAATCCCCCAAGGTTCTGTTCTGATTGAATGCATCATGCCCATTTGTCATCGTGGTGTATGAATGCATTCCTGGTGAGTATTGTCTCCAAGCCTGCATTCACCCATCGCGATGACTTTCCGGATTTGTATCAGCTCTTTTGTTCAACAAGATGTAAATGCACCTTGCGGTCCTTAAGCAGCCAAAACGAATGAGATTGACCACTATTTGATGAATATGATTTATCATGTATGAAAAACACTGTGAAGAATAATGAAAATTTTATGTTATTGAGAATTACATTTGTAGTGACTGTTAGGCCAAACAGCTGAATTTAAACTGAATTTTTATTTTTATTTTTCATAAAGGTTTAAAAAAAATTTTCTTTTTCATTTTCAATCTCTTAAACAAAAATGAGTTTGTCAATGGATAATGCATTTAGCCAACAAAGGGGTGTAAAGGGTCGTCATGTTGGAAATATGCTATAGTTATAAATAATACAATCACGGTTCTAAGATTATCTGAGATCAGTGGTGTTCTTATCACAGGTAGGATCAAGAAAGTACTTAAGGTGTTGTCTATATCATTAAAAGCATTTAGAACCAAGTACTTAAAGAAAATGGTTCCTCGTATGTTACAAGAAGCCAATCCACTCGGTAATGTTTATATATATATTCCTGGTTGGCAATCTATGCCATAAGGTCAAGGGTGATAATTTGTAAAAATAGTGCGATGAATGAAATCCACCTTTCCTAACATCGATGATGCTCAGGTTATATACCCATGACATCAATTCTGTATTGAGCACTGTAAGGAGTGATGAGTGCTTGGATATATTATGCCCATTTGTAGTCATGGTGCAAGTTATTGCAAGTCTATTTGCCAGGTTTTAACATTTTTGCGGCCACTAATGCATTAATGCATCGCGGCCATTGGTTGTCATGTCATGATACGTGAATGCAGCCCTGGCAAGTAATTTCCCGACCTGACTGTACAGGGTTGATACAGTCCCAGAGGGTCGGCATGATGCTCCAATGAAGTGCTGATGAGCAGTCTCGCCAGCACTTCATTGGTGCATCATGACGACCATTGGGCATGATGCACTCCTGCATCAGCGGCCCTTAAAGGGTTCATACTATTTGATACTAATCTACCACCTGAACTGTCATGTTTAGGCACCAGGTGTTGAATTTACACCAAATTTGAATGGCCGCAATCTTTGAAGAGCTATTGCTGCATTGAGTTGATTGGTTTTGATTAAGCATTGGTCTAAAATGTGCACCAGCAGTAACTGGATGTTGCTAAACATATTAACTGTTAAGAATAGACCTTTGATAAAAAGCTATTACTTATCATATTCATTCTCCAAATCTTTGAAGTCTTGGAAAGTTGTCCATAGTAATATGGCATGGGTGGATACAGATCCGCAAGCAAATTACTCGCCTTGGCTGCATCATGATGACAAATAGGCATAATGTATCAGTACAGTATGTATCCTCACAAGGCTTCAGTCTGCCAGTTTAAATGGGTATTCCATTGCCGTCGGTCCACCGAGATTTTGCTAATCCTATTATTTTTGATTATACAAAAGTATAGAAAAAATCGGTCGGATTAGTAAAAATACGGCTGACCGACGGCGGTGGAATACCCGCTTTATAAATACAGTTTCCACAACGGTACTGCCATAAGCCAACGCTCCAATAGCGACACCCAATGTTAGCATTCATTGCAATACACTTGTTTACATTTGGTGTTTGATTAGACAAGCAGAAAGGGTGCACCAATGCATTATAGAATGTAACTGATTATAGACAGAACAACAGAAAATGTATGACACAAGGAATGCTGGTGTCATGAAAAGGGGCTCGGGCAATAATTCAGCGAGAGAAAATTTAGAAATGTTTCAGGCATCTTCCACCAACTGTTCCACTTGTCATAATATTGGTAATAGTTTTTCATATCATCCATGATTTCATAGCAATAAGAAGATTTTGACTTTCATCCAAACGAGTATTTAATCGCATAAAATGCTAAACCCATGGCTTCCAAGTTGATCAGCTCGTCAGTCAAAACTTCATATTGAATGTTATATCCACTTCCATTATTGATATGATATATACATATAATATATCAAATGTCATATAGCAATATTATCATATTCAACCTATTTAACAAGGTATCAACATTGCTTCATAGTATAATTTATATTGTGTAATGTCCAAGAGCATAATTGTAGGGACCAGTCGGCAAAATTATTCCCCTGAATTATTTACCCAATTGTTGTTCTTGTCTGCCGTTGTGAATTTGTTAGTGAAATGAAAATGCTTGCAACTCTAGCATGGACTCTTTAAGAGCCCTTAATGCGTTTGTGCATCATAAACATAGGTGGTCATGATACACCAATGAAGTGCTGGAGAACCTGCAACTTGATGCATTTAGGAGAAGCATCGCCATCACTGCATTGGTGAATCTGGGAGTATTGTAGGGTCCTCCGGCACTTAACCCTTTAATGGCTGCTGATGCATTAATGCATCATGCCCATTGGTCGTCATGATGCATGAATGCAGCCCTGGTGAGTAACTAGCCAGCACAGACTCTACGGCATCAATATTCTCCTGGAGGGTCGACATGATGCTCCATTGAAGTGCTGGTGAGCAGTCTCGCTAGCGCTTCATTGGTGAATCATGATGACCAATGGGCATGATGCACTCCTGCATCAGTGGCCCTTAATGGGTTAGGTACGGATAACACTGATAGAGCAGTGAAGGTAAAGACGCACTGGGTGCACAATATTGAATCAATTGTAACAAACCGGTCAATTAACATTGATCAACTTTTTGTCAACATTGATTTAATACTCTGTACCCCCAGGGAGCCGTTGGAAATATATTAAGATACCAACATGGCGAGCAAAAACTCAAGTTTTGTGAGACATACTAAACTGGCTTATTCGTTGGTCAATTGTAAATGAACTGATTACATTATGTGGCTCAAATGTCTGTTTGGTCAAATTGGTGATTGGGGGAGGAGAGTTGACCATCCAGTCTAGAACCTATGATATGTAACTCATATGTCTGAGTTGAATCCCTTTAAACTGCTGTCTACTAAACTATTGTTACATATATGTGGTATGTAGCCCAAGGACCCCCTTAATCAGGGTTTACTGGGGTAGGGCATCCTGGATCAGAGTGCTCTGAAATGGAATTAACCAAAGCCCTCTAAACTTAGGTCATTTGAACCAGGGCACTTCGAACAAAGGCCCTCTGGACATGAACCTTCTGAATCAGGTACCTCAAAACTAGGGCCCTCTGAACCAGGGGGCGCTGCTGCATGGCCCTCTAAACCAGCGGATTCTATGAATGGTGGTTAAAATATGTAAGCGTCACATCAACCCCCTCTCTCCACCAACTCCCTCCACCCCTCCAGCTCTGTGGCTTATACACAGGGTTAACATTATGTTCCATAATATCATAGCAAAAAAGAAGGGTTTGTCTCATTGTTTTCTTCGATCATCTTCCTGCATCGACTTAACATTAATACCTCGGTAGTTCCCCTTTTTCAATATGTCAATATTTCATAATGTCTTCATTTTTTTGGACTTCCGTATGATATATTATTGTTCTTTAGACACAAAGGTGGCAGATTATGTTGTCCAAGGTTATGGCATATGGATCTATGTACATCTTTATACTCCTGTGTAAATAACTTATTATCCGATTAGCAGAAATCCTAGTACCCCAATGTGTTGTGTACGAAGGCGACAAAATGTAGCCGCCAGTTCTAAAATTTCTGTCTAATTGAACAACTAATATGAATAATAAAAAAAAACTAAATCAAATTCCCTGAGTATTGAATGGAAATTATGTGCAAACTGAAAGAATAAGATAGGCCTCCTTCATATGTGATAAATTTATATTGTAACTAACAGAATATTTGGTATGATACATGAGACTTAAATAACCCCAAGGAAACATTTATATAAATATTTATTGTGATTCATTTAAAGTGTGAGGCATATTTGGTATCATACTCTTATTTCTGATACATCTGTAACATTGATAGCTGGTATCAACACAAAACTAACATGTGGTCACTTAACCATTTAGTATATAACTATTATTGTATGGAATTTTAACAGATGGATGTTTAGCTGCTTCATAGGTAGGAATCCTTAGCACACTTGGTCAGTGTTTATGATATGAGCATCACTTAATGTTAACCATTTTAAAGACAGCATTTATAATGTGATAGTGAAATTATTAAAATTAAAATTATTTTATTGGACTCCACTTTGAAAAAAGACAACCAAAAAGAAATTAAGATAGAGAGTTGGATGATGCAAATTGCATGTATGATGCTCTCATGGCTTACTCTGACCAAGGTGTCACAGGAGGTGTATACAAACTAAGCAACCAAGCAGAATGGGTACTCCAAGGTCTACCTATGGGATCCCTTTTCTGCCTGGTTGTTTGAATAGTTGATTATAGTTGTAGATTTCCTTACGGTAGCCTCCTCCCATGTTCATGTATATAAATGCACAAACTGAAGCCCCTGGTACCCCTACGCATTTAAGGGCTGCTGATGCAGGAGTGCATCATGCCCATTGGCTGCCATGATGCACCAATGAAGTTCTGGTGAGTCTGCTCACCAGCGCTTCATTGGAGCATCATGCGGACCTTCCGGGAGTTCTGGTGAGTCTGCTCACCAGCGATTCATTGGAACATCATGCAGACCTTCCGGGAGTGTATCAACCCTGTAGGGTCAGCATGATGCATGAATGCAGCCCTGGTGAGTTACTTGCCAGGAATGCATGAATGTATCATAATGAGCAATGGGCATGATGCATTCATGCATCAGTGGTCCATAAAGTGCTAGATAAGACATAAATCTCTCTATGTACAACATGCAGATATATTTATTTACATATATTTATACATTTGTTACGGATACGGCTGGTATATATATATTTCGTATGTTTACGCATAGATAAGACTTGGTTGTACATATCTTCGTAATAAACTATGCTATGAAAGACCACAGTGATCATTGTTCTGAGTTTTCTTATATAAGTTTGTGTCCAAATCTCATATATCATAATCTTTTCCTGGGTCCATATGCTCTTGAAGGGAATCTATAGACCTTGTCCACATTGTCCACAGGGGGTAGCCATTGGTGAAGCTGGTACTGGCCTGGCCAAGATAAATTACTACTGATTATCTAACAATTTGGGCCTGGACAGTGCTTTTTTGCTCATAACCCTAGTTCCTTATCCAGCCATAACGCACTCTCAGACCTTTTCTTCGTCTTCAAGAAGCTGCTGGTTTCAATCTGGACATGTTAATAAATTGGAGAAGTATACAATGTCAACTCCTCCATACGTTTCCAGTTAAAACCGTTTAGGGTTCAACAGGGAATCGATCCCCGGCCGCTGGGGCAGGAGGCGAGCTCGCTGTCCATTATACCAAGTCAACCGGTGATAGAAGCCAATCTACATCAAGGATTTGAAAAAGTTTTCCGACATACCTGAAGTTTACATACCTCGTTAGCCTAGAATCCATGGAGCCTGTTAGAGTTATTGACAGGGAAACATTGTTAGATATCCTATATGAACATGCCATGCCTAATTTCTCCATTTTCTTCGAAATGAATAAGAATCCATTGATTTTCCATAGCGCTACGGGTCGGCACCCGCCATTGCGGCTTGCTGACCCGAAAGTAGGTCAGGTACATCCGGGCACCTACCCGCTTCATCAACAAGACTAAATGGCCATGTACCAGGCCGTGTGCGTTGGATCGGTATGGAAAATCAATGGATTCTTATTTATTTCGAAGAAAATGGAGACAAAATGTATGCGAATACCAACTAGAGATTGTATATTTGGCGGTGTTAGAAGTACAGGACTTGACATCATTGGATTCTACCCGTAAAATGTGTGTAAAGGTGGGGGTATGTCGGGCAGAGTGACAACATGGCCACAATGTCTTGGCAAAGCAAGCGGATCGCATGCACTTACAAAATGTCTTCTCCTGGATTAATCCTGGGGTTATAAGGTAAGAAATTGATACAAATTGGAGAAATATGTTAGATAAACGCCTTGATAAAGTTATGATAGAGCACTTGTGGGTATATGGTTCAATATTCCACTCCCGCTGCACGGTTGTGGAATATTGAACCATATACCCACACATGCTCTATCATAACGTTGATTAAACGCTAATTACAGCCATCACAATGGGTACCAGTTGCCAGAATATAGTGCTCAATAAATGGATGGAATAATTTTCTTTTGAAATCTATCCAACCTGACTGACCCTTACAAATCAGTGCTGAGATATTTTCTCCATGGTCAATCCATTCATATATCGCCACCTCAGTGCAACAAGGTTGTAACTGCATATTTCAAGCTTTGAAGGAGAGGCAAAAGAAGTATTGCAATAACTATATAGCACACAGTTGACACAACCTTATTGCACTGGGGCCTGTGGGCACAAATACAATAGACAAAGCTTCAATACTTTCACAGTAGCTAGATATGGGTCAGTAGATCTTAAAATAAAAGAAAACTTGATTTTGCCAAAATGTCAGTTACAACCTTCTTGCACTGAGGCGACGATATTGGGTCAGCTTTTGTTACACAAGAAGGGGAAAACAGGAGGACCCAGGTATTGTTTCGCTATGTCAACACTACGTGGAGCCACTGATTGCAACATCTCTGCCACTACAGTAGGGTGTTTCAGACGGAAATAATGTCTACAACCAGTCGTAGGAAGATAATATTCCAGTTTTAATAGTGATCGTAGGCTTAAAACCGCAGGTGTTTCTGAATGATGATTATTATCTTACCGAGTTTATAACCTAAAATCAGTGCTATAGGTCAAGTTGTTGTGAAATAGACAGTGGTTCTAAGTCCAGACTTATGACTGAACCAGTTGTAGACTGTAACTTCCACTATAACCCTGGTTGTAAGTTATAATTTCAATCACAGATGGCAGGAAACCAGTGTATAACGTGGGGAACCCCCCTCCTCTTACATCATAGTTCAGAGGGAAATCCATTTGAGTCACGTGAGGCAGATATATTGGACCACTCATACCTGGCACGATGGGATCAGAGACCTGTTTCACAATTATTCTTTATTTAAGATCAATCTTTCCACTCTATGAGTAACCACTTAAGATCAGTCATTTGGGAATTACTACAAGTGTTTCAGAACAAGCTGTTACTCCTATTGGAACATAAGACTGGTCTGTCGTATCCGTGTAAGCGGGCGGAAGTCTCGAGGGTCGAGAGTGTTGTAAAATAAAGTACTTCCTGTTCAAGCAATGGCGTCGTATGGTTGGTTTGTGAATCACAGATAACAATCTATCACCATCTGAGCAATATAAGGCTATAGATGTGACAATGGCGACGAGGATTTAACTTCTGACTCTTTAGGGAAGGTGGATGATATAATTCTGACCACTGGGACCCTTTGGAGAGGAAGAAATCGAACATTGAAAACCATGAAGGGTGGAAGCCACGAGGACACTGTACACAAGGTGGGGGATAGATTTCTGACCACTGTGAATGTATAGTACAGTATATGAAAGACAGATGTTTATTCTGCTGCTGGAGATGTGGATTTGACCAGTAGTAGATCTACAAGTGTGCTTACAGTTTGTGTGTAGTTGTACCTGCTGCACCTGAAAACTGAAACTGCCTGTGCTTTTGTTGACAGTGTGTGAAAGTGAAACTTAGACACTGTGCTAGTCTGTGGGAATGACCTGCATTCCAGGCTGGAGTCTAATCTGGGTCAGTCAGCTGTTTCAAGTCTACAGTGCTGTGTGTATTCAAGACCTGTGAGTATGAACTGCCACTCTGCCTATGAACTGTGAACTGTATAGAGACTGGACACCACACACATTGAACTCTAGGGAACTCAACCTATAGACTATACTATATTTAAACCATTGACTCAGCTGTGCCTAGGTCTATTGTGGTACTGTTTATTGTGATTTACCACTGTGTATTTGCAATTACTAATGTGTATTCTATTTCAGTGACACTGATATATAGGCCTAGGTGTGCGACACAGTGAGATTTAGTTTATGTGATATATAGTATAGATATTGCAGTGTTCCTACCGTGTGTGATTTTTGTGTGGTAGATTACAGTTCTCATCATGGCAGAATTTATGGACATTAGAGGCATGAAACCATTTGATGTGTCAGGGGATGCATCTACAGTGTCTCTAAGGTGGCAGGCTTATATAGAGGAATTTAATGCATACGCAGACAGCAGAGGACTGTTTATTGAAGCAGATGAGGATGACAATAAGGCCCAGAGGAGAGCCCTATTACTGTATACTGCTGGTGCTGAGGTGAGAGAAATCTTCGCTTCACTACCCAACACTGGGGATGCAAAGGGTTGGGCAGAGGCTGTTGCTGCCCTGAAAACACATTTTGTTGTACCGACCAACAAGACCTACGAGAGACATATATTTAGAAAGGCTAAGAGGGAGGACAATGAATCAGTTGCTCAGTTTGCCCTGAGACTGAGGAAACTAGCCTTAGGTTGTGAATTTGGTAATCTCAAAGACGATTATATATGCGATCAAGTAGTGGAGAGGTGTCGGGATGATAAACTAAAGAAAAAGTTCCTTGAGAAAGGGGCAGGCCTTAATTTAACTCAAGCCCTAAATATTGCAGCTACACATGAGGCGGTTGAATCCCAATCAGCGGACATGTGTGGGGCAAAAGAAAAGAGTGTTAATAAGGTCAGTTATGACAAATATCACAAGGGTTCCTATAGAAATGCACAAGAGAAGGGAGGTAATTGTGACAACTGTGGGTATAAGGGTCACTACGCTGGGGATGATAAATGTCCGGCCAAGCACAAACAGTGTAGAAAGTGCAAGGCTAAGGGCCATTTTGAGGCCAAATGTCCAAAGTCCAGTAGTAAGGAAGGTGACAAATGTAAGCCCCATGGTAAGAAAGGTTCCAAAAAGGGTAAAGTCCACCAGGTGGTGGAAGATGAGCCTGACAATTATAACTTCTGTGTAAATGTAGCAAAACCAAAAGGTGAGATGATCTCTGTTAATGTTGGAGGTGTATCCATTGATTTTGTCATAGATTCTGGAAGCGATTGTAACATCATTGACCGGAAAATGTGGGAACAGTGTAAGAAACAGAAAATTTTGTGTAAGAGTAAAGCCACAAAGAAGAAATTGTTCACGTACACATCGACCGAACCGTTAGAGGTTGCGGGTACTTTTATTGCTAAAGCATGTGTGGGGGACCGCAATGTAGAAGCGGAGTTCGTAGTCGTTGAAAGTGACGGGGTATCACTTCTGGGAAGAAAATCTTCTGAGAAATTGGGTCTTCTGAAAATCGGGATAGGGGTAAATAAAGTTGACTGTAGTCTGGGGGATGTAAAGAACCTCAGGAAAAGGGTCAGAGAGGAGAATAAAGATGTTCTTAGCGGCCTTGGTAAATGGAAGGGCGACCCAGTCAGTTTAACTGTAGATCCTACTGTGAAGCCTGTAGCCCAGCCTTTGAGACGTACGCCGTTCGGTTTGCGAAAAAAGGTCGAAGCAAAAATTCAGAGCCTCATTGATCAAGATATCATTGAGCCCGTCGAAGAAGCGACCCGTTGGGTTAGTCCCGTTGTTATAGCCCCGAAGTCTGATGGCGACATTAGGTTATGCGTAGATATGCGGCGCGTTAACGAAGCGGTACTTAGAGAACGACAGCCCATTCCTACCATAGACGAAGCCCTACAAGATATGACAGAGAGTAGAGTATTCTCTAAGATTGATCTAAAGTGGGGGTACCATCAGATAGTGCTAGACGAAGAATCGAGGGACCTGACTACGTTCATAACCCACACCGGTTTGTACCGATACAAACGTATGCCGTTTGGCATAAACACCGCTAGCGAGATTTACCAACGCATTGTTAGGAATGTCCTGCGAGGAATTCCAGGGGTGGTCAACATTTCTGACGACTCAGTTGTACACACTGTTGACGTAGCGACGCACTACGAGACATTGACAAAGATTTTCGGTAGACTGAGAGAACATGGACTGACCGCTAACCCGGACAAGACTGAACTGTTCGTGACTGAAATGACATTCATGGGACATAGACTGACCCAGACTGGAATGCATCCAACAAAGGAAAAGGTGAAAGCCATTTTGGAGGCAAGCGAGCCCGAGACGGTAACAGAAGTAAGAAGTTTTCTTGGCCTAGTTAATTTCAGTGCTAGATATATACCGGATCTCGCCTCGACCGCAGAGCCCCTGCGGAAGCTGACCAGGAGTAACGAGCCCTTTGTTTTTGGTCCTGAACAAGTCAAGTCATTCGAGAAGCTGAAGAAGCTGCTGGCAAGCTCCGAGACCCTTGGTTATTATGACGTAAATGCTAAGACTATTGTGATTGCAGATGCAAGTCCAGTAGGATTAGGTGCCGTGTTGGTGCAGGTCCAAGGGAAGGAGAAGAGAGTTATCAGGTATGCCAGTAGAGCACTAACTGATGTAGAGAGAAGGTACTCTCAGACAGAGAAGGAAGCATTGGCTCTGGTGTGGGCATGCGAGACGTTTCATCCATACATCTATGGATTGGAGTTTGAGCTCCACACTGACCTTAAGCCGCTTGAGGTGATCTACTCACCTAAGTCGAAGCCATGTGCACGCGTAGAGCGATGGGTGCTTCGAATGCAGGCTTATAAGTTTAAGGTAATACACATACCAGGGAAGACCAACATAGCTGACCCACTGTCAAGACTGTTAACTCATAAGACTCAGCGACCAACTGAGAAAGACAATGAGACAGAGAGCTATGTGCGATTTGTAGCGGTGAACGCCACACCCAAGGCAATGACTACTCGAGAAGTAGAGCGAGAGTCCGCTGAGGACGAAGAGCTGAGCGATGTTAGGAAATGCATCGACTCCGGCAAATGGGACGACTGCCCAAGTAAGATTTATGCGGCTATAAGCTCAGAGCTTTGTGCCATTGGGTATGTAGTACTGAGAGGTACTCGACTTGTGATACCCAAGAAGCTAAGACCAAGAGTGATAGCCTTAGCGCATGAAGGACATCTTGGGATAGTAGGTACTAAACAGAATCTACGGACTAAGGTCTGGTGGCCAAATATGGAGAAAGAGGCAGAAAAGTACTGCCGAGCATGCCACGGGTGTCAAATCACCAGTAAACCAGACCCGCCTGAACCAATCAGGACAACAACGCTTCCAGCTGGTCCATGGCAGGACCTAGCGGTAGATTTCTTGGGACCACTCCCAAGTGGAGAATCTATTCTAGTGGTAGTAGACTACTATAGTCGGTTCATAGAGTATAAAATCATGAAATCAACCACTGCGAAGGAGACCAAAGAAGCTTTGGAATGGATATTTGGAACGCATGGTTTCCCAGAGACATTGTTCTCTGACAACGGACCGCAGTTTATTTCTGAAACGTTTGCAGATTTTATGGAAGAATCTGGTATCAAACACCATAGAGTAACGCCTAAATGGCCACAAGCAAATGGTGAGGTCGAAAGACAAAACCATTCATTTGAGAAGCGGATGCGTATCGCCCATGCTACGGGGAAAGACTGGAAGACTGTCACTCACAGGCCAATTATCCAGCTAGTAAGTTTGATCACCTAGGTGCAGAATATGGCTTTACTTAATAATTCCATAATAGAAAATGGTATTAAAATGGGGAATTACCATTTGATATATGGCTGTCTTCATGCATTAGAAAATCTTGTGGGATTCCACTTATTGATAGGATTTTTCACATTTATGTGTACTCTCAACCTTCCCCATAAATCAGCTACTTTATGTTGGTCATAAGTCACTCTTACATTGACCCTTTACTAGTAAGTTTCACTCCCCATTTACTTTTGAACCACTTCCCCTAAGCCTAAGAAGCCTAGGTTCAATCTTAGGATGACCATCGGATTGATCTTGCTTGTACACCAATCTTACTTGTACTTGGTCTTTGTGAAACACGTCTCAGGCCGCTATTGGGCACTATAGCACAGGGGGCTAAAATATAGAGTGATATGTAGTTGTAAGTTTAGCTGTAGCTGTAAGTTTAGCTACAACTGCACTACACTGCAAAAATAGTGTTTAGGTCTAAACATATTTAAAATCTAAACATTATGGTTCAACAGGTGTTTAGCCAACAATGTGTTTAGGATTAAAATATTTAAATTCTAAACACCTAAACAGTTACATTAAACATGTTTACATGTGCAGACTGTAAACAGACAGAAAACTAGGTGTTTAGCTTTTAAACACTAATATTTCTTGGTGTTTAGACATAAAAATATACACCAGGTGTTAGCTCTAATCTTTAGTTGACCTTCTGGATGCAGTCAACTGTTATGGCTTGGTTACAATATATTGCAGTATTCTCCTAAATCACAGTTTTACCTACTGGAGTATGTATATTACATTAACAATAAGAGACTATGCAATTACACCCTATGGCATTGCTACTAATTCATCAGGGGGAAGCAACTAGTGGACACCCATTTTGTGAATTAAGAAAATATATAAGGCAAAATCCTTTCTGTGTATCTGTTGTATTTGACAATGGGGCCCTGGCACTGATGTGATATGGGTTCAATACAGTATAGATGAAATACTTGGATAATATAGCTGTCCCTGTAGATGAAGGTGCATTGATCCCCTTTAGAAAGTTGGCATGCATGATGCATAGGGTCCTCAACCTAAATTCATTCATAAGCCAATCTCCAAATACAATATCACAGTATGCATAGAGAAGTAAATCTAATATCTAGGCAAAATTCTTTAAATCAGAAAAAAAAACTAGTATAAACCTAAACACTTTATAGTATAAACACATTAATTAGCTAAACATGTCATTTCTCTAAACACTTTTCATGTGTTTAGGATGATATTGTGTTCAGAAAAACGGAACAAGATTATGCTTAGAATTATGTTTAAGATCTAAACACCATTTTTGCAGTGTAGATCACCTACTATAATATTACACTACAGTCACTGCGCTATAGCGGTGACCTGTTGTAGACTGTGAAAGTTATGACTGACTTCAGAGTGACCTCTTACGTACCACAGGTGGAAATTTTGAATTTACTCCATTTCAAGGTCTAAAAGGATATATATTTCAACAAAAACTGATATATGATATATCCTTACCATGCAGAAAAGATAGAACCCTTTTTCTCCTCTGTATAAGTCATATTTCTTGTTTGATGTGGTTGAAATAGGTCCACACAGATCAGCCTCTACAAACAGCTGCCACCGGTTGCAGACCGGTCGTAAGTATTTATGACTGTAGTTATAACTTCAATTCTATCTTGTTCTGAAACACCTAAAGTTATAGTCTACAACTGAGATATGACTGGAGAGACATAATAACAGTAGCAGTTGTAAGTTTAATGGCCTGCAGTTTTAGAAACAGATATTTAATGTTCATTATCATGTCCGGCTTCTGAAACACCCCACTGGTATGGGCTTAATTTAAGGTGCACTCAGAGTTTTGATATGTTTAAAAAAAAATGCTGAAAAATATAAATTATATTCTGATCGATGGATTTTCTAAATTAAAAGACCTATGGATAGCACTGAACTCCCCAAATTTGTCAGAATGACAATACCTAAATCGACAACCTTAGGCCATCAGATTGAGTACCCAGGGTAGTCAATCTGATGGCTTTAGGTCAACATATTCAACCAAAGTAGTGAAACTGATTACATAATGACAACCTTGATGGTGACTACCTTGGACCCTTAATCTGGCTATCCAAAGCTGTAGATTTGGGTATTGTCAACTTGAGTCCTCAGAGGTGAAGACCTTCAGTTCAAAACTGAAACCCTGATCATCAAACATTAGTGGTACATAGATACCTGCCAGCTTGTGAGTTACTTTTGAAGAACGGTTCAAACCTTCTCACTACTACCACAAAAGTGCCCTATTTTGTTGCTGTCAACATTATATCATAGGCTTATATATACTGCAGAGAGGTAGACTCGCTCCTTAAAAGGTGACACTCGATTGGAAATACGATTTATGGCCAATCTTCCCCGAAGCAGTGTTACCGCCCTGTACATGGTGATGCCGGGAGTGTCAGTGAATCGCGTATGGTCACAGTGGAATACTAAAGGTTTGTATTCCACTAGTGTCAGTTTGTTATCAAACAAAATGAAATAAAAGATAATAAGTGTAAGCTTATATTCACATGATATAGTCTATGTATTATAATAGTATGCACTGAAAACCCTCCAGATCTTTAAACTCGTCAGATTGAGGACCTATGGTCATCAGAAGAGGTACAGAGAGAGGGCAGCACCTTACAGGGAGTGAAATCCCTTAGTCTACATCTCCCCAGTATGAGTCTATGGCATTCTGTTGATAATATGTAACAAATACACAAGGTGGCAGGTATGTGCCACTGATGTTTGATGATTAGGCCTTCAGTTTTCAACTGAAGGTCTTCACCGCTGAGGACTTTAGGTGCTCAAGTTGACGATACCCAAATCTACAGCTTTGGGTAGTCAGATTGAGGACCCAAGGTAGTCAGCACCAAGGTTGTCACTCTAACAACATTATGTAATCAGTTCGACTACCGTGGATGAGTGTGTTGACCTAAACCCATCAGGTTGACTACCCTGCGTGCTCAATCTGATGACCCTAGGTTGTAGATTTGGGTATCGTCAGTCTGACGACCTTGGGGCTTTCAGTGTGTGGGGATAGATTTGGATTACAATCATATATATTTACCTTTGTAAAAATGAACAATGCTATGAATATAAATGATATTATTGTTTTACTTGCTTGTTCAAAATTGTTTACTGTACATGTAGTTTAATTGAACGTTTACATTCCTTTGACAACCATCTATAAACTCGAGTCTTAAATTTGCCCCATCTCTCTCACTATTGGGACAAGCTGAAGAGAGTTGGAAGAGGATGAGGCAGTGTCATGGTTGATCCAAATAGGGGATTAGTGCCTAGTTTGTCGCCTGAAAAGTAAAAATGAAGCACCCTACATTAAACTGTAAACAAAATGAAAAAAAAAGTGATATAACATAGATCTGAAAAGCTCATTGAGCTGTATCACTTTATCTGATATTAGACGTACACCCGTTTGTGGGTAACAAGGATGTCACAGCATGAAGGATTTCTAATATATTGATAATAGCTTTTATTGTCAACAAAAAGGGAGGTCATTGATGGCCTATATTTCATATAGTAAATCCACTACAATTCATGGTGTATATGCTCTATGTTCTACAAACTACATGCGTAGGATACATTATAGTATATAGTGCTACAGAACTAAATATATGAAAACATATATTGTAATTCTTTATAACACAGATCACTCACACATTCACACACACACAAGCACACTTACAAAGTATCATGTAGACAAAAAAAAATAAACCTACAAAAATACACAAACACAGACACGGCATACATAACCTAGGTGGGTCAACTGTACCATACCTATAACTCATATATTTATATATGAAACCTTACAATATACTATAGTACCTAAAATAATAGTTGTATTCCACAGGGGGTAATTCAAAGCTGCTGCTGCCTCTGCTTAAACGCAGTATACACAAACTTTGCAACTGCATTTATTATACTCATTTTCTTTCATAACCGTAACAAACTTATCCATATTTGACATATCTTGGTAGTTACAGATTTTACCATCTATGTGATTTTCAAGAGTTGTTCGAGCTGCCTCATGTAGTCTACATGCTGTCAGAAAGGTACTACATATGGGAGGTTATATCTAACCGGAGATTTCCATGATGGGAAATGGTCTTTAAGACTCTAATTCAATCACGGGGCCTAATGTGCAAGACTGGTTTTCATGCCACTGCTGAGACATAATATGCATGCCCTAAAGTACATGGACAAACAGCAAAAGCATGTCACAACAAACAACCTGTGATTACATTTTTTATATCACACCACAAAACAAGATTCAGTTTTTAACAGTCAATATTATGATATACCATTTTATTATTCCATAAATTCTAACATATTATTGTATTAATCAAAGAATATCTATGAAATTAATACATAGGTTGGTTCTAAGAGCTATAAGAGCGCTCAAACTTTATATAAGAGCGTTCATGCCCCACTGCACACCAGCCACAGTCAGTTAGACAGAGTTTATGACATCAAAGGCTCCGACCTAATGGTTCACTGCACAATATAATAAGAATAAGGATCTCAGTGTGCGACCTCATGGTCCAATGCACAAATTAATAACTTGTAAGTGAATGCAACCGGCCGTCACGGGTGCCTGAGCACCGCTGACGCCGTCATGAGTGTCTGAGCACTCTAATAACTGAACAATGGGTTACATAAGCACGACGCCATAACCGTTCGGTTGCTCTAGCGTCGCTCCTGAGCGAGCTAGGTCAAATATCAAAGCATTTATGGAAAGCCCATAATTAGACGGTCAAAATGAGCCCAAGATCAAGGCGGAACTCTCATTATTAAGGAAGTTATGTCATGGAGACTGAAAGGAGCTCCGAGTTCCCTACAGACAAACCGGCGGGAGTTACGCGCCTATCCAGCGGGCATTATAAACTTGGCATATTCAACTCCGCGCATGTGCAAAATGGCGGTTATAAACGCATAAACGACCGAGTTATGAGGGTCTGAAGATGCAGAACCGACCAAGACAAAGGGGGACACAGCGGCGTCCATGGGGGTCCTTTGTCCCCCTGTGACACATGAAAGACTCTCCTCAAACAATTGTAGAGTTAGGCAGATGCTGCTGGCTCCAGTCAGTCTGGAGGTGCTTTTCCAAGATTTGCTACAAATATCCTGTCTGCACCTCCAGGAGAACAGAACACCAAGAACCACTCCAGAGGTAACATCTCCAGTCATCTCCTGCTACCTGCTATACCACTGCACTATGGTGAAACTATGCTAGACAGGCATTGGTTTCCATCATTAGTGGCCAGAGGCTATCTTCCTCAAGACATCCACCAGAGGGTAAAGTTATTCATTATTACATTATTCCTCTAAGCAGCAGGCCAGGAGCTAGGTGTGGGAACCCACCTAGAACTATGCTGGACATTGTATTATTATTACCTCACAGGTGGAGTGGAACTGAACATTGTACTTTATAAATTACTGTATGTTTACTGTATGTACAAATTACCTACATACTAACTACTGTATGATTGATATTTCTTACATGTTGCCTAAAGCTGAATAAACCAGTGACAACTGGAAATAACACTATTTACATGAGCCTGATATATTTACTCCATACACCACTAGTCATATGATATTTCTCATATGACAACTTGATCATGCCAATTACTAGTATGACAAAGTGGTGGAGAACATCCTACTAAGATCCCATCTCTCACAGGCTCATAAAAATTAAAGCTGGTAACACAACTAAGAACAATCATACACACAGTAAAACCCACTCCACCCACCCAGTGACCTTGACCTTGACACCATGCCCACCAAGGTCACCAGTGAGAGCTCCCACATACCAGTGAGATCTCCCACACATCAGTGAGATCCCACACACATCAGTGAGATCTCCCACACATCAATGAGATCCCACACACATCAATGAGATCTCCCACACATCAATGAGATCTCTCACACAACAGTAAGATCTCCCATATATCAGTGAGGTCTCCCAAAACGTCAGTGAGGTCTCCCAAACGTCAGTGAGGTCTCCCAAAACGTCAGGGAGGTCTCCCAAACGTCAGTGAGGTCTCCCACACGTCAGTGAGGTCTCCCACACGTCAGTGAGGTCTCCCACACGTCAGTGAGGTCTCCCACACGTCACTGAGGTCTCCCACACGTCACTGAGGTCTCCCACACGACAGTGAGGTCTCCCACACGTCAGTGAGGCCCACCCCTCACATCAAGGTCTTATCAGTCAAGCTGGCAGAACAACACACAAAGACCTTACGTAGTCAGGGGCCTGTTGAAGAGGTCTCCCTCCCACCTAGATCTAGGAGGCCCACAGGAGGCAAACCAGCCTCCAATACAACAGACCCACACTCAGTAGACCCCACACCTCCCACCCTGTCTACTCAGGGGACAACCAGTTCTCAGGGATCCAACATTTCCCAGGGATCTCTACAGGACGCCCAACTCACGCTATCTACCTCAGGGGAAGAAGGATCTGCCTCAGGGGGTGGATCCACACCCTCATCTAGATCCTCCACCCCAGCTCCAGCCTTTGACAGCCACTCCTCCAGAGACACCTCCCCCACACCCTCCATCATGGACACCGATGAAGGCCCCCAACCTAATCAGACAGCTGAAAAGATAAGGGCCTATGAGAAGGCCATCCAAGATGCAGTTACTGCCCTAGAGACCAACAAGTCCCAGCAGGAGGAAAGGGAGAGGATCCTCAACCAACAACTGGCAGAGAGGAATGCAGCAATAGATGCTCAACAGAAGGCCATGGAAGATCAGCGGAAGTCCCTAGAGAAACAACAACAACAGATAGCAGATCTCATGAAGATGGTATCATCCCAGACCCCACAACCTCCCACACCTGCCATCACACCTGTTGTCACACCATCTGCCTCTGGATCCAAAGATGACATCATAATCTCCATGGTGTCCAACATGACCAAACTCATAGACAGAAAACAACAGGATGACAGAAAGATCAGGCTACATGAGGTAACAAAACCCAAAACCTTTTCACATCCATCACCACTCATGTCAACAGCATTATTTATTGATCACAAATTCCCAGAATATCTGAAGGATAAGTACAAAGTAACAGACAGTGACACCATGGTAACATATTTACCCAAGTACCTTGAAGGACAAGCACTAGCTTGGTTTGAATCCTTCAGGGAAAGTGCCACACCTGATATGTTGACATGGACCAATGTAGTGAATAAATTAAAAGAGTATTTTGCTACTCGAGACAATATAATCTCAAGGACTGCACTCCGTGCACAAAAGGTAGATGAACCTGTCCTAGACTATGCATGCCATCTCAGGAAAGTGTGTAATGCCCAACGCCAGAGTGATGAAATCCTAAGCAAGGCATTCACCCAAGGCATGAGGCCCTGGATCTCTGTGGCTCTTGAGAACAAGAAAATAGACTCTTTTGACCAAGCCCTAGACCTAGCCCTAGAGGTTGAGACCCAAGAGAGATCTAGGAAGGTGAGGGATGCAGAGTCCAACCCACAGCCTACTAAGAAAAAGGTCCAGGAAATCAGCACTAGTGCAGATGAAGATGTTAACCTAATGTCTAGTGCCCATGTAAGGCAACAGGAAGCTAAGGTTACATCAAGAGACCCTACCGGTAGATATAGAGGAAACAATTATGACCCCAACTACCAATCCAATAGAGGTAGAGGTAGAGGGGGCAACAACAACAACTGGGGGGGTCACAACAGTAGGAAAGACAACAGCTCTTCCAACTCCAACAATGGTAACTCTTCATACAGTGATAGGAGAGACAGAACCCCAAGTAATGGCAGATCCTATAATAATCAAGGATCCAACAGTAGGAGCCATAGTCCACATAGGAACTATAACTCTGGATCCTACAACAACTCTGGATCCTACAACAACAGCCAGGGTTCAAACAACTCTGGATCCTATAATCAAGGATCCAACAGTAGGAGCCAGAGTCCACATAGGAACTACAACAGTGGATCCTACAACAACAATGGCGCCTACAACAACCAGAGATCCAATAACTCCGGTCAACTCTGGTCAATATAACCAGGGTTCCAACTCGCGCCAGGAGGATTACAAACCGGACACAAGAGGTTACCAGGGGAACCAACACAGTAACCCCCAAATACCACCTCATGTAATGGATCAAATCTCCAAGCTCCTGGTGGCAAGCATCTCAACCACCCCACAGAACCAGGAAAACTAGGATGTCACAGTGCCGATGGGCCAGTGCACTGTGACACCCCAAATACAAACAATCAATCAGGATTAACAAAGATCCAACCAGAGACAATTGCTAGTGCCAATCTACCATCTAACAGACAGAGACGTCCATCAGTGATACACATCACCCCACCAGATTCATCATCAAAGGATACAGGTGAGAGTACCAAGCTTTCTATTGTACTTCTTCAAAATGGCTGTATCAATGCAAATCTATATGATGTTTCAGATGTACAATGTTTGGTTGATACAGGTGCTACTATCACCTGTGTCAGACAATCATTCCTCATGGATCTCCAAAAGAGATTCCATATCCAACTGAGGAAATCTAAAATCAACATCCACTTGGCAGATGGATCGGTGTGTCATGTTAGACATTCAGCTATGCTGAACTTTAGAATCCAAGGTGTCAGATTCCAATACCAATTTGCTGTAATTCCCAACCTCACACAGCCCGTTGTTCTCGGCACAGATTTCTTAAGCACTACAAAATCTCAAATTGAATTTAATGTTGATCCTGAACAAATTCTCAAACCCATTAGGGCAGTGAGGGATTTTACCATCCCTCCATTCTCTGAACTTGCAGTATTGGGTAAGGTCACATCTACTCAATCACTGCAAGGGAAAACTGAAGTAGTAGATAACCTCCAAAGAAATAACAATGCCCCATATCTAGTTCAAAGGGCAGCAGTAACCCCCAGGGAAAATAACAAACATCCCCTAGTGTTACTCAACACCAGCAGGCGCCCACATAAAATCAAAAAGGGTGCCATCATAGCTCTATTTCAGGAAGTCAAGGAATCTGATTTAGAAAAACCTCAACAGGTGTCAGACACAACCCCACACACTGATCAATCCATCTCAGCCATACGGCCTGAGGATGTAACTCAATTCAGTGACACAGACTCAGACTGTGAGTCCACATATGCTGACCCTGAACCCAACTCAATCAGACTCTCTGAAATAGCTGCTATACATAGTGAGGCACATGACCTCGAGCCAGAATTGGAAGAGAATGTTCCACCAAAATCTGTGCTCACATCCAAAGATCAGCATGATAGATTAAGATCACTGCTGACCAAGTATGATGATGTATTTGTAGGAAAAGATGGAGACATTGGTGCCACACACCTGTATACACACTCAATACATGTAAAACCTGAGGCAGTACCATGTCATTTCCTACCATATAGACAAACACCAGAAAAACAGGCCGCAATAGGGGAAGAGTGTGAAAGGCTAGTACAACAGGGCATTCTGAGAGAATGTGCCGAGGGCCCCTGGGCTTCCAGATCCTTTTTAGTACAAAAATCATCGGGAGGCCATAGGCTCGTCACAGATTTTCGTTATTTGAACCAGAACACGATAAATCAAGCCTTATCTACACCCCGGGCCGATGACACTCTAGACATGATAGGGTCACTCAGACCAAGAGTATTCAGTAAGCTAGATGCCCAACAGGGATTTTTTCAAATTCCTATTAGACAGGAGGATCAGCATAAAACCGCATTCATAGCAAATGACAAAAAATATGTCTATGAAAGGATGCCGATGGGTTTAGCGACGGCACCGGCGGGATTCTGCCATCTAGTCACATTAATTCTGAACAAACTCAAGTACAAATGTGCCCTACCATACCTAGATGACATATTGGTATTATCACCATCAATCGAACAACACTTCCATGACCTGGAAGATGTGTTCAACAGCCTAAGAGTTGGTAAACTCAAACTGAAGAAATCAAAATGTGAATACTTCATAGACAGAATAGACTTCTTGGGAATGAGAGTGACACCCATGGGACTGCAACCATCTCCCACAAAGGTGGAATCATTCAAAACCTTCCCAACACCAAAATCAGTCAAAAATGTCCGATCCTTCACAGGCCTATGCCAATACTTCAAAAAGTTTATCAAAGGTTATGCCCAAATTGCTAGACCACTGTATGATCTACAGACACATCTCAAAACATTTGTCTGGACAGAGGATGCAGATAATGCTTTCAAAACTTTAAAGCATGCCCTCTGTACCAATGCTCTTCTCAGATACCCAAACTATGAGAAAGAGTTCAGTTTGGCAACTGATGCTTCCAATGTGAGTTTAGGAGCTGTACTCTCACAGAGAGATAATGAAGGAGTGCTCAGACCAGTAGCCTTTGCAGGTAGAACCCTCTCCAAACATGAGAGAAATTACAATACCACAGAGAGAGAACTACTGGGAGTAGTGTATGGAGTATTACATTTCAGACACTATCTAGAGACTAGACACTTCCAATTATACACAGACCATGCAGCCCTAATCCCACTATTAACCAATACAGGACTCACACATAGATGGGCCAGATGGGCTCTAGACATACAACAATTTTCATTCACCATCCAACACGTGAAAGGTGATGATAACACACCACCAGATGCTATGTCTAGAAGAGAATACCCAGATTCTGGACCCATGACTAACCCTCCACCCCCACCAAGGAGAGTTAGAGCAGCCAGTAGAACCAAGTTTGCAAAAGTAACAAAGAAAGTACCATTCAAAAGGGATGATCCACCCAACACCATTGAAAGGCCAGAGACACCCATTAGGGGTATCTTGAAGCAATCTACACACTATGTGTTTTGCCACTGTGAGAGAGAATACTCACAACTCTTTCCAGATAATGACTTCGAGCCTATTGAATTCTCATCACTCAATCAGATGCTGAAGGCAACTCCTAAGGAGCCACCCTTCACCCCACCTGACTCAGATGATGAAGATCCAGGAGACACAATATATGCTATTACTCAAGCAACTTCTAAATCAGTCAGATTCTTTGAACCAATGCAGGGAGAGGAAACATCAAACCATTTGTGTCCTATGACCACACGCTCAAAGACTAGAGAAATGATTCAGGAGGGCACACCAAAACCCCCCACACAATCACAAACTATTCTAAATGAGAAAAAGGTCACAGGAAACAAACCTACCAAAACCCCACCTGCCAGGAAAAATGTCACAAAAGACACTGCATCTACTAAGTCAAAGAACTCTGAGACAAAGAAGAATGACAAAAAGAAAATTGTGCCTTTAAAGAAAAAGGTTGCCACTCCCACCAAGGCGAGAATAGGCCCTCCAAAGGAGCCTACACACCAAAAAAAAGAGTGACACACCCCAACACAAGATAGGCCAATAGTCAATGAAAAAAAAAAGAAAGAGACAGAATAAAACATGTGCTAGATATAAATCAACTACTGGATCAGATTCCCGACACATCCATCTCAGGTACAAACCTTGGCTGGGAACAAAGGAAAGACAAGGACCTATTGCCCCTCATACAGTATCTTGAGGATGGGACCTTGCCTGCACCAAAAGCACAAGGAAATAGAATCATCAACCAAGGCCAGACATACACCTTGGTAAATGGTACATTAGTCCATATATGCCCCATAAATTGGAGAAAAACCAATACTGTACCACTTCAAATTGTTATACCACAGCAATGGGTAACAAGTACACTACAGTATTTCCATGACTCACCTACTGGCGGCCATCTTGGTTCAAGTAGGATGCTGTCAGCACTCCGACCTAGGGTATATTGGAAGTCTATGCTAGCAGACACAACAAAATATGTTTCCACCTGCCACACATGCCTCACAGCAAAAAGGCAAGTACACTCACACAAAACACCAATGACAGTGAGAGAGTACATAGCTTCACCAATGAAGTTCCTAAACCTCGACGCGGTGGGACCACTTCCCACAACTGCCAGGGGAAACAAACATATACAAGTCTGCATAGATTATGCTACCAGATATGCAACAGCTTGGGCTACTACTGACTTAAAAGCTGAAACAACAGCAGCAGAGTTCTACAAGAATATAATTTGTCATCATGGAACACCAGCCACTCTTCAAACAGACAATGGGACATGTTATACAGGTGCAAAGTTCACAAAGTTAACTAAACACCTCAAGATCAAACATAAATTCTCCTCACCATACAGGCCACAATCAAATGGGCTTGTAGAGAGATTCAATGCTAGCATAGGCACAGCGCTCAGAGCATTCTGCTCAAAGCACCAAAACAATTGGGATTCATTTATTGAACCCATAACCTTTGCATTAAACAACACTGAATCCCAAACCACAGGATTCACCCCTTTCTTCCTACTCCATGGAAGAAACCCAGCCACCCCAATGGACTTAGGGCTGGGAATACAGGAAGACATATCCACAGTAGCAGACCATGTAGCTAACATGATAACAAATCAAGATACCTCTAGGAGGAAAGCTATAGAAAGGGTCGCCAAGCTACAAAAGGAAAGGAAGGATAGATATGATAAGAAACTTACACCACAGGAAATCAAGGTCACCGACATGGTGTACCTAAACATACCAAGAATCCTGACCAACACAGAGTGTAAGAAACTTCACCCCCTTTTTATGGGACCATATGTTGTAGTAGATATACCTAGTTTGACAAGTGCCAAACTCAAAAACTTGGACACCAATCTATTGGTGGCCAGACCAGTGCACATAGACAGACTGAAAAAGGTTGTGGCTGTCAGAAACAATGAATTTGCACACAGGCTTATTCCACATGAGGCCAAATACTACAGCAAAATTTTAAGGAACAAAAATTATATCACCCTTACAAGAGAAACCACAGGCATAGGCCCTATGAAGCCTAGGCCTGCACACCACATACTAAGAAAGACATCTAGGTGTGGTGCAGTTTCAAGAAATTAGAAACAAGATTGAGATACCAAAAGAACATAAGATTTTCAAAATGTATTACAAATTCTCTTCATCCACACATAAGACATGTGTGACTGATAATGAATTACTTATATGTATATAAAGCCAATCAAATTTGTAAATATATCAGTAGGTTATTGCCTCTGAAAGGGTCAAAGACTGGGACCCCCCAAGTAAAGCAGACATGAAGTCTAAGAAGAGTAAGGGTAACACAATGGAGTGTCTAAAGCCTAATCCCCACATGAAAGAGCGCGCTATGCCAACACAGCAGTCTATAGAGATCAATTGACCTTATAAGCTACCCTCAGACAACTGTCTAGACGGTCATGAATGGCTGTCCTGGATGACAGGAGGAGCTAATTACCAGTACACAGACTACACAATAGACCCCACAGTTAGCAGACACTGGAGATTAATGCATGGTCTCCAGAGAAACAATACCAGGCCCACAATGGATGTGGGTAGGGTAGGCTACATAAGAAGCACTGTGGACCATAGCCCACCATCAGTCTTCATCCAGCTGCAGTCTGGAACACAAGTCTACAGGACCCCACTTGGGAATTAGCCAGCCCACTTCTCCATTAGGAGAGACTGCATTAGGATAAAGAACACACCTACTTCACCTTCAACCTGACCTTACCATTTACTGGTCAATCTCTATAGACTCACCGGACATATTGCCAAGACAGCTCAATCTTGCAAAGGTACAGTTTGAACCACTTCATTTAAAGTGCTACACCATACACTTAGACTTTACCAGCACCAAATCACTACAAATTTGACAAGACTTTAAACAGCAAACTTGCTTTACACAAGCACCATGGGGAGACTGAGAGTTTCACCCATACTGCTAACTATGCTGTTATTATATACTATAATACCACTTACTGCAGGTTATACACCTGTGGTGAGACAAAACATAGGAGTAGTATTCAAACCTAGCCCTCAACCATTGGTCAATGGACATACAACCACAACACTGTTGTTAGCTATTCCCTACAAGATACCTCGGGCACCCGTTACCCAAGGATCCATAAGGGATAGAATACTCCAGTTGACCACTCCTACTCTACAAGATCATACCTCTGGTCAAATTATCCAACAAGCCAAAGAGCTTGACACCTTGCTGGAAATTGCAGACAAGGAGATAAACGAAACATTAGCCTCCATCAAATTGTTCCTATCCAACCCCATAAACACATTGGACAAGGCCAAAAGAGAAGCCATACTGGGTTTTCTAGCACCCCTGTTTCGCGGTGTGCTAGGTCTAGCCACAGTAGAAGATGTAAACCAAGTAATGGGACAGCTCAAGAACATAGATGAAATACTAAGAAAATTTGCTAAACAAGATCAGGAAGCAGCTAATCTCATTGAAAAGATCACAGACAGACAAGATAAGTTTGTTAAAGCATACATCCAAGATAAGAAGGTACTGGACAGCACAATCAACACCATAGGTGACACCGTCAACCTGTGGGCCTCTAACATGTCCAGGTCACTTGACTCATATTCAAGGCACGAGAAAACTCTAAGGGAAAAGATGCAAGTATTAAATGATGCACTAATTATCATAACAGCAAGAATGAATACAGTTCAATCACTGCAAAGGACAAATGCAGCCCTGAGGATGCTATCATCAGGGATCCTAACCCCTGATATAGTACCACCCTCAGACCTTGCTAGATACCTAATTGACATTAATAACAAACTTAGGATTACACACCCTGGAGCACAAGTCGCAATTAATGACTTAGATTTCTATTATTCACAGAAGCTGACCTCATACACTTACTCAGCTCACCATATATATATTCATCTGGACATTATAATTCAATCTACCACCTCAACCTTCAAACTGTACCAAATGATTACATCACCCATGCCTATAGACACACAGGAGACCCCCACCAGAGGAGTCACCAAATTGCAGACCACAACTGAGTTCCTAGCAGTATCTTACGACGAATCATTATTCATCGAATTGGACTCAGCAGATATGCAGGCATGTGAAGGTACTACAGTAAAGGTATGCAGAGATGTAAATGGTAGAATCTATAAACACAGGCCTACATGCCCTGTAGCCATTTTTACTAACCAGGCTCAACAGATTAAGGAACATTGCAAGTTTACAGTTTCACCACTGCAAGCACCTACCACCCATGCTATTTCCATTTCTGAAGATGAGTATCTGGTCACTACTAATGAACCCCATTACTTTATCAACTGCCATGGTAAAACGTCTGAAACTCGAAAAGCCCAGTCCTACTCAATCTTAGGTGTACCCTGTGGGTGCACGATCAGTGTAGGAGAATTTTCTCTTCCAAACACAAGGTTGCCCTGTAATTCAACCTTATCAT
This sequence comes from Acholoe squamosa, assembly GCA_949317995.1. Taxonomy (NCBI): domain Eukaryota; kingdom Metazoa; phylum Annelida; class Polychaeta; order Phyllodocida; family Polynoidae; genus Acholoe; species Acholoe squamosa. Next base: position 5,609,598 of record OX439044.1, read on the forward strand.
TTCATTACATTCTCAAGACAATTAATTTACCATTCATGGCAGCACTTAACAAAATTTCTGAAACCAAACCAGATGAAAGAGAGAATCTTCCAAATTTCCCAGTAGTAAACCTTTCTAGAACCTTAGAAAAACTACAGGAAAATCCAATCATGGATGATATTACTCAACTAAATTTAGAGCCCTTTGCCAAAACAGTATTAAAAGATGCCTCCAACCTTAATAAGGAAATGGAAACGCGCTACGAGGAATCATACCTACGTCGAGTTACAGAGCATCCAATCTTCCAAAGCTTAGCACTCATCCTAGGGATATCAGCTCACATTTTTATAGTATACATACTACTCAAATTATACAGACTAGGAGGGACTGTAGCCTACCTGCCTACAGCCAAAGCATTCAGACTAGTCACCGAGCTGCCCCTACACAAATTGCTCCCAGATAAGAATCCTACCAAATTAACCCCTACAGAGGAAACCCACACCCCTTTCCTCACAATTCAGGAAACCCACACCCTGATAATTGCTATATTATTCACCCTGACCATCTACTCAGCCTACAGAATAATGAAGTACCTTAAGAAATTTGCACAGACACACTGTGGCAAGAAAAATGTGGCCAAGCGCACAAATCCCACAATATATTTTAAAATATATTGTGGAGAGTCAAACTTCGCGCTACCCTTGAGGCCAATACCACATGAATTTGATGAGATTAAATCAGCAGCTGCCCCTACCTATAAGGATATAGTGGTTAAAACCTTCCCACTACCTAAGGCTATATTTACCTGGAATGGACCAGCAGTTATAACAACACAGAGAGGAGAATTTGCTTATCACCTCCCTCAGGTGATACACCTACCTTGGCGCACTAGGTTCAGTTCTATACCAGCCCTTAAAAACAAAGGACTGTACTACTCCATGCTTCTCCAGAACGATTGTGGCAAATACAACAGATATAATTATTGACGAACAACAGGAGGAGACCGCAAGGTCAAACATGCAGACTATTGCTAATTTTCTAAACCACCAGCCCTCCCCGGTGACTGTGGAAACAGCCTAGACTGCCCACAGCCTAGGCTGCCCCCAGTCCACCACCAGGAGACAACACATCAGAGACAGTATTCAGAACTTTTCGGACAATTTGCCGGCCCTGAAAAGGGCCTTTGGGATGGCGGGTTTTTACACCCTAGGTTTCAGTCAGTCGGGATCCTACCACAGATCCTCGGGTTCAACATCAATGGGAGAGTCCGAGTCCGAGTCCGAGCCATACATATGGCCGTGATCCTGCTCCCACTCAACGAGCCGGGCCTCCAGCATCCCCAGTCCATACTCGGCAGCCGTGGATGGATCCCCGGATGCCGCAAGATCGAGGAGGGACGCCGCCAACAGATAATCCCATAGCACTCGCTCCCGCGGCCCGAAGTTATAGTCCATGGGCCAGAAACCCATATTACCCAAGGCCCTAGTCAGAAGGGCCACAGTGGCCCCCCGACGCAAGGCTGAGCCTAAGAAATAGTGGCAGGAGTAATTACAGACCATCACATCACCATGCTCAATGATCTCCTTGAAATTCCTCACTATGTAACCATAGTGGATGGCCTGGTTAGCCTCCACCAGGGCCCTAACTGGACTCCCCACCTCCATCACCTGGGGGACAGGCAAAGCATAGAGAGCTTGTAGATGGGCCATGGTGCTACAGCAGTGATTTCCAGAGAGGAACTGATACTCCAATACCAGCCACACACTCCTTAAATGGACACTCACACCCCCCCCCCCCCCCACCCTGAACTGTCCACTGACACCAAGCTAGGCACTCACACAGACACATGCCAGAATCTGGCACCTAACACCTCAAGTGCCACCACTGCATGAGCACACCAGGGAGGAGACTCACATCTCACTCCTGACACACCTCCACTGTCAATGAAATTATCAAAGTATTAGAAAAAAAAAAAAAAATATATATACACAGCCACTTGTTGATGTATAATATGAAAATCTATGGTATTCTCACAAAATCGATGATTAATGCGCGCATGTACGCGCAGAATTGCGAAATTGCAAATTACAAATTGTAAATTGTACAAATCTAACATTAATATACATGAATGCAGGTAGATAACTAAGACAGTTTTTTGTACCCACTAGCACTTGTATACTATGCCAAGGTTTACTTAAAGTAACACACTTTAGGTATCCAAGAAAATTGTTGGAAAAATGAATGAAAAAAAAAAATTGTTGAGAAAATTGTTGACATAAAACATGTTTACTTAAGATACTCACCAAATAAATCTCTTTCAGGGACACATACTCAAAAGTCTAGGGGAAAAGTCAATTAAGCAGCGGCCCACTGCCGAAATTGCCAATTAATACACCCATATAGCAAAATCAATGAGTAACTCAGAGACAAACAAGCCTATTGTACATGAAGTACTTTGTTTTTCCGGCCCTCGGAAAAATTTGTCTCAAATCCCAAAAATTGTATAGTGTAATCTAGATTGTACGCTTGTACCCAATTTGCACACAAATTGTATGTTTGCACACCAGATTGTACGCTTGTACCCAATTTGCACACTAAAATTGTATGTTTGCACACCAGATTGTACGCTTGTACCCAATTTGCACACTAAAATTGTATGTTTGCACACCAGATTGTACGCTTGTACCCAATTTGCACACAAAAATTGTATGTTTGCACACTAGATTGTAAGTTTGTATCCAATTTACATTTGAATTGTATGTTGCACATTATACTGTATGTCTGTACCCAATTCATACACTGAAGTCAGATTTTTAGAAATCAACATTTCTATGTGTATCCAAGCTGTACGCAAAATTATATATGTACATACAGAAACTATCAATTGAATGCAAAATTATATATTGGCATACTAAAACTGTCAAATGTACGCAAAAATTATATATTTGTACACCAAAAATTGCCAAATACACGCGAAACTATATATTTGCATACTAAAATTGCCAAATGCACGCGAAATTATATATTTGCACACTAAAATTGCCAAATATACGCGAAAATTATATATTTGCACACTTAAATTGCCAAATGTACGCAAAAATTATATATTTGCATACTGAAATTGTCAATTGAACGCAATTACACGCGAAATTGTAAATTTGCACACTAAAATTGTCATTTATGTTCAATTTGCACGCTAAATTGAACATTGAATGCCAAAAAGGCACACTATTTGCCAAATTGTATGTTGTACATAAAAATGGAAAACTGTACCCAAAATTGATGTTACATAAGCAAATAAGCTCAGGTATGGTAAGATATAGAAACTCGGAAATGTACTTATACCCAGGAGAAAATTGTTTATACTGACAAAGCTCTACCACAAAAATTGCATTTGAAGCACTCCCCATCACTTCAAATCCTCTTACAAACAGTATATAACTCCAAAATAAGGTAAAAATTGTGTAAATTGTACATTCCCTTGGCGAAATGACGGAGTTTCGCATTCTCTCGGGGGAGAGGGAGTATTCTATGATATACCATTTTATTATTCCATAAATTCTAACATATTATTGTATTAATCAAAGAATATCTATGAAATTAATACATAGGTTGGTTCTAAGAGCTATAAGAGCGCTCAAACTTTATATAAGAGCGTTCATGCCCCACTGCACACCAGCCACAGTCAGTTAGACAGAGTTTATGACATCAAAGGCTCCGACCTAATGGTTCACTGCACAATATAATAAGAATAAGGGTCTCAGTGTGTGACCTCATGGTCCAATGCACAAATTAATAACTTGTAAGTGAATGCAACCGGCCGTCACGGGTGCCTGAGCACCGCTGACGCCGTCATGAGTGTCTGAGCACTCTAATAACTGAACAATGGGTTACATAAGCACGACGCCATAACCGTTCGGTTGCTCTAGCGTCGCTCCTGAGCGAGCTAGGTCAAATATCAAAGCATTTATGGAAAGCCCATAATTAGACGGTCAAAATGAGCCCAAGATCAAGGCGGAACTCTCATTATTAAGGAAGTTATGCCATGGAGACTGAAAGGAGCTTCGAGTTCCCTACAGACAAACCGGCGGGAGTTACGCGCCTATCCAGCGGGCATTATAAACTTGGCATATTCAACTTCGCTCATGCGCAAAATGGCGGTTATAAACGCATAAACGACCGAGTTATGAGGGTCTGAAGATGCAGAACCGACCAAGACAAAGGGGGACACAGCGGCGTCCATGGGGGTCCTTTGTCCCCCTGTGACACATGAAAGACTCTCCTCAAACAATTGTAGAGTTAGGCAGATGCTGCTGGCTCCAGTCAGTCTGGAGGTGCTTTTCCAAGATTTGCTACAAATAGCCTGTCTGCACCTCCAGGAGAACAGAACACCAAGAACCACTCCAGAGGTAACATCTCCAGCCATCTCCTGCTACCTGCTATACCACTGCACTATGGTGAAACTATGCTAGACAGGCATTGGTTTCCATCATTAGTGGCCAGAGGCTATCTTCCTCAAGACATCCACCAGAGGGTAAAGTTATTCATTATTACATTATTCCTCTAAGCAGCAGGCCAGGAGCTAGGTGTGGGAACCCACCTAGAACTATGCTGGACATTGTATTATTATTACCTCACAGGTGGAGTGGAACTGAACATTGTACTTTATAAATTACTGTATGTTTACTGTATGTACAAATTACCTACATACTAACTACTGTATGATTGATATTTCTTACATGTTGCCTAAAGCTGAATAAACCAGTGACAACTGGAAATAACACTATTTACATGAGCCTGATATATTTACTCCATACACCACTAGTCATATGATATTTCTCATATGACAACTTGATCATGCCAATTACTAGTATGACAATATCTTGTATTCTAAGGATTACTCACGCCATGCTAAGAAGTGCTCTCAGATGTAGAGGGTGACATAATGGTAAGGAAAATAGCATATTTTTCTCACACAAAATATGAAATGAGTTTTTCTTTTTTTTTTTGGAATATAAATCTTTCAGGCATGGTCTGCACTAGTAAATGAGCTCTCATTGTGTTTCACATTGATCATAACCTCATTGTGCACCACTGAGGTTAGCAATAAGAGGGTTACGAGAGTATTTTCAGCTCCTATCGAGCTTTGAGATTAATGATGGTGTCCTCGTGTCCTTTGCACCTTGGCTCCTTTAGTCAAGTCATAAGTGAGAGGCAGGAATCAAACCAGAAGTTCATGATACAAAGTGTCAGGGAGGCACACGACGCAATAACAAAAGTGCGTCAAATTCCTCCTCCCTTGAATGATTCCTCACCTTCTCCATCTTTAGGCTCCTCTCGCTGCCCCTCACCCTCTAAGGAGGATGAAGATGACCTGGAGGGCATTTCAAAACCATACCTATAGATATCGTTTTGAAATGCCTTGCTGATCCCTACGTCACCTAACTCTACTTCCCATGTGGGAGTTTCAATCTCACCCTTAGCCCTCTACAATAAAGCATTTAGAAAATCACATAAACTCAAACATCATACACGTACACCTATACAAACGCCAATCCCATGTGATAACCTGTCATTTATTTCAGTATATATATATATATATATATATATATATATATATATATATATATATATATATATATATATATATGCATGCACATGTAGCCGCATGTGCATGCATATATACCAACCTTCTTCTAAGTGCAGAGTCTAGGTCAGCTATAATTAGCACGTTGATTTGCCAGATCTTACTTTGGTTTGATTGTACTGAAGATAATAGGCTGAAGGTGCATGGTGGTGCAACAACAGAGCCAAGAGTATGCCATCCGTAATTGGCCATATGACTTGCCATCTGGGGGTTGTTTTGTATCTCCGTTCATCCATGTGGCAATAGATAATGAAAGGCTACACTGCTAACTTATTCTGACAAAGGCTTCAGGGACGGTAGGCTGTTGTTGATATCTAACAAAGGCAAGAGGTGAGTGAGTGAGTAATAGATGTTTAACGCCATTTCGACAGCTAAGGTCATATTCATGGTGAGAACTACATTACACAATTTCACAGGGGAATGTGTCAGTGCCAGCACATATGTGCACCACACACATCCTGAGGGGATAGGAAAGAGGAGAAATAGACCCTTTTAAGTGGGCTAGGGAAGCCCTAAAGGCAAGAGGTAAAGGGTGAATAGTCAGCCATTGTCATAAAACATTCATTATTGATACACTAATTAATCAGATACATATAGCCGCATATATTATAAAGAAGCACGAGTCCACACACCTGAGCTGTATTCTGCCAGAATCCTGTCTCACTCTACACCAGGCTTCCCGTTGCCAAGATTGTCATTGGATTCTCAATATCATTTGCACATTTCATTTAATCCTATTAATAAGTAACATAAGTTTCTCAGCTTTGGAGGGAGGGAAGGCCCATTATCCTTCTGGGTTCTTTGACCCCTTTTTGGTTTGTTTTGCATCTCTGTTCAGTTAGACAAAGGGTTGGGAAAGGCTAAACTGCTATTCATACTTGTACTTATGATAATGCAAATTAGGAGTCACTTGACCAAATGCTGATTGCTGCTTAAGTCTGTTGAGCCCAATCCTTACCCCACCGGTCATAACAACAGGGTATTTTTTTAACATCAAAAACTTTTTTTCCAGGTTCCTTAGTTAGCCAAATGTTTTTAAATGTCAAGAAATATAAAAATATGTACTCACAAAAACTGTTTTTTAATGTCATATTAAAGCATATTTATTTTAGATTAAAATAGGCTTGTATCTCTAAATTGTATTTGTTGTATAACCTACCATGAATATTATTGTAATCATCATTTGATACAACTATACCTGTAAAAAAATTTGAATGTTTGAGTAGAAATGTAGAAAAGATGGTAAATCATTCTGGTGTAAACCTCTCTTATAGATAGAGCCTGATTATAAGTCCTTATTCATTGAGTGTCTCTAACGTAGAATATATGTAGGTGAGTGTACTCATGCAACACCACATAATGTACACTTAAACTATGACCGTGGGTTGGGAACACCCTTGATAAAGACTGATCAATTGATGAGGTGATGAGGGGAAAATCTAAAAAATAGTATAATAATATCTGGAAGACAATGCTAGGATGTCTGTAATTTTTACACAAGACGATAGTGCTTTTAGGGGCAGCCTAAGTGACTACCTTAGATTGTCAGTAACGACCTAAAGTCGTCACCTATGACGACCCCATGACAACCTAAGGTTGCAGATTTAGGTATTGTCAATCTGAGGACTTTAATTCGTCAGTATTGAAGACATTTAGTTGCTGTAGGTTGTCAGTGCACCTCAAACAACACAGTGAGTCGTCACTGGCTTACAGGGATTTTGTGATAAAGTAGTTCTTCCTGCTGGTTGCTGCAATAATAACACATGTAGGAAGTTACCATGCGTAGTAATATTCCACATGATGCCTAAACATGAGAGAGGTATTCCCTATAGAATGCTTCTTGTGGTGAGATTGACAAGGACTATCATAGTCCACATTTCAGCATTGAAATAACACCCGAGGATAGAAGTGTACTTACCCATAGGACCATTTGTCCACTATTCCTTACTAGTGAAATGCACATTTGATAACTGTGTTAATTGGCTGTCAGCAAAGCCTATGGAGGAAGTACTCCATGTGATGGGTTGATGGAAACAGAACCCTACAGGTACATTATCTTGTTCCTAATATACCTGTAAAGAATACGGTCACCTGTCAGCCTATGCTAACGTTGGTGCAAGTAAAATGTCACTGACAGACCTGTTACCCAAAACGCAATATGAACCTGGAAACCCCACTTGGCGAAAAACGTATTTTCAAGGTTTGCGAACGTTTTTTTTATTTCATTTGGGTTAAAAAAAATGTTTTTATTACTTTGAAAAAAAGTTTTTCCACCAATTTTCAAAAGAATGAAACATTTGTTATTTCAACAAATTATCAGCCAAATAAAAAAAAGTTTTTTAGTTACGTTTCTTTTACACTGAAAAAACATTTTTTAACCTTAAGTAAAAATGTATTTCATAAGAACGTTGAAGAATGTTTTTTGAGTACATGTTTTGAGGATTTCTTTTACATTGAAAAAGGACATTTGTAAACATAGGTACCAAATAAAAACATTTTTAATATGGGAGTGCACCCAAATAAACATGCACTCAAAAAACGTTTCATCAAAGTTCTATAAGATGTTTTTCTTTAGATCAAAATATCAAAATCAAGAATTCTGTACAACTGAGATGATTATATGGCCTAAACAGCTAGTCCTGTTAATCTACCTTCTATTCTTTGGGAAAATGGACTGGAAGTTTAGCTCTAAATTTAGCAATAGCAGTTCCTGAGAAAGTGGACTTGAAAAATGCACTTAAAAATGTAATTTGGGCAGGGTTTAAAAAGAAGTCATGTTTCTAGAGGGTTTTTCAGAATCCGATCCAGGTCTAAATACTCTGTAAATACAACTGACATGAATGAATGTGTGACGCTTTGCAATTGGCTTGCTGAATTTGACTTATTAGTGATTTGCATTGCATGCATAGGGTAACCTTTTACCTATTGCTTTTGTAAGATATCAACAACAGATAACCTTCTTTGAAGCTTCTGTCAGACTATAGATAGCAGTGCAGCCTCTCACTATTGTCCCCTGATTGAACGTAGATACAAAACAAAGCCACAGCTGTCAAGTCATATGGCCAATTACCGGTGGTATATACTTGAACCACCATGAAACTTCAGCCTATCTTCAGATTTCTATCACCCAATTAGAAATAATCACAACAGGCATGCTTAGTTTCCTTTCGGCTTCTCACATACACTTGTTCACCCACAGGTGTGTGCATCAATACGTTTGGTCACTTTCTCACATACAAAGCATTACTTGGGTCTCAGATGGTTATAAAAACGAAGGTGCAAAACAAACTGAAGGGCTGGCATGTCAACTTGTTAATTGCAGAAGCCTATCATTCAGAGCTTTGTTGAACCACCATGAAACTTGAGATTTCTGTGAGCCAATTACCACTAATTATAAAAGACGCTCTCAGGTTTCTCTGGGATACTAACAAAGAGTGGTTCAGCCACAGGTGAGACTTTTGTCCACATCAAAATCTTAGGTAAGGGCCTAATACTCAAAAGTACATAAATAGATAGAACTAAACGACCGTGGTGTACGAGGTGGCCGATCCACCACGAGGGAGTTGTCTCCCCCTCGGGCTAACGCCCTCGGGGGAGACAACTCCCAAGGGGTGGATCGGCCACCGAGGACACCAGGGGAGTTTAGTTCTATATTTATTTTATGTTTTTAGATGTTTTAATAAGGAAAAATTATCAAAATCCGGTACCGTAGTTCCCCGTAAAAGCGCCGATCCGCCATTTTGAATGTTTACATGCACCCAGAAGGAGGCTGCAGTGGTGGATCGGCCGCTGTGGTGGATCGGCACACGTTACGCCACTGGGGGTGTGCGGATCGGCTCCCTAATGCTATCTCTATGGGAAGAAGTTATTCACATAAAATAAAGGCTAATACATCACTTAATAGTACTGCGGGTCTGCTTCATCATTCCTAGTCATTTTATCTATTTCCTGAGGACAGACATCCTGATGAGTCCTTATTTAGGCTGAGATATGACTCCCTACAACCTCAAATGTGTTCAAAAACACTCAAAATACAAAGTAACATGTTATAACTTTTTGAAAGCTAAAGGATGATACTTTCAAGCTAGCCTACCCCCCTTGCATTAAGATAATTTTTATGTCAATCTGAGCTGCTCATTACATTGTTATTGTCATTTTAATGAGCAGAGACACTTATAATCATGCTAAAGAAAGGGGTTTTATATCCAAAATGTAGCTTAAAGACAAATGCTTCAAGATACACAGAAGCCACCTGGAGGCAAAAGAAAACCAAAAAAACCTATCAAGGACGCTATCTTAATGTTATTTCACACTCTAAATGGACCATTTTACCATTACATATTTTTTTCAGCTCATTTCTGATCACTATAAATACATGAAAGAGATTCATAAGCTGTTTGTATTCCCATAGCATGCTATAGTTAAGGGGAAATTGATATTTTTTAAAAAATTCATAACTTTTTTATTTGAATGGTGACCTCCATTTTTCTTTCATAAAAATGTTTGTAAAGTTGTCCTCTTTCTAACAAGAGAGTCTTGTAGGAAAATCAGTAGAGGGGCATTACCTATGAAACATGATACAAAAAAATAGTTTTCCCATTTGTTTCTATAGTTAAGGCATTTTACACTTTAGATTGTCATACTGTAAAAGTATGCACAGTGACCTTATTTGGTTGGAAGGAAAACCACTTGGTTAATTAGTTCTGGTCACAGCCAGCTAGGGACAGCACTGTCTTTTACATTTTATTTTTACACATTGTCCCAGCTCTTGTCCCAGCTTTAAAGCTGGGACAAGAGCTGAAATACAAAGATATTCCACTTTCTGCATATCTAACCATGTGATCTATCACCACCCCAGTTGTGAAAGTGTCCTGGCAAAATCCCAATCTATTCAGTACATTCTAACCATGCTAAATTCAAGCATAAACATGTGTAAAAATAAAATGCTTCTAGCATTATATTCATGTAAATAAGCAGTCTTGATTGCACCAGCACTGTAGCTACAAATGGAGCCACATTGCAGAGTTCTCCTCTATAGTGGTGGTCACTATGATTTGGATGCCTGACAGCAGAGCAGATCACTCAGTGCTGTCCCTGGCTGTTACCAGAACTAATCAACCAAATGGATTTCCTTCCCACCAAATAAGAGAGACCAGCTGAAACTAGAGTCCAATGATGTGCACATAATGAACCACATCTCACCAGAATAAATGGCACCCTATGACTGGGGAAGGGGTATATAATTCTTTGAAACACATATCAGACAAAGCTATATCAGGTTTTATACCAGCTGTAAACCAATGCCATAATAAGGTCTGGATTTGATATAATACACCATGCCCTACCTCGCCTACTTTACAGGTAGGTCTATATACAGTATAACTTCGTTATAAGGAGGACCTAGAAAAAAATAAATTTGCTCCTTATAAGCAAGGTCTCCTTATAAGCAAGGTCGGCCTACTTGGTGAGAAATATATTGTAATACCTTGTATTTCAGGCACACCCCACACAGACCCTACTTGAGATAGAGCTATAGGGCGTATATGAGGCCAGATTTTAGCACTTTAGTACTGCCTTATATTAAGATATCCTCACCTATAAGACACCCCCAATTTTTACTGATCTAAGGGAGACAAGTGCCTGTGTCAGGACATCCTCCCCCGCCTTCCTGCCCCTATGTGCCGCTGTGAACATCTAGGAGGAGCCAATGCCTGTGTCAGGACATCCTCCCCCGCCTTCCTGCTCCTATGTGCCGCTGTGAACATCTAGGAGGAGCCAATGCCTGTGTCAGGGCATCCTCCCCCCCCCCTCCCTGCCCCTATGTGCCGCTGTGAAGATCTAAGGGGGACCAGTGCCTGTGTCAGGACATCCTCCCCCACCCCCGCCCCCTACATTACTGTAGCTAAAAGACCGACTTTGCCTAAAATTTCCTCCTTATATCAGAGTTTGTAGAAAAGGTCCCTCTTTCTAAGGGGGTTATATCACTATGAACATGTATGGGGAAAGATGGGTGCCTGACAAATATGCTCCTTATAAGCAAGGTCTCTTTATATCAGAGCTCTTTATAACGAAGTTTCACTGTAGTACTACTACAGGGATCTATGGGTGCCATTTTTGCGGCAGTCAGCTGTGCAGGTAAACGGCCCGTGTTAGACATTGGGAAATGGTCTGTCTAGTATCAGGCCCTAACGAAGTATTTGATGTGCGCAAAAGTCTCACCTATCTGGGCTTTAGGAGGCTGCAATGTACGGAGCCCTGGAGAGGACATCCGTTTTGTACATATTTTTATCTGAAGTTCGTTTTCGCAAGTTTATATTTTCGTTTTCGCAAGCTTTAATTTCGTTTTCGCAAGTTTCATATTCGTTTTCGCAACTTTTATTTTCGTTTTCGCAACCTTTATTTTCGTTTTCGCAACTTATCCTTTGGTTGCACAATTTAATAGCTTTTTTGTGCATGATCAATCAATTGTGGATGTTATGATGTGGAAACAAAGATATAAGTTGTGGAAACCAAAAATAAAATTTGCGGAAACGAAAATAAAAAGTTGCGAAAACAAAAATAAAAGTTGCGGAAACGAAAATACTTCTCGCGGAAACGAAAATACTTCTCGCGGAAACAAAAATACTTCTTGCGGAAACGAAAATACTTCTTGCGGAAATGAAAATACTTCTCGCGGAAACGAAAATACTTCTTGCGGAAACAAAAATACTTCTTGCGGAAACGAAAATACTTCTTGCAGAAACGAAAATACTTCTTGCGGAAACAAACTCTAGAAATAAATGTTTAGAAAACAGATGTCCTTTCCAGGGCTCCGTAGTACGGTCAAATTTAGCTCCCTATTAGTGAGGGCCAAGAAGTGTAAGGTATTTTTGAGTTTAAGTGTTCTGAGAAATGGAAAAGGGTAATAATGTAGGTATGCTGAAATCAAATCTGCCAGATGCCATTTGATATTTTCACTTTGTACCCCTGAAATTTCAACAAAATGACAGCTATTTTTGGCTCAATATTTTCAGATGTGAGCAAATACAAGGTAATGCTGACTGTTGTAAATAATGGTATAGGCCTGAATATGAATATGCTGAGTCCTCAGAGATCAGTTTTTATATCTGTGTCATTACATTTTTGAAATCCAAGATGGTGGCGATTTTTCAAGATGGCCACCTTAATCAGACATCAAAACTTTCCTCTCATGCCAACAGATGAAGTTCTTCAAATAACTTGATCCTGGTGTCAATAACCATGTTTCCGGGCCTACTGAAGCTGGTTATGTAGCTAATAACCACTTAAGAGCAGTACAATAGGTGTTTTACATATAATTTTCTAGATAGATTATATATAAATTTGTGATTCTGATTCCATTATTAGCTTGTAACATACTAAAGCATCTTTTCAGCTGCTTTTGATTTGATATGATACATCCTTCTCAGGTTTCATATAGCACATTAAAAAAATCAAAATGGCAGCCAGCCATTTCCCAAGATGGCAGCCATTTTCCAAGATGGTTGGCAACCGTACGTGCAGCGGTCCACTAGATGCCACCATATTCTGACCTATGGTGGCCCACCCCATCCAGCCCACAGCCCCTTCTCTCTCTCTCTCTCTCTCTCTCTCTCTCTCTCTCTCTCTCTCTTTCTCTCTCTCTCTCTCTCTCTCTCTCTCTCTCTCACTCTCTCTGCCCTATTGCTTCTACATCAGACCTGCCGCACCGTGTGACCTATCCCTAATATCCTCCATTGCATCATGTGATCTATGGGTCCGAAATGTTGACCTATCCCTGCCTAGTAAGTGCCCGGGAGGCACTCTCTATGTAATGTATATACATATGTGCGGCTGGCAAGGGTACTTTTTCAAGGAAAAGCCCCTGGCAAGCCTCCTGTTTCAGCCACAAATGTCCCTAGCAAGGGTCAACTTTCAGCAAAATACCCCGATTTACACTGGAAATTTCGAAATTTTCATGGAGATCAGCACAGTTTTCATGAAAATAGCATGACATTTAAGACATTTTGAAATAAATCTAGGATTATTGAGTCAAAAGTGCCCTAGCAATGGTAGGCTTTCGAAGAAAAACCCAGCGACCGAGTGCCCTAGCAAGGGTAAGGTTTGTCATGGGTTCAGCCACACACCCATATAAAAAAAAATTGAAGTGCCTCCCACCTTGCAGCGTGTGACCTATGAGTCCCAAATGTTGCACCATGTGACCTACCCCTAATAAGTGCCTCCCACCTTGCAGCGTGTGACCTATGAGTCCCAAATGTTGCACCATGTGACCTACCCCTAATAAGTGCCTCCCACCTTGCAGCGTGTGACCTATGAGTCCCAAATGTTGCACCATGTGACCTATCCCTAATAAGTGGCTCCCACCTCACGCAGTGTGACCTATGGAACCCCAATGTTGCACCACATGTCCTATCCTTTTAACCACCTCGCATCTTGTGACTTATGTTTTGAAAAACACTCTACTTAGTGTTACATAGTTTGGTTTCAGACCAGGTCTTGGTACGGCTGATGCCATTTTTGACTTTGTTTATTACACTTATCGTGAATTGGATAAAGGTTTCAAAAGTAGCACATCTTTCGTCATTGGCTCCAAAGCATTCAATTCCGTAAATTGCCCACTTTTGTTAAAAAAGTGTAAATCATTTAAATTAGTAAACCCTTAAATCTCATCAATATGAATTTATATGTCAAGGTATAGACAAAACATTTAGTTTACATAACATTTACATTACAAGCGTCTTATAAATGTCTTATGACATACAACCATATATGATACTCTAAAGTATGATGGGATTGTGAAATCCCTAGACTAGACCATGTGGTTAATTGTACATTTGATGTATTTTTTCATTTACGAATATGATCTGTATATCAAACTGATACCCTGAATTGTCCCCTGCATTGTAGAAGTAAGATCACTAACGTGTATGATACAATAAACAAAATTTGAACTTGAACTTGATGGGTTCCCAATGTCGCACCATCTGACCTACCCCTAATAGGTGGCTCCTGTCATACTAGTGATTGGCATGATCAAGTTGTCATATGAGAAATATCATAAGACTAGTGGTATATAGTGTAATTATCTCAAGGCTCTTATAAATAGTGTTATTTCCAGTTATCACTGGTTTATTCAGCTTTAGGCAACATGTAAGAAATATCAATCATACAGTAGTTAGTATGTAGGTAATTTGTACATACAGTAAACATACAGTAATTTATAAAGTACAATGTTCAGTTCCACTCCACCTGTGAGGTAACAATAATACAATGTCCAGCATAGTTCTAGGTGGGTTCCCACACCTAGCTCCTGGTCTGCTGCTTAGAGGAATAATGTAATAATGACTAACTTTACCCTCTGGTGGATGTCTTGAGGAAGATGGCCTCTGACCACTAATGATGGAAACCAATGCCTGTCTAGCATAGTTTCACCATAGTGCAGTGGTATAGCAGGTAGCAGGAGATGACTGGAGATGTTACCTCTGGAGTGGTTCTTGGTGATCTGACCTTCTGGAGGTGCAGACAGGCTATTTGTAGCAAATCTTGGAAAAGCACCTCCAGACTGACTGGAGCCAGCAGCATCTGCCTAACTCTACAATTGTTTGAGGGGAGTCTTTCATGTGTCACAGGGGGACAAAGGACCCCCATGGGTGCCGCTGTGTCCCCCATTGTCTTGGTCGGTTCTGCAACTTCAGACCCTCATAACTCGGTCGTTTATGCGTTTATAACCGCCATTTTGCGCATGAGCGGAGTTGAATATGCCAAGTTTATAATGCCCGCTGGATAGGCACGTAACTTGCGCCGGTTTGTCTGTAGTGCACTCGGAGGTCGATTCAGTCTCCATGGCGTAACTTCCTTAATAATGGGAGTTCCGCCTTGATCTTGGGCTCATTTTGACCGTCTAATTATGGGCTTTCCATAAATGCTTTGATATTTGACCTAGCTCGCTCAGGAGCGACGCTAGAGCGACCGGACTGTTATGGTGTCATGCTTATGTAACCCATTGTTCAGTCCTTAGAGTGCTCAGACACTCATGACGGCGTCTGTGGTGCCCAGGCACCCCTAACGGCCGTTTGCATTCACTTACAAGTTATTAGTTTGTGCACTGAACCATTAGGTCGGACCCTTTGATGTCACAAACTCTGTCTAACTGACTTGGCTGGTGTGCAGTGGGGCATGAACGCTCTTATACAAAGTTTGAGCGCTCTTATAGCTCTTAGAACCAACCTATGTATTAATTTCTTAGATATTCTTTGATTAATACAATAATATGTTAGAATTTATGGAATAATAAAATGGTATATCATACTCCCACCTTGTGCCATGTGACCTATGGATCCCCAATGTCGCATGGGAGGGGAGGAGAGAGGCAGTGGGCAGGTGGAGGGAAGAGGGTAAAGGGAAGAGGGTGATGAGAGGCCCTATTCTGTAGAAAAATTACATGAAGATACACATTTTAAATCAGTGACAGAAAGCCAAATTTAGATCCCAGGCATTATGATACTGCATGGATCCAATTCACATGGATGTGAGCTACTTTTAAGTGGCTGGCTGTACCTCACTTGTTAGTGACTGACTTTATGCATAGCTATAGGATAATGACTGGCCACCCTTTACATGGGCGGCAGAACAGGGGGGGGGCAGGGGGCCAGGGCCCCTCAACTTTGAAGATATGGGGGCCAAGGTATGTTTTGCCCCCCCCCCCCAGCCTTTTAGAGATATAAGGAAATTTGGACTCAGATTGCCCTAAAATACAGGAAAATCAATTTGCAATTCCTAAAAATTGCAATTTCTAAAAATTCCGAAATTCATGTCTCTGCCAAAACTATCACACCTAATTTTCTGTGTCCCGCCCCCCCCCCCGCACTTCACACATGTTCCGCCGCCCCTGTTTTACCTCTTGCCTTTGTTAGGCATCAACAACAGCCTGCCCTCCGCTAAGCTTTTGTTGGAATATAGATAGCAGTGTAGCCTTTCACTGCTTCTTCTCTGGCAATTCATATGACCAATTTATACAGGTGTTGTTCACTCAGCTCAATGAAACTTCAGCCTATCTTCGGGTTTCTGTGAGCCAATTACCGCTATTTGCAACAAGTGTGGTTTTCATTTGGCTACTCCCATGCACTATTTCACCCACAGGTGAGGAGGCTTTTGTGAACATCAATATCTTTGGTAATTTCTCCATAAAAAGCATTACTTGCATCTCATGTCCGATGGTTAAACGAAGATGCAAAACGAACCAATGGCTGGCACGTCAACTTTCTAATTGTAGGTGGACATCATTTGGCTTTGTTGAACTACCATGGACCTTCAGATTTCTGTGAGCCAATTACCACTAATTACAACAGGTGCCCTCTACTTCACATGCAAAGGTTCAGCCACAGGTGAGACTTTTGCACACATCAAAACTTAGGTAGGGCCAGTGCTATGACCAAGAAGCTTCAATAGATAGGAGGTGAAACTCAGAGCTTTACCTATGGACACAGTGTAACAACCCCCCCCCCTCTGTGCCTATCTCTTAAACTGTTTATTACCTATCCTCCTTGCTACCAATCCTCTTCAATACCTATCCCTCAAGCTCACTTTATAGCTTTCCTACCTATCACAGCTTGATCAGCTGGGATAGCTCACATATGATCTCTTAGTCAACCTATCCCCTAAAGAACAAATCCAACAGTCTACCTCAAGCATAAATCTACTGATTACTCATGCTATATAGCCTTGAGGTTACCTATCGTTCAGGCTGCCTATCCTTCATGGTATATAGCCCTCAGTCTACCTAACCAGCTATCTATATGTATCTCTCACCTTGTATTCTATTCTTTCTACCTTTATAGTAGCTCTTGTAGTCTATGCCTTGTGAAATATACCTATCACTCATTGTACCTATCCTCAAGTCTGCATATCACTCATGTTTACCTTACACATCCCTCAGCCCATTGAATTATCATGCTTTTCTAAAATAGCTGTCCATGGCTATCATTAGACTAGCTAACTTCCTATCCTACATGTTTATTCCCCTCTCCCTATCCTCCATGCTGCATATCATTCATGCTATCCCTCTGGACAACAAAACATTTTTAAGGTTAAAAAACTGAGGGCTATATACCATGAAGGATAGGCAGCCTGAAGGATAGGTAACCTCAAGGATATATAGCATGAGTGATAGGTAGATGTATGCGTGAGGTAGACTGTTAAATTTGTTCCTTAGGGGATAGGTTCAAGGATATTACAGTATAGGATAGTTCAGTCCATACAGTCCTATAGTGAAGGCCAACCCCCCTCTACCCCCCCCCCCCCATGAAACTACGTGACCTTGTGTGTTCAGTATTGGGCCCTATATAGGATAAGGGGGGTTCTGGAGCTATCATGTATCTTCATGAAAGGGATACCAGATGAAATGAAGAGACCATCTAAGCTAAAAAAATCCTGCTAAATCCAAAAATGATGGTCTTTATTCTCAGAATTTGACTGAAGGTACCCAAAAATGATGTTTTATGAGGGAAATCTTTTGAAAATGTACAAAAATGATATTTAAAATGATTGGAAATCTTTAAATATAGAACATGTAAATCAGAGTTAATACCTCACACACATACCCAAATGTCTGCCTAACCCTCAGTCAGGCAAATTCTCAGCCTGTGCATTGCTCTGCTTATCCCACATACAGCATATCAATTGTGTACCTATCACTCATCCTGCCTATCTCTTCAATCCAAAACATCTGCTGTTAAATCTGGTTATCTCTTAAAAGGCTTAACTTATAATGCTTACCCCTCACCTTACCTTATCCTATTTGTTCCTTCTTTCCTTTAGTCTACCTATCCTCAATCTCCCTATCATTCATTTTACCTATCCCTCATGTGACTATCCCTCAGACCCTCATGTTTAATCTGCGCTGTTTCTCTGCTATATAGGCCTTTATTGGTTAGCAGTACATTCCTTACCATGTCTACTACTTCAATTTTACCTATCCCTGATAATGCCTATCATGAAGCCTACCTATCCCTCATTGTGCCTATCCCCCAACTCTGCAAATCCCTCATATTTGACTTGCACATCTGACCCTAGGACTATGTTTTTTTATGTTTGCTCATCTTACAAGGTACTCTGTGCCTATTCCTCAAATTGCTAATTGCTCATACTACCTATCCCCCTTGCTACCCATCCTTACCTATCCTCCATGTGCTCTATATAGCTCTCTTACCCATCTCAACTCTTTTAACCTACCTGTCACAACCAACCTTCATTATGATGACCATTTCTTAGTCAACCCATCACCTGGTTACAGTCCACCTTATTCATACATCTACCTATCATTCATGCTGCATATCTTTAAGTTTACCTATATAATGATATGAATGGAGGATAGGCATAATGGGGGATAGGTATATTTCACAAGGCATAGACCTGGAGACAGGTGGAAGAAATTGCACACAAGCTGAGATATGTATGGAGAGAGTGGGTCAGACTGACTGAGCTGAGATGGTAAGAAAGCAATATGGAGAGCATGAGAGATAGGCATTCATAAGGATTGGTAGCAAGGGGGATAGGTAGCATAAGCAATATCCAGTTTGAGGGATAGGCACAGAGAGTACCTTGTAAGATCAGCAAATGTAAAACAAGAAGACATGGGTGCTAGCGACAGATGTGCAAGTCAAATATGAGGGATATACAGAGTTGGGGGATAGGTATAATGAAGGATAGGTAGGCTTTATGATAGGCATCATTAAGGATAGGTAGGATCAAAATGGCAGACATGATAAGCAATGTACTGTTAACAATTAGGGCCTAAATAAACAGATGAACAATACAGTTTAAACATGGTGGTCTGAGGGATAGTCACCATGAGGGATAGGTAAAATGAATGATAGGCAGATTGAGGGTAGGTAAACTATGGGAAATTATAGGACTAGAGAAGATAAGCTAAAGTAAGGAGAAAGCTTTAGTATCTAGGCCTTTTGGGAGATAGCCTCACTTAACTCAAGATGCTTTGGATTCAAGATATAGGCAGTATGAATGATAGGTAGACAAGGGATAGGCAGTATGTGAGATAGGCAGAGTATACACAGTTAGAATACTTGTCAGATTGGGAGATAGGCAGACATTTGGATATGTGCATTGAGGTACTAACTATGGTTTAAATGTTGTGTCTATAAAGACTTCGCATCATTTTGAATATTTTTGTACATCTTTAAAATATTTTCTTCATCAAACCTCATTTTTGGGTATATTTAGTCAATTTCTAAGTATCATGATCACAAAAGGATTTTCTGGTCTTGGTGGTTCCTTCTTCTCCTTTAGTATCACCCTGATAAAGGAATACCACAGCTCCATAAACCACCTAGTCCTCTAGAGAAATCAACAATGAAGACACAGGGGCACCTAGTTTGATGGGGGGTAGAGGGGGGTGGCCTGTCACACTCTACCGATAGACAATGCTCTCAGTGACCTCTCCTATAGTATCTAACCTTCTTGATAGGTTGACTAAGATATCAAAATGAAGATTGGTTGTGAGCTATCCCAGCTGAACAAGCTGTGATAGGTAGGAAAGCTATAAAGTGAGCATGAGGGATAGCTATTGAAGATGATGGGTAGCAAGGAGGATAGCTAATTAACAGTTTAAGAGATAGGCACAGAGGGTACCTTGTAAGGTGAGCATATTCAAAAGATACATTGGTGCTAGGTAATATCACAGATGTGCCAGTCAAATATGAGGGATGTGCAGAGTTGGGGGATAGTCACCATGAGGGATAGGTAAAGTGAATGATAGGCAGGTTGAGGATAGGTAGACTAATGGTAAGAATGTACAGAGAAATTAGGTACAAAGGTGAGGGGTAAACTTTAATCCTTTAAGCCATTTGAGAGAAAACCTAATTAAACTCTAGATGTTTCAGGGGATAGGTAGTACAAGTGATAGGCAGACTAAGGGATAGGCAGTATGTGGGAGAGGCAGAGCCATACGCAGGAAGAGTACTTGTCAGGTTGGGATAGGCAAACATTGGGATATGTAGATTGAGGTATTGACTTTGATTAGCATCTATAAAAAGTTCCAATCATTTTCAATATAACTTTTTCTACATTTTTAAAATATTCTCATCATCAAACCTCATTTTTTGGTACCTTTGGCCACATTTTGAGAATCAAGACCACAAGTTTTGGATTCAGCAGGATTTTTTGGTATAGGTGGCCCCTTGTTTCCATTTGATATCACTCTGATAAAGATTCCTGACATCTCCATAAACCCCCTTATCTTACATAGGAATCAGTACTGAACACAAAAGGTAGCCTACTTTAAGGGGTGGGGGGTAGAGGGGGGTGGCTTGCACTATAGGACTCTATGGAGTAACATATCCTAGGGAACCTATACTATTTTTGCTATGACTGCAAATACATAGAGAGAACTAAACGACCATGACATACATTGTGGCCGATCTACCCCGAGGTGGGTTGTCCCAAGGGAGGCTTTGCCCTCTGGGGAGACAGCCCCTGAGGGGTGGATCGACCACAATGTATGTCTTGGAGTTTAGTTCTCTATCTATTTCATGTAACATTGCTATTAATGTTCTTAAATTCACTGAATTTAGCATCTAAACATGTCACGTGACCAGCAGTGTGTTATGCCACAGGGGGTGTGGGGTATGGCACTTCAACGGTCTATCGATGGAGAGTTGTTATTCATCCAGGTAATGCTCACAAATTGCTATTGCCCACAGCATAGTGCTCTGAATTAACAATTAAACATGATTGCTCCACACATTGCCATCACTCTTTGTCTACAAAAGACTTTTAAAGTACCCACTCTATCTGATGACATTTTATGTATATTATGACCAAGTGAATCTGTTAAGGATTTCGTGAGTTATTAGGTATACAACCGTTATGAATTATACACTTGAAAAAGAAAAAAAATTACGGTGGAGTAATGTATATGACAATATATGTGATACCACCATGTACCAAATAACCTTTATAGCACCAGACCAATATATATATAATACAATATGCCTCGCAGGACAATAATATGAACAATCTGGTGAGGTTTATCGGATCTTATATTATAAATATGAACATTAATCAGAGATCCGTATTAATAGATATGCATATACTCGTATCAAAATATACAATAATTTATCACCACTGTGTGCTATACACATACAAATGATATTAGAAAAATAGTTATGTGACATTATATACATGACAAAAAAATAGTAATTGCTGCTGGAATCCTGCGCTGCAGTCTCTCGGGTGCCAGAAAGAAGATAAGGTGGTCAGCTAACCACGAGATGGACGTGCTAAAGTTCATTTCATATGATAGGTGAACACGGTAGATGAATTTGGGGCAGCTACCCACAATCCTCTAGAAGTGCTATAGTTCATAGGTATATCCGAATGGTGTAGAGTAAAAGTAGAGTATCAGTCCGGTTTTGTCAACAGTGTAGAAACATAATCCATTTAAGTATAGTTGACATAAGTAAAAGTCCAATGTAGGTTGGTCCGGAAGTAGTAGTAATATGTAGTTTTAGTCCATTCGGGAGTAGAGGTAAATGTAGAGGTAGCACAGAATCGTGAAGTCCATCCTTATGTAGAGGTCAGCAACAGGTAACAGTGACAACAGGAATCAGGAACCAGCATCCGGATACGTACAGCAGCATCAATTCTACTATCGGATTTGTTATAAGTTATGAATCCGAATAGACATTTCAGGATATAATAGTGGTATATGTCCTGAATATACACAAGTAGCTGGTTATAAATGGAACCCGGAACACAAATAGCAGGTGTTCAGTGTCCTAATAAAAACATTCGCAGAAGTATAATTCTGCAAAGGCTAGATCTGGTTATTATAAATGTGTGTGAAGAAATAACCTGAAGCATGCCTAGGTGGACTTCTTGGCATGCTTCTTCTTAAGGAGTTCTAGAGCCGATTCGGGAGTGCCGTCCCACTCGTCGATATCGACTCCGAATACCCTCATAAACTTAGTGTTTAAGTTGGTATTCCGAGTTATCTTCTCCTTAACACGCTTCTCTAGAACGTGCACATCCATAGCTGCCTGTTCTTTGGCAGCTGCGGCTGCATCCTCCTGGGCTTTTACATCGTCCTGAATGAGGGTCTCGAGGCGCTGCTTTTCGGCATCCGCAACCTCCTTCATACATAACAGGGTATCGTTAAGGAGACCCTGATGAAAGTCAGTCGCTCTGTCGCGAACACATTTCTCCCAGTGGGTGTAGATGGCCTTTTGGACATCTGCTTCCCCCTGGCGAGACTTCTTGAACCAGACTTCCGCATTACCAGTTTTGATGGTGATAGCGTCCTTTGGTTTCTCAGGTGTAGCGACAGCCTTGGGGGGAGTCGATACGGCCTGAGGACCACTTCCGGGTGTGGGACTTCCGGCTACGCCTGCTGTTGGTACACAGTAGGTGGGAGGCTGGTTCTGCTTCAACCCCATCTGCATATACAGTTGTATCTGCTCTGGGGTGAAGTTAGCTGGTAGAGCGGCTGCAGCAGATGCGGATCCGGCGGCAGCAGGTGCTGAGGTCTTCTTGGGGACAAGCCGACCACCCTTTCCAACGACCAAGGTCTGGCTCTCAGGTCCAGGTCCCTGGGTCAAGGACGGAAAGTTACGGGTGCTAACTTTCCCCGGCTTAGATACAGCACCTGCGTATCCGGCAGGTTCGGGTCTCTTGAAGACGGGAGTACCTTGAACCTGCTCGTGGGGGTGGCGAGCCAAAGGAGACCTGGAGCGGTCTTCTACTCTGGCTTTAGTAGTTGTGGTCTGACCATTACCGTTACCACCACGGTTCTGGTCTCTTCTGCTCCTCTCACGAGCTCTCTTTCCCTCCTTACAGGATTCCTCGCATTTCTGCCAGAGGGACTCGTGCATGTCAAGCTTTCCTTTTCCAGGAGTCAGGACTATCTTGGCGCGGAGTTTCGAATCCTTGGTCTTCGGAACCTCGCAGAGGACTTGGTCCCCTGGTCGGATCTTAGACCAAGCATCCTCGCTCAGGCTGTCGAACTCCTTCATGAGTTCCTGATGGAGCTCCATAATACGTTTACGAGCTCCATCTAACCCTTCTGCGTGGCATTTCTTCTGGTGTCTAGCCAGATCGCTACGTCGGTTATACTGAACCTTCGTAGTACATTTCTTGCCCTTCTTACCATAACTCGGATCACAAATGTAAACCGGGTGATGGTGAAAGTGGGCCTCTACCAGATGCCTTTGGAACTGGGCTGGAGTACTCCAGGTCCGGACCGAGACATCACTCGCATCCTGGCAGATGGAGAAGCGACAGGACTTCTGGTCGTCACCGTACCACTTCTCAAGAGCCCAACGCAGCTTGCGCCTCTGGGTATAAGTATAGTACCCTTCGGTGTGGTTAAGCATAAGCCACATCTTACGATAGGTCTTACGATTGGGATCCTCGTCCGAAAGGCGCATCCAATCCTCGTCATCCGACTCGTTATTTTTATTCACAGAGTCCGGGCAGGCGTACAGAGTAGAGCCGTCCTTCTTTACTCCGTAGGCACAGTCGGAGAAACACGTCGGAATCCGGGTTTTGAATCCGGATTCGGCGTTGGCCCACCGTTCAGCCTCGGTTTGAGTTGATGGGGTGGCCTTCTCATCAAACTCAACCGAGGACTCATGCACTGATTCCTCGTCTGAAGAAACAACTTCCATGGCCGTACTACCAGTGGATGAGGTGCTAGCTTGCGGTTCGGATCTAGCAGAATCCGGAAGACTCTTGAGCTTCCGCGCAGCGGACCTCCTGTTTTTGCTCACCTTCCAGTCATCCGGGTCCTTGGTTCCGGACTCACTGGAGGTTGATGCTTCCACCGAGGTAGACTCGGTAGTACTGCCGGTGGCTGAAGCAGAACCGACTGCGCTCCGGGTGGCGAGCTTCAGGTCTGGGATAGGAGGTGCGGGTACTTCCGCTTCCCTCTTAGCCTTTTCCTGGGCCTCCTGCTCTGCAGTCATACGACGGACGATAACCGTCCGAAGGGCTGCACCTCTGTCCAAACCCGTTAGCGACGAGTTCTGCACGTCGACTAACTCTGCTTCGGTTATATAATAACCATCGTCCCACTGTTCAAAGCTGCTAGCGGCTTCGCGGTACTCCTTCATGGTCCGGTACTGGGGCCGGTTGGCACAAGGACGTGGGTAGGTTTGCCCCTCGGGTTCCGAGACGCAGCCTACCCAATCGATGTTGGTCTGCTTCACATTCCACAGAGACTTGTCCGGCTTCGGATACGCTCCGAGCAGGAAAGCTCTGTTAGCTTCGTACACTACTCCGCGGAAAGCAGCGTCCACCATGAGTCCCCGTTGGAACCACGGCCAGTCTCGGAGCCATTCGGGAGGCGTCCTATCCAGCTGTTCGGGAGCCATGACGCCCTCGATAGCTATCCTAACCTTCGGGTCCAACCTAACCGGTGTACCGTCAGCGTAGGTCACTTGTGCCTGTAGTTCCGGGTGGACGTACAGGTACTGACCGTCGTACTCTGCAGGGAACGGGTCAGCCACTGCTGGCTTCCACTGGTCCTTCGGGCCGTCGACTTGCGCAGTCTCGGACCCAGTTGCTGCGGGTTCAGGTTTCGTAGCCTCTCCGGATCCCTCGGGTGGGAGTGGTGATAACAGTTTTTCGGGCTAATTCAGAGAGAATGAGGCCAGCTTCTCCTCGAACGAGCGATCCGTGGGTTCCTCCACATCCATCATCTTGCTCTCTTCCTGTGTTACAGGCGACAAAGCTTCCGGAAAAGCTTCTGCGGACGGAGTCAGCTTATCCGGGTCACCGGATAGCTTGACTGCAGCTACGGATTCCTCAGCCATGACTGGGGAATCGATCACGGGAGTGTAATACTCCTTTTTCCGGCTTTTACGGCGCCGGGGCCGACACAAACGGAGTCTGGCTGCTGAGAGACAGACTCTGAGGGCGCACAAAAAGGTTTGCTAGATGGTAGAATTTAAGGAGAGAGGGCTGACCCAACTGTCCCAAACGCTACCGAAAAACAATATGGCGACAGGCCAGCTTTCGTGACATCATTTCCCCGCGAGTCCGCGGGGTCACGAGAGGTCAGTCGAGACTGGACGCGGTGACGTCATGTGGAAACGCACGTGCTACAAGCGGAACATCAACAAACTGATTGTTTTTAGGTAATTATCGCTCACGCCGATGACTCGTCTGAGGATTTAAGTGGAGATTATGGAAAGCTTAAGCAAATCCACCAGATTATCCATCCACTACCCATTGGTACATCATGCGGCGGCGACAAATAAGCCTTTCGGGTCAGTTGTCATCCGTTCCTCTATATGTAAACATTACACTCGTTGTGTATACAGGTTAGGTCACTACAGTCCTCTGGACAATTCGAGGGCTGCGGCGAACATATATCCCCTTCTTGGATAGTTCTTTATCGGACCTGACAGTCTTTTCTGGGTGCTTCTTAGCCTTCGAAACACCCTTCCTCTTCTTTTTGTCTTCACCTGCCGAGACTTTTTTAACTCCCCCATGCTTAATTGGTGTTGGCGTGGGTGGTACTGATTCGGAACACTTCTTAGGCCTACCCCGGCCTCGCTTCACTGTAGTGTTCTTTACCTGGTCTAGTATACGATTCTGGTTCCGGATATTTTCTAATCCTTCACCATACATTTCTGTGGAGGTCTCCCTCCCACACCACTTCCTCAGTCTGGCCACATTTGACTTATAGAGTTGACCAAGGTCTGATTTGATAATTACGGTACAATCACTAATAACTTGTGTTACAGTAAAAGGACCGTCCCAATTAGACACTAATTTTATGTGTCTAAGTGGTTCATGTAATCTTAGAACTCTGTCTCCGGATTGGAATTTCCGATGTTTTAGATCAGTATCATATCCAATCTTCTGCCATTTGGCACTTTTCTCCAAATCAATTCGGACAGACTCGTATGCTTTTCTGAACCTGTCTCTTAAGCATTCGACGAAAACTACATGACAAGGTAGTTCCGGGTCCATTCCTACGACTCCAAATACTAAGTCTGCAGGCATTATCAGGTCCTCTCCGAAAACTAGTAGAACTTTAGTTAGTACTTGAATGTACCGTACTGTTATAAGCATGTGTCACAAAATGACATTGCTCGTCCCAATCGTCTATGTGTTCATTAACAAGTGACTTCAGGACCTGGATAAGGGTTCTGTTGAACCTTTCCACCAATCCGTCGCTTTGTGGCCTATACGGATTGGTTCTAGTCTTGCAGATAGCTAAGTATTCGCACATGCCTTGCCAGAGATTTGATTCGAATTCTCTGCCTTGGTCACTGTGTAACATTAATGGTACACCGAAACTCAGTACCCAACATTTTACAAAGGCTTCAGCACAAGTAACTGCTTTGTGGTCCAGTAGTGGAAATACCTTAGTGTATTTCGTATAATAATCACACACTACCATCATACAGGTATTCTCATTAGCGGTTGTATTCAACCCACTAATGATATCCACCCCGATTCTTGCAAACCTAACTCCGAAAAGTTCTTGGGATAGTGGGAGCTTGCCCATCCCGGGTCCGGGTTTGTTCTTACAACAATCCGGACAAGTGGTTACCCATCTTTGCAAGTCTCTTGACATGCCAGGCCAATAGTATTTCTTGGAAAGTCGTGCTAATGAGCGCTTCCTTCCGAAATGACCACTGGTCCGATGCCCATGACAGAAATACATAATGTCATGTCTCATTGCATGTGGTATCACCACTTGCATGATTTTCTCACCATTATTACATGGCTTCCAACGGTATAACACGCCTTTCCGGACTTCAAGCTCGGTCCACTGAGCAAGAAACCTTCTCATTTCTCAATTTTCCCAGAGAGACCTCAGGTCTAACTGGACGTATACCCTTTGGTACTAATTGCAGTAGCTGCGCAGTTATCAAGTCAGCTTCCTGGAAACGTCGTATGTGATCCATAGACCAATCCAGAATACTGGCAACTAGGGGTTCGAATGGTCTTCGAATCCCTGCTAACACTGCCTTATGAGCTCCACAATCAGTACAATCCGGATTATCACATTTCCGAATTGGTATTCGAGATAAAGCATCAGCATTTAAATGCTTAACTCCGGGTCTATGCTGAATTTGGTGATGTTCAAGCCCATATTCAGATAAATGGGCTAGCCATCGGCCTAACATCCCTTCAGCATCTCGGAAGTTCAGTAGCCATCTTAAAGAGGAGTGATCCGTACGTAAAGTAAAGTTCGTTCCCCATAAAAAATGTTTGAACTTCTTGGTATATACGACTACTGCTAACAACTCTCTTTTGGTTGTGCAGTAATTGCGCTGAGTTTTACTCAGTGTGTTGCTGGCAAAGGCAATAGGTACTTCTCTCCCATTTTGGACTTGCGAGAGAGCTGCGCCAATGCTATCATTGCTAGCATCAGTATCCAGTATGAAATGGTCCGTTTCATTCGGATATTGTAATACGGGAGTACTCATGAACAGGTCTTTTAGCTTTTGAAAAGCAGATTCCTGTTCATGGGTCCAAGGAAATTTTTCCTTGGTACTTCCTGGAGTCCAGTTAGCTATTACTTGTAATGGGTAACTGACTCTAGAATAATTCGGAATAAATTCCCTATAATAGGAACAGAAACCTAAAAAGGACCTCACTTCTTTGGTTGTTTTAGGCCTATTCCAATTCGTTACTGACTCGATTTTATCGGGATCAGCTTTTATTCCTTCATCACTAATGATGCGGCCCAAATAATTTATGGACTTTCTGAACATGTGACATTTCTTAGGTTTCAATTTGAGACCATTGGAAATAATGCGTTTTAATACCATTTTGAGGTTATTAGAACACTCTTCGAATGTTTTTCCGAAGACTATGACATCGTCAAGGTATACAAGACAACATTTCCACAATAAGTCACTTAGAATAGTTTCCATCATTGCTTCAAATGTTGCCGGTGCATTGCACAAACCAAACGGCATTACGTTATATTAGAATAGTCAAATATGACTTGAAAATGCAGTCTTTTCCATATCAGATGGATTCATTCCCACTTGCCAATATCCTGATTGCAAGTCTAAGGTACAAAACCAACTGTTTCCTCCTAAGGAGTCAATGGTTTCGTCTATTCTCGGTAATGGATACGAATTCTTTTTCGTTACTCCATTTAGCTTCCTGTAGTCTATGCAAAAGCGGATAGTACCGTCTTTTTTTGTTACCATACACACAGGACTACTCCATGGACTATTGGAAGGGACTATTACATCCTGTTCCAACATCTTGTTTATTTCCTCTTCAGCTACTCTCTTTTTCGCTAAAGGTAACCGCCTATACGGTATCTTAAAGGGTTCCGCATCTCCAGTATCTATTTTGTGTACTACCTTATTTGTCGTACCTAGTTTTTCACCGGGTTTGGCAAAGGCAGTCTTATACTGACAGAGCATATCATAGAATTCCTTCCTGTGTTCTGGATCTTCTAATGAAGTTTCTTCATATAACTTGAGTAAGTCATCCGAAATTTCATCATTTCCTGTTACCTTCTGTAAGTTTAACTTACTATCCATTACAGTTTCCGAAAGGGTCACGTTACCAAAAACTTGTCCCTTTTTCAGGTAGATAGTAGTGTTTCCGGTATTGGAGACAGGTACTACCGACCAGGATGCATTTGCTACTATAGTGTCTACAGATATTAATCCGATGCTTGACAGAGTAGCTACATCCGGTTCTATCACTGCAGGCTTATTGCGCATTGCAGGATCACTTCTTACCAGCACATCACAGGCTACTCCCGGAGGGATCCGCACAGTGTGTGCTACACTAGCCATACTGCTCACTTGTCTCAGTACACATCTAACCTTTACAGGATACGGGTATTTCACACTCAACACTCCTGATTGGGGCTCTAACACCACTCCATACAGGGATGCGAAATCCAACCCGAGTATCCCCTCATCTGCTATATCCGCAACAGTGGCGCTCATGACATAGTCATGTATTCCATCCAATTGCAGCTTCACACAAGTTCTACCATACGTTTGCAAGGTACTGCCATCGGCCGTTTGAGCACTTCCTCCCGATTTGAGAGTATCATGTTCATCCGGGATAAGATCATAGAACCTCTTGGAGATACAGGAGTGGCTAGCACCCGTATCCATAAGAAATTCGGCAGATCTTCCGTTAACAGTGAGGCAAACATACCACCGCCTTCCGTTTAGAACAGAGGGCATGTCCGTGATGATCGGAATGTCATTGTTCACACTTGGAGTCGATCCACATCATTTCAGGTATTCCAGACAAGGATGACCCGGGGGCAGGTGGGCACTACCAACCCTGGCTAATTCATAGCCGCCTACCTCGTTACTGATATCGGGTTTCCCCTGTGCTCCCTTGGCACCTGTTATATCAGCTTTCCCAACCTTCCGGGTGTCTACAACCACCTCGTGTTAGGCGAGTTTGCTACTACATGCGAACTATCATCACGGATGGTGATATCATGGCAAGATTTGTCACTGGGATCCCCTTCTTTGCCCATCGGGGGACCCCTCCTCAGTTTTCCTCTGTACTTATTCCAGAGACACCCTCCTTTCTACGAGGGACAGGTTTCTCAGCCATACATTCCGGAGCATAATGCCCCAGCTTCTGGCATCTGAAGCATCTCCTTTGAGATTTATCAACCCTCGGTCTCTTCAAGGCTTCTGTTAATCCGGCTATTAATGTTTCCATCATATTCGTCGGAGCAACAGCGGCTGCCACAGTTGGCTTGGCCGTAGAGGTCGCATTACCAGATTGGGTCGGTCCGGAAGCTGTTTTACTAGCAACGGATCCTCCCCTCCCTCTCGAATGTACCTTCCGGTACCGTTTCTGTCGGTAATACTTTCCAGCTACCTGGACTGATCCAATATATTCTCCATTTTCATCGGAGACATATTCGTCTTCCTGATCAGCCTCCTGTGAGTCAACCGGGACTAATTGAGAAGTTTCATATACCGGAGCAGGTGAACCTCCATATTGAAATGGAGCTGCTCTTACCGGGTTAGGTCCTAGACCTACCAATCTCTTCTTCATATCATGTCCATCGATTGATATGAATAGGTCACTGAAGGAAGTGTCATCCTTCCAAGAATCCCAGACTACTTGTTTGTGATCCGGATCCCGCAATCCATTGTAGAATTGTATAAACAATTCCTGTAGATAGCAGTCGTCGTCATGAGCCCAATTTGGACGTGCTTTCGATAGCAAGTCCTGTAGCTCCAAACCAAAGACCTTGTGAGATTCTTTAGGTTTCTGTGTTCTTTTCTTAAAGCTTACCCATGGATCCTCTCTAACGATTGACCCGAATAGGTACGTGGCACATTCGACCAGTTGATCGTATATTCCATATGCTGCTCTCCATTGGTTGAGGGCTACTTTTCCACCTTTATTCAACCAACAGATCAAATAAGGCAGAGCTTCTTCTTTTGTCCAACCACTACAGTTGACTTCGTCGACAAAAGCTTGATACCTATCCTTCCAAGGATCATTAGAATCATATGGAGGGGGTATCCATGCCTGTCTACGTGCCGGATTATTATATCCGCGTAGTCTATCTGCTTCTCGCATGCTCCAGTTCATGACTTCCATGCCGTCTGCTCCCTTTCGGTAGCAGTCAATGCCAAGGTTTTGAATACATTGGCTTCTATCAAAGATGGTTTGCATCCCTGCAGGCATGGAAGTTCTCCTATTTGGCTTCCTGCCGTCTCCTCCCGATCCTGATCCTCCGGATCCGGATCCTCCTGGGCCGCCTGGGGGATTACCTCCTGGTGGACCGTTATTAGGGTAGTGCCCGGACGAACCGTTATCCGCTACCATAACCGGCATTTCCAGTTGTTCCGGAAGATGCATACCCAGGGTAAGAATTATTTTGATTCCATCCCTGATTGTAGGTATTACCATTTTGGTAATTACTACTTCCTGCCGGATTATAATTATGTCTATATCCATAGGAAGTTGTTCTTGGTTGGTATGTACCGCCTTTAACATTAGGTTGCGGAGGATTTGGTCTGGGAAAACGTCCATCATTAGGTCCATTACCTTGACCCGAAGACGGGTTCGGCAATCGTGGGCCTGCTGGTGTACTATGGCTGGGTTGAGAGAAATATGAAGGTGGGGTTAGCATATGTCTCGGTGGTCCCGGTACTCTCGGTTGTGCTACTGGTATATTATTATTGGCACCAATAGCATTAACGTGAGTCGCTCTAATTTTATGACTCAAATCTGGTATAGGGGGTGCCGGACCTACTGTATCCAGCATAGGAGCTGCTGGTGTAGGTGCATTATTTATTGGTCCTTTAATAGTAGTTCCCTGTGGGCAGTTACTATTTTGGACAATCTTTCCACTAGCTGTGGTATCATCCGGTTTCTTATAGATTCCGGATACTACATTTTTATCAGCCCCATCGTCAACAAATGGGTTGTATCTGGTTGAAGTTGAATCTTTGGAGGTTTTCGCCAACATTGTAGACACCACAGTTGGATCTATAGTACCTATAGTCAATTGGGCGGCTTCTACATATTTGTCTAGGGTTATTGCAGTAGTCTGCAATTCCTGAAGCTCATTCGTGAGTTTCTGTCTATCCTCCTCCAGTTGTTTATTGTAAGCTATAATGCCTACCCGGATGGTTTCATTGTCTTCAGATTGTTTACTACACTGAAGTTTCAATTTTTCTAACTCGCTTTGATAATGGCATATTTCGGATTCGTAATTTGCCTTATCAAGACTTAGTTGATCGTTCGTATCTATGTATGTCTGGATACGAATGTGTCTATTGTCATATTCTTTATTGAATGACTTTCTCATTTCTTGAAGTTTTATTTCTTCACTTTCTAATTCCTTCATGTACTCACCCCTCCTGGCTTCGAATTCGTTTCGCATGCCGATCAAGTCTTCTTCCAACTGAAGTTTTTCATTGAATACTTCATCTTTAGCTTTGACCAAGGTATTTAAATTCTCGTTCAAAGTTACGTAGGTTTCATTTAACAACAGGACATCCGGTCGTTTAAATTCCTCACCTTCCGGTACCGCATAGGTTAAGTCGCCGTCTATAGCGCTGTAATCTAATATTGGTAGCCCGGGTCTGGGTAATCTGTAAGGTAGTTCTCCAAATGTTACCCTTTTTGGCATCGGTGCCGGATGTTCTGGGTTAGAACTTCGAACATCGAATTACTTAATTCGTCAACAAGTGATTGTTGACTTATCAAATTACTCTGCCTCTGTATGGACTGTTCATGTCGTACAGAGTCTGGTAGATTCTCCTCACTATGATTATAGTGAGGTTCGGGATCTCTCCAAGATGCAGATTCTGCATCTCGGGAGTTAGAATGGGTTTGGATCGCTAATGATCCATTGCCATTCTCCTGGGCAACTAGTTGCCCTGCTGGGTTAGCTTCCGCGAGGCTATCTAACCCATGTACTAGCCGTTCGGACGTTATAACGTCCGGGCTATACACCAGAAATCCTGGTCACGGCACCAGTGTAAGGGTTTGTGGTCTTACGGACCTGGGGGGTTCGGGTCTTACGATTCGGAAAGAAAGAGTAAGACGGTGTTTCAAGTGTATGCCAACGGATAGAGTTTATTACAAATGTACACTCACGGCTACCCGGTAGTATTAAGAGGGCAGCTAACAGTTATTAAAGATGTTCTACATACTTGGAGGCCAGAAGGGCCTCTGACGTAGCGGCTGAGCCCTGGGCTTTATATAAGGACCCAGGTGTTCGTCGTCAGATGTCCCCACAGACCCGGATCGGTGCTGCCACCTATCCGGAACCTGAGGAGCGTCCGACGACTCGACTCACCCGCCACGTCAGACGGTACCCAACACTATGGTTACACATTATGTACCTCTACACCACCAATGGGGATGATGCATTAATGCATCCGCAGCCTTTAAAGGGTTAAAGACAGTTCCCTGAATGGGGTATCATGCTGTGTCTCCATGATGCACCAATAATGCTTCCTTCCCAATTTGTGCACAGTGAACCCTGTGAAGAGGTGAATATTCAGGTAAGAGTTTATTCCACTAACGGTAATTGCTCCCACGTCTGTCAGCCACATATGAGCTGGCTGATCATGTGGCAATTACGATGGTCAAGCAATAAGCATGTGTTGTTGCCTCAGTGCAACAGGATTGTACCGACAGATATGGACCATACATCATATGATATCTTCACAAAAACCTTATTAGGCATTTAATGAAAATGGTAACAGACTGCCCAACAAAGAACACTTACTTTTGACTGAACTGTTTACCAGAAACTGGCCATGCACATCGAACTACTGACCTTTCCCCTGATGCACTCCTGCTTCAGTGACCCTAACAGAACTGACAAAGAACCCCCCTCCCCCCCAAAAAAAACAAAAATTACACACAGGAGAAAGTGAATGCTGTTCTTACAGATGTTATTTTCCTACACCATTTCAGTGACTGACCATAATCATATCTTACAGGGCTTCCCTAGCCCACTTAAAAGGGTCTATATCTCCTCTTTCCTATCCCTTCAGATGTGTGTGGTGCACATATGCATGGGCACCGACACATTCCTTTGTGAAATTGTGTAATGTCGTTCTCGCCATGAATATGACCTTACCTGTCGAAATGGCGTTAAACACCTATTACTCACTCACTCACTCACTCATATCTTACATGCTGCTATAGCACTCTGCATGGAAAAGTGTTCCAAGACATTCAGTCTCTGCGGTGGGTGTGTTCCTATTATGACGTGCATCTTTATTATGACAGCTGCCTTCACTGATTGGTCAGCTAAGCTGTCCCTATGGCAGGCAGCACACATGGCAGCATTCTGTATATAGGAGGTCACAGATACATACATATACAGCTCCCCATCCTCCCTCCAGCACTGTAGGACACTTCAGAGACATTACACCACTGACCAGGAGATCTCTGAGAGTTTATATCAATAACTGCAGCGTGGTATTGTCATCACAGGGAGAAGAGGAATCAAATAGAAGAATATAGCACTGACCTGCAGTGAGGTGTTGAAACATCTGAAACTTTTGTACATTTCTTGCAGTGCCTCACTGTTAAGGAGCGTGGACAAACCATATATTAGGGACCAACAGAGGAGCAGGCTGTATATGGGGTTAGGCATGAGGACTTACATACAGAAACTCAGGATTAATTCAAAAGACATTTGTTGTCCAAAGTGTTGCCCATGCTGAGGTACCTATCACCAGTATTGGATTATTGAATCTATCTCCCGTTGTATTGGATCCTACAAAAGAACTGGACAAAATGAACATTTCAACAAATTCTACAAACATGACCTGGACCAATTACACAGATGGTGGGAACAACAACTACCTTCTCTCTGGTGGCCCTCTATGGATGTTCTTAGGGTGGGACATTGCCGATTCTGCACTTGTTGCTTTCAACAATAGCGTTGCTCTCATCATCCTGATCGGAAAGGAGCTTCTCGAACTCCCTTGTAACATCTTCATAGCCTGCCTTGCTGTGGGAGACCTAATCTCCGTGGCTGCTTTACCCTTTGCAATAAGCGTGGACCATCTTGAACCTGGCACTGGATGGAAAGTCTCCTGCTTTATCTACCTACTGATATTCCTGCTGTCCCTTATGGTTAATGGTATCACACTTTTAGTTATTGCTTTCGATCGACTAGTGTATATCATGAGGGCCCTAGAATACAATGCTCTGGTGCCAGTTAAAAAGGCAATGTATATAGCGTATGCTATCTGGGGGGTTAGTGTTTTGTTTGTAGCACTTGCTGTTGGCTTTGGTTACCAGCATTATGCTTTGGATGATAACGATGCTCATCAAGTTTGTAATGTAAACAACAGCTTGAACACTATCTCCAAGCGCTCCATTATCAGTACTTTGTTGCTACTTTTTTTTATTACAATATGTGTTCATGTGAAGATTGGCCTAGTAGCTTGGGAAAAAAAGCGTAGCATTGTACCCATACCTGTCAATCAACCGGTCCCACCTCCACCTCCAGAGTCCAAGATAACCAAAGTCATGCTGCAAGTATTAGTTGCATATATTTTTTGCAACCTACCATTGGTTTTTGTACCATTAACGTTTGATCATATCTTCCCACATCATCTCCGTCCAATGGCTGTTCATATTGCAACAAATATATGGCGCGTGAACAGGTGGGTTAACCCCATTATATATGCCGGCCGGAGCAAGAAGTTCCGGTATTATGTGAAAAAATTGTTCCGTCCAGGCACAACTTCAGCCAGCCAAAACCCAGATTTGTTTTAACCCATAGTAAAAACATCAAAATAGCATTTTTCTGTGCACTCAAAAAGTAATTTCTGACATTCTATATGAATGTTTTAACCTGGAGGATAAGGAAAAATGGAAATGTCTCATCCAGCATCATACTACATTAGTAATGATAGAATAGTCTTTTTGCTTTTGAAATAACAAAATACCACATCCACATTGCCCTGCCCATACTGGTATTTAAATGTAGCTGTAGAATAGGTTAGTTGATGTAAAAACTGCACTGTTTGTTGTTATTGTGGACATTTTCACCCTAAATGTTTTGTATAAGGGGCGATCATTTTTTAACAACGGGGGTCATGGGTTTGAAGTGGAGTGGGCACCATTTGACTCATCCACATGCTCCTGTGAAATCTCACGGCGCCTCACCCTTTGTTACAAAATAATCACTCCTTAAGTCATAGAGACATCACAGAATTATGCACCCTAGTGGGACAGGTACCTATTGATCTCAAGTATGGTATACCCGTGCTCATGCTAAAGTTTGTACCTAAGGAT
Source organism: Acholoe squamosa (assembly GCA_949317995.1). Classification (NCBI taxonomy): domain Eukaryota; kingdom Metazoa; phylum Annelida; class Polychaeta; order Phyllodocida; family Polynoidae; genus Acholoe; species Acholoe squamosa. Next base: position 5,645,995 of record OX439044.1, read on the forward strand.
GAGGGAAGTCATTGGTTTAATGCATCATAGGTGTATGAATGGAGCATTGGCAAGAAAGTTGCCATGGCCACATCCATGCATTATGCCTACCCTATCGCATTGATGTACTCCCCTGAATGTCAGCATGATGCTCCAATGATGTGTTGGCGAGCAGACATGACAGTGCTTGACATCCACATGTACTAAGTATATAAATTTGTACATTATCAAAAGTAGTTTATTAATTTAGTTAATTGATGCATAATTAGATGCAATTTATTCATACATATTCTCATTATTTCTGTTATTAAGACATAGCTCCAATCTGGGTAAGGTTTTTGTCATTTGAGATCTCTTCTATATTATCAAATCATAGGCATACCCCCAGTTAAATCAATCCTCTATTATGGCATACCTAGCAAAGAAATCGTCCTTAAAATCGACACAGGCAGGGATATGGTTTTTTCTTAAAATTGACATTGAACATGGGGACCCCCCCATCAAGGGCCCCAACAGGACGGCTCTCATCAATGAACCCCTTCGAGAACCGATCCTTTGGGTAAAAAGGCCTCCACATCTGATAACACATGTTTATTTACAGAAATTCTGTACTAGAGGTAATTTGAACTTTAGATTTCAAATATTCTATCTAGAACTTTCAAATATGAAGTAAAGCAGGTCAATGGCAGCCATGTTGAATAATTAATGTACATATTGCAATACTGATCCTTGAAGTGATCTGAAGTAGATCTGACAAGAATTATATTGAATGAAATCACAGAAAATCACTCGAAGATGCAGACACAATTTTAATTCATTCCAATTGCCATGTGATGAACAACTCAATGTCAGCCACTTTGAATAACCGAGTTTATCCCAAACTATTCACATATCGTTATGACCATTTCTCCTTTATATTCAGCCACAGTTATGAGTGATAGGATTTGTCTATATGAAAAATCGCCTCACGCTATTAATAACAATGTAAAAATTTTACAATGTTTGAGAGTGCTTGACATCCACACGCGGTATATTTGTACATTATCAAAAGTAGTTTATTAATTTAGTTAATTGATGCATAATGAGATGAATTTATCCATACATATTCTCATTATTTATTCATATTGGCATATACTAATGCACCCAGAGTATAAGGGCCCCCTTGCATTTATGTAAAACATGTAAAAAAATATAATTATGATATAGCTGAGAGCAAGTTATGTCAATGTTAATTGTATACAACAATGTGTTGATGTTTTTACTGATAGTTAATACTTATACTAGACCTGGAGTTTATGTATGATATATTGTGGATGTGAAATATATGTGAGGTGCGGTGAGATGACAAGATATATAGGACCATACTTGCATGACCAGAGGGGCAAGTTAGTATAAATAAATGTATTATATGTGTATAGTCCACAGACTTGACAACTTGTGTAAAGTCTACAGACTTGACAACATTCTTCAAAGTATAAAGAAAAAATGAACATAATAATCTTTCTTTTGAAAAGGATGTAATACATGTTTGATGTACTGTTGTCCACATTCTGTGTGATGTTAATAAATCATTTAAATTTACTTAGCGGTATCTTTGTTTTGCATCATGTACGTTTATAGACTAAAGATGCCCACAGGGTTACATATCTAATTCATAAGTGCTTTTATTTATTTGTTCAGTTATCTGAGCTTTGTAACTGGTTCCAGGAGGCCATTTCACAATGTTTGAGAGACAGAAACTGAGAGAGGGAGGGAGAGAGAGAGAGTGAAGAGACAGGAATGGAAGGGGGGAGGGAGAGACAGAGACAGAAAAAGAGAGAGACAGAGACAGAAAGAGAGAGAGTGAGAGAAAGAGGAGGGAGAGAGGGAAAGACAGATACATAATAAGAGACAGACAGAAAGAGAGAGAGACAGACAGACAGACAGACAGACAGAAAGAGAGAGAGGGGGGAGAGAGAGGTGGAAGAGGAATAGAAGGGGGAGGGAGAGACAGAGACAGAAAGAGAGAGGTAGAGAGAGACAGAAAGAGAGGGAGAGAGAGAGGGAGAGAGAGAGAGAGAGAGAGAGACGTGTGTTACACATAAGGACCCGCTTCACAGGGACCAAAGGACCCACATGGGTCCTTATGTTGATGGAGGGGGTCCCTATGTTGACAACATAAGGGCCCTGGGTCCTTATGCTGGTGAGATGGGTCCTTATGTTGACAGAGTTGGACCTTATGTTGATGCAGCTTTTCTCTCTCAAAATTGGGTCCTTTGGCTACCTGGTCACGGCGGGGAGGGAGGTTTTGGTAGTTGAGGGAGGTTTTTTCAGAACACGTAGGAGGGGTGGGGGAGGGTTTTAGAGGGTCCAGGAAGATAGGGAAAAGGTCGAGGACCACGGGGAAAGGGTCCAGGACCATAGGGAAAGGGTCCAGAATCACAGGAAAAGGGTTCAGGAACATAGGGAAAGGCATCGGTGTATACATACACAGAGTACACGTCTCCGAAGGGGTCCATGATGTAGACGCCGGTGGTCGTTGTCACGAAATGAGTCTTCACCCCGAATCCTAGAATGTGCGCCAGATGTTCTGTGACGAGGACGCAAGTGTGTCTGGGCACGTTGATGGTGACGCGTCTGGTCAGTGAGTCGTACGAGAAGACTTTCTTCAAATTTTTGGACGTCAACAGGCATTGTTTGTATAGGGAATTTTCTTGTGTCAACGTGACATACTTTGACTTTTTCCCAGGTTTCAATATCTGCTCCTCCAACTCTTTTTCTAACAGCTCTGGTGTTATTCCGTCGACGAAGTTCTCCTCCGCCCTAGTTAAAGGATTAGTGCTTTTGATGATTTTCTGCAGGTTTATTGCTCTGTCCACCATCCTCCTGTCCACTGCGGGATTTCTCTTGAAGTTTCTCTTCTCGTTGAAAACTCTTTTCGCCTCAGCCAGTGAGTTCTTTGTGAGCAGAGGAAAGATCCTGATCAAGTCGTCGTCTCGCACGTTGCTCCATTCTGTCGGGAGAATGATTTCACTGAGAGCCGCTTCGTGGTCTTCTGCTAGAAGGAGGGGTGAGTCGAAGTGGGTTCGGAAAGAGGTCAAAGTGTTCTGAGGGTAATAGTCCATAGAACTGTTGCTAGGTAGGGTGATGTTCAATTTTTCTCAGAGATAGTGTCCTACATGATTTTCTTCACAGGAATCCACTCGTTGAACTTGTCACCATAACCTAACCAACGTACGAAAGCTAGGTGTTTACCCTTGACGGTCTTGTAGCGCAACACCTTGTCTATCAGGTAAGTCTTGCCTTAACGACTCTTGGAGACCTTCTGAACCTCCTCTGGATAAAACACGCCCTTTATCTCCTCCCGGGTGTCATCTTTTAGCTCGAACCCTCTGCTACCCAATGTTTTAGCGACGTTGACCACTTCCTCCTTCCAATTTCCCTCGTAACCTTTGTTGAAGGGTCCTTTAGTTCTCAACATTCTCACTCTGTCGCCTGGTGCGATGATGTCGGTGTTGGAGCATCGAGGGTCGGTCTTTCCCCATATTTCCTTGATTTGTTTCTTAGTAGGGAGATCGTGTCTGTAGAAAATAGTTTCGCTATTTTCCGAGCTGATGTCAGCAGGTGGCATTTTCAATGTTTTGTGGTGAGTGCAATTGTAAGAAGACACCACCTGGTCCAATACGTCTAGGTAGCGATATGTACGCTTTTGTGTGAAATAGCGCCACACCTTCTCCTTCAGACTTCGATTCAAACGCTTCATTAGACTAGCTTTGATGTCGTCGTTTTTGCTGGTAAAAAAGTCTATATGTCTTTGCTCTTCAGGTGATCTTGGAAGGTCTTGTTCAGAAATTCTTTCCCCTTGTCTGTCTGAACGGAGCGTGGGTGTCTCTTGGTAGTCATTACCTTGAACGCCTCGGTGACAGCTTCGCCGCCTTTGAATTTGGTGGGAGCAGCCCACGCATACCTGGTGAAAACGTCTATGGCTGTGACCACGTACCGGAACCCGTCGTTGTGAGACGCCAAAGCTTGCATGTCCATCAGATCTAACTGCCACTGTTGATCGATTCTCCCGGTTATCGTCTTGTTCCTTGCAAATTTTCTCCGAATGGGTTTATGTTTAGTGAAGGCGTCCAGAGATCCCAAGGCGTCTCGGATAAAACGGGGTTTCGGTTGCAGAAATGATGTTTCTGGAGTTTGGTGACGCTGGTGAAACTGGAGGGTGCTTTGACGTCGGTATATTTAGCCACCACTCGTCTTTTTTTCTTTTTCCTTCTTGGTCAGTTTCTTAGACTTTGCCATATTGGTGGGTTAGAGTTGGAGTACACTTGGCGATTGTGTGGTTTCTTTTTCTTACTTTGGTTACTTGTCCTGAGGGAGGAAGGATGAGGTGTAGCAGGCGATCTTCTGCTGGTAGTCGGAGTTTTGTAAATGTCGTAGTCGTTGTCCTTATGACGGGTAAAGCGGTAAGACTAGTCGGCGGAGGTGGCGGCACCGATGAGGGGAGTAGCGTCCTCGTAGTAGTCATCGTTGTTGTAGATGTCTCCTTCTCCTTCCTCATTGGACTTGCTCGTTTCCTTCCACTGCCGGCAGGTATTCTGTCTGAAGCTTTGTTAGGACCCCCCGCTTTATAGACTTGGTTTCCGATCAAGGAACCGGTGGGATCTTCCATGCTCAGCACGAGCTTGAACGCCATGTACCCCTCGGGTCTTGACGCTGTCTTCCTGAACCTGCTGGCGTCGTTCAGTAAGTCCACTATGCTAATTCGACTGGCAGGATCCATTTTTCGACCCACCATCTCGCACACCAAACCGTCATCATTCCACTTGACCAAGTCGATATTTTTGCAGTCTATTAAACAGCTTGGTGATGGCGTTCTGTGCTTGCTGCTTATCATAATAGGACCCACCTATATGTCACTCAAATCAATGGCATGCAGAGAGCCATGGGTAGGGGAGAGAGTATCAGCCAGAAGAGTGTGCAGTATGCTATGTTTAGCAGGGTGGTGGCAGTGGTTGTGGTCAGGTAGTTGCCTAAGATCAGGCCTTTGACACACTTTTCCTGAGGGGGGCACTCCAGCAGATTTGGATACTATATACAAACATGACTTACCACAAAACCCCGCCTATAAGTCGATTTTTTAAAAAGTTTTTTTTTCTTGTATAAGTTGATTTTTGATCCCAAGTTGGGGGGTCGACTTATATGTCGGTTTTTATATTATAGATTATAGTGTTAATATTTCTCAAACCTTTTTTCTAAAGGTCGAGTTTGTTTCTCAAAGAAGGGGGTCGACTTATAGGTGGGGTCGATTTATAGGCGGGGTTTATGGTAAAGGGAAAGGGGTCCTATCTGGGCCCAATATGGGCCCTGGTATGTCCCTTACAGGGGCCTTGAATAGGAGTGCTGTTTGGCTAATTCTGAAGGGGTAGGGACATATATCCATCTTTTACCTGAGATATAAAACCTTATAATAGACAGAGCAAACTTTAGTTGGGGCCATCCATTTGTGCGTGCAGCATTGGATTTTCAGTCCTATATATGGGGCTCTCGGATGTTGCTAAGTGTAATATGCCCATAGATAATAATTCTGAATAATACTTCTAGGTTAATAGCATTTGGTAGATCCCCTTGATAAGCGTTATTTGGCACTTTTCCACAAAGGGTCGGCTTCTGCATAGAAGAACAAGGAGTGACCCCCCTGACATACTTCAACTATAGGAATTATTTGTAAGTTAGCACTGCAGCACCAGGATATATTTAGCTGCCACCAGGAATAGCACAGCTTAAACTTAGCTGACCTACTTGACACAGTCTGGTTAACATGCATAGACTCAGGGATCAGGGTGACCTGTAATGCTTAAGTTAGCTATGTTTAGCAGGGTGGTGGCACTGGTCATGGACCTGTCTCAGATGAGGTTTTGGTCAGCATTCACCTATTGTACAGTGGAACCTCCTCAATAGAAGCACTTATTATTAGGAGGTATTGCTGATAGGCACCAGATTTTCTTGTCCTAGTTTTTTTTTCTGTAATAAGCTGATATTGTATTTATTTGGCTACTTAGCCTATTCTATTCCATAAGGACACTTTGACTGTGGGAGGAAGTTGTACAGAGATGCCACTTTTCCTAACGTTTTAGGAAATTCTGAAATTTAGACTTTCATTCCTACAGTGATGTTTATATCATTTCTTCAATGTGGCGGTTGGGGGGGGGAGGAGAACCAATATCTTTAATAATAATAATAATAATAATATATTTTATTGACAGCAAAAAAGGGGTCATTACTGACCTATGTGTCATACATAAATGGTTCTTTACATATATAGCATGTATATATATATATATATATAATATGTCCACTACTCTACTCTACGACTAAGTCTAAGTCTTGCTATCACTCTCTTTCACTCTCTCTCCCTCTCACACACACATACTCACACTAATTCTCTCTCTTTCTCCAACCCTCTCTCTCCTGGCACACATACCCACTCTTTGTTACAGTGATGATTACATAAATATCATAGTATACACATCTGTTACATAGGCTAGCAATTAGAGTTCCTGTCTCTCTCTAAATGCATTGTATATAAACTTGGCGAGAGCTTTGATGACATCAGTATCAGTATTGTTCATAGCAGAAATGAATTTCTCTACATCATTCAATTCTTGATAGTTTTGATTTTTTTCATTCATAACATTGTCAAACAACTGTCTTGATACACTATGAGAGTCACATCGGATGAGAAAATGTATTTCATCATCTACAAGGCCACTAGAACAATATAGACAAATCCGATCACACACAGGTTTTGGGGGCCGGCAATGCCTTCCTGTTTCTATACCCAGGTTATGAGAGCTGAGTCTAAAACGAGCTAATGCTGTACGGTGGGCTTGGTTAGGGATACAGAATAGGTAACTTTCAAGCCTAAACTCAGTTTTGAATATTTTGTACGTTCTTAGTTTTTTTCCTTCACCAGCTGATGTTATTTCATTCATTGTTTGTTCTATATATTTCCTATTTATCGGTCCAGTTACAGCAGTGATAGCTTTAGGGTCGTCGGAAGTTGTCTGGTTAATCCAGAGTTGAATATAACGCTCACCTAGTGAGTTCAACAAGCATTTAACATTACTGCACCAATTAATCTGACCAGAAACTTCAAGCAAAGTTAGCTTCTTGTAACATTTACATAGTATGTGTGACTCTGGGAGGTTTACAATTCTTTCCCAGTACCTGAGTGCTTGAATTTCCCATTGCGCTTTTAGAGGTACCCTCCCTGTATCTGCATATACTGCAGCTGTTGTTGTCTGCTTTCTAACACTTAACATTGATTTTAAGTACCTTAGGTGTATGGACTCTAGTTTCTCCACCTTATTTCCCTTAGTCAGGCCCCATACCTCGCAGCCATAGTCAAGGCAGGGTCTTATCTGGCTATCAAATAACTTGAGCGCCATCCTGGGATCTGGTTTTCCAATATGTTGATAGCAACATGAATATGATTGGTAGGCAGCTTTTCTACCCTTGTCATAAAGCTGATTGTATGCATCAAAGAAGATGTCTTTATGATTAGTTGTTAGTATAAACCCTAAGTACTTATAATTTTCTACTCTTACTAGCTGCGTGTCACCATACTTGAAGGTGTTAGTAATATCCTTCTTTTTGTGATTAAATATCATGATGTTTGACTTATTTATATTTACTAGTAGATGCCATTTTCTACAATACTGAAACAAATTGTTTAGCTGATTCTGCAGACCCCTAGCTGAGGTGGACATTATAACCAAGTCATCTGCATATAGCAGATAAGCAAGACTCATACCACAAACATCAATTCCAAGATTAGGGTCAAGATGTTCACCAATATCTAAGAGAAAAGCATTGAATAATTTAGGACTAAGTACTCCACCTTGTAACACACCGTATAAACTATCTATGTTCTCACTTAATTCAGAGTTGACCCGTACCTTTGAGTGAGACTTCTTGTAAAGATTCATTAGAACTTTAAGTGCTTTCCCTTTTACCTGCCCAGATATCAACTTATAGAATAATGCCTTCCTGTTAATATAATCAAAGGCCTTAGTGAAGTCAATAAAACAACAGAAGAGAGATTTACCTTCAGCCTGCACCATTCTCACAGCAGTATATAGTACAAATACATTATCGGTTGTCCTACCTTTATCTACGAACCCGTTCTGTAGAGGGTCGTTCTGATTAAGCATATCGTTATTGAATTTCAGTCTTTTATTAATAATTATTTCAAAAAGTTTGCATGTACTGTTCATAATAGTAATTTTCCTATAGTTATCAGGATTGCTTGTATCACCTTTCTTATGTAAGGGACTTATTATTCCTTCTGCCCATCTCTCTGGAAATTCAGCAGTGTCCCATATACAGTTAAACATAATTTGAATCACCTCAGCAAAAACCTTCCCTCCTTGTTTTAAGTATTCAGCAGGTATACCATCTGTTCCGGCTGCTTTCTTATTTTTTAGAGATCTTATTGCATCTTCTACCTCTTCTATAGTGATAGGGGAGTCTAGTAGGGATTGTAGCAATGCATCTATATCTAGTCAATATGTGGAGGAGTCTGCTGTTTCTTGAAGTATTCCACAAACTCCGCTATTTTGATATCACATTGGGTCATTTTACCTTGTATTTGTTTCCACGACTTCCAGAACCTATTACTATTTTCTATCTCCAACATTCTTTCAAACTCAAGACCCTTTCTTCTTTTATCACTTCTTTTACATTTCTGGACTAGTCTATTGTATTCCCTCTTAAGCATGTTATACATTTCTTTATTGAATTCAACCTTGAGGTCATAATTTTTGCCATAGTCATGCACATTCCTCTTTGCTAACTTGCACTCAGCATTAAACCACGGATTTTGAGGGAATTTAGTTGTTTTAGACCTTGAACTTTTTTGGACAGGGATTGCAGAGTCAAGAAGTGTGTAGTATGTATCAATTATTTCCTTACTGTTAAGGGTTGGGTCAGCAGCCAGAAATATTATATGATCTCTAAGTTGGTTACACTCTTTGCCACTGAGATTCTCCTTGTATAATTCTTTTTTCGTCCCATTCCATTTATATGCCATATACTGTTCAGTTTTGTTTTGACTAGTATTAAAGTTAAGATTAGCACCTCTTAGTGTAAAGATCAATGGCTTGTGGTCAGAATCTGGCAATAGATCACCTATTTTCATATGTTTACATATACCAACAGAGCTTGCCTTACATAATAGGTAATCAACCACACTCTGCCCATTTGCAGTGTAACATGTAAAGCCACCTGTGTTATATACATCTCCTAACCTGCCATTAAGTACTACTAGGTCTGTATCTTTACATAGTTGGATCAGCTCTTTGCCATTACTATTTACAGTTTGATCATCAGACTCTCTTACGGTTGGTAAGGTACCTGTGACTAGTGTAAGTGAGTCTGAACTAAGCTCATTAACAGATGAAGTGCGTGCATTTAAGTCACCACAGAACAGTAAATCAACATCTTTATGCTCCATTTCACCAATCTGCTCACATATAATGTCAAAGAAGTTATCATTTTCAGCTGTATATGTCGATCCTTCTGGTGGTATATATAAAGCACCTACCACCACATCACGTACAAAACCGAAGTATTTAGAGTTAAGATGGATCCATACAGAAAAGTCAGATACAGCTTCGAGTTGTATAGCACCTTCAATTTCTTTAGAGATAAAAACCCCTAAACCACCAGAAGCCCTTCTGGCATTTGGATGTCTCTGCTTGCGGTTAACCTGGAAATATTTGTACCCTGGGATGCATGGTTGAAAATCCTTGTTTTTCCAAATTTCACTAAATATTATGATGTTGTGACTAGATATGATAGACTGAATATGAGGGTAGGTGAGTTTGTCCCCCAGACCATGGATGTTCCAGTATACTATTGTTATATTCTCGAGGGCATCATTGCTAAGGGTACTCCGCAGGGGGTATGCATGCCTCCTGTCCTATTTATTAGGGAAGGCAAGGTGTGCAAGCCGCTCACAGAGGGATTGTTTGGCATGCCAGGTGAGATGGATTTTGTCCTGTAAGGCGAGGTCACTATTGTTAATGAGGCAGCTCTTAGGGTCTTTTGTGAGACGATGTTTAATGTATGCCTCTAGGTGTGCTCGTACTGTGTCCAACTTGAAGTTGTTATATTTTGGAAGGCCAGATATCATGATATGTGCACTGGGGAAGGCTTGTCTCATATTCTCTAGAAGATGATCTATAGAATTGAAAAGCCTAGGTAGGGGTAGATGGGTGTGTACATCAATGTCCAAGGCATGAACAACCACATATTTAGATTTGCTTTTCATGGTGCTGACTGCATCCGCAATGGCATCGATGTTGGCGCCTGGCATGACAACACTCGTTGCAGAGAGCCCTTTGCGTACTAGGAGGCCAGCCATGCCTCTTGCGTTACTATTGCCAATTATTAGGTAGTCTGGCGTTATCTCGTTTCTTACACTGGTGTCTTGATCATCTGATGCCACGTCCCTTGATGCACCCTGACAGACATCTTGTCCTCTAGTGGGACCACTCTTGTTAGTCTGTGGGGATTCCTTTGTTACCATCTTCTGGATGTCCATCCAAAGTTGGCCCATCATATTCTCTCCCCGCCATTCCTCTGGGTGTATGCGGTTAGTATCATCCTCCTCATGCCCTGAACCCCAGAAGTCATCACATACCGCCTCAACCAGTATTGTGTCCTTGTATCTGGAGAGCATTGCCCTGACCTCAGGGCATTTGTCGACCTTTAGAAGGAGCAGCTCACGCATGATTGCCACTTTTCTGCGTTCCCATTCACCATTCTTGGAGATTGTATCTCCATGCCGTTTCATCCAGTATGGACTGGTTGAGTTCATGATACGCTCTGCTTTTTCCTCGTTGTCTGCATGGACGGCTTTAAGATGTTGGTACGCCTGCTCAACACAAAGGTAATCAACTCCCCTGTAGCGAAGAGTTACAGGATAGAAGTTTGACAATGGAGAATGTTTACCCCGGAAGCAGAATACGGGTCTGCGCTTGTGGTTCTGTTTTGTTTTCATGTTGGTGGGTTTGCATGGTGATTTTGATGGTACTGTATGCACTTGAGCTTCTCTGCCTTTTTCATCTTTGGTTTCATTGGTCTGAGTCTTGGTCTTTACATCAGAAGCAGGTTCTGTACTGTTTGTGGCTCTGTCTTTTGACCTTGCCACCTTTTCCCATGCTCCACTGTCCTCTTTTCTTTCTTTGTCAGTGACAGTGTCTACCCCAGTCATAGACACTTTAAGTCGCTCCCACGCATCATTGTCTTCCTTCCTGTCTTGACTGCTTATTAACTCATCTGATTTGACGTCGTAGGGGATTTCCCCTTGTATGGATATGGTGGCACTGGCTTGACCAGTTACTGTCTGGAAGGTGACAAGGTCTTTATTAGCCTTATTAAGTGCCTGCTCTGTTAGAGTCAGTGCCAGTGTCAGGGCCTCCACCCTGTCTTTTAATTCTAATATGATCTTGTCTTTTGCATCTATCTGATTCTTTGCCGTTAGAAGGTCCCCAAGGACTATTCCAAGCATGTCTTTGGGGGCACCAAGCCGCGCACTCGTCGGGCTGACTGATATCGCTGTTTGACTGCCTGTGTCCCTAGACTTGTTCTGTGTTAGAGCGAGTATCTCATCCCTGAGTTTAATTGATGCCACATGTTACACAGCAGGTACAGATAGCTGGTTGTCAGTAGGTCATACTGAGTAAACACTCCATGAGACAGTATAGTATTTGCTTAATTATTGTTAACTTTATTTTTCATGTTTCCCTCTATAATGAGAGGGTGACTAGTGATATGTACACTAAAAGGTAAATCTGAAAGTTAGCAACATCCCAATGTATATATGCTGATCTATAGAATGAGAGTGTCTTGTGCATCCCATAGAACCCTTGACCTGGTGACCAGGAAGAGTGTTTGAGGTCAACCTGCTGCTGGGTTCTTCATTGCCAGCTATTGGAGTGGTCATTTTTGAACATCAGTATTAAGGGGGAGGGGGTTAGGGTGTGGCCTGCAATTGATACCTAGCACATATCTCACATATTCAAGGTGATACAAGTAAAGTTTAAAAGGAGAGAGTGTTAAGCAAACCTTTGAGCAGACGCATTAGAGTTAACCCTTTAGACCTCAAAATGGCCAAAAACAGCTCTTCTTGTTTGATACTGTTCAGTCAGAGAGTAAAAATCTTGTTATCATCTTCATTTTAAAAGTGTTTAAAATATGATGAAGTTTGAGAAAAGGGCCGATTTATGGGCAAAATTTTGAAGAAATGAAACACTATTTTATGCTATTCTTTAGAGCCTACAGAATTTATGAAAGGCAGGCCCCAGTCAACAAAAAAACGTTATTTAACGTCAAAAAACCGTTTTTAACGTTTTAAAACGTTTTGCCATGATAAAGAGCCATATGGAAACGTTCTGAAACGTTTTGCAACGTTTTTTGTTGACTGGGGATAGATGTGTACAAGTGGATAAAGGCTAAGGTTATGAGGGACGAGGCTCAGTAAGAGGCTTGTGATGTGAATACCTCAATAACTTTAGAAAATATATCCAGCCCTAATAAGGGCCACTCCAAAGAAATCAGTTGGTAGGATGAGGTTGCCCATGGGTGCCAGTGGGGTAGTCTTTGCAAGTGAGATCTGTGCTAAATATATCCACTTACATATACAACAGAACTTTGTTATATGGAGCATTTTAGGTTCGTACAACTCAGGGATACCACTCACTGATCACCAAATAGTCGGAAATGCCCCTAATTTTCTCAATTTCCAATAGGAAATACCTGTAGGAATGAAAGTCTAAAATTCAGAATTCCTAAAAAGTTAGGAAAAGTGGCATCTCTGTTCAACTTCCTCCCTACAGTCAAAGTGTCCTTATGGAATAGAATAGGCTAAGTAGCCCAATAAATACAATATCAGCTTATTACAGAAAAAAAACTAGGACAAGAAAATCCAGACTGTGACAAAGAGGTCAGCTAGGTCTAACCTGTGCTATTCCTGGTGGCAGCTAAATATAGCCTGGTGCTGCAGTGCTAACTTACAAATATTGGTTATAAATAAAGTATGTCAGGGGGGTCACTCCTTGTTCTTCTTTGCAGAAGTCGACCCTGATTCAGTGCCCTTGTCATGGATGAAAGAATTTGGGACCCATTTTGTGGAAAAGTGCCAAATAACACTTATCAAGGGGGATCTACCAAATGCTATTAACCTAGAAGTTTTATTCAGAATTATTATCTATCAGCATATTACACTTAGCAACATCCGAGAGCCCCATATATAGGACTGAAAATCCCATGCTGCGCACACAAATGGATGGCCCCGACTGAAGTTTGCTCTGTCTATTGTAAAGTTTGCATCTCAGGTAAAAGATGGATATATGTCCCTACCCCTTCAGAATTAGCCAAACAACACTCCTATTCAAGGCCCTGTAGGGGTCATACCAGGGCCCATATTGGGCCCAGATAGGACCCCCTTTCCCTTTAAGTCATGTTTGCATATAATATCCAAATTTGCAGGAGTGCCCCCCCCCCCCGCCCTCAGAAAAAAATGTGTCCAAGGCCTGATCTTAGGCAACTGTCTGACCCCAACCACTGCCACCACCCAGCTAAACATAGCATACTGCACACTATTCTGGCTGATACTCTGTCCCCAACCCATGGCTCTCTGCATATCATTGATTTGAGTGACATATAGGTGGGTCCTATTATGATAAGCAGCAAGTTGTGGGTCAGTTTTTATATGTTTAGCCATAGTGAACTTCCCCCTATAAGGCAGGCCTCTGGATATGAATTTAAGGCCAAGTGCTACACGCACCTAGTGGCCATTTTGTGAACTACAGCTCAAATCTTGTTAGAGGAATCTTTAAAAGCAAATTTTAATCATTATCTACTCAAAAGGTAACCCTAATTATACAAGTTTTCTTTTCCTGTAGTATTCAAGCATTTTTCTAGACAAGAAATAAAGCCCCCCCCCCACTACCGTCTTCCAGATGCAGCCCCTAGACCTAATGCCAGGGATGAAAGTCACTGAGTCCAGAATTCCCTGAAATACTCGATAAGAACCCATCTACGGTAATCTCCCGCATATAAGACGCAGCCCGCGTATAAGGCGCACCTAGAGTTTTGGAAAATTCTCAAAAAAATGAAAAATTCATAACTTTGCTTCTACTGAATGAATGTTCAAAATTCAAAAACCTATGTGTAGCTTGGGCCACCCTGGACCCCATTATGACCAAGGGGGCATGTAAGATATCAAAAGAAAGGACTTGGTGTCCCCCTTGTGGATACAATGAGAACTAAAAACCCCCGTATAAGACGCGCCTTATACGAGGGAGATTACGGTAATTATTTTATGTGAATAACTTCTTCCCATAGAGATAGCATTGCAGGGCCAATCCACACACCCGCAGTGGCGTAACGTGTGCTGATCCACCACAGCGGCCGATCCACCACTGCAACCTTGTTCTGGGTGCATGTAAACATTCAAAATGGCGGACCGGCGCTCGTGCGGTGAACTACGGTAACGGATTTTGCTAATTTTCACTTAATTAAACACTCTAAAAACATAAAATAAATATAGAACTAAACTCCCCTGGTGTCCTCGGTGGCTGAGCCACCTCGTACACCACGGTTATTTAGTTCTATCTATATATTGATTTTGTATATGAAAGTATAGGGCTTTGGGAGTTGAAAATCCCTGAAATCAGGGAAATCCCTGAAGACTTCCATCCCTGTAATGCTTAATATGCCACCCCATCTGCATCCAAAGCAGAAAGTACCTCTGGAACCAATTGATTTTAGATGACCCTTTCTGTTATATATTTTGGCACTTATCTTCAGTTTTTTTTTTTCCTTGTCTAGTGTGAGATTTATTGAGCGAATCTCACTGATTTTTAGCTGCTCGCCAATTGGAGCCCATAGAGAAGCCATCTTCATACATTGGCCAGCCGTGGGAAAACTACCTCTGGGATCCTAATCTTTTATTTTATATTTTAATTACAAATGGTATAAAGAACTTTCAGAGCATGTTTAAAGAAAAATTCACATAAATTGTTTTTGAGCCACCTGTAGCACTTTGCCTTCACATGCACCTAGTTGCTATTTTTGGGCAATTACATGTACCAGTAAGTACGGGTATAAGCTACGGCTTATATGTGAAGTACTACGGTGGGTCTTTGGAAATCTCTGAAATGAGGGAAATTCCATTAATTAATCAAATAACTGAGGCACATTACACTTGTCCACAAAACAATTCCAACAGCACAATTTAGTACATCACTCTTTTATTTAATCAACTCTGTACATTTATATGTGATTTATTCCCACCTGTGTGCAGTCCGCAACTCCGTTGACGAATAACGTGTTTACAAAATAACACGTAGACATGATTTAAGCTGTATAATATGAGTTACCAGAAACAAGAACAGTGATTCATACTGAAGCTTACTTACAAATGCACTGTCAAATAATTTATGCAACAACTTCAGTCGTATGAAATTGTTTTTCGTAGATTACTCTTGATTAAATGATCTGACGAAGGCCTCCGGTATTTGACCTTCCTATAAGTATTGAGATCAACCTACATTATTGTTTCTCTATGTGAAAGGCACTGTTCTGCAGTGTTGCCAAGCGAATGCGAAACTGTGCAATGAGTCAGTTCCAAATGGGACAACACATCAAATTCAGCGGCTAAAGCCCAAGCCAAACAGTGCTTGAAAATTCATAAGAGGCCAAGCATGGGACAACAAGTTTTAATTGCTAACTTTATTTTGTGAAATAGTTGTGAATAACAGGGAATGCATTGTGAATTTCAAATTCAGAATTCATATCGATAAATCTCAGCTGCCCCTCCCCCCCCCCACTAAAAAAAGGCATATAAGTGTACAAGACTCACAATCATTACAGAAACCACACGCATTGTGGCTGAATCTCAACGATGCTGAACTATGACCGTTAAACGATATGCAGTGGTTACAACATCAATGTATTTACAATTTAAGCATTTCCCTCCCCCCCCCATAAAAAATGGCATCTTCTGATATAAAGAATAATTGATATATCTATGTACATATGACCTCATTGCTAAGTCTGCCATCATCGTCTTTTATCACAGGCACGGTCGTTGGAAAATAAACGGAGCATAATTTCTGTTTTTTCATCATGCGGCGTTTATTTTCCTTACCCCGTCAGGCCGGTGTATGAATGTCTCTCCGCATACATCTATATCTAAAACAGCAGACATTGAATACATAGGTTATAGTTTGTGGGTAGGACACTTAATGAGTACCATTGCTCATCTCTTCACCGTAACATAATTAACAATTGTATATTATAAGTAACCACTGACTGAATGTATACACTATCCTGTACACTACAGAGATATAATATGTGTTTGTGAATATAGTTCTCTTCAATACAATTTGTACCATAATATTTCCTTCAGTGAATTAGATGAAAAGAAAAATCTGATTTCCTGACACCATTGCATCCACTCTCCTATGTCCTGTGCAGTAGTACCTTATATGGTCAGGCTAATAATCAGTGCTGCCAAATGATGTGAATCTCAGTCACAGACAACTACAACTCATTATTACCACAGAACAAACCCCAAGTCCCAAACAGCGAAAATTCACATGACGCGCATAATATTTCTCTCTTTTAACAATTTTTTTTCTCATCTCAACCCGCAATTTTAGACATCCGTCTTATTATTTATGTATAACCGGGAAGTTCAAAGCCCCTCTCAATTGAACCATACTATGTTCAAGTATTCTGCTTAAAAAATGCATGTCAGCGATGGTTGAAAATGGGACGAACTGGGTGAATTAGTTCAGCATCTAACAATAATCATATATTCTCACTCTCCATATACCTTAAGTGTCTTTTAAATTTTTTTTTTTTTTATCAAATTGACCACAAACTAACAAATTATATAGAACAATGAGATGGAAATGAGATACCAACTGATACCCCAGTCCATTTCTGTCGCTAACGATATCATTACTATTTCCGATATGTTACTCCCTCTGAGTAGGCAATATATATTAATTCATGTCACACGAGAACATACATCATCCACTCATCATTCTCCCACACAGGCACATATCATTCACACAATCACTGATAAGTTGATAAGTATCAGGATAAATGACAATAATAATGATGATAATAATATAAACATTATAGATTGCACATTAAAACATAGTTTGCCCCCATCTGGAGGCTTTCGTCTCACCGCCATGATACATCAATGGCGGCTCATTCGTTTTCAATTAAGCATTGCAGCGAGAAGTACTCGCTGTAAAATATAACGACATTACATTTTATAAGAAGTCTTTTCAAATTGTTGAAAAATACATGAAGAACGCTAACATCCAGTGATAATGTTCATATCATACATAAAGAAATATGACAAAAAAATATAACAAAGTGGGAATTAGTCCTTGTGGAGTACATATATAAAGTGTAGCAGCAGTACATTCTCATAGTACCGATATCTAAGCACAAAGCAATGCTGCCAGTGATCCTTCACTGGATTTTGTACGCAAAATGACCCGTCCTTACACCACACTGCACTTTCAACACAGGGTGGCTGTGGAGGCACTCGTGGTAACGCGTCTGAGTTGGGATATTTCCTGCAAAGTTCGGAGTATTCCCGTCAAGTCTGGAGTATGTGTGCAAAAGATACGGCGAACTAGGTAACCCGACCACCCTTCCTGATGAGCTTTCTGAGCAGCAGAAGCACCATATTTCACCAGTATCTGCAGGTTCTAAGGACCAAGCTGTAAGACTGGACCACCATCAAAGTCTCATCTGCCTCAGTTCCATAGAAAGGAATTACTGGGCTCCATTGGTGGTGGCCCACCCTCAGTAACCCCGATGAGGTTTATACATATGGGCTCGAATCTGGATCACGTTCTCCTTCAATGACCGTTCTCACACACCCGGTGGAAGAACAGGTTGTACTCCGCAAACTTGGTGCCAACATCATGGGCTGGCAATGAACACGCATCCTGCAAAAATTGGGAAATTGTTGTCAGTTTTTAGGCAAAACTTTTCAAAATTCAGTTGTAAACACTCTGAGGATAATATGGATGATATCTTATTCTCTATAAATATTTGTGGGCAACTTTTCTTTTTTGGATAGGAAGTTGTAACAGCCGAGATAATCTATCTACTTTATCACTGTGATGCCACACTTTTTTTTTATTAAGCCACACCAAAAAATAAGTTGGTCTACAGATTTAAGCTTTGAAAAAAAGGTGTGAGCGAGTGGTTTAAATATATATTTTTTTTTTAATAATTTTTTGGTGTCCAATGGATTCCTTGCTGGAAAAGTGAGGGGAGCAAAATTTTTTTTATTTAAGAAAAAAACCCCCAAACATCCCAAAGAGAAAACTTGTAGAAAGTGAAGTGAGTGAAATCCATAGACAAGATTTTTTTCAAAGAAAAAAAGAATTTGTATTTCTGAAAATATGGAAAGGGTGATCCATAGACCAATTTATTTTTTGGTGTGGCCTTATTTGGGTTACGGGCACCCATGAAAAATATTCCAGGTCAGAAGAGATAAAATAAAAGTGGGATTTTACCCCCTAAAAACCTTAAAACATATCCAATTTACAAGCTGTAAAAGCCAAAATGTAGCTAAGAAAATGATTTTTATGGATTTTTTTTTTTTATCTTGGGCCCTTTAGCACTAGGGCAGCGGGCCCGTTATCCCAAATGAAAATGAAAAGTTTGGCCTGTGAAAATTCTTATACTATTCCTGAAAACAAATTAGGCCATATACTCTGTACTTATCATTGTTCCCCTTCATTGAACCATCTATTCAGGACTGAATTTTTTTTTAAATCTTTTTTTTTTTTTTTTTAATTTTTTTTTCTGTTTGAGTGGTAGCGTTGTGTTGGAAGGTCGCCCATCCCTAGCCTTGTCCAAAATCTCATCTATTCCGGACTGGTAAAATAAAAAAATGTACCGTAAATGCTCGCGTATAGGACTTCCTTCGCGTATAGGACGCACCCTAACTTTGGCTTAGTGTTATAGGACGCACTGGGGTCAATTTCTGGTGCTTTCTGTTCTATGGCGAAAAAAAATCGTTGTGTATAAGACACACCCGTGTATAAGACACACCCATGTATAAGACACCCCCGTGTATAAGACACCCCCGTGTATAAGACACCCCCGTGTATAAGACACCCCCGTGTATAAGACACACCCGTGTATAAGACACACCCGTGTATAAGACACCCCCGTGTATAAGACACACCCGTGTATAAGACACACCCGTGTATAAGACACACCCGTGTATAAGACACACCCGTGTATAAGACACACCCGTGTATAAGACACACCCGTGTATAAGACACACCCGTGTATAAGACACCCCCGTGTATAAGACACACCCGTGTATAAGACACACCCGTGTATAAGACACACCCGTGTATAAGACACACCCGTGTATAAGACACCCCCGTGTATAAGACACACCCGTGTATAAGACACACCAGTGTATAAGACACCCGTGTATAAGACACACCCGTGTATAAGACACACCCGTGTATAAGACACACCCGTGTATAAGGCACACCCGTGTATAAGACACACCAGTGTATAAGACACACCCGTGTATAAGACACCCCCGTGTATAAGACACCCCCGTGTATAAGACACCCCCGTGTATAAGACACACCCATGTATAAGACACACCCGTGTATAAGACACACCCGTGTATAAGACACACCCGTGTATAAGACACCCCCGTGTATAAGACACACCCGTGTATAAGACACACCCGTGTATAAGACACACCCGTGTATAAGGCACACCCGTGTATAAGGCACACCCGTGTATAAGGCACACCCGTGTATAAGGCACACCCGTGTATAAGACACCCCCGTGTATAAGACACACCCGTGTATAAGACACCCCCGTGTATAAGACACCCCCGTGTATAAGGCACACCCGTGTATAAGGCACACCCGTGTATAAGACACACCCGTGTATAAGACACACCCGTGTATAAGGCACACCCGTGTATAAGACACCCCCGTGTATAAGGCACACCCGTGTATAAGACACCCCCGTGTATAAGACACCCCCGTGTATAAGACACCCCCGTGTATAAGACACCCCCGTGTATAAGACACCCCCGTGTATAAGACACACCCGTGTATAAGACACACCCGTGTATAAGACACACCCGTGTATAAGACACACCCGTGTATAAGACACACCCGTGTATAAGACACACCCGTGTATAAGACACCCCCGTGTATAAGACACACCCGTGTATAAGACACCCCCGTGTATAAGACACCCCCGTGTATAAGACACACCCGTGTATAAGGCACACCCGTGTATAAGGCACACCCGTGTATAAGACACACCCGTGTATAAGACACACCCGTGTATAAGACACCCCCGTGTATAAGACACACCCGTGTATAAGACACCCCCGTGTATAAGACACCCCCGTGTATAAGACACACCCGTGTATAAGACACACCCGTGTATAAGACACACCAGTGTATAAGACACACCCGTGTATAAGACACACCCGTGTATAAGACACACCCGTGTATAAGACACACCCGTGTATAAGACACACCCGTGTATAAGGCACACCCGTGTATAAGACACACCCGTGTATAAGACACACCCGTGTATAAGGCACCCCCGTGTATAAGACACACCCGTGTATAAGACACACCCGTGTATAAGACACACCCGTGTATAAGACACACCCGTGTATAAGACACACCCTGAGTTGGGTCAAAGCCTGTAGGCTTCAAATGGTGCAATCCCAGTGTCTTATACACGAGGATTTACAATATAAGCATTATGCAAGGAAGGGCTTTAACTTGACAACTCGCAATTGGTGTTTTCTATCTTTCCCATGTTAACCATTTAAGACGCCCCCGGAGTATATGTATCAACCCCAGAGGGTCGTCATGATGCTCCAATGAAGTGCTGGCGAGCAGTCTCGCCAGCACCTCATTGGTGCATCATGACGACCAATGGGCATGATGCATTAATGCATCAGCAGCCCTTAAAGGGGCAACTTGCATCCATAAAGAAGGTGACATGTACTTACGACATCGTTGTCGGCGACCCTGAAGCAGTACCTGCTGTAGAAGTAGTAGCCTATCGGCAGGTCCCACTGACTCAGACTGCTACCTTTAAGTGGATCCGGGGGCGTCTTGTCCACGTTACACACATTACTGCTGACCTGCTGCCGACACATGGACAGCGACGCATTGGGCGCCATCCTGTAAGCGCAAGATACATCAACAATTAAACACGTTGACAGACTTGTCAGCTAGGGATTCCTTATGCAACCTTGATATCATAACTGCTGTGAATATTTTTGTTTTTTTCCCGTGTATGACACTTTTGTTTCACGCCCCCCCGGGAAGACACTTTTGGTTTGTTTACTGTGAAGATGTGAGTGTTGGTTGGGCTATTAGCCATTTAGTCCAAAAAGACAGGGAAATAGGGTTAACGAGGCATGACAATGCAGTGGCGGATCCAGAATTTGGAAGAGCAGGCGCGGCCCAAAAGGAAGGACGCATCCCTTTTTTAAGGCAATTTTGTGGTCCAAAATATGTAGATAAGTAGTTAAACTCTTAAGTATTGAAAAAAAGGGGGGGGGGCGCCCCCTCTAAATCCGCCATTGTCATGGTACTGTATACTTAGCTGGTGACCTGCTGCAACTCCCATACTTGTACATGTACTACGACGGGACAGACCTGTGTCAGTCTATTGTAATTCTTTCCCACCCTTTTTTAATAAGTTCTTCCACCAGAGTGGCGCATCAGTCCCCCATAGACTTAACATTGTGTGCAACTGGTGTCTTAATCTTTTTAAATGAAATCTGTTATTTTTTCTCTTCCAAGAGTATATAAGAAATTCTAATGTCTTCCAGGTTCCAGATATAGGGATATCAGTAGGTACAATAATTTTTTCTAAAATAATTACTCCTAGATTATGTTTGATGCAAAGTAAGACCACTGACTGCGGACAATATATTTCAGAAATCTTAACACCGACTTCACTCAGGGTCTCGCCAATAACTTTTGGAGTTAACTAAATCAATAATTACTTAGGGTCAAAGGCAATGTTTGTTTTGGGAGGGGTGGGAGTAGGAGCTAATAAAAGCAAAACTGAAAGTAAATTATGATGAAGTTGAGCTAATAAAAAAATAACACTTAAATTCAAAGAAGAAGTGAGTGATAAAGGGAGATTGGGGCTAATTAGCACAATTATAAAATACAAGAAAAAATGAGTCATCCGAGGAAGTACTGTAAAACCCAGTGTATAAGCCACACCCTGACTTTAGGGGAATGCTATAAGGTGAATATGAAGCCTGAAATTTGGTGGTTTACTACTGTTCCATAGTGCTAAATACCCTCGTATAAACCACACCCTGACTTTGGGCTAATCCTATAAGCCTAATTTTGATTTGGATTCTGGTATAAGCCGCGGCCTATATGAGAGAATTTATGGTAAGGGCAAATCAAACCAACACTTACTTAAAGTCCAAGAAGATATGAGTGATTGGGAAGTAGGAGCTGATTGGCACCGAGTAGGTGAAATTTCCGCCCTCTCCCAGCCGACAGGCGTCTGTCGAGCAGAATGTGCTGTTGATAGTGCGGTTTATTTGGTGGATGACAATCATTGCACGATACTTGGGGTTCATTTCTGGAAGAAATGGTATCAGACATTATTTTCCATTACCTCATTCAAACGTAGTATAACAAGCCCCCCAACGGGCCACCCACAAATGACGTTATGCTGGAGGGGGGGGGGGGGGGTCAGGCCCGTCATGACGGAATTAATTTTCCATATACCTTCAGCATTACAAAATTGGCAAAAAACATGACAAGGGAGAGGGGGTCAAAAATGGTCAAATTTTGCATGACATCATTTATGGATGGCCCCTAAAAAGACAAATAAATCAGCCAAATAAGAGAACCCCATACACAAGTAAAGTTTGGCCAATAGACTAAGGGGGTAAGTTATAGCCTACAGGATGAACAAGAGGCAGGCACCTTGCAAGTTGCATGTTCATTTTACTGCAATGCCCCGTTTAAGTGCCGGGGTCTCAAATAAGTGCTGGGGGTAGGTATAAGGGTACTGAAATTAATCAATGACAATGATTTTATTCTTGAAAAGATCTTGCGCAATAAAAACAGTATTCAAATACACGCCTGTCTCATATAAGCGCCAAGGTACATTGGGATTGAAATCAATGAGCGCCTGGGCGCTTATACGCGCCACTACTGTATATTGTGTTGCTGGACCTTTAAAAGTGTGACACTAAGATGTGACACTAACCTGGTAGGGACTCGTTGACACTGCGCCTCTGTCTGTGTCCGTAGCCAATGACAGTGGGGATGTCATTCAACACCTGGGGCGGGGACTCCACAATGGGTTCTGGGTACTGTGTGGGTTTGGGCACCTGCAATAGACCATGTACAAACATTAACGTAATCTCTCGCATATAAGACGCGTCTTCTAAGCCAAACAAAGGGCTGCTGCTTCTTATAGGAATTTCTCAAGTTCGGGGTGCGTCTTATACATTTCTATAGAAAAGTACTAATCTTACAAAATTCAGTCTTCAGAGCATCTTATACGTGGGAGATTATGGTATATATCCTATAACTTTAGGCCACACCAAAAAAATAAGTTGGTCTACGGATTTCCCTCTCCACATTTTCGGAAATACTAATTTTTTTTTCTTTGAAAAAAATCTTGTCTACGGATTTCGCTCGCTTCAGTTTCTACAAGTTTTCTCTTTGTGATGTTTGGAAAAATTTTTAAAATAAAATTTTTTCGCTCGCCTCACTTTTCCAGCGAGGAATCCATTGGACGTCAGAAAATTCTTTAAATAAAAATAAAAAAATTTGCTTGCTCGCACCATTTTTTCAAAACCAAAATCCGTAGACCAACTTATTTTTTTTTGGTGTGGCCTTATGGTAAATGTGGCATCAGATGCACCAATACAACACCTGCTGGTCATACCTGATCCTGCACTGTGGTCCATCATCACCAAACACCATAAAACCTCCGCATATAAGCCCACTCGCGCATAAGCCGGACCCTGAGTATGTGGATTGGCTATGAAATTTCTAAAAAACCATAACTTTTTTCTACTCAAAAAAATCAAAAAGCAATAAGGCCCTGAGAGCTAACCCCACCCTCCTTTGTATATAAAGAATCTGGGGGGGGGGGCGGAGCATTGGAAATGAGATACAGCTAACTAACCCATACTCTCCCTCCTATACCCCTTCGTCTGAAATGGTCTATAAGGCCACATTTATATTTCTTTGGGTTACAGGCACCAAAAATAAAAACTTCAGGTCGGAGGGCGAAATAAAAAAGATGAAAAATAAAATAAAAGTGACAATCGTAGTAGGGTGTTACATTGAAAAGGTATGACCTATTCGGCAGGGCCTGTAACCCAAATAAAAAAGCCTGGCCTAAGCCGGGGCTCATAAATAGGATTTTACGGTAGGTAATATTTACCCCTGCCAATTGTGCAGGAAATTAAAGGAATTATTCAAAGAGGCGAATAACCATCCTACTTCTACTCTTTGCGATTAGTGTTTCCAGATTAAAACGGGCACCGTAGTACCTTGTATATATGCCCACCTCATATATATAAAAAAAAAACCATCAGGAGTTGAAAGAAATGCTATAAGGCTCACTTAGGCTTCAATTCAAGCAATTTGATTCAATTTTATACTAACTATACCGCGGCTACTCTTTGGAAACGTGAGGCTATTCAAGATATTGAATATGGTATTAGTATCTCTCTCTCTTTAAAAATTTATTGATAACATTGTTCTATGACAGGTGGAATTATATCCGACACTTACTGGTATGAGCACACTAGGCGGTCCGTGCTGTCCGTTAGGTTTGGGACTAACCACAGTGTACTGGAACGTCTTATTATTCGATGAATCTGCAAGAAAATCAGCTCATTAGGTTCACTACTTCTCAGAAAAATATGTACGATTAGAAGAGCTATTAGATAATATCAGATATGGGGTAAAGAGTATTTGAAATTGACATAGACAATGAGCTATAACCTTGCAATAGGGGTAGACACTAACGCTAGCCCGGGAGCCATTGGCCTGCAATATTGGCTTAGGGCCCGTAGTTTTCTCAAGAATTACCTTCCTGTGGGCCATCCCACAGAAGGTTACTGAGAGACATCTGTAAAACTTCATTCATTCATATGAGTGAGTACAGGTGTATTATATACCATTGGAAAGAGAAAATCAGCAGGAATCTAGCCACTCTTGCTAAGTTAATTAATGACAAATACCTTTAATTTCTCTTTCAAAAAAGTATGCTGGCTATTCCGGGCCCTCAGTTTTAGCTCCGGGCCCATAGATTTTTAAAGCTACGGGTGTCTACTCCTGTTGCAAATTCTTCCAAGCACCCTAGCTTTGATCGACCAAATCAATGGCTTGGGTTTGCATTGAATTGTTTTATTGGCTAAATGATATATGCAAAACTACTTACTTACAAAACTGGCTTGAATTTATATACAGTAAAACCTTGGTCATAAGCCGACCCCGTCATAAGCCCGGGTTGGAGGAAAATCTATAAGCCATTTTGGGACACTTTTTTAAATTTTTCCCTATAACCTATAGTAAAAAAAAGAAACTTGCCAGGGGGAAATGCTTGGAGAAATTTCGAAGCCAATTTTGGTTAAATATTTTTAAAAAATCTTGCTTAGGACTGGGTTTTACGGTAAGTTTCAAGAAAAATTATACTTACTGTCGTTGACCTTGTTGTACGGCTTCTGTGGCTTGGCAATCCTCCCCCGATCCTCCCCCGGGTAACTCTTGGCAGTTTTTCCTCCACTGAAACCGGTGCCCGGGTCGTCCAGAGGGATGGTTGGACAACAGACGGGCTGACACTCGGACCGTGCACACCGCGGCGGTGTTAGTGGGGTGACTACAGCATCTTTACTCGGTAATAAGGGTCCTCCTGGACAAAGGTTACATATATTGTCATTGAACTAGTGTTAAAGCTGAATGTGGCAGTCAGAATAAATAGATTTCAGGTTTAATATCACAATAAAAGTAGTTAATTTGTCCACCTTGTAAGATTACTTATCTTATTTTGTTGAATTAATGCTTTAAGGGCCGCTGATGCATTAATGCATCATGCCCATTGGTCGTCATGATGCACCAATGAAGTACTGGCGAGAAGTCTCGCAAGCACTTCATTGGTGCATCATGACGACCATCGGGCATGATGCGTCAGTGGCCTTTATGCTGTGTATGCAAAAATACTGCCACTGTCTTACGAAATATTTTGGCTTCTTTTTGACTGAAAAAATGATTAGGTAATTGTCTACAGCTTTTCAAAACATTTAATGTAATGTGATGTGCGAACATGCATTCAAGACAGTAAGACCCACCTCGCATTTCATGTTGTTTTTCTGTCGTCCCGTCGGGGAACGAGGTGCTATTAATCACATTACCACTGGAAATCAGACATACAAGTTAGTTTTATATAAAATAATCAGTTTTGCCCATACCAAATATATGGGAAAACCTGTAAACTGTCCATTTAATACTTATCAATCTTCTAAATACATTTATGACATTACATGGGCCAACTAGGAGTAATCATCTTATTCACCATTTATCAGTAAATCATTATTCAAATAAAAATCATTATTCAAATGAAAATGGGTGATGGGGAAGCATGGAAACAGTTGTTTATAATACTTTTTAAAATTTCTATATCAAATGAGAAGGGATAGGTCAATGACCTATGGTGTGTGTGGTTTGAGGCTGTTAGATAAAATGACAACCGTTACTATTTGGTTTGGTTGATTGTACCTCCACTACCATAATTGCAATTAAAATTTAGCAGATAAGCTTTGTTTTGCAGATATTAAGTCTTTTCTTTTATTTTTTTTTCAGTCTGGATGGGTATTTAGTAATCTTACACAGCAAATATTTGGATGAATTTTTAACACTTGCAAGATCAATTTAAACAATGTCCTGTGTTTATGATAGGAATTTGACTATCTTTTGACAATAAAAACACCCTGACTAGTGCATTGCAATACTGGAAGGGAGCCATTACAAGGCTCGTTAACCCTTTACTAGCCTTTAGCCTCTGATGCATGCGCGCATCATGCCCATGCGCATCATGCCCATGTAAGCACCATAGGAGCATCATGCCGACCCTCCAGGAGTGCATCAATCCCATAGGGTCGTCATGATGCATGAATGCAGCCCTGGCGAGTAACTCGCCAGGGCTGCATTCATGCATCATGACGACCTACGGGCATGATGCGAAAATGTACTATCGGCTTTTATAGGGTTAATTGGTTGTCATTTTACCCAGAAACTATGATGAGGTGCCAAGTTAATGAAAAAAAAAAAAAATAATAAAAATAAGAGGCTATGAAATACAGGTGAAATATTAGTAGCATGTGGAGTTAGGACTAGGCTCGTGTAGCACACAATTATATGAAGCGAACCATGCAGTGTCAGGCCATGCGGGTTTTGCTTAAGTATATTAATACAGCAGTTAGCTAAACACAAGTAATAATACTGACAAATGTTTCAACATGATGACATAATTCGCACTGTTATGATGGCTACTTCATGACACAGGGTCGTTCTGTATAGTTGATACGTCTTCCCAAGAGGGCAAAAAAATAAAGATTGTCGCGAGGATAGCACACAATACATTGTCTGCAGTAGTTCATAATATCTATAATGAACACCTTTTTCTATTGAGAGCTACATCCTGCACAATTCATAACATTTTTTTTAAAAGGAATACTTTCCACACATTTATAAAACATTGATCTTTCCACAGTGAAACACATAGGTACAATTGTTTGTATGTCTACACACTCATACAATGTAGTACAATCAGGATTATTTCTCCCTGGATACACTGATACAAAGATATAGTACAGAAAACACCACTCAAGTTGTAGTTTTATATCACAGAAGGATTCATACAACTATTGAGAACACTCTCCATACATTTTGATTTATCTTCAAGGAGTGGTTACTTGTTATCAAGGGGGAGGTGGATGGTCTGAGCAGATGGCTTAAAATTTGACCCTTCTTGGTTGTGGTGGGGAGATTGTTAAATGGTGCCCCCCCCCCATAAGGCAATAAAATAAACCCCCAAAAACATAACTGTAGTTCTAAAGGGGTGGGGTAAAAAATGTTTCACCACCTAAACCCTTTAAGGGTTGCTGATGCTGGAGTGCATCATACCCATTGGTTGTGACGATGCACCAATGAAGTACTGATTTCTCGCCAGCATTTTATTGGAGCATCAAGCCAACCCTCTGGGGATGATACATAAACACCAGGAGGGTCGGCATGATGCTCCAATGAAGTGCTGGCAAGCAGTCTTGCTAGCACTTCATTGGTGCATCATGACGACCAATGTGCATGATGCATTAATGCATCAGCGGCCGTTAAAGGGTATTTTAGAGGCGTTACTAATTTGGGTCACTGTAAAAGTATGGGTGTCAGGACATTTCAGGTGTCAGCTATAAATGTTATCTCACTCCTAGATAAATAATGACCACTCCCTTACTGACACACATGAAATCATATCATACATAGTCATAACAAACCAGTTGAAAATAGAACCTTATGAGCAATATACAAATAAAAATAAACACAAAATCCAGTCGGTTTGGTAACACAAAAAACAGATGTGAACAGTATGGCACCCTAAACAGCAAAGATATATGTTATAAGATAGAAGACCGTGGCATGGTGAAATATATTATTAGGTGCATGTGTGAGACCACACTGGTCTGTTTCATAGAAGGTGAAAGGTACACTCAGTGTCTTAAAACCTATAACTCGTCGCCGTAGTGCAAGAAGGTTGTAACTGCATTTTTCACATTTTGCAGGAGAGGCAAAGGAAGTGTTCAACTTATTATAGCACAAAGTATAAAAGGCAACATTGCACTGGGGCTTGTAGGCACACATATCACAGTTAGAGCTTCAGTTCTTTCACAATAGCTAGATATTATCAAAGGGACCAATAGGTGCTAAAACAGAAGAAAACTCAATTTTGCCAAAATGTCAGTTACAACCTTCTTGCACTGAGGCGCCAAACTGTAACTGCTTGATTGAACATTCCACTTGGTAGTCTTTTTTAAAAACAGGATATATTATATTTTCTTTTGACACTCATATCCAGCGAATAAAAAGAATCTTAATAGGCACACTCAAATGATAAGGGAATCAACATTTGGATAAAATCTTTGAAAACTTCAAAAAACTCAATTTTCTCTAACCTATATTTTTCAGAAGTAAACATAGTGAGTAATCTCCAGAAAAAGGTTATGAAAAAAGCCTCACAAAGGAATATTCATTCAAGTCAGTTAGTTTCATACCATACAAACTTGACCCGTATAGGGTAATGTCACTTACGCCTTCGCTTTCTGTTTGTTTTTTATTTTTAGGAAAGGGTTGACAGCGCCCAGTGGCCCTTTATGTTCTACTGTGGTAGTTGGGGTGCTGGGGTTCGTAGTTGTACGCGGTACGTGCGTGCGTACTAAGAACCTATGTTAAATGTTGTAATATAAGATGTCTATTAATTCCATGTCTTCAAACATAAGTTCAGTTGTATTCTTTAATCACACTTTTAAATCCATTTCATATCTTATACATTATATTTTGGTTGATATTTGTAGTGTGTCAGAAGTGTAAGACTACAGAGAATATTATCTAATATACACCCTATGAAATGAAAGTTATGATGTTAAAAGTAATGGTAAGAACTTGTGCAGAGGACTTCTATTAATTTTATTTTAATTTTATTGTGTACCAAACAAAAAAGGCCTTTTGCCTGATATGATATGATGCCTTTTATATCTATCATGATGTATGTAACAAAAACCTCTACTAAACAAAAGACCTCCACAAGTTTTTGGCCCATCTAAATATCTAAAATGTTAATCTAAATATTCTCCATTTGACTGAATGCACCTGGTTAATAGCGGTACTCACGGAATAGATCCAGACTCAGGATTGGGATTCCAAACTGGTCCTTGTGGAAAACCCAGCCTACGATCTTCGGCCATCCCGTGAACACCGGGTAAGCCGGCTTCACCGTGAGGAGGACTACTTTTCATGCCCCTTTCAGGAGAAACTGGGGGCCCTCCCTCGAAAATGGGTGGCCTTACAGTTGTGGTGATTACACTGAAAGGCATTCCCAACCATGATTCTTTATGTCTGAACAGCAATTAAAACATTGTTTTATCACTACCTTCAGAATTTCAATTTTATACTGATTATTTCATATATATAGATGCCACATGCTGGTCAAAAGAAAACCAGGAAAACTAGATTTTTAACACCCTCTTTTCAAATCTTGGACAAAATAAAATCAGGAATTCCTGGTGAACCAGGAAGAATTAATTCCTGGAAAACCAGGAAAAGTGGCATCTCAGAATATATATGTTCTCATATTTATCAGTTTCTGCATCACCATTAAAGTTAAAACCTTTGTGACCCATAGTTCCATAATTCCCATTCTCCTTCCCCTCTCCTGTAATCTAAATTTGATATCTCCGACCAAAATTTCAACTTACGATGCAGGGCGAGTAGATTGCGTTGTGGTAATATGAGATGTGGGAGGGGTGTTTAGCGGAGTGGTAGATGGTTTTGTACCATTCGAGATATTTAAAAGACTCGGTGACAAAGTTTCTTCCCTGAAACACGATCATGGTCCGTCATTTTTAGCAAGAGTATTATTATTACATATTTTTTTTCATTTTTCCAAAATCTAAGATGTGTAGAGATAAGAACATTTAGTTTCATTTTGAAAATTTCAATTATCTCCAATGGGAAGTTTGATACATTAGTGTGTGGCACTTTTTAGGACAGCCTCACCCTGTGGACACATATACATCCTGATAATTTCTAATATTTTACATGTATACACATTGTACTGTAATCCCACACAATCTAAGGCCACACCAAAAAAATAAGTTGGTCTATGGATTTACCTCTCCATATTTTCGGAAATACATTTTTTTCTTTGAAAAAATCTCGTCTACAGATTTCGCTCGCTTCACTTTCTACAAGTTTTATCTTTGTGATGTCTGGCAATTTTATTTTTAAAATACAATTTTTTTTGCTCGCCTCACTTTTCCAGCAAGGAATCCATTGGACATAATAAAATTTCTCAAAAACCTTTTTTTTAAAAATTCGCTAGCTCGCACCATTTTTTCAAAACCAAAATCTGTAGACCAACTTATTTTTTTGGTGTGGCCTAAGTACAAAGTGTTATTACAGGATGGTATGACTATACAATAAAATTGAGATCATCATTGTACTTTACATAGCATTGTATGCAATGAAACATAAGTATTGCATCAGAACAGATACTGAACAGAAAGAGAATAAAAGTGCACCAGGAGGTTTTCAACAACAGAGACAACTAACAAGGAAAAGTACAATATTCAGTTCGATTTTCGCTGTTTTTCTTTCTTTCGTTTTTTCCCCCAAGGAAAAAAGTAGAAATTGTCAACATTTTTGTTTCCTGAGATTTGCAATGTTAGTACATGGGTTAGCCACTCCCGACTTACATGGAGGTGGGATGTTCACCAGGGGTATTCTCGTCATTCCCGGCCTGCGGGAACTCCGAGCCATCGGATATAAAATCTGGCACCACTGACCTGAAACATTACATATCATACACATGTAATATAGTCCAACCAAAACTTGAACTGGCAAATTTTCTCTGTTTTTGCCAGTTAACTTTTTCTTTTTTTGTGGCCTCCATTCATGAACTAAGTCTTATCACTTGTCACATTTCTGACTCAGTTCCGACTCCATTTCGTCAAAATCTGTACACAAATAAGCCTACTAACATGGTCAAGCCACCATCTGAAGTCTTCCATTTTTTTTTTTAATACTTTATCATAGAATATCATAATGGCATTTAAATGAGACATTATTTCCAACTCAATTTTAAAATCATGTAATGAAATAAATGAAGGATAGACTTTGAATGAACTGATAGGATGACCATGTTTTACAATATTAATCTCTTCTGCATCGAATACACAGTAAAACACTGTACGACGCATACCACAATCAACCGCACACTGAGCTTATGGATATGTATATGTCACAAAAGGTGATGACGAAGCTGCCTGAAAATAAATACCTGCTGTACACTTATAAACTATGGTTAACTGGCAACACATAACACCCCCAAGCAATAGGAGAAAAAGGAATCCCAATATCTTATAACCTAGTAATACTTATAAAAGACTTCCCCAAAACTTTACAGCATGCGAGCAAGCCGTAGAGGATATCTTCATATGATTGTACTCGGCTGACAAGCTCTAACCCTTTAAAGGCGGCTGATGCAGGAGTGCATCATGCCCATCGGTCGTCATGATGCACCAATGAAGTGCTGGCAAGACTGCTAGCCAGCACTTCATTGGTGCATCATGCCGACCCTACAGGTTGATACATATACTCCCAGTGGGTTGGCATGGTGCTCCAATGAAGTGCTGGCAAGCAGTTTCGCCAGCACTTCATTGGTGCATCATGCCGAGTAATGGGCATGATGAATTAATGCATCAGCGGCCCTTAAAGGGTTAACACTGATCAACGACGAGAGCCGATAAGGCAGGTATAGATATAGGAAGGCAGGTAGGATGCAGGGACTGTCCAGTCACATTCAAATATCAGGGAATATCATTCAGGGAGGCAGGAAACCCAGGATATATATATATATATATATATATATATATATATATATATATATATATATATATATAATACTTAGTACATACAAGTCATACAAAATTACCATGCGCTAACGAAACAAAAACATTAAAAATTTTATTAACATCAATAACTTGAATATGTAACTAATCAGCATATAAAACACTCAGGTGCCAACATTCTCCATGCTCCTAATTCTATAGGACACAAAAAACACATGTGGCCTCTAGTCATACACAACCAGCTTTCTGGTGGCGCTGTTTGTTATTTTGGTAATTTTAGTAGAAGCATTAGTAGTGAACTTACTCCACGGGGTTGCTGGTATCGGGCGCCTTCTGTTTCTCCAGGATATATAAGGTGGTGATGGACACCAGGCTGGAAGAGATGGGGAATCAGTGATCAATATATACCTACTCACACAACCCAAACCACATTCCTTATGTAATATCATGTTTTAGTCCAAGCAATATGTGCAAAATTTTGGAGGAATTGTGATTTTTTACTTAAAAGCATGAAACTTCTCATGCTTGTACTCAATAACCTCGTAATGAATTTGAGAGGTGGGGCCACTGCAAAATCACATTATCATGGCTGTGGCTGCCAAATTTGAACCGCCATTGCCAAATTATCTATTTCCTTCAATTGCTTCACAAATAATTACAGTATTGTAACAAATAAGGTGTCTAAACCCACATTTGTTCCGCCATTACCAAAAAATGAAAAATCTTCAATTTCTCCACAACAAGTTGGAGTATTGCAATACCTGTGTTTTCAGGGTCAAGGAATCATATTATGCCATCAGGAAATGTGTATTATGTATATTTTCACCTGGTATGGCGACAATATTTGCTCCGCCATTGCCAAAGTATCTATTTGGGGTTATAAAATTCGGCATTTTGCATTGATAAAAATATTTATAAATCATAAGACTACTTTTGATACTTCCATACAGTCTAGCATATAATTGATAATGTATTTGTCCACAAAATGTACTGTCCAGGAAAATAATTCACTTGATTCAGAGAACTTCTTTTTTTTCTTTCAAAGAAAAAAAGATTCTCCTCAGTCATCTTTTTGTGGCACCATTTGCATGCATCTAAATTAGTCTGAATAACACTGTGACATGTCTTCTTCTAAATTAGTCTGAATAACACTGTGACATGTCTTCTTCTACATTAGTCTGAATAACACTGTGACATGTCTCCTTCTAAATTAGTCTGAATAACACTGTGACATGTCTTCTTCTACATTAGTCTGAATAACACTGTGACATGTCTCCTTCTAAATTAGTCTGAATAACACTGTGACATGTCTCCTTCTAAATTAGTCTGAATAACACTGTGACATGTCTTCTTCTAAATTAGTCTGAATAACACTGTGACATGTCTTCTTCTAAATTAGTCTGAATAACACTGTGACATGTCTTCTTCTACATTAGTCTGAATAACACTGTGACATGTCTCCTTCTAAATTAGTCTGAATAACACTGTGACATGTCTCCTTCTAAATTAGTCTGAATAACACTGTGACATGTCTCCTTCTAAATTAGTCTGAATAACACTGTGACATGTCTCCTTCTACATTAGTCTGAATAACACTGTGACATGTCTTCTTCTAAATTAGTCTGAATAACACTGTGACATGTCTCCTTCTAAATTAGTCTGAATAACACTGTGACATGTCTTCTTCTAAATTAGTCTGAATAACACTGTGACATGTCTTCTTCTAAATTAGTCTGAATAACACTGTGACATGTCTCCTTCTAAATTAGTCTGAATAACACTGTGACATGTCTCCTTCTAAATTAGTCTGAATAACACTGTGACATGTCTCCTTCTAAATTAGTCTGAATAACACTGTGACATGTCTCCTTCTAAATTAGTCTGAATAACACTGTGACATGTCTTCTTCTAAATTAGTCTGAATAACACTGTGACATGTCTTCTTCTAAATTAGTCTGAATAACACTGTGACATGTCTTCTTCTACATTAGTCTGAATAACACTGTGACATGTCTCCTTCTAAATTAGTCTGAATAACACTGTGACATGTCTCCTTCTACATTAGTCTGAATAACACTGTGACATGTCTTCTTCTAAATTAGTCTGAATAACACTGTGACATGTCTCCTTCTAAATTAGTCTGAATAACACTGTGACATGTCTTCTTCTAAATTAGTCTGAATAACACTGTGACATGTCTTCTTCTAAATTAGTCTGAATAACACTGTGACATGTCTCCTTCTAAATTAGTCTGAATAACACTGTGACATGTCTCCTTCTAAATTAGTCTGAATAACACTGTGACATGTCTTCTTCTAAATTAGTCTGAATAACACTGTGACATGTCTCCTTCTAAATTAGTCTGAATAACACTGTGACATGTCTCCTTCTAAATTAGTCTGAATAACACTGTGACATGTCTCCTTCTAAATTAGTCTGAATAACACTGTGACATGTCTCCTTCTAAATTAGTCTGAATAACACTGTGACATGTCTCCTTCTAAATTAGTCTGAATAACACTGTGACATGTCTCCTTCTACATTAGTCTGAATAACACTGTGACATGTCTCCTTCTACATTAGTCTGAATAACACTGTGACATGTCTCCTTCTACATTAGTCTGAATAACACTGTGACATGTCTCCTTCTAAATTAGTCTGAATAACACTGTGACATGTCTCCTTCTAAATTAGTCTGAATAACACTGTGACATGTCTTCTTCTAAATTAGTCTGAATAACACTGTGACATGTCTCCTTCTACATTAGTCTGAATAACACTGTGACATGTCTCCTTCTACATTAGTCTGAATAACACTGTGACATGTCTTCTTCTACATTAGTCTGAATAACACTGTGACATGTCTCCTTCTAAATTAGTCTGAATAACACTGTGACATGTCTTCTTCTAAATTAGTCTGAATAACACTGTGACATGTCTTCTTCTAAATTAGTCTGAATAACACTGTGACATGTCTTCTTCTAAATTAGTCTGAATAACACTGTGACATGTCTCCTTCTACATTGGTCTGAATAACACTGTGACATGTCTTCTTCATGTTGGTAAAAAAGGGCTGAAACACAACTCTACATGAAATTTTACCAGCTGCTATAAAATATCAAATCTTAAGTCTTTTTCTTTCTTTGAAATTGATTCTTGGATAAGAAACCTTTACATTTTTTTCTTTTCTCTTGGTGGGG
This sequence comes from Acholoe squamosa, assembly GCA_949317995.1. NCBI lineage: Eukaryota > Metazoa > Annelida > Polychaeta > Phyllodocida > Polynoidae > Acholoe > Acholoe squamosa. Next base: position 5,681,962 of record OX439044.1, read on the forward strand.
GTAAGGACTTACCAGAAAGCCATGACCAGTACGAGTACAGTGACAGTTATTTGTATAAAGCGGTTACTACAGATGTTTTGTTCCCCCAGGTCGGCACTGTTTGGCCGCTTGTGCTTGTTGTGAGGGGAGTGGCGGTGGCTGTGTTGGTGATGATGGGGTTTGTGGGAGCTCGGTGGCTTCTTTACCGTCCCGTTACCAACCGTACCATTGCCAATCACCGACCCTGTCCGACTGCTATTGTAGGAAAAGGAAAAAATGGTATTCTTCAACACTTTTTAAATCAGACTTAATCTACTGGTATTCACTTATGTTTGCTATACTCAGATACCCTGTTGATAGAATATTTCATTTTTCCATTTCCGCTCTGCAGGGATAAAAGTGACTAAGCACAAAAAATCAGAATTGCGCCAAAGAATGATTATTTCTCTGAAACTTAAAAATTGCTTAAATCAGGGAAGCCCTGGATAAGTTCCTATGTCAAAATCACTGATGTGAAATTTTGTTCATTCATTTTATTTATGACAGTATTGAATTCAATGAAAAGTAAGGGATTTGTACATCAGTTTAGTGGGTGTGTAATAGATTTATAACGCAATTTCGACAGCTAAGGATAATTCATGGCGAGAAGTATTTCAATTTAACGCACCTCATTGTGCTACAGCTTGAGACTGATTTGGCAGAGGATGTGGACTTGATTGAGTCGAGGCGTTTGAGTTTGGCGAGTTTTTTGTTCATCTGTTCGAGCTCGTCGATGCGGTTCTCGAGGTTGTCGGTGAGTTTGCACAGCTCCTTTACTGCACCAACATTCTCCATGTAAATACGGTCCTGTCAAATCAAGTGTCATAATTATTTAATACGACTATCAATGATGGTGGTTATTTTTACGTTTCTCTGTCTAAATTGGCTTCTAACCTTTTGCAAAAGTTTACTCCTCGCTTATAACTGTGTTTTTTTTTTGTTAAGGGATGACAGAAAACAGTGTTACGCTGACCTCAATTATAAGCCGGGGGTAGACTTTCGGAAAATGCTATAAGCCGATTTTTGGGTGAATTTTTCACTGGTTTCTCTTTAAATTGTAGTAAAACCCCACTCATAAGCCGGGGGAGAACTTGGGCAACGATTTGGAAGCTGATTTTGAACAAATATAACAAGAAAAGATCTGAAAGTCTTCCCCATGCTTACGACTGGGGTCCGTTAGGAGCGGAATTTCATGGTATAAAATGTTTACAAGTCAGAGTGCTACTTATAGATGGGGCTTTCGTCAAATACCACAGAAATGAACTCCCAATTTTCAGGCCTCTAACAGGTGCGGCTTATGTCTACTCGCAATGTTGAAAATGCCGTTTGAATACTAAAGTTCACTGTATGTTGCATAAAATCTTTTCAAAACACCACCTTACAATAAAATAAAAAGTACCTTGTTGACCACGAGGAAGTTCTCGATGCGTTGCCCGTTGGGTAGTACAATGTCGCCCGTCTCGCGGACAGCATCAGGCAACACCTCCTTCACCTCCTGTGCTAAGACGCCGGTATCCTCGAGCTCGTCCTCAGACAGACCCGCGTGTTCAGCAAAGTCATCATTGTAGCGGTACTTGTAGACGTTTAACCCTTTAACCTTCTGCAGCTGTTCTGCTGTATCCATCTGGTGTAGAGAGGAGGGAAGAGGGTTAATCAACAATTTAACCCTTTAACCCATTAAGGGAATGATCATTTTTTAACAACGGGGGGGGGGGCTGGTGGGTTTGAGGGGGGGTCAGAATTTTTTCGACCCCCCTCTGCACTCTTATCTCCCGAAACCAAAAGTTCATCAAAACTCCCCACAAAAGTGCATTAAAACTCCCCACAAAAGTTCATTAAATCTCCCCCAAAAGTTCATAAAATCTCCCCACACATCTCTAAGTGCACAGTGAAATGCTTACCATGACTATATCAGTCTTGGCGCGTTGGTCAGAAGGCTGAGTGATGTGTCCTGTGACCCGCAGGTTGCCATGAACCGTCATTGCCTCGTCCGGTCTGTCCGTGTTTACTCCTACCCGACCCTGTAACATAACGCACAGCATTTTATAATAAAAAATAATAAACTGTTATTGCAATTCACTGATATTTTTGTTTTAACAACTTGTAATCCCTTAAAGGGCCCGTCAGTTACTGGTAATTAACATTTCCAGAAACAAAAATGGGAAATGTAAGCTTTGACTCGATACATAATCTTTATGAAAACTGATGGAGGCCTTGCATTTACTTGATACAAAAACCTTTATTTTTTTCTAAACAGCCCATCCCTCCTTTCTACCACACGTATAAGGAAAATAAATGTCATTCAAATAATTTAGAAATCAGGAAATCTTGTTAAAACCTTAAGACTTACATCTCTGTTTAATAATAAAGATGCTTGATATGAAATCACAGCTGGAAATCTTTGATCCACATCTTCTACCTATTGTGTAGCTATAGAAGCCCAGTCAGAAATATGTAGTGTCGGATTGGTACACAGGGGTGGGGGGGGGGGAGACTATCAGACAGTAACTTTTCCAGCCAGGGCTCGACAAATCAGTTTTAAACCAGTGTGTCCACTGGGCACAAGGGCAAATAAAGTTTGTGTCCAGCAGGAAAATGTTGTGTTTCAGCCCTTGGGTCAATGTATAAGAATGGCTTGGGAGATGTGTCCACTGGACACAACTTGAAAAATAAGTTGTGTCCAGAGAATTATTTTTGTGTCCGGGGCACTGGACACAGGGATTTGTCGAGCCCTGCCAGCCGCTGGCTTCCGGGGCCCATTGTTTTAGAAATTTCTGAAATCTATGGGGGCATGCCTAAACATGGTTCCCACAAAAATCTTGGATCGAAATTCCCTGACCAAAATAATAATTTTCCCTGACTAAATCTTTATCCTAATGAACACAAAAACATGGAACACAAAAAGACACGCAGGTTTATGATATCACAACAGTATACTCACCATGTGATAGACAGAGTCAGGCGTCTGTCCCTTGCTCCACAACACGTCCACATCACTGTCAAACTGTCCCGGGTTAGACGCCTGCAGAACATAATATAAATCACTGTTATATCACTGAATACCATAATCTCCCGCGTACAAGACGCATCCAGCGACAGAGGCACCCTGTGTTGAAGCGAATACTATAATGCATCTGGGGCATGATATTTGAAGGTTTAGTACCGTAATCTCCCGCTTATAAGACGCGTCTTATACGGGGGTTTTAGTTCTCATTGGATCCACAAGAGGGACACCAAGACCTTTCTTTTAATATCTTACATGCCCCCTTGGTCATAATAGGATATAAGGGGCCCCTAGGAGGGTCCGGGGTTGGCCAAGCTACACATAGGTTTTTGAATTTTGAAAATTTATTCAGTAGAACCAAAGTTATGAATTTTTCATTTTTTTGAGAATTTTCCAAAACTTTAGGTGCGCCTTATACGCGGGCTGCGCCATATATGTGGGAGATTACGGTACTGTTCTAAAGTAAAAGTAGTACCCCGCCTATAAGACGCACCCCCTCTTTTGGGAGGTGCTATAGGCTGCAATAGACCTCTGATTGCGAGAGATTACGGTAATCATGATTCCTCAGAAATTTTACAAGATTTTAAACTAAAAATTACAAACACTTAAAAAAGGATCCAAAAATGATCTTCCCCTAAATAAGTCAAAATACCATTTCTAACAGACTTTTTCCCCCAGAATATCTTCTGAACTGACATTTAAATAAAATGTGTTTAACTGACTTTTACAGACGAGTGGGAACCCTGAGCAATATACAGACAACTCAATCCTTACCCTGACAATGATGCGTTCAGAGACGTGTGCGGCGACCAGGACGCTGCTATCCCCGCAGTGTGCATGTAGCGCCACCACTAACATGAAGTAACGCTGGTCAGGGTTCGGCTTGCCCTTCTTACGCATGTTGTTGGACGTCGTCTCACTGAAGTGTAACCGTCCCACCGTGATCTTTGTCACCTGGTCTGGGCTCATGTCCACCCTGAGGGAGAAAAGAACCGCGAGTTAGTTAATATAGACGGCAAAGAAGTAAAACAATGTATTAAAACCTTTATGGGGCACTAATGCACCATGCTGACCCTTGTGGAGTGCATACATTAACCATGTACGGTCAGCATGATACGTGAAAGCAAAGTAACTCACGATTCATGCATCATACTGACCAACGGGCATACCATATTCATTCTAATAAGCGCACCTGCTCTAATAAGCGCATCCCCCTCTTTTTGGGCCCAACCCTGGTATCAAATCAGTCAAATTACATGTAAATATCAAGATTATTAGGGCAGAAACAACGATTTTAGGCATTTGGGGGTGCGCTTATTAGAATTAATACTTCTAATAATGTTTTGAGCATCTAACAATCAATTTTCCGCACATGTGCGCTTAATAGAATGAATACGGTAATGCATTAACCCTTTATGTGGAGCTGATGCATTAATGTATCATGTCGACCATCCAGGTTTGAGACACTAACCAATGGTTATCGTGACGGACTAATGAATTGCTGGCGAGTAGACAGGCGAGTACTTCATTAGTGCACCATGCCCCTTAGTGCATCATGCTGACCAATGGGCATGATGCGCTAATGCATTAGCAGCCCGTAAAGGGTTAACATGTTACAACTACATAAACACACAACACCGATCTATGGATTGTTTGGGGGACAAGAATTTTCTTCATTTTTCACCTGCCTATGCTTCTAAAACCATACATTTTACCCACTTTACATTTCACATTTATGTTCAGGGACCGTAATTATCTTATAATCTAAAGCTTTGTGGCTTGCGTAGGTCTAAGGATATGTCGCCTAAAGCAACTTTGATCGTCACGATGGGTGCAGCAATGCAGTGCTGGCATATACATAGACTCGCGAGCACTGCATTGAAGCATCATGCCAGTCCTGTATCAATTGACAGGGTCAGCATGATGCAGGAATATAGCCAAGAGGCATGATGCACTGACGCACCAATGGCCCTTAATAGATGAAATGAGTACAGGCGGTCTACTTGAACATCACTATTTTGAATGTGCAAAATGATTTCTAATTTCCCATATTATTCCCTGGACTGACGACTGCCTACCTCGGTAACCTCTACATCTTCTCAGTTTACACAGCGACACTACAGCATGGTATCTGAATAGGTCATTTATCGAAATAAGAATGAATTGCCTGCTCTGACAAAGTTGAAATCAAGTTTTATGACTGGCCCCTGGTTCCAAGGTCCCTAGTTACCACTGGCCCCTGCATGGTTCCAAGGTCCCTAGTTAACACTGCCCCCTAGTTCCAAGGTTCCTAGTTCCGCTGGTCCCTAGTTCCAAGGTCCTTAGTTACCACTGGCCCCTGCATGGTTCCAAGGTCCCTGGTTAACACTGCCCCCTAGTTCCAAGGTCCCTAGTTCCAAGGTCCTTAGTTAACACTGGCCCCTTGTTCTAAGGTCCCTAGTTCTGCTGATCCCTAGTTCCAAGGTCCTTAGTTACTACTGCCCCCTGGTTCCAAGGTCCTTAGTTACCACTGCCCCCTGGTTCCAAGGTCCCTAGTTCCAGCTGGTCCCTAGTTCCAAGGTTCTTAGTTACCACTCCCCCTGGTTCCAAGTTCCCTAGTTCCAGCTGCCCCCTGGTTCCAAGGTCCCTAGTTACCGCTGCCCCCTAGTTCCAAGGTCCCTAGTTACCGCTGCACCCTGGTTCCAAGGTCCCTAGTTACCACTACCCCCTGGTTCCAAGGTCCCTCTGCCCCCTGGTTCTAATGTCCCTAGTTACTGCTGCCCCTGGTTCCAAGGTCCCTAGTTCCCGCTGCCCCCTGGTTCCAAGGTCCCTAGTTACCGCTGCCCCCTGGTTCCAAGGTCCCTAGTCACCACTGCCCCCTGGTTCCAAGGTCCCTACTTCCCGCTGCCCCCTGGTTCCAAGGTCCCTAGTTCCCGCAGGTCCCTAGTTCCAAGGTTCTTAGTTACCACTCCCCCTGGTTCCAAGTTCCCAGGTCCTTAGTTACCCTTGTTATGGCTGGCCCCTGGTTTTAGCTTCCCTATTTACAGCTGGGCCCTGGTCCTGGTCTCTTGACAGATGCTCTGAAACTAGATTAGCTACTTATAGGGAGTAACACTATTTACACACAACTTGAAGACAACCACACAACTAACTCCTGTCCAGCAGGGTTTTCACAAGTAATCAACACTCAATTGAACAAGGGAGTGCGGGAAGTGACTGTTTGGCGATATAATAGCTGCTGCTTAAGGTGCAAACACTTAATGAGACAAACAGAGAGGCACAATGGTGAACACTGACCTTTCTGAGAACTGTCTTTGTCTCACTGTAAAGCCTCCAACCCTGAATAGATACAAGGACATAGTAACATGACGCAGGGGGCCTCTAATAACGATGCAATATCCTTATGGGCCAATAACGCATTAACCCTTTAGGGGCCGTTAATGCATCATGCCCATTGGTCATCATGATGCATCAATGAAGTGCTGGTGAGACTGCTCGCCAGCACTTCATTGGAACATCATGCCCACCCTCCGGGAGTATATGTATTTACCCCGTAGGGTCGGCATGATGCTCCAATCAAGTGCTGGCAGGCAGTCACGCCAGCACTTCATTGGAGCATCATGACAACCAATGGGCATGATGCATTAATGCATCAGCGGCCCTTAAAGGGTTAAGGGAACATTCCCATTGGTCATCACAATACACCAATGCAGTGCTGGTGAGAATACCTCCCAAAGCTACATTCATGCAGCATACCTTCCCTTAGTGTCACAGGTACATCATGCCAACTGTCCCGCAGTGTGTCAACTTTGTAGGATCGGCATGATGCATGACGGGTAGCTCGGATAAATTACTCGCCTGCGCTGGATTAGTGCATCATGATGACATGGAGTATGATGCCCTGAGGCATCATGTCATCAAACAGTTTTTCACTAATTTCTCTGCACGGCCAAGACAACGGACAACTACTTCTTTCAATTTCACAGGAAAGGCGGTCATGCAAACTTCATCGATATATATTTAGATGTTTTCTTTACAACTATACAAACCCTCTTTACACTACATTATTTTCTAAATCAAATGGGAAAGATATTCTAAATTATGTCTTAATTCTAAATTTCCCCACTTGAGAAAATATATGAGGGTGATTTGGCCTGTCACTTGAACTAGTGCAGTGAGGGAACTGATGTTACTTTTATCAAATAGGGACAACAAATTATTAACACGTTATCAAATAGGGGCTCAATTATGTGGATGACTGTCATGCATACATTGGACAAGAATTTAACATGGTTTTTAAAACTAGAACAGGTGAAAGTCAATGGAAAACATGCTGTGTTGGTGAATTTAGGCCACTATGTACAACAACTACAGTACTGCCTCTGTATATGTTAACCCTTAAAGGGCCGCTGATGTCGGAGTGCATCATGCCCATTGGCCGTCATGATGCACCAATGAAGTGCTGGCGAGGCTGCTCACCAGCACTTCATTGAACCATCATGCCGACCCTACTGGGTTGATACATAAACTCCCGGAGGATTGGCATGATGCTCTAGCGAAGTGCTGGTGAGCAGTCTTGCCAGCACTTCATTGGTGCATCATGATGACCAATGGGCATGATGCATTAATGCTCTTAAAGGGTTAAAAAGCCTTTCAAAATGACTTTATCTATGATCTATTCTTTCAAAACCTCAGTTATAAGCTGAATGTGAGTTTTGGGGAATAATTCACCTCATATGAAATAATATGTTACAGAAATTAAAATCGGCTTATGGGTGAGGTTTTGGGGTGTGTGACTACGGTTCGTGACTACATCGGAGGGTTGCTGCTAGGATGTACTTACTATTTCCTGAGAGCACAGATAAGGTTTATACACTGTACAATTTATGTTTCTATCACACACAAAACTTGTTAATATTTAATGGTAAAATAGTGCATGATGCATCATACCCATTGGTGGTTACAATGCATGAATGCAGCCCTGGCGAGCACCAGGGCTACATTCATGCATCATGTCAACCCTACGGTGTAGATACCGTACCGTCGTGTTCAAGCGCCCCGGCGGTTTTTGATTTGGTGGCTTCATTTCCCCGGCGCTTATACAAGACAGGCGCTTATTCAAACTCTATTTTCAGTGCTTAAGTAACATTTCATTACCCCTGTACCCCCGACGCTTATTTGAGACAGGCGCTCATTCAAACACCGGCGCTTAATCACGACGGTACGGTAGACGTGGAGGGTCGGCATAAATCAGGAATGAAGTGCTAGCGAGCGGACTCCTCAGCACACCATCACTGCCATCGTATGGTAGATAAAGGATTTGATGCATAAATGCATTATCGGCCCTGAAAGGGTTAATTCATATCTCAAACTTTTCAGCTTTAAATCATGCCTATTGCCAGTGCTATTTATTAATTATTTAAAATAAACCTCCGCTTTACATCTTTTGAAATGCACCCTTAGGATTGCAAAGTATTTTGTAGAATTATGGTAAATGGAATATTTGCATTGGCATGTCTTCAAATGTATCATGCCACCTGACAGGGTTGATACTCCAGCGAAGGGTCGTCATGATGCACCAATGCAGTGGAGCACTGCACTAGTGCATCATGACGACCAAGGACCACGGACCAGGAGGCACGCGCCAGAGGGTCAAAAGCTGGTTACCGTATTCAATCTAATACGCGCCCAGGGCGCTCGAAAAAAATATTTTTATGGTAGTTCAAAAATTATTTATATGTTAGTTCAAAAATTGTGAAAATTGGGCGTTTTTCTAGTCTGAATAAGGCTCCAAAAAGGGGGGGGGGCACTTATTATGTTGAATACAGAGGGTGGGGTAATATCTCTATGTCCTGGTCTCTATGTCTCAACGAGGTACATGTAATCAGTCAGGTATGGGACTAGGTTTTAAAGAAAGTTCCAAGAGGGTGCTGATTAAATTCCTCTTCCAAGTGGTATTTGAGAGCAATTTTATGGGATGAGGAGCCTCAAACATCTAAGACCTCCCCCCCCCCCCGCCCCCCATTAAGGTTGAAATATTTTCTCAGTGGATCTGTGCAAATCACAAAAATGACCTGTTTAACCTTCAAATTTCCGGACATTTCCTGAAAAACCGTATCCATGATCAGTGCATCATGCCCCTTGGTCCTCATGATGCTCCAACAAGGTGCTGGCAAACTGGGAGCAATTCACTGGGGCATCAAGCAACCATCTCATCTACGACAGATTCCAGTGATGCCACTCACTGACCACTGAACATTGAGAAATCATCCTAATTTTCTTAAGTCTCAATATAATAGAAAATGCCTAGAGAAATTACAACCAAAAATTTGGAATTCCTAAAAAGGTAGAAAAGGTTGCATCTCTGGACAGAAGCAGTGTGAATTTTAGACCAATGAGATAAAACTCTCCATTTACTGCTGAATTCTTAGGGTGAAACTGGTACCCACCATGACAGCTGTTATTAGTGCTTACCTCACCAGTACCAGATAAAGTAATGGCGCTGTACAATAGGGGTCCCGCTAACCAGTTATATATATAGAGCGCGGGTACTTACTTGATGGGGTGGAAGGCCTTTTTACTTCGGTCAGACTGGGACTGTTCAACCTTTATTATCTGGGACGGAGACTCGCTCTGCAATATTAAACAAACATATGAACAAATCTAGATATTTCAATCAGAATTAATTATTTTTCTTCGATAACCTGTATTTCCCTTTAAAAAATTTTGAAAATTTATTTCTGCATTTTTGCTGAACCAGGAAGCGTTATTTCAATTTGGAATAGTTTGAAATACATTAATTCATCGCCATTTCATATATCAGTCATTTCTTATGAGTCCTATCCCTGGAAATATCACCCAATCCATAAAATGTTGACTGCAGAGGTGGATGAAGCATATCTCCATTTTTCCTATTCCATTACTATATTGATCTAATTTGAGATGCAAAGTTTTAGCTTTTTGTCCAATTTATTATGAATCCTTGGCAAATTTTTTTGGGGGGCCCAGACATACTCAGGCCCCCCTCCTTTGGGATTTAGGGGGCCAAGCCCCCCCCCCCTTTCCTACGCCCCTGTGACCAGCTCTTGACTCTTTACCTTGATGCCATTAAAGTGCACGTAGAAGCTGTCTATTTTCTGGGTGCTGCCCTCAGGTGTCTTGACGTACTTAGGGTCCCCGGGCAGCCCGATGTGAACGGTCACTTGGAAGTGGTTCTTCTTCTGGCACACAAACGCGTCGTCGGGTACCGAGAAGTTGAACCCCTTGTCTGAGTCCACACGGTAACTCAAACCCGGCCTGTAATGTATGACAATTGTATGGTGTAATTCAATGGCAGCTGACTTTGTTAACTCATTTAGACATTATGAGACATGAATGAAATATTAGCAATGTATCTTATTGTCTCGCCTATAATAAGGCTTACCGATTTTGACGTAATAAGAGCCCACTCCCTTATAAGCGATCTTAGTGTGTGCATTGTTTTTTTCAGACTAGAAAAAGGCCAAATTTTCACAATTAAACCCAGTTCAACTCTTAGGTACTGGCTTGCTTTATATTTAATTTCCTAGAAGCCCTGGGCACTTCTAGCATTTAATGCCATTCTTCAAGGAAATTCTCACTGTGAGCTGAGGGAAAAGACACTTTAATATGAGAAAAGCACTACTTTAGATATCAGACGGATGAATGAGTGTCGGCATGTACATAGGTGTACCATATACTGAGGGGTATGAGAGGATGAGATAAAGAACTATTATTTTAGATAAATTAAATTAGCCCAGAATTTAAAAAGATGTAAAATGATCTGAAATCTGTGACTGATACTGATATGATACCTGGAAATAAATGGTTTGAGTAACACTTACAGGTCCTTGAAGTTGGCGTCGAGTACGGAGGCCCACTTGGTGGGTTGGTAGGTTTGCCACTTTATGACCTGGTACGTGGAGTCTAGGAACATACCACCCGGGTCAGTGCTCATGTCGTACGAGTAGTCGTCATCCATGCCATCAGGCGGCATCACACCCTGCGCACCTACACAGGACAAAAATATTTTGAATTTTCAGGTTTTCATCAGGGGAATAATAAAAACAAGCTTCATTGTTAGGCACACAATTTTCCAGCTGAGGGAATGAACTTTGAATCGGATGAATGTGATATGTAGATTTAACTGAATGGAGAATGTTATCTACTACCCCTATAGATTTGATTGAACTAGAAAAAATGGAGATTACACTAGATGTAGTCCAATAAAACAGTAACCCAGAATGAATACTTTGGACCTCAACAAAAAATCCAGAATAAAGCCTCACAAGATAACCCTCAATGGTGACCAATTTAAGTCTACCACTAAAATTGATTTTGAGTAATTATTACCAGATCACTTCAGACCATTATAGACAGATACACATGTATCATAATCCATTGATTATATGATAACAAAATCAACAACCTACTGTAAAACCCCGGTCATGAGCCGGATTTTTTTCCCCTAATTTGGGCCAAAACCGGCTTCTAAATTTCCCCCAAACTCTACCCCCGGCTTATGACCGGGGTTTTAATACAATAGATTAAAGAGAAAATTGGGAAAATTTGGCCCTAAATTCGGCTTATAAGATTTCCCTGAACTCACCCCCCGGCTTATGACCGGGGCCGGCTTATGACCGGGGTTTTACGGTAGTAGGGCCGTGAGATAAAAGGTAGAGAGCTATCGCATGTTGGTATGCGATACAGGCTTTAAACTATGGCAGGGCTCGACAAATCCCTGTGTCCAGTACCCCAGACACAAAAATATTTCTCTGGACACAATTCATTGCCCAGTAGACACAACTGCAAAGCCAGCCTTGTACCCTGAACCAAAGGGCTGGACACATAACATTTACCTGCTGAACACAACTTTGATTTTCAATTGTGTCCAGCAGACACACTGGTTTCAAACCAATTTGTCGACCCCTGTATGGGACCATCAGTTATATCATGTAATAATACCGGGTCAGTCGTAAACTCACGTTGTGTGAAGTCGCACTCGTTTGGCTCCTGTTTGATAGTACCTAGTACAGTCCCGGGTATACCTGCTAACATTCCTGGTGTTAGTGTCCCAGGGGTCAGTGTACTGGGCGGAGAGTCCGGGTACTTGCGCTTCTTACTCGGGTGTGGTCCCGCATTGTTCATACTACTGTTCATACTGAAAATAACAAGGAAGGAAAGTGTAGTAGGCAGGGTCAAGGGTTGCTGTCAGATTTGATTAAAACTTAAAAGTGTCAAATTCAGGGTTCCCATTATTTATCGCAGTTTTAAATTAATTTCAAGTGACTTTTACCTGACAATTTACTGACTGAGAAGCAGAGGTTGCTAAATTTTTTATCTATTCTCGTGCAAGGTAGTGCAAAAAATAGAATTTTGCACATCCACACAAATCTTATCATCCCCTGTTATTAGATAATTTTTGAATTAGTAAAGATGTTGTTTTTTTCTGACTTTTAACTGCCTTTTTCTAAAACCATCATTTCAACTGACTTAGATAGTCTTTAAATAAGGATCACTTTAACTGACATTTAACTGAACAGTGGGGACACAGGTTTTATGTCAAGGTGAATATCGAGGCCCCATTGACAATGCACTAGCCTCCCGTATTGAACCCCTGCGTTAAATAACCAGCGCCAAATCTGCACGATGACGTTATATACCCACCGCGCATGCGCAACCTTTTTGAAACGTAAACATTCAAAATGGCGGCGGTCAGCATTGCGCATTGGTGGTTGGTGAATAAGGGTTTAATTTCAATCTTATTGATGAAATATCGATTAATTATCCACCCAAACACCTTGACATAAATGTAAAGATGAACTCTGAGCAGTTTGAGCTTTCTGTTTCTTCACTCGCATGTCCGGCCCGCTCCACACTCGGCCTACCGGCCTCGTGCGGAACAGGCCGGACACGCTCGTGAAGAAACGGTCAGCTCAAACTGCTCATCGTTCACCTTTACCATTTTATTACACTTTAAGGGCCGCTAATGTATCAGTGCACCATGCTCATTGGTCATCATGATACATGAATGTCGCTTACCTGAACTGTGCAGCAGGCATCATTTGCTGCTGTGCGAGTTGTCCCATGGAGACGGCCGGTAACGCCTGCTGCTGCTGTGGGGGCGCCGCGGGCTGCGGCTGGGGCGGGTGATTTAACTTGGGCGGCTCGCCATTACTGTACTGGGGGTACTGGGCCTTCTGCATCTGCTGTTGTTGTTGTTGTTGTTGATGTTGCTGTTGGTGTTGTTGGTGGATGTCGGGAGTCGGGAGGCCGGGTGGCGAGTGATGGTGAGGGGGTGAGAGGTGGGTCGGTGCTCCCGGGTGTACCATGGGGCCACCCGTGTACGACAACTGTGGTAGTGTGGTCATACTGCCCACTATACTGGCCTTCACGTCTGGAAAATACATAATAATGTAGAATATTTAGTATTGTTATTTTATTGTAAAAACCGAGAGATGAATTTCCAATGGGCGCAGCCATTATTGAAGCTGGTTACCAGCGACTTATCACAGATAACAGTTATCAGATGGGTACCATTTGCCCCCTACGAATTCCGCAGTGAAATGGGGGGGGGGGTATTATTTCATTGGTCTATAATACATCCTACTACTTTTCTATAGGAATACCGATTTCCATGCATCATATAGTGTTTTACTGTGGAGGTGGAAGGTGGGTGGGTTGTTGAACTGGGAGTCAGTGTCATAAAAGTCTTCATTACCATAAAAACAACACATTCCATGTCCTCCATTACATGTAAATTAATTTTATAGCTTGAGACCTGAGGCAATGCAAAGTGCACTCATAGGTCAATATGAGGTCTGAGAACATTGTTCCAAGTTTTTGCCCCGGCCGCTGCTGCCACATAACCCTGCACACAAATTAAATATATAGCGGTATAGTCCATTTCAGAGATCTTTGGTGAAGTCAAGGTGCTACTTATATGTGGTGTTTTAAATGTATAGTACGGAATGGCATTAATGCATCATGCCCATTGGTTGGCACCAATAAGGTGCCGGTATGTATGCTCGCCATAACTACCGTAATCTCCCGCGTATAAGACGCACCTCACATATAAGACGCACCCTGAGTTGAAGAAAAACATGTAAGGGGAGAATTTTTGAAGGTTTAGTACTGTTCTATAGTAAAAATACCTCGCCTATAAGACGCACCCAGACTTTGGGATGGATGTACAAGGTGCTGGGAGCTTCTGATTCATGTATAAGACGCGTCTTATATGCGGGAGTTTACGGTATATTGGTGCTCAGACTGCATCATGCAGACCCTCCAAAAGTGTATCAACCCCTTAGGCCACACCAAAAAAACAAGTTGGTCTACGGATTTCCCTCTCCTTATTTCCGGAAATACAAATTTCTTTGAAAAAGATCTCGTCTAGGGATTTCGCTCGCTTCACTTTCTACAAGTTCTCTTTTTTTTTTAAATAATTTTTTTCGCTCGCCTCACTTTTCCAGCAAGGAATCCATAGGACATCAAAAAATTCTTTAAAAGAAAAAGAATTTCGCTCGCTCGCACCATTTTTTCAAAACCAGAATCGTTAGACCAACTTATTTTTTTGGTGTGGCCTTGTTATGTCGACAGGCAAGCAGAAAGGTACCTCTGCATGGGGTAGCATGGATGAATCATACTGCTTGTCTGCTCATACTTCACTCCGTGCCTCTACTTTTATCAACATCATCCTTTTTTCTACAAAAGACCCTAAAGTATTTTCAATGAGTGTCTTTGGGTATTTTCTTCCGCTATCGATTTAATCGTCTCTTTCTATATCAGATATGATGTAGCATTGTTGCACAATACAAAGGACATCACACATATTTCATGATGTTATCCTACACAAGTCAAGCTCTGCAGCTCTTCCTGATGGATTGCTTTATACACTGAAAGCCTGAGGAAGTATATATCGCTATTGGGCAGTGTCCAAAAACACCCTTGTGTCCACACTCAGCAATATCCTTTTAATTCCCTGTAATTGTCTTCTCTCTTTTTTTTTTTTAAATCATGGCCTGAATTCCACCTGTCCATCCCTACCCCAGCACACAGCTCCCTACCCCCCCCCCTCCCCTAACCTGACTACATGTATGGTCGTCCTCCACTGCACATAAACTTATGTCTCTGCCTGAGGCAGCCCAGTTTTACAACCTACCTACTGCCCTGGGACCTCGTCCCTACCTCAGGGATGAAAGTGACCGAGGCCAAAATCCCTGAAATACTCGATAAGAACCCACCTAGATATTGATTTTATACATGAAAGTATAGGGCTTAGGGACTTGAAAATCCATGAAATCAGATAAATCTCTGAAGACAATCCTGCTATCAGCTACCCTGATAATTCACCGCTACCTTGGGAACTCACTGCTACCTGGTGCCCTGGGAACTCATGTCTACCTGCTGCCCTAAGAATTCACCGCTACCCTGGGAACTCACGTCTACCTGCTGCCCTTGGAACTCACTGCTACCTGCTGCCCTAAGAATTCACTGCTACCTGCTGCCCTGGGAACTCACTGCTACCTGCTGCCCTGGGAACACACTATCTGATGCCCTGAGAATTCACCGCAACCTGCTGCCCTGGGAACTCACTGCTACCTGCTGCCCTGGGAACTCACTGCTACCTGGTGCCCTGGGAACTCACTGCTACCTGCTGCCCTAAGAATTCACTGCTACCTGGTGCCCTGGGAACTCACTGCTACCTGCTGCCCTGGGAACTCACTGCTACCTGCTGCCCTTGGAACTCACTGCTACCTGCTGCCCTAAGAATTCACTGCTACCTGCTGCCCTGGGAACTCACTGCTACCTGCTGCCCTAAGAATTCACTGCTACCTGCTGCCCTGGGAACTCACTGCTACCTGCTGCCCTTGGAACTCACTGCTACCTGCTGCCCTTGGAATTCACTGCTACCTGCTGCCCTAAGAATTCACTGCTACCTGCTGCCCTGGGAACACACTGCTACCTGCTGCCCTTGGAAGTCACTGCTACCTGCTGCCCTTGGAATTCACTGCTACCTGCTGCCCTAAGAATTCACTGCTACCTGCTGCCCTGGGAACACACTGCTACCTGCTGCCCTGGGAACACACTACCTGATGCCCTGAGAATTCACCCCTACCTGCTGCCCTGGGAACTCTCTGCTACCTGCTGCCCTGGGAACACACTGCTACCTGCTACCCTGAATATTCACTGCTACCTGCTGCCCTGGAAACACACTGCTACCAGCTGCCCTGGGAACTCACTGCTACCTGCTGCCCTAAGAATTCACTGCTACCTGCTGCCCTGGGAACTCACTGCTACCTGCTGCCCTGGGAACTCACTGCTACCTGCTGCCCTAAGAATTCACTGCTACCTGCTGCCCTAAGAATTCACTGCTACCTGCTGCCCTAAGAATTCACTGCTACCTGCTGCCCTGGGAACACACTATCTGATGCCCTGAGAATTCACCACTACCTGCTGCCCTGGGAACTCACTGCTACCTGCTGCCCTTGGAATTCACTGCTACCTGCTGCCCTAAGAATTCACTGCTACCTGCTGCCCTGGGAACACACTACCTGATGCCCTGAGAATTCACCGCTACCTGCTGCCCTGGGAAATCTCTGCTACCTGCTGCCCTGGGAACTCACTGCTACCTGCTACCCTGAATATTCACTGCTACCTGCTGCCCTGGGAACCCATTTCTACCTCTGCTCACAGGCAGAATTCCGTGCTATCTGTTCTAATCAACTTAGAAGTATGACTTTAAGGGTGTTTTTGATCAGTGCAGAGTGGAGACTAGTAGAGCCTCTACTGCCTCTCTCGCTGCTGACTCCCTGATAATGTGACGACCGTTTCCCATCCCACACACCGACCTTGTTAATTAGACATTGGTGCAGAACGTTAACCCCATGGCCACAGGCTACATAGAGGGGTGTCCGCCCACCCAACACACCATACATATTAACTACCACTCTGTACACCTGTTTCTTCTAGATAGCTCACCTCTATGGTAACAGTGATCAGTGCATTTTTAATAAAACATTCATTGTCTGGATATCTTTTTTTTTAATTCTGACCAGAATATTACTAGCAGAATATTATTTGTACACAGAAAACCAGGGCCACTGTCTGTTAAAAATCGATCACCTTCATTCAACATTGAGTGTGACATGTGGCAATGACCTTGACCTTGCTGGGGGGCAAGAAGGGGGTCGATCTTGATGACCTTTATATTTGACCTTTGAAATGGTCAGAATGACCTCTAAGATGGACATTGACATTACCTGGAGGGCGTCATGGGCATAAAACTGACATTGATCTACCCTTGGGTAGTGCTCAAGACGACCTTGGTGACGACCTTGACCTTGGCCACGGGGCATGGAGGGTATACTGTAATTAGTGCTTTTTTTTCTATTTTTATACTGACAGCTGTAGATGGTTACTTTCCCTCCCAGAATGCACTGCTGCAGGCAGACAGGTGGTTGGGCCCAATCAGAGAGCAGGACAGTGGTCACATGGTATAGTCTGTTAGACTGCCCTCCACCCTTTGTGCTTCTGATTGTGGAGGGGAATAACAGCTTTATTACTTGGAGATCAGAAAGACTATTCTTGAGAAGGCATAAGGCCTACAACTAAAGAATGTAGGGACATATGGGCTGACTACCTTCAGTGGCAGATCCAAGATATTGTAAAGGAGGGGCCACTGCCCTTGGGGAGGATTTCTTTGAATGGTTCTACCTAAAGCAGAATGGGGTGGTGTGCAATAAACCAATAAGTGCAAAGCTGCACATGGCAGTGTGGGCTGAAATTGCCTGAAAAGTACACATACTTATGCCTATACCTGGAGAGTGAAGGGGTGGAGAGTGTAGGTCATACCCCTTAGGACTGACCACCCATATGTCCTCATGTAGGAGGTGGTGCTCGGTGAGGTGGTGCTCGGTATTGTGGTGGTGGTGGGGGTGGTGGTGCGGTAGGCAGTGGTGCATCGGTTCCTCCAGGTTTCTCCCCACATCCCGCGTGGTCGGGCACAGGGCAAATGCCTGCATCATGGACGAGGGGAGTATCTCCCGAGTCTTTGTCGAATGCTTACTGAGTATGGCTCAAAGGCTGCATCCTGTATCGAGTGCTTAGTGAGTGTAGCTCGAGGTCTGCATCCTGGACGAGGGAGTATTTCCCGAGTCTTTATCGAATAATTACTGGGTGTGGCTCAAAGACGGCAAACTGTAACGAGTGCTTAGTGAGTTTAGCTCGAGAGCTGCATCCTGGACGTGGGAGTATTTCCCGAGTCTTTATCGAATAATTACTGGGTGTGGCTCAAAGGCTGCATCCTGTATCGAGTGCTTAGTGAGTGTAGCTTGAGAGCTGCATCCTGGACGTGGCAGTATTTCCCGAGTGTTTGTTGAGTAATTACTGAATGAGGCTGTAGGGTTGTATACTGTGCGAGGGAGTAATTTCTGAATGTGTATCGAGTGTTTAGTGAGTGAGGCCGGAACCCAAGTGACTCCTCGGTAAAGCCAATTGAGGTTTATGTGCCCATATGCAACTTGTTAATGCAGTACTAAACCAGAGTCGTCTATGTGTCCAGGGCTCATTGCGCCTTATGGTTTCCAAACTCAGGATCTGGGGTATACTGATATCTAACAGTATAGGACACTACTAAACCCACTATTTCTATGCCTCAGAAGACCCAACTTATTTCTTGACAAACTTACAGTGGTGTGGCTTATAAGCATGTGCGGTGCACTTTATGTGTGGCACTCTATGGTAGCGGCCACATGTCTGTCCGCCTACAATGGACCTTATGGGGCACTTCTTCCTCTACAGCTGCTGTCAATGTGCCTGACAGCTGCAAAGCTCTCAACAACTGTCAACTCCACTACCCATTATCTCACACTCACTGTCTGTCAACAACAACTACACACATCATGCAGGGATGTCATTTCATTTTGGCCAATGTGTGAGAACTTTGATCAGACAGCATGGTTGTCACTCATTTAGTGCTTCGTAGCCTCAAAATATCAAAGACACCCCCGCCCCATAATTGTTATAAAGTTTGTCATTGGATCTGTGCAAATCACGAGGGGCAACTTTTTTACCCTTAAGTGTAGGAAATCCTACAGATGTTGGAGATATTATGTGTAAACTAGGTCGGGCCCTTTACCTCATCACAGTCTCATCCCAATGATCTGGTTCTTCACATCAATGATGCAAGTCAAAACTTAAGATCACTTAATGCAGGTCTGATTCTTGTAAGGGATTGGGCTATGGATGACTATTGGATTACTATGTTGATGTGTGCCTTAGTATTTCTAGCATGCCAGCTTCTCTTTACATCACTGATTTGGTGATAGATCATCTTCCTTATTGTCTTTTTAAACTTTTGTAGCCTGACAAATTCTGCACTCCCTAGCTGCAGTCTTATTGTCTTCCAATTTGTGGAGATTGAATACCACGTGGCATTGCTTCCCATCATATGTACACCCTAAACTTTATGGCATCAATTTTCTCTAATAGTCCCTGTATAAACACGAAAATCCCTGAAATGGTCCAAAATCCGCCCAAAGACCTGGATGTTTATAACAATGTATAGGGCCTTTCAACTTCAGAATCCCTGTAATCAGGGGAATCTTTCATCTTGATCTCCACATAGATTGTTACAAGTCTGTTAGTGTAGCAGAAGTTATGAATATGTCCTTATATTGATGTCCCCAGATGCTGCTTCCCAATGCACCAATCAGCTGTAGGCTCTCAAATATCAATGTCCAACAGCAGAGACTTTGGTTGACAAAGAGTAGGCAATCCTGGACAGCCTACAGCAGGAAACCAGCCTCATCTAGGACGGTCAATCCAGGGGAAAGGGCAGGAATTTCCTGCAAATGTGGTAAAACTGGCACCTCTGTATGTATTCCTGATGTCACTGCCTTAGTATGTGACAAACACCAACAATACTATGTTACTCGTTTTCTGGAAGAAATCTCCAGAAATTCCAGGGGAGAAAGAAAAAAATCATGGATAGCTGCTAGATGCAGAAGATTGGAATAGATGCTGCAGGTGCCGTGGTAGCATTAAAAGCCTATAATAACGTAAAGGCTCCAAGCAGAACTGGAGCTGGTTCCTGCAGCATGCACAGCTAAGAGCTGATAGGATGGGGGCCAGCTTGTCCCTGGAGGTAGGTGTTATCCAGGGATGGGGTACCCATCATGGTATGTCCTTCCAGTGTATTTTACCACATTTTGCAGAATCAGGGATGTTCAAAATGGTGGACCCAGTGGGTAAGGGTGTAGACTCCTATAATGGTATGTGTGTAGGTGTTACTAAGGTGACCAGTGTGTGGAGTGTGGTGTGCTGGTTCCTGGTGTGTGTGGGTGTGAGTGCGTAGAGTCATAGTACATCTACACATCACCAATACACACACACAGGCACACATACAATACAAGAGGTGTCTTCCTCTGTGTGTGTGTGTGTGGGGGGGGGGGGAGGGGACAGGGAAGGCAGCGCCTCCACCTGCCCATAGGACTGTATTCTATTTATTATTAAAGCTAGTTTAAGTACCTGAATGTTTAATACTTTTGATGGTCACACTGTATATCAGTGCTTCAATAATCAAGGACAAAACTTCCTGTTGTCAAACTCCTAAAGCGACAAATACCATGGAAGAACTGTAGATGGTAGAAAGAGGACAGCGGTATCAAACAGCAGCGTCTCTTTGTCACAAGGGTCAATATGGCCGCCTACATCATGTGACCAGTTATTGCTCTTTGATATCTAGGCATTGGTGCCTGTGGGAAAGTAAGGGAAGAGGGACAGTGTATGTGTATGTGGGGGGGGGACCCTGGGAGACCCCCCAGGGCTGGCCGTGCATGGCACCGGCCAGCCACTGCAGCCTGCCCGGGGGTGGGGGAGGAAAGTGTGTGTGTGTGTGTGTGTGGGGGGGGGGTCCACCGCAGTAAGGACCTAAGGGAGTGGTCATTATTTATCAACAGGGGGGGGGGGTGGTGGGTTTGAGGGGGGGCGTAAAATTTTCAGACCCCTCACGAGGGGGGGCTAAAAAAATTTTGACCCCTCTTGAGGGGGGGCTAAAAAAATTCACCCTCTTTTTAGCAAAAAAGCCCGCGCGCTACTATAGATGAAAGAGGGGCGCGAAAACTCTCCGTGCCTCTGGCGCAAGGGGGGGCGCAAAAAATTTTGACTGCCGTCGAGGGGGGGGGGGGCGTAAAAAAATTTCGCGCATCCACGCGAAAACCCACCCCCCCCCCCTGTTGATAGATAATGACCACTCCCTAATAGCTCTATGTACAGGTCCTTACTGGTCTATAGATAATGAACAGGTGCTAACTATGGCCCTTCTCCACAGGGGGAGTGGCCTACAAAAGCCAAAAAAAATTTAACCATTTTCTATACCTTTTCCTCCGAAATCATCATGATCCAATTCAAAGATCTTTACCTGAAATTTAGGAATTCCTGATTAACTAGGAAAAGTGCAATCTATGTAATCTGTGGTAATTTAATTATCCCACATACAAGGCACACTTCGAGTTCATAGCTGCAGAAACACCCGCAATGCCACAGCAGTAATCCTCAGATTCGCACCTTATATATGGGAGTTACCTGGTACTATGCTGCTGATTAGTGTCGAACCCCGGGCTGTCAGGCAAGGGGAAGAATATTGGGAATATACAGCGCTCAGTGCTAAATGAGAGTAAACTACATAGTGGAAACAAAGAGTGAAGTCCTTCAATTATACCCCATTAAAATGCAGTACACAGTTGACCCTTTAAGGACCGTAGAGTGTATTAATGTATCATGCCAGCACTTCTTTGGTGGATCATGCCGACCAAGGATCAGTGAAATCGAGCCATCATGCAGCCCCTTAAAAGGTCAAACCACTGAAAACGAGTGTTGAAGCGATTGAACTCGCAAGTAACTTGGAAAGTACAGGTCTGGCCATTTTGGCACTATAGTGACAGCAATGCGGAACACTTACCAACAATTATATAGAGCTGTAGTAGTTGTTAATATTGAGAAATATCCCAAACAAAGAAGAAGCGTACTCCATACGTATTGTGCACCCGCCATTTTGGATTTTGCCGTAAACTGGCTAGTTATGTCGTCCTATCCGTAACAAATTTTCTCAAATCATTTCAAATCATTGTTATTAGGCCTGTTTTTACATGGATCCATCTTCTTCTTCGTAAACTATAATATATTATTATGATTTCTTTAATATCCGCCATGTTTGTATCAAAGTGACACGCACTCGCAATGTCGTAAAAGTTTAACCACTCGGACGGTTTTTGGCAAAAACATTCCGAGACGAACGCAAATCGTTTTTAATTGACAATTATGCTACTAGAATGATTTTATCGTTATGTTTTTAAATAAGAAACATAGAGAAAGGTCCAATATAACCATAGACGGAAAAATAACATGCAATATATGATTTTGTATTCAAAGTTCATCATGTACCGGTATATGACACCCGATACACCCGGAGCTGACACCTCCACAGAAAAGCATTTAAGGCACAAATCGTCTTGCATCCATTTTGAGAAGACATACTTTTTGAAACCTTAATGTCAGAAAGATAAGGACCAGATACCAGGTAACAATTACACCTCAAGGATCCTGAATTTGTACACTATCTCATGACACATTTCATTTTCTCTCATATTTTAGCATTTTGATGTTATATGAGGGCAAAGAACAGTCCCATCCATTTAGAGTTCTTAATTTTCGCCATGGCCCCCACCTGTCTCGGAAAACTTGGATCAACGAGCACATAATGCAATCCCTAATAGCTATAAAATTTTATTATGTTCACTATTTTTATTGTGTCATTTTTTTTTTATCTCTATTTTTATTTGTTAGTCACCCACAGGTATAAAAGGCCATGGGTATATTAGTGGGACGACTAGGACGCCCCCTGTGGCTTTATTAGGTACTACAGAGTTTATGACACAAGGTGGAGTGTGATCCATGGGAAGCATGCATATCCCGGACCATAGGGCAGTGGAGGCTGCTGGTTACAGTGGAGACTGCCACTATGGCTGCATTGCCCCTGCATATGAAGTTACCACTGGGGTACCACTGTCTTTTACCTCTATCCCTGCAGTTATTTCTCAGCATCTCACTGCAATCTCACTGAATATTTCCTGAACCACTGCTACATCACTCCATCTGTCACTGCAGATTCAGTGATCCACTGTGCACTTACTGCAATATGTCTGAGGCTCTCTGCCACCACTGCCATGTATGTAACATACAGTAGGCAGACAGTGACACAGATCCCCTCCCCCCCTCCATTTTAGTCTTTTCCTTACTAAACTGTATTTACTTTCTATTTATCAGCAAACAGTATTCTGTATAGTTTGGCTGAATGATCTCTCAGTTCCCGTATCCAATAATGTATAGCTTCCCATTGTAGGATAATTCAGATAAATAGATGAAGATGATTCTTTTTTATTATTCACATTTTGCTGTCATCTGTTTACAGTCAGAGGTTTGGTGTCAGCAAAATGATTAGTGCACTGCTATAGTGTGTTTGATGACTGTAAAGTGTTGGTGTATTTGACCATGCCTCAACATCAAGATAGCCTATTTCCACATTTGTAGGATGTAAAGACACCTCCCTAGTAGGCAGGGGATGTAGCTGAGCGGTCTAAGGCGCCAGGGCAGTAATCAGGAGGTACCAAGTTCAAGTCCCCACAGGGGCAGGGAAGATGCTACATCCAGTAGTAGTGGTTACACTAGTAACACAGTCAACTATTTTGTCACTCCCTCTGCATTTATCAGTCACCCTGCAGTGGGCCCCCTGCCTACACACTGCAGCAGTAGGCTGCTTTATCACTGCTACCTCATTTGCATATTTCGGACAGGCTGTTTCATGACTGCTCTTTCACTGCCCATACAGTGCTGAGGCACTGCAATGTGGCTTCTTTAAACTATGGCCTGAATGCAGTAAGGGATGAGTTACCAACTGGGGAATGACTTCGTGATCACTGTAGTATCACTGTACACTACACTGTTTCACCACTCAGGGACCACTTCTGGGGCACACTCTTTCTTCACTGGTAACACACTGTGTTCCCACTGGATCTTGTCCCGGGCATGTTTGCACTCACTTCCGACTTCTACAAAGTCCTCGCTCGCATACAAGGATCACGCCTTCACAGTTTTGCGATGGACTATGTAACTGTCAAAATGATTTGAATTTGTACAGGAACTCACACCAACATCAATTTCTCACCTTGCTCAGGACTAAATGTAAGAATTTCACTGCAGAAGGACAGCCTGATATCCATAAGTTTTAGAACATACACAAATAGAACAACACTATTGCGGAAGTGCACCCGACCTAATCTATGTGTTATTCAGTGTGCGTATGAAGATTCACCCAGATCGGCGAACAAGGTGGCAGCCAATAGAAGAGCCAGATATTCCTGTATTAGAAACTCGAAGCTCAGGAGCTTGGCACCGCTAGGTACGATGGTGTAGGTGAATGTGATCATATCGATCAGTGAGATGAGGAAGGAAAGTAGGCTGATAAGGAGACATACACTGACACTTCGCAGATTATAAGGCACGACTTAAGCCTTATATATAAGCATAGACTTTTGCTGTGCCACATGGAATCTGACTGAAGCCAGGGATTGTATCATCTCCAGTCTCGCCCGGGCGCCATTCTCGTCTCTCTCGTGTTTGGGTATTGTGGGTCCCCATTTAGTGGGGAATATTACTACGCACCGTACCTGCCAACCTTTCACCACTACAGCAAATAGCGGCTAGAACTACTTTTACCAAGTATCCCTAGCTGCCAGCGACGGCTCAAGCAAGTGGTTGAGGTGGGGCCAGCTTGGTATCACCCCCATAGCAAGAATCGGTCGGTATGACACATGAAGGCGAGTAACTCGCGAGAACTGCATTCATACATCATGACGGCCAGTGAGCGTGACAGATAAATGCACTTACAGGTTGAAGGACTAACTTTTCATTATGCCTCGGGCAGCCTCCTTACAATAAGATATATAACATCACTACTGGAAATCGTCTAGTATAAGCCGCACCCCTGACTTTGGGAGAAAATATAAGCCTTAGCCAAGGCTTAAACATTGGCAGTTCAGTACTGTTTTATAGTGTAAAATACCCTCGAATAAGCTGCACACTGACGCTCGTTTGTTCCTTTTAAGTCACATTTTTATTTGGGTTCTGGTACTAGCTGCAGCTTATTTGAAAGAATTTACAATACCACCCCCCTCCCTCCCTTCCCTGCCATCCCTACACCTGTTGTGTTGTGGCAGCATGTACCTGGTACCACATACAGCAATAACACAAGCTGAATGCCTTTGTGATGTCTCCTCCTTCTCCTATAGAGTCCTATAAAGCCTTCAGCCATCTTGGATGCTGCTTGGATGTGCACTGGTAAAGGCTTCTGAGCATCACTCATACCGTAAAACCCTGCCTACCGTAAAACCCCGCCTATAAGTCGATTTTTTAAAAACATTTTTTTCTTGTATAAGTCGATTTTTTTTATCGCAAGTTGGGGGGGGGGTACCTATGCCACATAAACAGGGGGATGGGTCTATAATTTACCATAATGCATAAGGTGCGTCTTACCGGTAATTGCAAATAGGAAAACCTCACCTTTAAGTCGACCCCCCAACTTGAAAATTTTTCAACCCCTTCAATGAGTTATATTCATTTCTATTCGAAATAAAATATAATCCCTTGAAATTAGGTAAATGTTATAAAATATGTGTAACTCGTTAGTGAAAATTTCCATCTGCCCCTTGAATCACCCAATACTAAAGAAAATCACTGGAAAAATCTTAATTGATATAATTTTTTTCAAAACCTCACCTATAAGTCGACCCCCCAACTTGGAACTAAAAATTAAACTTATACAAAAAGAAAACAGCAAAAGGAAATTCGACTAAAAGGTAAGGTTTTACGGTATACACAAGGATGGAACCCTGGTACACCTTAAAGGATGAGGAAAGTAGAGGCTAAAATCTCCTTAACCCTTTAAGGGCCGCTGATGCATTTATGCATCATACCAATTTGGCGTCATGATGCATGAATGCAGCCCTGGTGAGTAATTTGCTAGGGCTATATTCATGCATCATGACGAAATTATGGGGTTGATACATACACTCCCAGAGGGTCGGCATGATGCTCCAATGAAGTGTTGGCGAGCAGTCTCATCAGCACTTCATTGGTGCATCATGACCACCAATGGGCATGATGCATTCCTGCATCAGCGGCCCTTACAGGGTTAAGTATCGGTGACAGGTGATTAACATTGAGGGCTCTATGACCACTCAGTGTGTCGTATACCGACTTTATTAGCACCACTCAGACCAATTAGAACAATGTTCACACCGTGAACGCTGGGAACGGGACATAGTAAAAACAAGAACACGGAACATGAATGTAATTAATGTACCGTAAAACCCCGGTCATAAGTCGGCCCGGTCATAAGCCAGGAGTAGGGTTTACAGAAAACTATAAGCTGGTTTTGGGGCCTAATTTAATTCTCTTTAATCTATAGTAAAAATGTCACAGGTGAAGGACTCAGTCCTAAGGAACAGGCTTCAATGTCAAATGTCAACTGTCAATTGACAAGTGGTCAGTGATAGTATGGAGCTACTGACATATTTTGATTAGTTACTGACAAATAGTGACTAAGTAGTGATATATTTTGGCTAATTGCTGACAAATGGTGACTAAGTACTGACATGTTTTAACTAAGTGCTGAAAAACAGTGACTATTACTGACATATTATGACTATTTGCTGACAAATAGTGACTAATTACTGATATATTTTGACTAATTGCGAACAAATAATGATTAGGCACTGACATTTTAACAAGACAGTGTAAGTTCAACACACATTTTTTACAGTGTAGGAATAACAAAGTACTGACATACCGGTACATTGACTTATTGCCGACAAAATGTGAGTAAATACTGACATATTGACTAATTGCTGCCAAATTGTGAGTAATTACTGACATATATTGACTAATATCTGATAAATTTTGAGTAATTACTGACATATATGGACTAAGTGTTGTTATATAACGACTAAGTACTGTCATATATTGACTGATTGCTGACAAATAGTGATTAAATACTGTCATATATTGACTAATTGCTGACAAATTGTGAGTAAATACTGATATATATTGACTATTTGCTGACAAATAGTGACTAATTGCTAATATATATTGAATAATTGCTGACAAATAGTGAGCAAATTCTAACATATATAGACTAATTGCTGACAAATAGTGAGCAATTACTAACATATATTGACTAAATACTGATAAAATGTAAGTAACTACTACCATGTATTGACTAATTGCTGACGAATAGTGAACAATTACTAACATATATTAACTAATTGCTGACAAATAGTCCATAGATACTGACATATTTTGACAAATACCAGTCAAGACAGGATGCACAATTGAATCAATGGCTATTTCTCTGTTATATATTGACTAATTGCTGACAGGTTATGAGTAAATAGTGTCATGTATTGATAATTATATATATATATATATATATATATATATATATATATATATATATATATATATATATATAGTGACTAAGTACTGACATATTTGATTAATTACTGACAAATAGTGAGTAATAACTAATATATATCGACTAATTGCTGATAAATGGCGAGTAACTACTGACATATATTGACTAATATCTGACAAATTGTGAGTAGTTACTGACATATGTAGGCTAAGTGTTGTTATGAAATTAAGCAAAATAAAATTTTGGACTGGGACAAATTTTTGTCAAAACCCCAAATAGGTGTCAGTAGTGTATAATTGCAAGCATATGAATTCTATAAGGGAGCAATGACACACATCTATATATATGGAAAAGTATGAAGATACTGGATAATTATGCTAATTATGCAAATAATATGCGCGGATATGGAATGTTCGGTATCAATCTAGGGTGTTTCGTCCCCCTAAAGAACATGCCCCCCTAAAAAATTTGTTTCGTAAAAGAATAAGCGAAATAATTTTTTTAACTAGCGGCCTTTTCGGCCTGGGCCGGTCCACCTGCGCCCTACCTCCTGCCAAAACCTATCTCTTTTAAGTGTCACCGGCGAAAAAGGGCAGGTTTGCGAAAGGAATAGATCGAAATATAGGCTTTTTTGGGACGCGGGGGCAGACGCCAGTCCAGGCACTGGCAGAGAGGTCCAAGAACTGGCAGTTTTACAAAATAAATCGTATCTCCCTTAATAATAGGAGTTTCCCATAGTGTGACCTATAGATAAAGGGTAGCTCGAGCTGGCGAACGTCATGGCGGTCTTTATTTTCAGATCTGCACAATGGGAACAAAGTTATCAATGTTTTAAAGCTATGACATCACAAAAATGGCCATAACTTTCCACCAAATCGTCGTAGGAAAAAAATTCAAACAACTATGGACTCCTCTGGAAAATCGTTTTTCTCTCGGAACCCTATTATCGCCCAACGATGTCTCTCTGTCTTCAGGCCATTTTGGCCTTTCCCCAGCATTTTTGGCCTCTACAGCGATGTTTTGAGGGTATTCATGAAAGAATGATACAGACCTGTTCTCGGACCACCAATATCGGACCACCAATGGGGCCACGCAGCAGGCGGTGTCATGATTTGTTCAAATCGAACAATTTCCTGCAATTTCTCGGCACCATGCGGCAAACAAGGACGAGTTGTGATAATAATCCATGTGTACTGCGACAATAAAGCAAGTTTCCGTTCAAATAACAACACATTTAGGCCAAAAACACTGACATCGGCAACAACAACATTTGCGCTGGTACCGCGGTCCTGCAGCGGTACCAGCGAAGTGGCTTCTGGCTGTGTTCGTAAACACCTGAAAGCCTGGTGGTCTACTACTCGTCGAATATGCGACAAAATGAATGAAATACTGCATAATTGTCACAGATATAATTTTTTATTGTCACAACTCATCATTTTTTATCGCAGGAAACCGGAAAATTGAATTACTCGCTCATATGAGATGGCTAACATGCTGTCCATTCAGAAGGGTTTACGAATGCACCAGCGAACACGTGGCTTTCTGGCGCGAAGAAACTGGGTCAGGCCCGGTCAGGCCACTACCAACAGCCAATCAAATGGCGAGTATGCATGAGGGTGACGGATCACGCCACTCCGTCAGCCAATTAAAGACGGGGACGCGCTCAATGCGTCCTGCGTCCGGCTGGGTAAACTGCCATAAATCGACCATCTATTTGGGGTTTTGACAAAAGTTTATCCCAGTCCAAAATTTTATTTCGCCTAATTTCATAACAACACTTTGTCTACCTATGTCAGTAACTACTCACAATTTGTCAGATATTAGTCAATATATGTCAGTAAATACTCGCCATTTATCAGCAATTAGTCAATATATATTAGTTATTACTCACTATTTGTCAGTAATTAATCAATATATGTCAGTACTTAGTCACTCTATAACTTATATATCAGTATTTACTCACAATTTGTCAGCAATTAGTCAATATATGTCAGCACTTAGTGGGCTTCCCTAGCCCACTTAAAAGGGTCTACTTCTCATCTTTCCCATCCCCTCAGGATGTGTGTGGTGTACATATGCGCGGGCACTGACACATTCCTCTGTGAAATTGTGTAATGTCGTTCTCGCCATGAATATGACCTTAGCTGTCGAAATGGCGTTAAACATCTATTACTCACTCACTCAGTACTTAGTCACTCTAAAACAACAGTTATCAATACATGTCAGTATTTACTCACAATTTGTCAGCAAATAGTCAATATATAACAGAGAAATAGCTATTGATTCAATTGTGCATCCTGCCTTGACTGGTATTTGTAAAAATATGTCAGTATCTATGGACTATTTGTCAGCAATTACCGTAAACTCCAGCGTAGAAGACGCGCTGCGCGTATAAGACGCACCCCAAACTTAGCACATGCATTTTCGCGTATAAGACGCACATTTTAATGCTGATATTTGTAAGATTAGTAATTATTCACTATTTGTCAGCAATTAGTCATGCATGGTAGTAGTTACTTACATTTTATCAGTATTTAGTCAATATATGTTAGTAATTAGTCTACATATGTCAGTAACTACTCACAATTTGTCAGATATTAGTCAATATATGTCAGTAATTACTCGCCATTTATCAGCAATTAGTCAATATATATTAGTTAATACTCACTATTTGTCAGTAATTAATCAATATATGTCAGTACTCAGTAAATATATAACTAGCTATAGCAATTATCAACACATGTCACTATTTACTCATAATCTGTCAGCAATTAGTCAATATATATAACAGAGAAATAGCCATTGATTCAATTGTGCATCCTGCCTTGACTGGTATTTGTCAAGATATATCGGTAATTACTCACAATTTGTCAACATATAGTCAATATATATTAGCAAATACTCACTATTTGTCAGCAATTAGTCCATATATATCGGTAATTACTCACAATTTGTCAGCAAATAGTCAATATATATCAGTATTTACTCACAATTTATCAGCAATTAGTCTATCACTAACTAACTGCTGATAGATGGTCGATTTATGGCAGTTTACCCAGCCGGACGCAGGACTTCCTGACGGGGACGCACTGGGCTGTGGTAAACTGCCATAACTCGACCATCTATCAGCAGTTAGTCAATGCCATTTAGTGCCATTTAATGCTACAAAAGCAATGGTCGACTCATGGGTAATTGGACTGTCCGATTCCGTGTGCAATCGACGTCCCATGTGACTGCAATGGAACAGGCTAGAGCCTGTTCCAATTAAACACTGGTTATAAGCCGGGGGTAGAATTTGAGGGATTGATTGATTGATTTGTGTTTTACAGCACTTTAGCGGCACTAAGTGGCTATCCCGTGCTTCACAGGTTGATAATTTAACAGAGGAATGTGTAAGTGCCCGCGCATATGTGCACCACACACATCCTGAGGGGATAGGAAAGAGGAGATATAGACCCTTTTAAGTGGGCTAGGGAAGCCCGGAGAATTTGAGGGAAATATACAGCCCATTTTGGCCCAAAATAGGGACAAATATCGGGCTTATGACCGGGGTTTTACGGTAGTGTAAATTCCAGTGTATAAGCCACACAAAAACTTAATGATAGAGCCATAAGCTGCGTCTGTGGGCTGAAAATTAGGCCATTCAATTTGAACAATTTGTTACAGGAATTTTTGAGCTAAAAAAAAAAAAAAATAAAGCCAAAAATTTCCCAGCAGCCGGAGGCAAAAAAAAAAAAATCCACCTAGAACACCCCAAACATACACTTTTATGGATCTTTTGGTGATCAAACACACTTTTTGGGGAGTAAATGCGGGATTGAGAATTTTCAAATTTTTTTTGTCTGACATCTTGAAAAATCTCAGTGGCCAAAGGTAAAATTTTTTCTTTCTTCTATTTTGCCAAAAATCACAGCTGCGGATCCGTCATCCATAATCCAAGTTATTTTAATTAAATGGTCTCATAGTGTAATATATATGTACTCACCACAAGACGAGGGGTGGTCTGTATGTTGACCATCAGCCGGAGAGTACGGCTCAGAGCCGGAGTCTGGCGGGCTGTCCGGTAATTGTCTGTAAATAGATACCAACTAATTAATCAGTGAAATCTGTAATGTAAAAAAAACAAAAAAACTGAATAATTCAATGGACAGCAGCATATTTCGATTTTGTGTTCAACCTTTTAACTGAAAATGTAAACTTATATACACACAACTGATGAAATTTAAGAACTTAGAAGACAGACCTCAGATATCAAGACACATCAGAACCCGGTGGAAAAATATAATATCAAAACATTTACGAATACCAATTTCCCACAACACTATCCTGATACCTCAGATAAAAGGGTGTACCGTAAAACCCCGCCTATAAGTCGACCCCACCTATAAGTCGACCCCCTTCTTTGAGAAACAAATTCGACCTATAGAAAAAAGGCTTGAGAAATATGAACACTATAATCTATTATATAAAAACCCCACCTATAAGTCGACCCCCCAACTTGGGATCAAAAATTGACTTATAAAAGAAAAAAAACTTTTTAAAAAATCAACTTATAGGCGGGATTATACGGTAGGTTTAACACATGCAACATGCAGGTATAAACGTGGCACATCCTAAATCATCAACATTTATCAAAATATTGAACAGCGGAACATTTTTGCTGACATCAATGTCAGCAGCTCAATGCGTAAAGTCTGGCTGAATCTTATGACCTTAAAAAGGAAACCTTAAATATTCAGATGTAATCCAGGAAAAGCATGGGAAGAGTAACATTGTTAACAGTCATATAGTTCAAATTGGGTCAAATGCTCGCCAAATGTTTTATAAAGGATTGTGGGAGGTGGGCAAACGTTCTGGTAGATTGAGGTCATAGAATCTATAGGCAAAGGTTCACGAGTGGGAGTCTGTGGACCGGTTATCTCACGCGCAGGAGTAGTGTCGTATTGCACGACGCCCGTATATCATTTAAAAATTTTCCATCATACCCACAAACGTCAGGGTGCAGCTTATACATGGGGTGCCATGCGCCTTATACGGTAGGTGTTAAGGTATTTCAGAATAGCTTTCCTGGTTTGCTTTGGTGGAAAGGGTTCAGTGAGTTAGTAATAGATGTTTAAATCCATTTCGACAGCTAAGGTCATATTCATGGTGAGAACTACATTACACAATTTCACAGAGGAATATGTCGTCCGTGCCTGCGCATATGTGCACCACACACATCTGAGGGGTTAGGAAAGAGGAGATATAGTTTAAATGGGCTAGGGAAGCGCATGGAAAGGGTTTGACTTTTTCTTTCTAGATATGAGCTCTTGTCATAAGCAGCACTCACATATACACACCACCATGGTAAAATTACTACGATTTAATTAAAGAGTTTATGATTCCCACAGGCAAGAACCTTATACATGTATCACAAGGCTTACATTTATGCATCTTCCTGGACCCCGGGCTGGCCCATGCCAAGGTTAACCCTTTAAGGACCGCTGATGCATTCATGCATCATGGCCGTTGGTCGTCATGATGCTCAAATGAAGTGCTGGCAAGCAGACTTGCCTCCGGGAGTTTGTGTATCAACCCTGTTGGGACAGTATGATGCTTGAATTTAAGCCCTGGCGAGTAACTCACCAGGGCTTCATTCATGCATCATGCCGACCAATGGACATGATGTATTAATGCATCAGCGGCTTTTAAAGGGGCAAAGTACAACATGGGTACTGACCCAAAGATCGTTGGTAAACTCGCAGGAACCAGTAGAGCGCCCTGATTGGTCAATGGGTGGTCACGTGACCTTTTAATGCGGGCATGCATTCGCCGTGCCAGGGCCCCTTTAAAGGTTTAAGGCAAGTGATGCAGATTTCAGAAATATGGCTACACTTGTGTCAATGGTTTCAGGCATCTAATTGATTTGATCACCTTTATCATCACCACAAACAGTGACAAAGCCTCTTCCTTCATGACCTTCCCATACACCTGGAGGTTGACCTCTGACCCTGGTCACCAGGACGCCACCTGGTGTGGGAGGAGTTAACTGCTACTGACGTCACGTCACTTACGTCATGACGTCACTTCCAGCAGACGGTGCATGCGCCGTGACCTCATAGGTCTCGGACCACCAAAACATTTCTCACTATAATCTATTATAGCTCAACCACCGATAAAACCCGCCTACAATGATTCAACTCGCCCAAAACGACCACAAATCTTTAGATACATCTTTTATCCTTAATCTGAGATGAAAAAAATATAGGTTTGACCAATCCAGTTTTTTTCTATTGGCCTGCATAAGTACCTATCTACGTTTTGACCTATTCAGCACCTAATAATTCAACAGTGCTCACTATTTTTTTAATGCCACCCACCAGTACCTAACCAAAGGGCCAGTGTGTAACAATTTATATTCTATGAATCAGTACAGTTTAGTGATTTATTTGATGCCTTATTGCACTAATATAGGCCAATCAGGGGCCACCATCTCTTAACTGCCTACATTTACTGTATGATCGTAGTAATGCAGCCCTGAGAGAGAATTTACGAAAGAGTTCACGGTACATCAAGGACAAAAAATGTGACATCTTCAGATAGATTTATGATTATAATCATGCCAGATCTGCAGGTAGATTTAAGACATGTCATACCAATAAATACTATGTATACACAATGTGGCCATACGCCTGCTGTGACAAGGTAGTTTTCTCAGTCAGTCGCTTCCCGAGTATGCGCCATAATTAACGACTAATCATATAATAAATATAAATAAACTCTCGCTGGGTCACAAAGATGGCCGTTTAGAAGGCGTTACCCGAGTGATCGGTAATTAAGGACCAATCATATAAACACACTCCCACAGGTCACCACATGGTGTCACCACCATACCAGGTTACTACTGTAAATACCTGTGTGTAAGCCACATCTGCGTATAAGGCGCACCCTGACTTTAGGAGAATGCTATAAGCTGCAGGAGGGGTCTGAAATGGGTCCTATTCCTTATTCAAGTCTATATATGTAAAACCCCACATATAAGTCACACCCTGACTTCAGGAAGGATATGTAAGGGGCAGTAGGCCTCTGAAATGGTCTATTTATAAGTGGCGGCTTATAAGCAGGGTTTTACAGTATACGACAGCCGCACAGGTCATTACATACACCTGGTCCTACAGGAATGGACATATGGGTAATTATCTATTAATGCATGATATTATGTATTAGGGGAGGGTTCCTTCTGGATCTTCAATATAGGTAGGGAGTGGGATGTATTATTGACCAATGAGATAATTCCTTCCATTCACTAGGGAATTTTAGGGTGCATTACATAATGTCAGCTGGTCCCCATCATGCTGGCTGTTTTCAATGCTTATCTCTGCAGGTACCAGATCAAATTTTTACCATTTTCTCTTTATTCTATAGTAAAAAAAAAAACCGGTCATAAGCCGGGGGTAGACTTTGGGAGAAATTTAGAAGCCGGTTTTGGTCAAAAATAGAAAAAAAAAATCCGGCTTATGACCGGGGTTTTACGGTACTGGTCAACATGATGCAAAAATGCAGCCCTGGAGAGTAACTCGCCAGGACTGCATTCATGTATCATATCGACCCTATAGGATTGATACACGCATGGCATGATGCTCCAATGAAGTGCTGGTGAGTAGTCTTGCCAGCACTTCATTGGTGCATCATGACGACCAATGGGCATGGTTTACTCCTGCATTTAAAATAGCGGCCCTTGAATGGTTAAAGAAAGACATGTGAACAATACCGTCATTCTATGGACATCCCCTGTACACGCCTTACCTCCTCTCCACTATTCCTGTCTTTGTTTGATTCCATTTTTACATTTGTCTATTTATCTTTCCCTTGTTTGTGAAACGGCAGTCTTTAGGGGAGCATATTGTCAGATAATATTTTTTTTCCCCTTGAGATTACACTTTGCTTTATTTGCTCACCTTTATTGTGAACCCCCCCCCCAACCCCCATTGTTTGGACGTTTTGTTTCGTGGTATGGTACAGAAGGGAGTCATCGCCCTCCTCTGGAGAATTGGTCATTTCTATGTTATGTCTCAGAGGGGGTGATCGTGAAGCCTTGGTCTTCACAAAGATCCAACATTGAAAGAACTGCTCTGACTTTTTTTAAGGGCCGCTGATGCAGTCCTGAGTGGATGAATCCCATTGGTTGTCATGATGCACCAATGAGGTGCTGGCAAGTCTACTCACCAGCACTTCATTGGTGCATCATGCCGACCCCCTGGGTGTGGATCAACTCTATTGAGTCGTAATGATGCATGCATGACTCATTGAATGAACCCCGACTAGGGGCGGATCCAGAAGGGGTGGTCTAGGGGGGGGGGCACAGACAAGAAAATCTGGTCTGGGGGGGGCACAGACAAGAAAATCTGGTCTGGGGGGGGGCACAGACAAGAAAATCTGGTCTGGGGGGTGGGCACAGACAAGAAAATCTGGTCGGGGGGGGGGGGGCACAGACAAGAAAATCTGGTCTGGGGGGGCACAGACAAGAAAATCTGGTCTGGGGGGGGCACAGACAAGAAAATCTGGTCTAGGGGGGGGGCACAGACAAGAAAATCTGGTCGGGGGGGGGGCACAGACAAGAAAATCTGGTCTGGGGGGGGGCACAGACAAGAAAATCTGGTCTGGGGGCCGGGCACAGACAAGAAATTCTGGTCTGGGGGGGGCACAGACAAGAAAATCTGGTCTGGGGGCCGGGCACAGACAAGAAATTCTGGTCTGGGGGCACAGACAAGAAAATCTGGTCTGGGGGGGGGCACAGACAAGAAAATCTGGTCTGGGGGGTGGGCACAGACAAGAAAATCTGGTCTGGGGGGCGGGCACAGACAAGAGAATCTGGTCTGGGGGGCGGGCACAGACAAGAAAATCTGGCCTGGGCAAGAAAATCTGGTCCTGGGGGGTAACAGACAAGAAAATCTGGTCCTGGGGGGCGGGGCACAGACAAGAAAATCTGGTCCTGGGGGCGGGGCACAGACAAGAAAATCTGGTCATGGGGGGCACAGCCAGGTCCGTCCCTACATTTCCTATAGTTAAGAGTTTAACCATGGCCCAATATCAGGGGGTCTAGGGGGCACATGCCCCTGGTCTGGGGGATGAATCATCTTTATCTTCCTACACATGCCCCCAGGCCACCCCCTGGATCCGCTACTGCTAAACATGCTGCACCATCTTTATCTTCCTACACGTGCCCCCAGGTCACCCCCTGGATCCGCTACTGCTATGGGCATGCTACACCATCTTTATCTTACTACACGTGCCCCCCAGGCCACCCCCTGGATCCGCTACTGCTATATATGCTGCACCATCTTTATCTTCCTACACGTGCCCCCCAGGCCACCCCTGGATCCGCTACTGCTATGGGCATGCTACACCATCTTTATCTTCCTACACGTGCCCCCAGGCCACCCCTGGATCCGCTACTGCTATATATGCTGCACCATCTTTATCTTCCTACACGTGCCCCCCAGGCCACCCCTGGATCCGCTACTGCTATGGGCATGCTGCACCATCTTTATCTTCCTACACGTGCCCCCCAGGCCACCCCTGGATCTGCTACTGCTATGGGCATGCTGCACCATCTTTATCTTCCTACACGTGCCCCCAGGCCACCCCTGGATCCGCTACTGCTATGGGCATGCTGCACACCATCTTTATCTTCCTACACGTGCCCCCAGGCCACCCCTGGATCCGCTACTGCTATGGGCATGCTGCACCATCTTTATCTTCCTACACGTGCCCCCAGGCCACCCCTGGATCCGCTACTGCTATGGGCATGCTGCACCATCTCTATCTTCCTACACGTCCCCCCAGGCCACCCCTGGATCCGCTACTGCTATGGGCATGCTGCACCATCTTTATCTTCCTACACGTGCCCCCAGGCCACCCCCTGGATCCGCTACTGCTATGGGCATGCTGCACCATCTCTATCTTCCTACATGCCACATTTGGTAAATCCATGTCATGGATTGGAAGACCAGGATGTGTACATGTGCTTTGAGCTAGAGAAGTTAAAAAGTAAACATCACAAGGCGGGGCTGGGGGGGGGGTGGCATGCAGCCTAACTGTGTCTTATATGACCCTCATGGACTGAGTGTGGCTTATACGTGGAGTTTTAGATATATAGACTTTAGTAAAGAATGACAACCATTTAGAGCTCCAGGTGCGGCTTATAGCATTCCCATGTAACTTGTCACAGGTGCGTCTTATCCGCGGGTTTCCGGTAGGTGCACCCTTTCACCCTCCTTGGTCGCCCCATGGCGTGTATCGCTTCATGATTCTGAACAATGTTCATCATTTTTTGTCAGCGTCCCGTCATCAATCTCTGTAAATGTGTGACATGAGGGACCTCATCTTCCACACAACAATTTTAAAGTGGAAAATATAATAACTTTTGGTGACAAATAGGTCAGGGATGATTCATTCACCCAGGAGACCGCAACTTTGTAACCCGATTCTAATTCACCTTGGGGCTTGGACGAGGCAAAAAACTCTTCTTTTCTTTTTATCTAGCATCTTCTTAATTGGAAAGACAACAATTTAAAGAAACATTTGAAATCCTTGGTAAGATTGGGAACCCTCCACACTAAGGTTATTCAATATCGCCCATAACCGATTAAAATCCTGGGATGCTACTGATTGACATTATATTTGTGTAGAGGTATAAAGTTATCCTAGTAATATCTGGTGCCCTCTGGCGTGGCGGGTCAGTCCTGTTGCCTGGTGTTCCTGAAGTTCCGGGTAGGTGGCAGCACCTATCCGGGTCCATGGGACACCTGGCGACAAACCTAGGGATCCATATCAAAGCCCTGTGCTAACCTGCTACGTCAGAGGCCATGTAGGCCTCCATACATGCTAAATGTAATGACATGTTTCCCTAACTACCATTTATAGGGTAACCGGAAGGTGTACTGAATAAACCCGTTGGCATAACTCGGAATACTGTCGTCGTCTTTCTTTCGAATAACAAGACTCGAACCTAGCTGGTAAAACCTAAACCACTACATTTGTAAACACAATTTAAGCCCTGAATACAAGGGAAATAAACAGCGTTGTAAAAGATCCACAGTAACAATAATAGAATATTTTCTATACAGTATTTCCCTGTAACCAAGAGCAACACCTAGGAACCAACACCTTGGGGATTACCAGTGGAAAACTTGTGAAAATGGAAATAACACCACATAACCAGCATACCATATTTATTGATAATATTTTCTGAGAATTTCCTGCATAAATTATGCATGCACTGTGACCACTGTCCATGCAGTGCCGCCACCTAGTGTTATAAGTTGTACCTACATGTGCATGCCACTCCAGGCTGAGGGGGAAGAGGCCTCAGAGAGCGGACTGAACGGGCCGAACAGAAACACTTAATTCTAATACCTATTCTTAATGCTTAAGCAACACCAAAAAAATAAGTTGGTCTACGGATCGCCCTCTCCATATTTTCGGAATACAATTTTTTTCTTTGAAAAAAATCTTGTTTATGCTGGCTTCACTTTCTACCCATTTTCTCTTTGTCATGTTTGGCAAAAAAAAAATTTTAAATAAAATTTTTTTACAGGGCACATTTTGCCAGCAAGGAATCGATTGGACACCAAAAATTCGCTCGCTCGCTCGCACCATTTTTTCAAAACCAAAATCCGTAGACCAACTTTATTTTTGGTGTGGCCTAATAGGCCAATAGTGCATCGATACACAATAACCATTAACGCATGAAAGGTTTATTGTTAAGGTGCATCAGACATAGAACCTCAAATGCAAGTTAACATTTTTTAAATTTCAACACCTGCTGAGGGACTATTTGACCCAAAATGCTGTATAGTATTTAATTTTAAATAAAAGCCACCTCAATTTATGAATCTTCTTGGTTTACAGCTGTGACTTTTATCTTACTTAATATTTTTGAATTAATATATACACTGAGTGAAAACAATATGAGCATAAAAACAACTTACGTGTGACAGAAGGGTGATGATTTATGAGCGATGAGTTGGGGATGTTGCTGCTGCTGCTGCTGTTGTTGTTGTTGTTGCTGTTGTTGTTGATGATGATGTTGTTGATGTTGTTGCTGTAGTTGATGTTGATGGTGGGGGTTGTGGTGGTGTTGTTGTTGAGGAGGGGCGGATGTTGTGGGCTGGCAGAAAGCTACCTGTGGGGTGTTGCCGCTGCCCGGGGCAGAACCTGGCAGTTCATGGGCAGCTTTAGACTGTTGCTGCCCAGTGTCCATACCCCGCCCAGCAGGGCCGCCCGCCGCGGCGCTGAACACACTGTCATCCACCGGGAAGTTACTGAAAATAGACAAAAAATAGCACTAATAAGTATCATTTAATATACTTTTAAACACTTTTCTGATAAGGGCAAACTTGTAGAATTGCCACTCACTGGTTGATAAAAACCATTGGTTTTAGACCTCCTACTTGTGACTTTTAAACACCTTAAACTTGCAATTTGAAATACATCATACTCACAAGTCTAAGCACATCATACTTGCGATTTTTAACACCTGAGAATACTTGCGGTTTTCATACTTGCGATTTTAAAAACAACTCATACCTGCGATTTTAAACACCTCATGCTTGCGATTTCAAACACATCATAGCTACTCAGCCGCTCAGTCTAAATTGATGGCGCCACAGTAACTACCGTAATCTCCCGCGTATAAGCCGCATCTTATACGTGGGGTTTTAGTTCTCATTGGATCCACAAGGGGGACATCAAGACCTTTCTTTTGATGTTACATGCCCCCTTAGTCATAATAAGATATA
The DNA here is from genome assembly GCA_949317995.1 of Acholoe squamosa. Taxonomy (NCBI): domain Eukaryota; kingdom Metazoa; phylum Annelida; class Polychaeta; order Phyllodocida; family Polynoidae; genus Acholoe; species Acholoe squamosa. The sequence goes on from OX439044.1 coordinate 5,722,292, forward strand.
AGGGGGCCCAGGGGGGTCCAGGGGGCTCAAGCTACACATAGGTTTTTGAATTTTGAAAATTCATTCAGTAGAACCAAAGTTATTAATTTTTCATTTTTTTGAGAATTTTCCAAAACTCTAGGTGCGTCTTATACGCGCACTGCGTCTTATACGCGGGAGATTACGGTACACAGATCACTATAGGATTCTGTCAAATTCAGGGTGCACCTTTTAGGCAATGGGGCACAAAGATTTACCGTCAATGGTCCATCAAGCTTACCAATGCAAATTACAAAAATGTGATTTACAATGGACAGGTGACAGACCTGAACTCAATATACTCATCTCATTTCACTCCTATATTGGACTTAGAGAGAGTCATTAATTCTGCCATACCAGCATCATCCCACATCACACTGGCCACCAGCCATTCATCAACACATGGACTCAGGACCTGCATGGTCAGCCGGCTAGGCCAGCTTAGTTAACAAGGGCGCATTCGCGAGTGATTTTCGGCGGCTACTGGAAGGAGGATGCAGGAAATTTGAACGCAAGAACACGGGGTGGGAAGTGTCGAATTTTTTTTGGCACATTCTTTTGAAAACCCGACACCCGATCCTTCTGCATGATCAGCCTCCATTCTCTAAGATCCCTTCAAAGGATGGCTAACACATTCATTCATCCTAACCATTGGCCATTAGGATGCCTGAATGTAGCCCTGGCCAGTCACTCGCCAGGACTACATTCATGCATCATGCTGACCCTATGGGTTGATACGCTTCCGGAGGGCCGGCATGATGCTCCAATGAAGTGCTGGTGAGCAGACTCTTCAGCACTTCATTGGTGCATCATGACGACCAATGGGCATGATGCACTCCTGCACCAGCGGCCGTTAAAGGGTTCAAGCGTTAATAGCACCGCTATTGTGTCATTTGTTCCCGGCATGTACCTCATTAAGTAACCAGATCTTTTAGTGTACAAAATCACCACCAGGGGGACACTTCCGGTTTCATGACCTTAATTTGACCTTTTGTAATTAGCTCTAGAATGTCCTAGAAAGGTTAACCTTACAATGATACTGCTGGTACCCGGTGTGATGTACCATAAATCCTTGCCGGGGGCTTATACTACCGTAAACTCCAGTGTATAAGACGCGTCCTCTACGCCAAACAAAATGCTGGGGAGTCTTATAGGATTTTTTCAAGTTGGGGGGGGGCGTCTTATACGAGGGGTAATTTTTCTATAGAAATGTACTAATCTTACAAATTCCATCCTTAAAATGTGCGTCTTATACGCGAAAATGCATGTGCTGAGTTTGGGGTGTGTCTTATACACGGGAGATTATGGTAAATTCAAATCCTATGTGTAGCTTATAGAATGAGCCCTAAGTCTGGGTGCGGCATATATGGAGGTGCAGCTTATACGAGAATTTACAGTGCTAGTCGATCACTGTATCAGTGCTTGTAATTATACATACATAACAAAAGAGTCTCCACCAGTTGCCAAATCTTGGCCTTATCTCGTGGTTTCACGCAGCTCTCAGTCAGGTTCCCTGAACTTTCCCCTCTTTGTGATGTATACTTTCCACTCATCTAGCTTAATGAACAGACACATTTTACCATCCTCTGGTATACATGTACTAAATACAGTCACCCTACAGCCAAATATATGCCGATATGTTATGAAAAATGCAAGGATACTTTGTTAGAGGCCATTACAAAGAGGCAAAATTGCATGGAACCTGATTGAAAGCTACGTGAATGTCCGAGATAAGGCACGAGATTTTCAACCGGAGACTCCACATACAGCTTACACCACCACACAACTTGATAATTCATGAATGAAGATTCCTGCCTGTTCATAAGGCCAGGGATGAATAGAAAGTGACCGCACAAAACTCCATGAAAATGCCCGATTACAACTCCTTCGGTTTGTATAGGAATAAATAGGTCTTCTGTACTTAGAAATCCCTGAAATCTGAAAAGACATTTAAGACTTCCATCCCTTTAAATAAGTGCTCGTTTGTGGATTTCATGCACGCACACCAAAACTTTTCCAGCCCCCCCCCCTCTTTCACCGCAAATGGATGAAAATTTTGTCCCCCTAAATTTTCTCCGCCTTAAAAAATTCACTGATCTGCCACTTAAAATGACCATTCCTTAGCATTGTGTACAAATACAAGTCATTTTACATTTTGAAAAAGAAAACACAAAAAACAAAGCTGTTCAGAAAGGTGAATTCCCATTGTGTAAATAGGTGTCTTTGTTACTAGTGGAAGATATTGCTGACACACATCCTTGTAGGTGGAGTTGAAACCTGTAATTTCCACATGCCTGGGGCCCTCTGCACTATAACTATACACCACATAAAATACAGGCTAGCGCTTTGGGTGGTTTAAGCGCCCCGACCAGTGGCCGATTAACCTCTGGGGTGCATGTCCCCTGAATTTTACCTATACCATAATACGTAAAACTCAGCATATAAGTCGCACCCATGTATAAGCCGCACCTTTAGTTCATGGCTTTGCTATAAGCCATACCAGGGGTGTGAAATGATCCTCATTCCTCACTCTATATAATCAAACCCCAGTGTATAAGCTCCACTCTGAGTTCAGGGAGATGCCATAAGCCACACCAGGGGACTGAAATTGTCTATAAGCCGCAGCTTATATGCGGGGTCTTACGGTAATAAAGTCAGTGAGCGCCATGTGCGCAGGTGGGACATACATGCAAGGTTTCACGGTGAAAATATACCCCCGCTGCCCTCACAGGGGGCCAAGATGGCTGCCTACGCAGGGTAACCCTACATACATATATATCTACACACTAGTGCTATACCATGCAGTGTCTTCCCCTACTTGTCCCTGCAGGCTATGACTAGATCTAGTTACCCCTATGACTGTCTCTACGACCCCTGCATTACCCCGCTACCCAATCATTACCCCGCACTATCCTAACAACTGTCAATAAGGCTACACGCCCGGAGGGGTAAAAGGGGGCGCTTATTTATCACCAACTCTCACTTTAATAACACCCCCCTCCCATAAACACACACACTACCATAAATCCTCGCTTATAAGACGCCCCTCACATATACGACGCACACTGTGTTAGGCTAAATCCTATATATGGCCCTATCTTTGCCTTCAGGCCACTCCAAAAAAAAAAATTGTTTCTCATCACCACCCTTGTCAGAAAAATCGTCATTTGAGAATTTTTACCAAAACTATGGGCAAAAGTAGTTTGGTACCAAATGAAAGCTTATGGTCCAGGGAATACAGCTGACTATCAATGATAGACATTATCACACTTTTATAATGTCAATGATAACTTTACTTGTAAAATGCCGTTTTTCTTATACATGGCCGTTTGCGATGTGCCCGCGATGCATTCATGCCCTAATGAAATTTAAAATCCTGCCTCATCACTTTTTGTCATGACTTTTGGAGTGGCCTAAATTGGCTTACTTGTGCTGAGAGTATGGTTATTAAGATTCTACGCCAGCAATTGCGTCATATCAGTAACAAGGCTTATAAGCTGGTTTTTACAGCACACATCCCAACCTCTTATATGCTCCCAGCACAAACCATGTTTATCCACCATCATCTATTAAAATGGACACAATGAGGATGCTACTGTTAAAGTCTGTTTACATTTTAAATGCTTACGGTACAAATTTGACTAGATGTGAGCATTGTAAAGCGCTGGTAACTCGAAAGATTCATTCTCTCTCTACAATGATACATTACAGATAGCACTGGTGCCAGCATGTATATTCAATCCAAAACTCTGACATCATCTCTGATATTCACGGCAGGAACTAGCTCCAAGCAGAGGTTATGTAGTGCTGTATAGGTTGCAGTATAGTCCTATACCCTTCTACCTAACAGAACAACCCATCTGCTTGGAGATCTGGTTATTGCCCATGCTGAGTGGGTTAACCTTCACAAAAGCGCGGGAAAAAAGGTATCCAAAGGTTTCCAAATGGAATGTATATACTTTAACATTGTAGCCTTAGGGTGGTGGCAGGTATGCCTTCACAATATCTCTGATATCATCTTATCTAAACCATATTATGGACCATTTTAGATACCTCTATGATCTGTACATTCCAGGCTACTTCGATAGCACAAAATCTTTATCAATATACACTGGGAATACCCTTTTATTTGATGAGGAATGTAAAGTTTTGCCTCAATTTTGAGGGCTCTTAAATGTCTTAATCCATGGTGGCTCCTATAACTCTTCCGAGTTAAATATGTGATCATCCCAGGTGCTGATACATGATTGGCACTGATCTGATATCGAGTTTAATTCCGGACTGTTTATTGCTAGAACAGATGTGCTGCGAGTCTGCTCGTCGCTGCGAATCGTCTGCTCGTCAGCACTTCAATGGTGCATCATGTCGACCATTCGATAATGTATCTATTATGTACAGTCGGCATGATGCTTAAATGCAGCCCTGGCGAGTTACTCACCAGGGCTGCATTCATGTATCATGACGACCAATGGGTATGATGCTTGAATGCAGCCCTGGTGAGTCACTCACCAGGGCTGCATTCATGTATCATGACGACCAATGGGTATGATGCTTGAATGCAGCCCTGGTGAGTTACTCACCAGGGCTGCATTCATTCATCATGACAACCAATTGACATTATGCATGATTGCATTATTAGCCTCTAGAGGTGTAAATCATGCTACATAAAATCTGATTCATAACTGCAGACCTACCGTAATGTCCCGCGTATAAGGCGCGTCTTATACGTGAATCACAGGCCTCTTTTGCCTTATAGAATAAGCCTGAAGTCTGGGTGCGCCTTATAGGCGGGGTAGTTTTACTATTGAACAGTACTAATCCTTCAAAATTCAGGCCTAGGTGAGCCTTATAGGTTTCTCTTCAACTCAGGGTGCGTCTTATACGCAGGATGCGCCTTTTACGCGGGAGATTACGGTAGGTCAGTCGTTTCTGAAACCTCCCCAGCTGGGAGGATGATGTGGACAGAGGCAGTGGGGCTCTAAACCTCTGGGTAATAGAAAACGAAAGAGAAATTTCGCAAGGTGACGGTCACAAAATCATTGAGGAAAGATTTACAGAAAATCTAAAAGAAATCAGGAATTTTTTAACTTGAGGAAATGTAGAAAAGAAATACAGCATATTTTGTAAAATAAAATACCTCTTTAAGAAAAATAGAGATTTGTAAACCAGGGGTCAGGAGTAGAAGGCCTCAATTGGACCCTTGTCTTATCTCTTCTCAAAACTACTCCCGACTGACCATTAACTGACTGGGTATACAGACACTGACTGACCAATGTATACATATTATTCATCCAGCACCAATGAAGATTCCCCCATTTCTCCTACACCCCAATGCAAATAGGCGTTACCCAAAATCTATATGTACCGTAAACTCCCGCGTATAAGATGCGTCCTCTACGCCAAACAAAATGCTGGGGGGTCTTATAGCTTTGTCTCAGGTTGGGTGTGCGTCTTATACGAGGGGTAATTTTACTATAGAAATGTACTAATCTTACAAATTTCAGCATTAAAATGTGCGTCTTATACGCGAAAATGCATGTGCTGAGTTTGGGGTGCCTCTTATACGCGCAGCGCGTCTTCTATGCGGGAGATTACGGTACTCCTATTCTGTTACATACAATACAGGACAGACAGGACCACTGGGTGATATCTTCGATTTCCCTTTCATTTTTTTTTTTTTACACATTCATTTTTCCCCCCATCACACTTACCATAATACCCCACATTTAACCCACTGATGCAGGAGTGCATCATGCCCATTGGTTGTCATGATGCACCAATGAAGTGCTGGTGAGACTGCTCACCAGCACTTCATGCCGATCCTACGGTGTTTATACATCCTGAAGGGTTGGCATGATGCTCCAATGAAGTGCTGGCGATCAGTCTCACCAGCACTTCATTGGTGCATCATGCCGACCAATGGGCATGATGCATTAATGCATCAGCAGCCCTTAAAGGGTTAAGGTGTGTCTTATACGTGAGGATGATCCTGCAGTGCACCTTATAGGATGAAGCTGGAGGTAAGTTCTCCCAAAAATTCCAAAGTGGTTTTAGGTATTAGAGGTCTACCCATAGGTTTTCGAATTTTGAAAATCCATTGATTAGAACAGAAGTGATTTTATTTTGAATTTTTTTTTAGAAGATCCTTAAAGTCTGGGTGTGTCTTATAGTCGGGGTGTGCCTTATACGCGAGGTATTACGGTACCTATTTCATGTCCTTTATTTACTTTTTCTGCTTCTCTCTTCAATAGAACTGTCCATGAGAGATGAGGAGGTGCCTAAGGGCTTCATCCATATAGTGCATATTTGACACTTATTGTTACATGGAGTTATTTGGTCCCTATATCCTGTATGTGGCAGCCTGACACAGACTGGGGGGGGGGGCGGGGGAGGGGGGAAGGGGAGAGGGGGGCAGGGGGGAGGGGGTGCAGGTTTTGAGGGACACCAAAACAGCCCTGCCTGCCAGCCTGACTACCTATTTGTCTCTCTGGCTGAAGCACCATCTTTAGGGGAAAAAATACTTTTCTCAAACTATGAATGTCCTTGGAAGGAAAGGGATGATTTTTATGATATGTTTAAAGAGAGTACACTTGAGTCAGACTTGACATATTCTACAATGTGTACTACAGTACTGCTTAATCCCTCATGTATAAGCCGCACCCTTGTATAAGCCGCACCTTGAGTTTGAGAGAAAGCTATAAGCTGTACCAGGGGCTTGAGAAATAGGAACTTCAGTACCGTCCTATATAGTCCAAAACCCTAGTATATGCCGCACTCTGAGCACAGGTGGACCTCATACGCCGCACATATTAGCTGGTTCTCGTCTAAGCGGCGGCTTTTGATATTTCCAATTAATTCCCGCATATAATCTGTGTCTTATACGTGAACCAGACACCTACTGCAGCTCATAGCATGTGCCCAAGTAAGGGAGCGGCTTATCCATGGGTTTTTTGTTCTAAGCCGTAGGTGCGGCTTATAGCATATACGGCACATGGCTATTGTATTATTGACCAATGGGAGGCATCCCTAGCATAAACTGCGGAGTCGGGGGCTGAAGGTGTTAGTCATAGTGGAGTCGGGGTCTAATGGCGGCCCCCAGCTGATAATGGCTATGTGAGCTATAAAGTTGGGGGGGAAGCCCAATACTTGAGTGGGACATATATGTTGGAATATACGGTACCATACTCTCCCACATATAAGGCTTCTTATACGAGGGGTTTAAGTTCTCCCTAGATCCGCAAGGGGGGCACCAAGACCTTTCTTTCGATGTGTTACACAAGTCCTAATAGGACATAACGGGGGGCCAGGGGGTCCGGGGGACCCTAGCTACACATAGAATTTTTAAAATCCATTCTGTTGTACAAAAGATATGAATTTTTATATTTTTTGACAATATTCTTAAACTCTAGGTGCGTCTTATACGCAGAATGCACCTTATATGCGGGAGATCACAATAGTACCATCCTGTGTATAAGGCGCATCCCACATGACGCACAAGTTATTTTTTTTTTGATTTTGAAGAATTTTGTCTAATTTTTTCATGTTTTAACGAAATTTTTCATTACATTTTGAGTAATTTTACATTCTTTTTTCATTCATTTCTTGTATCCTTTTTGTATTCTTCCTCTCTCTTCTCACAGTTGCCATTTTCGGGTCATTATTTTACAATGAAATCCAAGAATTTGATACGTCCATTGACATATGCTTTAACATTTCCTATATAAATGAAAAAAAAAAAATCCGACCTACCAACCCTACCTTTTCAAGTCATGTAACTGGAAACAAACCTTTATTTTTTTTTGGCCTAATTTCTTTAATGCACGGGTAGGGTAGATTTCCCAACATTTCATATATATGATAATGGCTAACGAAGTTACCCTGGGGAGGGAGGGTGGGGGAAATTAGTTTGTGCCATTTGAGATGATATCTTTCAAATAACAATTGAGATTGGACAGTTGCACCTAGTCCAAGGACCCGTAAATCTTACTCTTAAACAGATCATTGTCCTCAAGGCTATTTTCCCCAGGTCCATTAGTTTAACCCTTTAACTTAGGGGCTGATAAAGCAGGAATGCATCATGCCCATTGCCCGGCATGATGCACCAATGAAGAGCGCTTCATTTGTACATCATGCCAACCCTCCCGCGTATAAGGCGCACCCCCAACTAAGGGAGGCCTGTCCTACGTATAAGGCGCACCCCTAAGGGCAGATTTTTTGTTAATTTAGTACTGTTCTATAGTAAAATTACCCCCCCTATAAGGCGCACCCCAAACTCAAGGCAATTTACCTCCCACGTATAAGACTCAGCAGCATTTTGTTTGGCGTATAAGACGCGCCTTATACGCTGGAGATTACGGTATGTGATGGTCAATGTAGCTCTGGTGAGAGTTCCATTGACGCATCATACCACCTAATTCGCATGATACATTAATGCATTATCAGTCAAACCTCTGACATTTATGCATTTTGAATTTTACTTCATAATTTCCTTACAAACACTTCACCTCATAAGGCCTGAAAAAATGTGTTCAGATAAGAGGGTCGAAAAAAGTAGGGTAGGTAGGTAGGGAATTCTTTTATTTTGGATGATTGTTTTAAGGCTGACCGTAAACTTTTGCGCCTACACAACGCTATTTTGATGGCCACGTGATCGTTAAAAAGCTTACACATCTTGCCAAAGCATAAGATTTCCCCCAAAAACAGCAATTAAGAATTAAGGGCAAGGCCAAAAAGTTTGGGTAGGTATCGTTATTTGAATACAAAACTTGTTTTTTAGGCCTAAGGATAAAAACTTTGGAACACACCAAAAACTGAGTTCTTGAAAACTAAGAGCCTTTAAATGTACTTCAACGCGCCCTGATCGTGCCATCACCATATCATGTTGTCTACTTCCCTTTGTGTCAATTGGTTACAATTTGTATTTAACATTTCTTTTCTTTTTTTCTGTGTTTGGTACAATTCCTTTCAAGCTGAGCCCTGTCTTTCTCAGCCCCTGTAATTACCGTACACGTGTGTGGGTGTCTATGTCTCAGTAGGGGGGGGGGGGTAGAGGGGGTTAATCCTTTAAGGGCTGATCATGCATCATCATGCCCATTGGTTGGCATGATGCACCAATGAAGTGCTGGCGAGTCTACTCGCCAGCACTTCATTGGAGCATCATGCAGACCCTCCGGGAGTGTATCAACCCCAGTAGGATTGGCATGATGCGTGAATGTAGCGCTGGCAAGTTACTCACCAGGGCTGCATTTATGCATCATGATGACCAATCAATGGAAACAATGCATTTATGCATAAGCGGACCTTAAAGGGTTAAGGATGGATGGGGGGGGGGGTAAAGCCATTGGATGCGGCAGGTGATGGGGGTATGATGGGTACAAGGTATAGACAGGGGTAAGGTACCTCCAGGTACCAGCCGTTGGCGAGGCACTTATAGTAGAAGTGATGTTTCCACACTCATATTTTACTATATTTTTGAGAAAAAAAAATATAGCGACTAATTCAGGAAATTTAGCTTTAACATTACACGAAATCTTATGAACATTGTTTGTTTTCTTTTTATTAAAGAAATATTTAGATTTAATTCAATTTTCAATTGGTTTTCATGATTTAAGAATTAAGATGAGTATCTAAGAACACCGATTATGTTATGTCACTTTGTATACATAGATCTCCATAAAATTCATGAGTTGGTCGAACCCAAAAAAAAATTCCTACTTGTTACCAGAACCCAATTTTACCTGATGGTTACCAGCATTGTAAGTCGCTGGTTACTAGCATCCATCAGCACGGTGATTGGATGATTGCCCCCCCCCCATGACACCCAGAGACCCCTGGTGGGGGTGGTAGGGGTGGGGGGGTCAAAGGTCAGCGTCACGGGTCAGAGGTCAAAGGTAAGTCACACCTGTAGATAGGGGGTGCTCACTGGGTGGAACCATCCCAGTCAGGGGGGTGGGGGAGAAAGGGTTAATTAGGTATGAGGAGCATGGCATTTTAAGTAGTTTCTTTTTCTATTGTTGGGTATTTTACTAAGTATTGGATTTCTTTCTATTTTTTTTTTTTGGAGGGGTCTATAATAAGATTTACTTGTGTGGTGGACTTGCAGTGTTTTGAGTTAATGTCTGTCCTCCTTCCCGCCGAGCCCCAGTGCTGGACATTTTTCAGATTATCCGTAAGACTTCTTTATACTTTTTGAGACCGGCTTTCATTAAAAACCTGTTGGTTTCTCGTGGCGATACGGTATTACCATGGTACTTCGCTCATAACTTATATGCCAACAGGGTATGTCTTATGCACAAGTTGCGCCGCAGAGAGAAGTCTTTTTAATATTTTTCTCGACGCTTTATTCGATTTTTTTTTTTTATGAAAAGTAAGATTGGAAAAGGGATGACTGCCAACCCAGTGTTTAGACTGACAAGGATACCCTGAGCCAATGACAATGTGAGCGGGGTGGGGCTAGTGGTTGGGTGTGTGTGTGGAGGGGGGGGGGTGATACCAACAGAGGAGAGCTGATCACCTTTGCAGTCAGTAATTGTCAGGTGTGATGGGTTCAAACCCCGGAGTTCAAACAGGGACAGTGATCTATGTCTTGTACCCTGAGGGGTAGGGGCGATTCTATGTGTGTGTGTTTGGGGTGGGGGTGGGGGTGGGTAGCCAGGCTCGCCCCTCCAGCCCTCCACACACAATAAACTGAGTATTAATAGCCGCTGGCCGAGGCTGGTGGGTAGCTGGTTACCTGCCTGTATACTGAGGACGTGTATACAGGCAGCCCATGTCTAAGAAGTTGCCAGTCAATCATCCCCTGTTTTCACACTTACTCAGAAGGGGTAAACCTATCACCCGAGGCTCCACAATGTCTCTCCTACACAGATGTTTGCAATATATAGACTTTGACTGGAGATCTAAAACTGCCATCTAGTGAAGCTCAAGTGAACTACTTACTCTCCATAATCTGGGGAAAAAGGGTATATGCCCACAATACCTGCAGAGCACCAGCGTAGGGGGGGGGGGGCATAAAACCCCAGGGGCGTAGGAAGCAAATTTTTATTGGGGGGCCCAGGGGTCTCGGTTGCGTAAGTGAGTGAGTAATAGATGTTTAACGCCATTTCGACAGCTAAGGTCATATTCATGGCAAGAACAACATTACAAAATTTCACAGAGTAATGTTTCCGTGCCCGCACATATGTGCACCACACAGATCCTGAGGGGATAGATAGGAAAGAGGAGAGATATAGACCCTTTTAAGTGGGCTAGGGAAGCTCGGTTTCGGTTGGGGGGCCTGCTATATTTTAATATAGGCATATATAGGGAACCTCCTCATTATTGGAGGGGCTCAGGCCCCCCTGCCCCCCCCTTCTCCTATGCCCCTCAACCCCAGCACAAACTGATACCGTACTAGACTGACGCACTCCCAGAGACAACATTAGTGAACTCGCCAGCACTTGAATAGCGTACCAGTGGGCATGGTGCATAAATAATTAACGACCTTTATTGGTAAACAAGAAATGCGGTTGTGACCGCGTAAAAAAACGCCTCCGCCGTTAATGTCGGTATTCAGTAATTTTGTATTGTGAGACCTCATCACACGGGGCAAATGCAATCATCATAGCGCACTCCCGTACCGCTTCGCGGTACCGCCGCGTAGCAGCGTGGGAGGCGCTAAAAAAAAAGTTTCAAAAGCTGATAATTATAAATGTAGATAAACCTATGCCACACTAGCAGTGTTCTTAGACTAAAATCTTTAAATCATGTTGCTATGCTGATTTGATGTAGCTTTCTTTTTTCAGTTATAAAACCTGATTCACATAGACATAGAAATCCTATTGTACACTCGCAAGTGTCCTATACAGTCAAGGAATATCATGAAAATGATTAAATGAGCAGGGATGAAAGTGAATAAAAACAAAAATTCCTAAAATGCTGACTTGAATGGTGACCCCTGAAATATTACTTGTAGTATAGGTGTATTTCTTTTGTAGGAATGTATGGGCATTTGGAACTTGAAAATCCCTAAAATTAGGAAAAATCCTGAAGACTTCCATCACTGAATGAGTAGCCTAATAGAAAACTAATACATTACATGTGGTGGTAGTTGACGATCCTGAATGTGTCCATTTCCTGGTGGGCGGGGTGTGGATAATGTCGGTGTGGGTGGGAGTACCGATACATAGTGATTATATCCTGTATTATTCCAACACACAGATACTCATATCTCACTCAATATTAATCCTGGAGTTTTCTTTATGAGTAATAATGAGAGTATAATGTGCATACACAAGCGCACAAGTTTTTGATTATACTGGATTTGTCTTGACAAGTTTGCGATTATAAGACTTTGCAGGCGTTTACAACTGAGGCGATTTGTGGTACAAGTGCTTCCAGATTCATACTGATATGGAGCTCTTGTTGTTTTTGCTGCTGCTGCTGCTGCTGCTTCCAATTCCTGCTGCTTTAAATTCAGTAAATATTTAATGTTATATTCCTCGCTGAAATTTCAGCACAATTTTTTGTTTGTGGTGTTGCTGCTGCTGCTGTTGAGATTATTCTTGGAAACAATAGCAACCACTGCTATTGGTGCTACTGGTGGTGATGATGCTGATGTTGATAGTTGTGATTTCAGTATAACATATACAGATGTGTGTATTAACACTGTGAGGGTGTGTGGGAGTTAAGGTCTGTCCCCAAACACTACACAACAACAATCTACTACAAGTCCATCTGTCCTTATACCATTGTCCTTGTTCTTGGCATCATGTCCTTGGGTATATACTCTTTTATTTTTGTTTGGATTCTGAATTCTCTGATCCCTGAACCAAGTATGACATCAACCTTTGACATCACAGATCACATGACCTCTTACTTCCCACCTGGAGCACAGACAGTGCCCTCTATAGCCGGAAGTAGGCACCTGGAGGCACTTCCTGTGATGGGTATGCAGGGAAGGGTCTACTTAGTCTATAGACACAAATACAAGGTTAACATGTGAGGGGGGGGGGGGTAAAGGCCCTACAGCAATGGGTGATAGCCTCAGTTTGTTGATGTACACCTCCTTTATAAGCCAATGTGAGCCTCTCCCCTCTCTAGGAGTCAATACACTAAATGTTAATATCTACATCTGTAAGTGGAGATGATAGCAGAATGAAGTTATTGTTTTATTTTATATAAATGTTGTACAACCTTTCACCATAAAATAAAACACATGTGCTACTAATTCTATGTTGGACAATGGCTCTCCAAATTCACCCACTTATGTGACAGTTTCTTTTTTATCTATTTATTTTTTATTTCTATTTTTGCTGATGCTAATCAAATTCTTACATTTCATTAATAGCTGCTTCAAGGAATCCCACTTTGTGTTATGGGTATTAATGAGATGGGTGCCCACAGGATGTGTGGTCTAGTTATATCTTCTTTCTGACTGACAATGACTCTATTTCTCTCCTATTTTCTATTATTTTCTCTCTACTTCTATCCCTTTTTTCCTTGGGATTTTGATTATTTTGCCTTATTTATTTTTTTGCTATATTCTGTTATTTTCCTCTACATTTATTGGCCATGAAGTGGGCAGTGCATGAGTAAGTGCTGGCGGCACGGAGAGGTTAATGTTTCATGTATGGGTGGTAATTAGTGTATCCATGTAGAAATCTCTATAGCACTATTTAACACCCACAATAGAGGCTGCACACAACCAACATTGGGGAGTTGGAGGGGGGGGGGCTGAGGGGGGGGGGGGGTGGGGGATGGGAAGGGGCTGCTGTGGTAGTTGGTAGTAATTGGATCTATACAAGTCTCATACAAAACTATAACTAAACCATTCTAGCTGCTTTGTGAGAAGTGATTGACTGATGGTGGGGAGGCCCTGGGTGGGTAGTGTAAGGGGGGGGGGGGTCTTTGAGGTGTTCAGTAGTGTATGGGTGTGTGTGAGAGGTGTGTGTGGGTGTGTGGGGTGGGGGGAGGACAGTGCTTGGTACCACCAGCTTCCACCATCTAGTACCTAGGACCAAGCTGATCGTCAAAACATGGCCCTGCCTCCCTCCTCTATCTCTCTCTGCTCTAGCTTAACCTACTACAACCCAAACCTCCTCAAACGACTCTGATTCCAAACTTCACGCGCTGACTGACACCGCAAGGTACCGTGCCGGATTCTTCGGATTTTTCGGGCACATGTTCTAGGTATGGTACAAGTTTCTAGGACCAAAAGCAAGAAACAAAAAAAAATTCTTTAAAAAATTATTTTGATATTAATTTTCTTACATATATTATTCATTTTTTCGTTTGGGTATGTGGGTACTCAGTAAAGGGTGAGAAAACATGTGCGTCTTTGTTAACTTAGCCTTAGCCTATTAGCATCAAAGGGAGGCTGAAGGGGCAAGAGGCGCAAACAACACGTGGTCAGCACACCTAGTCTCGTAACCTGGCTGACTGCAGCGCCACTAGAGCACTGGTAGTGGCAAGGAGGGGAACTACTAACTTATAGCTAATCCCTAATGTTATTAGTCACAATTGAGGCTGGGTGATGTATTAATATGCAGTGCGGTAGACAGGCAGTGAAATGTCCCCCCCAGAAAATAAATCGGAGGACAAGATGGCCGCTGCGGTGGGACGAACCACCAATGCGGTATATGCCCGCCTTGTAAAGCTATTGGCGACACCCAGGGTGAGAGAACTGCGCATACATGCAGAGCAATCAGAAACTAACACGTGCAAATTATTAAAAAAACAGAAATGAAAATAAAAAAGACTCCGAGAGAGATAAATGCAAAAATGGCTCAGCTTGGAGATTTTCAACTGGGACTGGCTAACAAACACTGATAACAGATAACCCCTATTTTCAGCAATATAACATCAACAAAACACAATAGTGAATACACTTCTAAATCACAAAAAAAAGGACACAATAAGCAGTAAAATGTGTTGGTGATGACAGTAAAGAAGCCTTGGGTGTCTTGATTGTTGTCTTGGTGCTGGTGTTGTTCTTGCCGTAGATTAATCCAATGGAAGATGACAAAACTGGAAAATCTCAGATTGATAAGAACTTGTTCCTCAGTGCCTTGTAGAGACTAGTTGTTGAAGGACAGTGCTGGGGACGCCTCCCTCCCCACAACCCACCACACTGATACTCTATATATCAACTTTATAATCACCACACTTTAACCTTGCTCCACTATCTCTTTTTTTTTTTTTTTTTATAGATTTTCTTTTCCAAAGCAGCTTTTAAATTGTAATTACTCAATTGACCTCCTAATGTTAATGAGGACAGGTGGAAGGCGTTAATAACCTTATGAGGCAGCACAGTGTATCAATGTAATCCTTGTGTCTCTATGTGTAGGACCTGCTACCACTCTAATCCTATGTGCACCACTGTATCATGGGTGATGTACACACACCACACAATGTGAGATGAGTGGAAATTGTACTTCTCTGTCTGTTCTCTCTGCTTGGCCAACCTCTCTGCTCTGGTTTCAAACAAACCAGATCCTTCACACCACAGCTATGTGCTCCTTTTCAAGATCCCTTTGTAGTTCTTCTTTTTAACAGTGAAATATTTGAGAGATATGGTTCAGGTGTGTCGGTAGTTAAAGTCCTCTATCTCTCTCCCACCTCTGATGGTTATACACATCTCTCACAGGGGCCTCATAAACACTTTCAACGTTAAGATTATAAGAATGAGTGCTTCTTAATCCAACTATGTCCCCGACGTTATGACATGACATTCAATGTGATCCACGTCATTTGTGACGTATGGGACGACGTAGCGTCACACTCAATGACGTTGGAGACGTTGTAAAGAGACGCCCATTCCCAGTATTCACAGAGTGGCCTCTATATTAAAGTTGTAGCTATGTACATCCTTAGGTAAGTGTGTCCAGATACATGTGTAATGTTTTGTATGACCTCAGTGTATCTGCTACATCCATGTACGTCACCTGCGTTCATACAGTGTTCCCTGTCTCCGAGCAGCCTCCTTCCCTCCCATACAGGAGAGTGCTACGAGGTAAGTGGCGCCCCTAGCGGCCTCCAGTCGCGTCCCCACAGACGCTGACCGACCTGCGCGCGCACATACAGGGATGGTCCCCGCACGGACCAAGTCAGGCGGCAATTACCGACTGAAACCAGCGTAAATCAGGGCCAGTCTAGGGGAACTCTCCAAGCAGATGTTGGGAGAGTTGGAGATGCTATTTAAAGGTTAGAGTAGAAGTGTGCTGGGAGAGTGATGAGGTTATAATGAGATGGAGGTGACTGAAGGTTAAAGTGATGGAGCCGTGTGTGGGGGGGGGAGGGGGGGGGCAAGTAGGACAGTAGGAAAATTGGGGCTAACCCTCTCCCCCAAGAGTTTTTTTTTAATGGGCACACTGAAATTGTAAAGAGTTATCTTCCTACCCCCCCCCCCCTCCCAACACACCACCACCTTTGCAAGAGAGGGCATAGGGTGGGTGGGGGTAGATACTGAATGCAGGGAAACCATAATTCATTCATTTTCATTTCTCTTTGTTTTTTTTTTTCGTTTTTTTCAAACATTTTCTTCTACATTTTCCAATAGAACATTTTTTTTTCAAACTCATTAATCATGAAACCAGGGACAGTTGAGAAAGAATGACAGGATGAATCAAAAGATAAGGTCATAAATATGTATTCTAGATAGTACCGTAAAACCCTGTGCATAAGCCACACCCTGACTTTGGGTGAATGCTATAAGCCACACCCTGACTTTGGGTGAATGCTATAAGCCACACCCTGAATTTGGATGAATGCAATAAGTCGTACCCTGACTTTGGGTGAATGCTATTAGTCGCACCCTGACTTTGGATGAATGCTATAAGCCACACCCTGACTTTGGATGAATGCTATAAGTCGCACCCTGACTTTGGATGAATGCTATAAGCCACACCCTGACTTTGGGTGAATGCTATAAGCCGCACCTGTCTTTGGGTGAATGCTATAAGCCACACCATGACTTTGGGTGAATGCTATAAGCCACACCATGACTTTGGATGAATGCTATAAGCCGCACCCTGACTTTGGGTGAATGCTATAAGCCGCACTCTGACTTTGGATGAATCCCGGGGGATGAATGCTATAAGCCGCACCTGACTTTGGGTGAATGCTATAAGCCGCACCCTGACTTTGGGTGAATGCTATAGGCCGCACTCTGACTTTGGATGAATCCCGGGGGATGAATGCTATAAGCCGCACCCTGACTTTGGATGAATGCTATAAGCCGCACCCTGACTTTGGATGAATCCCGGGGGATGAATGCTATAAGCCGCACCCTGACTTTGGGTGAATGCTATAAGCCGCACCCTGACTTTGGATGAATGCTATAAGCCGCACCCTGACTGGGTGAATGCTATAAGTCGCACCCTGACTTTGGGTGAATGCTATAAGCCGCACTCTGACTTTGGATGAATCCCGGGGGATGAATGCTATGAGCCACACCCTGACTTTGGGTGAATGCTATAAGCCGCACCCTGACTTTGGATGAATGCTATAAGCCTCACCCTGACTGGGTGAATGCTATAAGTCGCACCCTGACTTTGGATGAATGCTATAAGTCGCACCCTGACTTTGGATGAATGCTATAAGTCGCACCTGACTTTGGGTGAATGCTATAAGCCGCACCTGACTTTGGGTGAATGCTATAAGCCACACCATGACTTTGGGTGAATGCCATAAGCCACACCCTGACTTTGGGTGAATGCTATAAGCCGCACCTGACTTTGGGTGAATGCTATAAGTCGCACCCTGACTTTGGATGAATCCCGGGGGATGAATGCTATAAGCCGCACCCTGACTTTGGGTGAATGCTATAAGCCGCACCCTGACTTTGGATGAATCCCGGGGGATGAATGCTATAAGCCGCACCCTGACTTTGGGTGAATGCTATAAGCCGCACCCTGACTTTGGATGAATGCTATAAGCCGCACCCTGACTGGGTGAATGCTATAAGTCGCACCCTGACTTTGGGTGAATGCTATAAGCCGCACTCTGACTTTGGATGAATCCCGGGGGATGAATGCTATAAGCCACACCCTGACTTTGGGTGAATGCTATAAGCCGCACCCTGACTTTGGATGAATGCTATAAGCCTCACCCTGACTGGGTGAATGCTATAAGTCGCACCCTGACTTTGGATGAATGCTATAAGTCGCACCCTGACTTTGGATGAATGCTATAAGTCGCACCTGACTTTGGGTGAATGCTATAAGCCGCACCTGACTTTGGGTGAATGCTATAAGCCACACCATGACTTTGGGTGAATGCCATAAGCCACACCCTGACTTTGGGTGAATGCTATAAGCCGCACCTGACTTTGGGTGAATGCTATAAGTCGCACCCTGACTTTGGATGAATCCCGGGGGATGAATGCTATAAGCCGCACCCTGACTTTGGGTGAATGCTATAAGCCGCACCCTGACTTCGGGTGAATGCTATAAGCCGCAGGAGGGGTCTGAAATGGTGCCCACTCCTTAGTAAATTCTTTATAGGTGAAACCCCTGCATATAAGCCGCACCCTGAGTTCATGTAGGGGCTATAAGCCTTCAAAAATTGAAGGTGAGTTCAGTAGTATAGTCCACATGTGTAGTCTGTGCTGCCAGTCAAAGCAATGGAGGTGTACCCTGACAGGTACCACTCAGGTGGGCCAACAGTGCCTGCCACCTGGTGAGTGCTGGTGCAACCAATAATCCCGCTGACAGTTTTATATACGGCCTTAGCTGGTTTGATTATCAGCCAATGAAATGACACCAAATATTCACTGCGGTCCTCCCGAGGGCCAACTGGTACCCATCTGATAGGTGTTATCAGTAGAGCTCGCTGATAACAAGCTCCAGTAATGGCGGCGCCCATGGGACAACCTGCTAACTCGGAATAGGCTGGAAACCTACCCCTGAATTCCGCTGCCGCTTCTCTCCCACTACATATGGTAGTTATACATACCACAGAGGACCAGCGTAACAGTTATATCAAGTCCACCCCCAGGTGTGGTGTGTGCTTGACCATAAGCCGCGTCTTATACGCAGAGTTTTATAGTATATATGTGATGAGGTGGGAGAGGGATATGAGTGTGTGTGTGGGGGGGGGGGCGGTCATGATGACCGTGACAGGACTGTGACTGGCTCCAACCGTCACGGATTACCCAGCGGCCCCCACGGTCTGTGAGGCTCAAAACAGGTGGGATATACATAGACCCAGATTTTTATTTAATTATTTATTATTATATTATATACATTGGTGCCTTCAAGCCTTGAATTAAACGCTCATGATGCATTCATGCTTCATGCCTGTTGTTAGTTGTTTCCTGTTCGATGCGGATCTGGTGAGTAACTCGCCAGGACTGCATTTATGCATCATGCCGACCCAGAATACAGTAAATCAATCCCTGCATATGTAAGCCACGATTGCGTATAAGCCGCACCCTGGATTTGGGAGAATAAGCCACAGGAGAGGTCTGAAATGGTGCTCATTCCTTAGTAAGGTCTGTATAAGTATAAGCCGCACCCTGGATTTGGGAGAATAAGCCACAGGAGGGGTCTGAAATGGTGCTCATTCCTTAGTAAAGTCTGTATAAGTATAAGCCGCACCCTGGATTTGGGAGAATAAGCCACAGGAGGGGTCTGAAATGGTGCTCATTCCTTAGTAAAGTCTGTATAAGTAAAAGCCGCACCCTGGATTTGGGAGAATAAGCCACAGGAGGGGTCTGAAATGGTGCTCATTGCTTAGTAAAGTCTGTATAAGTAAAAGCCGCACCCTGAGCTCAGGAAGGGTCAATATGCCGCAGTAGGCCTCTGATATTGTCTATAAAGCTGCGGCTTATATGCTGGTTTTCAGGCTATCAAAAACAGTAGCACACATGTATGTAATTTACCGTGTGGAGCCCCGTCCATCATTGAGGGTTGGTGAGTTTGCCATTTGACAACAAGTGATTAGTTTGCCTATCACATGTCACCTGTCTCCATATACCCCCCTCCCCCCACCGGCCCTATCATTGTACCCCCCCCCCCCGCTCTCCAGTAACCCCCAACAGGAAAACCACAACCATCTGCTCTACCTAACCACTTATTATAAGGGCTTCCCTAGCCCACTTAAAAGGGTCTATTTCTCCTCTTTCCTATCCCCTCAGGATGTGTGTGGTGCACATATGCGCAGGCACCGACATATTCCTCTATGAATTCTGTAATGTAGTTCTCGCCATGAATATGACCTTAGCTGTTGAAATGGCGTTAAACATCTATTACTCACTACTCACTCACCACTTATTATACACAAAATAACTAGTCCTGCTCAAATCCCTGCCACATATCTGTAGTGTAGAAAGGGTCCTCATGATATCCATGCAGTCACAGAATATACTGCTTTTGAGTTTTTTCCTTTCTTTTTGTTTTCTAATTATTCTTCTCATGATTAATAAGTACATTATTCTCATGATGTATCAAAGGTTACCCAAACATTTTGGGTCATTTGGGAATAAGATGTGATTTTTGGCACATATCAAGACATGGACATTTTTTATTGTCCCATGCGTCAAATTTGCATCTTTTAGGCACAAAAATTTACAAAAAAAAAAAAAAATCTTAAAAAGAATATAGCTTCTCATTGGATTCAATAGTTTATCAGAGACTTTAATAGGGGGGGTGCTATCACATGGTTTTCTATCGCCCTTCTTACTACCGTAATCTCTCGCGTATAAGACGCAGTGCACGTATAAGGCGCACCCCTAACTTGCCAATGGCAATTTTATGTATAAGACGCACCTCTGAGGACGGGTTTTTACAAGTTTAGTACTGTTATATAGTAAAAAAAACTCGTGTATAAGACGCACCCCCAACTTCAGAGAATGCTATAATACTCAGCAGTCATTCGTTTGGCATATAAGACGCGTCTTATACGCAGGAGATTACAGTACTAACAATGTTATTCTCACACACCCCATTATTACCCTCCCTCCTCCTCCTCCTCTGCCACTTCCCTGTCAAATCAGTTCCACCTGCACAGGCCATTTAACCCTTTAAAGGCAGATGATGCCAGAGTGCATCTTGCCCATTGGTCGTCATGATGCACCAATGAAGTGCTGGCAAGACTGCTCGCCAGCAATTCATTGGAGCATCATGCTGACGCTACAGGGTTGATGCATGAACGGTCGGTCTGCATGATGCTCCAATGAAGTGCTGGTAGGCAGTCTCACTCCCAGGAGTCTCACCAAGACTTCATTGATGCATCATGCTGAGAATTGGGCATGATGCACTCCTGCATCGGCGGCCTATGGAGGGTTCATAAATTCATATCCTACACTCCCCCCTCCTCTCAGGGCAGCCCATCTTGTTTAACTGGCGGACTAGGCGCTGATCTCCCATTTTCTCTATCCTGATGCTTTCAAGTCAAGTTTAGCAGCAACCAGAACCATTTTGGTGGAAATTCTAAACATCAGAGGATGTTTGGTACCTAGTTGTGGCAGGAGTCTAGGTAGGACTAGATACCATCAGGAACCTTACCTAGTTGTGACAGGAGTCTGGGTAGGACTAGATACCATCAGGACCATTACCTAGCTGCGGTAGGAGTCTGGGTAGAACTAGATACCATCAGGACCTTTACCTAGTTGTGGTAGGAGTCTGGGTAGAACTAGATACCATCAGGAACCTAACCTAGTTGTGGTAGGAGTCTGGGTAGGACTAGGTACCATCAGGATCCTTACCTAGCTGTGGCAGGAGTCTGGGTAGGACTAGATACCATCAGGACCATTACCTAGCTGCGGTAGGAGTCTGGGTAGAACTAGATACCATCAGGACACTTACCTAGTTGTGGTAGGAGTCTGGGTAGAACTAGGTACCATCAGGACCATTACCTAGTTGTGGCAGGGGTCTGGGTAGGACTAGATACCATCAGGACCCTTACCTAGCTGCGGTAGGAGTCTGAGTAGGACTAGATACCATCAGGACCCTTACCTTGCTGTGGCAGGAGTCTGGGTAGGACTAGATACCATCAGGACCCTTACCTAGTTGTGGCAGGAGTCTGGGTAGGACTAGGTACCATCAGGACCCTTACCTAGCTGCGGTAGGAGTCTGGGTAGGACTAGATACCATCAGGACTCTAACCTTTATAATTATGGCAGGTGTTGAAAGACGTTATTGAAAGCGTGCACCGAGCCATGTGACATGTTTCCATACATGGACATCAATCACCAATACACCATGCAGTGTAGACTAGGGACTCAATGCTGAGTGAGACACCAATGTCATTTTGAGGAATCTGTTTCTGATTTACCCCTCAGTCAGCCATCTTGTCCTCTATGTCTGTATTAGTTATTCTGTGAGGGTTTAACCCTTTCAGAGATGTCAGTTGGTAATGGGCTCAACCTCTGGGAATTTTTGGGTCTTAGCAAAGCACTCATTCCCCCAATATATTATGCTAAAAGCACCCATCTCGTCTTCATTTCAACCTGTTCCCTTCACTCAAAATTATAAAGACCATCCCTAGAACGGATGAACATAGAAATACAATTAAAAACAATAAATAATGATTTCAGCCAATCAGCAGCCAGCAAAGATTCATGTCCTCTGAAATGAGATTTCAGAGATCCTCTGATCTCTGAAAGGTTTTTTGTCTAGAAAAGGCTAGAGGTCAGCACAAGGCATGATTATGCTCAGCCTTAGGCTCACTAGAAGTAGAAAGGATAGGTTATAAGGGTATCTATGATCAATGTAATTCTCTCTATCCATATTATGACCACAAGATGGAATAAGCCTCTGAGATGTATAATTTTTTGGGAAAGTTTGAACCTCTGAAAATAGACGGACCTCTGAAGGTCTGACATCTCTGCCCTTTAAAGATTGCTGAGGCCTCCCTACATGTCATTCTGAACATTTTCTTCTCGAGCACTTCATGGAATGTTGCATTTTAGCAGCTTTTAAGCATTATGTAAAGTTGACTGACTGCCCCTTTTCCAGCAATTTGAGTGATCAAATTCAATCAGATGATTGCCTAAAGTTGCCTTTAAAGGCCGCTGATGTATCATACCCATTGGTCAGCATGATGCACCAATGAAGTCCTGGTGAGACTGCTCGCCAGCACTTCAAAGGAGCATCATACCGACCCTCCGGGTCTGTGTCAACCCTACAGGGTTGGCACGATGCTTGAACATAGCCCTGCCAAGTTACCGTAAACTCCCACGTATAAGACGCGTCCTCTACGCCAAACAAATGCCTGGGGGGTCTTATAGGATTTTTTCAAGTTTGGGGTGCGTCTTATACGAGGGGTAATTTTACTATAGAACAGTACTGGATTGACAAAAATCACCCCTAAGAGGTGCGTCTTATACGCAAAAATGCTCCTCCCAAGAAGGGGGTGCGTCCTATACGCGCAGAGCGTCTTATACGCGGGAGTTTACGGTACTTGCCAACCAGCCAGGGCTGCATTCATGCGTCATGACGACCGTTGGGCATGATGCATTAATGCATTAAACATTAGGTTTTGGGAAATACACCTAAGGGAAAGAGATCCAAAATAAGCCCCTAGAACACCTTAGGGAGTGATCATTTTTTAACAACAGGGGGGGGGGGGCCGGTGGGTTTGAGGGGGGGGTCAGAATTTTTTCAACCCCTTGACAGGGGGGGTCAGAATTTTTTCAATACCTCTGATGGGGGGTCAAAATAATTTCACCTGTTTTCAGTGGAAAACCCCGCGCGTTACTATAGGCTAAAAGGGGACGTTCGCATGCAATTTTTGTCCCTTATGGGGGGGTCGAAAAAATTTTACCCCCTCGAGAGGGGGGGTCGAAATTTGTTTTGCGCGTCCACGCGCAAACCCACCAGCCCCCCCCTGTTGTTAAAAAATGATCACTCCCTTATAGGCCATCTCACGTTGAGGATGTGTCTTCCCGGGGTGTTTTATGTGTGAGGCGCACCTTATACTGAGGTAGCAAATTGTCCAATGGGCGAGGCCATTGCTGAAGCTGGTTACCAGCGGTTATCATTGATAACAGCCATCAGATGGGTACCAACTGCCCCCCGGGAAGCCCACAGTGAATAGGTGAGATAATTTCATTGGCTGATAATACATCCCACTAGGTTGCTATACACAAGGTTCTATTAAGGTCCCATAAATTCCATCTTATAAGCCGCACCTGACTTTAGCAGAATGCTATAAGCTGCATCTGAGGCCTGAAATTTGGTGGTTTGGTACTGTTCCATAGTGCTATATACCCTCGTATTAGCCGCACCCGCACCCTAATTTTGATTTGGATTCCGTGGCTTACACGAGAGATTTACTGGAGTATATAGTAGGGCTGATGTTTTTGTTGCCCTTCTCCCAGAACATGACAACATGATGCCTGTTTCTCTCACCATTGTGTAGCACTGACAGATGGACCCCATACCTACCAGGAACATACCTACACCTGACTACAGCTGGTACCCTGCAGCTACACCTTGTTCTGCTACACACACACGCCAGGTACCAGCCCGCCTACTTAGACTGGTACCTATGGTGTAAAGGTCTAGAACTTACAGCCAGCTGGGTGCCAGCCACCACAAACTCCCACTGAGGCTAAGATAGATGGTTTTCCTTCCGTCAAACTTAAAGGGCGTCTAGCATGGAAACTAGAGGAAAGCGTTAAAACGCTGTTAACTCGGAAAGATTGTTACCTTCTATATCTGTGTATATCACCCTCCTCCCCTTCATTCTGAAATTTTCCCATGCCTCAGAGTCACTCTCCCATCACATCTTCATATTCTCCATGTATACGAGGATGGATGAGGGATCTGCTTGAAGAGTGCGATATAGGCTACCATGACTGATGACATCAGCATCTATTTCCTCTGTGGTTAACACAGACACAAAAAGGACAGGAAAAAAGGTTTCCCAATAGAATGTGTATTCTTCATCATTGGACTTCCAAAGCATCCCCTCTCTGCTATTCCAGTACAACATTTTGTTATCCATCTATTGTAGAAACATGACTCATATATTCTACCACCAAAGTACATATTTATGATCTCAACATATTATTCTAACAGTATATGAACATATTAAGTAATGTATGGGCTAACAGGCACCGAATGGCATGTATCGATTTATATCGTAACGAGTGGCTGTAGGCCGGGCAGTCGTCACCTCCCTGGGCTTTGTATCATATCTGTACACACGGCGAAAAAAAAGATGCGTCTCGCGGTTATGTTTGTGTATAATACACCTTGTAGCCCGGCAGCGGACAGCTACAGCGCACACGGCGAAAAAAGATGCGCCCGGACAGGGACTCGATCCACCCACCTTCAATGGCTGAGCGCAATGCGCTAACCACTAGACCACCGCGTCTCCTTCTACAGAGCACACCCTGGCTTGCTTTTATTTGAATGCTTCTGCGTCCCGTGGTTATGTACATACACGATCGGTACACACACCTCGGCGCCTGGCTAGGCTTGCTAGTGGGGTCACAACCCAGAATGCTGGGGATTTTCACACTTTGAATGTATAGTAGGTATATGTGAGTGACCTCCCCGGGCTTTGTATCATATCAAGACCTGGTTGTAGCCAGCCACTACCTGTCAGTCCCCCAATGCATAGGGAGTTGGATTTGGGATCTCAGACTGCAGGTTCGAGCCCTACCCTGACCATGGAAATTTCGTGGGTTTTAACATGTGACATATGACATGTTAGGAGTGCTGATATCCACCCCAAAGAGTGCTGATATCCACCTCAAAGAGTGCTGATATCCACCTGGGATCTGCTCATAAGGGGTTGCACAATATGCAGGAATATCAGAACAGGGATATCCAGAAAAAGCACCCAAAATCAGAGGTCGTGTAATAATTTTATATAAATACACTTCTTTAATGCTTTATTTCCACAAAGTTTAGCCATCTCTGCCTCTTTTTGGGGATCCCCAAAAGCGTCTTAATCCATGGTGGTGCCTATAACTCTTTTAGAGTTAAATATCATTATGGATACCTACCAAAAGATCGTTCATAATTTCACGGGAACCAGCAGAAAAATTTGACGCACTGATTGGTCAAGTGACTTGCTAAGACGGGTACGGGCATGCTAGACGCCCTCTAAGCGCTGCTTTTTTTGTTGCATGGATAATTCACAGTATCGTCATGAAAAACCGCCGCTGTGCTTATGGTTTTGGTGAGATGGTGACTCCAGCCCTTATACAAGATCTTAAAATCCTCAATATGACCCCCTTAAATATAGCCTTTATATGGGAATGCATGGGTTATTGGAAATTGAAAATCCCTGAAGTCAGGGACAGCCCTGAATTCGTCCATCCCTGAATGCAGGGTTTTATGGTACATTTTGTACTTCACAGCCGCACACAATAATTGAATTCAGTTACTCGCAAAGGCTCCATTCATTCGAGACAACAATCAACACTTTATGGTCTGTTAATGCAGGAGTGCATCATGCCTACTGGTCGGCATGATGCTCCAATGAAGTGCTGATGAGTCTGCTCACCAGCATCATGCCAACCCTCCAGGGTGTATCATTCCCGTAGGGTTAGCATGATGCATGAATTTTCCCCTTGCGAGTTATTCACCAAGGCTACATTCATGCATCATGAAGACCAATATGTATTACCGTAATCTCTCGTGTATAAGACACGTCTTCTACGCCAAACAAAAGGCTGGTGCGTCTTATAGCATTCTCTCAAGTTGGGGGTGCGTCTTATACGAGGGGTAATTTTATTATAGAAAAATACTAATCTTACAGAATTCAGGCTTCAGAGGTGCATCTTATACACGAAACAGCCATTGGCTAGTTAGGGGTGCGTCTTCTACGCTCACTGCGTCTTCTACGCGACAGGTTACGATAGCGGCCCATAAAGGAGTAAATGTCCAGATACTGGTCCCTATCTCAAGCCTTCAAGCAGTTACAGCTGAGGACTTTGCTGATACCCGCCCTGCAGGGGTTCAACTCTAGGCTTTGATCAGTGTACGCTCAGGTAACCAGCTAAAGCACGAGGTACTCAATGGCTGCTCGCTGACCTGATCACTCACCCATATAGACCGGGAGTATAGGGGCCAGGCGGGATGGACTTTGGACCAATGAAATAATTCCCTGCATTTTGCTGCTGCATTCTTAGGGTACACCTGGTACCCATCATGATAGCTGTTATCGGTCCTTATTTCACCAGTACCAGCTCCAGCAATGGATGCACCACTGGACAAGGCAGAGGAGGCACATTCCTCTAAAACCTGGTATATCACCCCCAGAAGGAATTTTTTGGGAGGGGCCTCACAAATATCCAAAATGATGGTATGTAAATGGGTCTAGGTACATGTAAAATAAATTCTCTTATATAAGCCGCGGCTTGTACTAGAACCCAAATAAAAATGTGGCTTGTAGGGACAACCCAAAGTCTGGGTGCGGCTTATACGAGGGTATTTTATACAATATTGAACTGCCACTTTTCAAGCCATGACTGACATGTGGCTTATAGCTTCTCCGAAATTCGGTGGTGCGGCTTATACGAGGGGATTTATGGTATATCTCGTGGGTTCCAGCAGGAACATGCAGCAGAGTAGAGCTTACATGGACAGTTATACACAATCCAAGGGTCAGATTTACTTTTATGAATTGTGACAGAAATAATCTACCCTACCTCAGTCCAGGAGGGGGGTACATCCCCCCTACCTGATGTTGTTGGTGATGTAAATGATGTTGATGCTGCTGCTGGTGTTGATGATGATGTGGCAACAACATATGAGGATGATGATGTGGAGCAAACTGTTGTTGTTGTTGTTGTTGCTGTTGCCCCCAAACAGGGCTGTGGTGAGGCATGCCCCCTAGAGCAGAGGGCCCCACAGGATATTGCTGACAAAGGCTACTGTTATTGTTATTATTGTTGTTGTTGTTGTTGTTGTGTTGGGGTGGGTGACCCCCTAGTCCTGTGGCATTAGAGGTGCCTCCATATCTAAGTCCTATATTACCAGTGTAAGCTGTAAGGTCCAGACTACCTCTCCTACCCACACCACTAAGGCCACTACTCCTGTTGCTAGGGTCATTGTTTGCCCCTCCAGGTGGGGAGGACAGGGAATTCCTCCTGGGTGGGTGAGGCTGGTGGTGGGGGTGGTTTAGAACAGGGGGGTACCCTCCTCCTCCCCAACCCCCACCTCCAGTGTCCCCCCGCGCATGTGCAGAGGTCAGGGACGCTGGTGGTGACCCCTGGTGTTGGCTGCAGGAGGCTATAGGGGAGAGGTCACCACCCCATAATGCACCTGGATGTGAGTTTCCGCTTCCTGCTCCAGATGACAATGCTGGAGTTATTGGCTGATGTTGTTGTTGTTGTTGTTGTTGTTGATGTGGTTTTGATGTTGCCCAGTGGTGTGATGATGTTGCCGCAGTGTGCAGTGAATGTCGTGCTGCAGGTGCAGTAGGGGGCGGCATGGTAGTAGTTGTAGTAGTGGTAGTAACAGTAGTAGCACCATTACTGGTATTCTGACCCCCAGTAGGGCCTGCTACAGTGTCGGCAGCCTTTGGTTGGTGCTGTAGGGGGTTGGTGATGTGATTAGGGTCCATATGGCCCCAGTATGGTGTCTTAGTGCTGGTACAGTAGAGTATAGGCTGCTCTACAGGAGCCCCTTGTAGTAGTCTAGCAGTTAGTAGCAGCTCTAGGTAGTGGGGTGGCAGCCCTGGGGGTGGTGAGCTGCTCCTTGAGCTGCTGTAACTGCAATGTGTGAGGAGCAGCTCTTGATAGGGGACTGGTACAGGCTGGTACAAACACCCAGCTACTGCTGCACCCACCCACCCACCCCCTGAGCAGCTCACTCCCTCCACCCCTACACCCACTCACTCACCCCTATGTATAACCCTTGAAGGACTGATTAGTGCATCATGCCCATTGGTCGTCATGATGCATTCATGCAGCCCTGGCGAGTAACTCGCCAGGGCTGCATTGATGCATCATACCGACCCTCTGGGGATGGTACATAAACTCCGGGAGGGTTGGCATGATGCACCAATGAAGTGCCCCCCCCCCACACCGGAGTCGCGGAGAGTTTTTGCGCCCCTCTTTGATCTATAGTAGCGCGTGGGCTTTTTTTGCTAAAAAGAGGGTGAATTTTTTTAGCCCCCCCTCAAGAGGGTTCAAAATTTTTTTAGCCCCCCCCCCTCGGGAGGGGTCTGAAAATTTTACGCCCCCCCCTCAAACCCACCACCCGCCCCCTGTTGATAAATAATGACCACTCCCTTAGAGGGTTCTACTGCCTCATAGCCCTCCTCTCATACCAACTCACCCCCAATACGACACACTGTCACCCCAACCCCCTCCACCCAACCCCCTAAAACTGTCAGCCCTTACACACCCCACCCCCTACTCTCACTATAAGACCCCTGCCCCCCCCCCCAACCCCCTCATTCCTGCCCCCTTTAGCACCCCTCTAAACTTTACCCCCCACTCTCACTCTCTGACAGGGCAAAGAAACAAAGCAAAATAACAACAACAAAACTACATTAAGAGGCATAAGAAACAATTTTTCCTTTGGGGCCCATGGGAATTTTCTGACGATTAATATTATGGGTGTTGTAGGGGGGGTGATTTCTTGTATCACTACGGTTGGGAGGCTGTCTATGCCGTGGGCTGCCAACAACTGAGAGATGAAGTATAACCAGCTCCCTACATCTGCATCCACATAGCCGTGCCAGGCCACGCCAGCCTCCGTGGACATCTAACCCCCCCCCCCCCCAAACTCACACACATACCTCTGCTCACCCATATCCCGCCCATATCTCCCTCCTGCTACAGTCGGGTTATCCTTTATGGACGGCGCATGTATAAATGCATCATACCCATTGCTCGATGTGATGCACCAATCAATGCATTAGAGTCGGAAATTATTCTGATTTTCCCGATTTTCAATAGGACATACCTATAGGAATTACAGCCCAAAATTCGGAATTCAAAAAAATTAGGAAAAGTGGCATCCCTGATTCATCCCTTGCGTCTATACTGACCAATGCTGCATTAATGCATCATGACGATCCTACGACCAACGATGATGCACTTATCCATGCACATACATGGTTGGCATGATGCAATCATCGAGAGTAACTCACCGGGGCGAGTAACTCACCGGGGTAACTCACCGGGGGCGAGTAACTCACCGGGGGCGAGTAACTCACCGGGGCGAGTAACTCACCGGGGCGAGTAACTCACCGGGGCGAGTAACTCACCGGGGCGAGTAACTCACCGGGGGCGAGTAACTCACCGGGGGCGAGTAACTCACCGGGGGCGAGTAACTCACCGGGGGCGAGTAACTCACCAGGGCTGCATCCATGCATGAAATGGATTAAGGATTAACCTGATCAGTGTAGACTTGCACCTAAAGCCTGAGCACCCAAAATATTTTTCTAAAAGGTTTTAAGCCTTGAACGTTTAGGAATCTAGTGGCTACAAGCGGAACTAGAGCAAGTCCTGGTGACAGGCACTGGTAAGTGCTGATAAGATGGAACCAGCTTGTCCCTGGAAGTGGTTGTTATCCAGCGATTAGGTACCCATCATACCATGTCTTATCAGTGTCGTTTGTCTCTTTTAGAAGAACCAGCAAAATTCAAAATGGTGGATCCCCTGTATGAGTGTTTGTGGACCCAGGGTCGGAGTTACACCATCCTCTCTGCTATAAGACGCACCCTGACTTTGAGAGAAGCAATAAGCCGCAACCTAGGTTTGAAAAATGAAAAGTTTTATATTGTTCTATATAAGTTTAAATGCTCCAGTATAAGCTGCACCTAGACTTTTGGCTCTTTGTAAAAGCTGCATGTTGATCTGCGTTCTGGTACGGTAATGGCAGTGACCATGGTAAGTTGGGCGTTAATCTCGCTGCGGGGCGCATTCTCGGGAATCCCCCTCTCGCCGAACTACTTTTTACCCAGCATCCCTGTTAACCAGTGACGACTCATGTTAGTGGTCGAGGTGGGGACAGTTTGGTTGGGGGTAGGACACCATGAGGGTGAGAGTTCAGTTGGTCATCAGGGTGAGATCAGTGTGTGCCCTACTGTTGGTGTACTGGTGGGTTGTGTGCGGTATTTGTTTGGGCTAACATCCCCTTACAGCAATGGGCTGGTTTGCACCATGCGTATGCACTATGGGTAACACTCTGAGTAACGCTTTTCATTTTCGTCCCAAGAACTTGGGGTTTCAGGGCTTAATGGTATGGTCATTATTTATCAACAGGGGTGAGGATAATGTTTTTTAAGCGACCCCTCACATGAGTGATTACGATTTTTGCACCACACCGTAGGCTTGGAAAGTGTTCATGTCCCTATTAAAGTGTAGTAGCACAGAGGTTGTTTTTTTTTAACTAAAAATAGGCAAAGTTTTTAACGCCCCCTTCCAAAGAGGGGTCAATTTATTCTACCCCCCCCCTCTCTGCCTGAATGGTGTGTGTTTTAATTATAGGCGAGGTTTTCATACATAGAACAATTCTACAATGATAAAAACTGGGCACCAGCTGCTTCTTTTGGAGGAACGTTCAACAATTACGGTAAATTGCAAATATTCAAGCCTTTGGTATGGCTTATAGCTACTCGAAAAATTCAGGGTGCGGCTCATACGAGGGTGCTATTCTGGTGAGATGTGGTTCATTATGTGCACATCATTGGACTCTAGTTTCAGCTGGTCTCTCTTATTTGGTGGGAAGGAAAACCACTTCGTTAATTAGTTCTGGTCACAGCCAGCTAGGGCAGCACTGAGTGGTCTGCTCTGCTGTCAGGCATCCAAATCAAAGTGACCACCACTATAGAGGAGAACTCTGCTATGTGGCTCCATCTAGAGCCACAGTGCTGGTGCAATCAAGACTGCTTGTTGACATGAATTAAATGCTGGAAGCATTTTTTTACATATGTATATGCTTGAATTTAGCATGGTTAGAATGTACTGAATAGATTGGGATTTTGCCAGGACACTTTCACAACTGGGGTGATGTTAGATTTGCAGAAAGTGGAATATCTTACAGGGATGTAAGTCAGGAATGGGCAAAAATCAGGAAGCCATACATTTACTTGATATAAAAGCTTTCTATTCTTCCAAAAAACCCTCTTTACCATTTGTATAAGGAAAAAAAAAACATCAGTCAAAAATTTCAGAAATCAGGAAATCCTGATAAAACCTGAAGACTTACATCCCTGATCTTATTATTTCAGCTCTTGTCCCAGCTTTAAACGGTTAAGTACTGGCTGAATCCGCCATTGCAGCATGATAACAGATAAAAATCTGGTGAGTAACTCGCGGGTGCTGTGTTAACGCATCATGCGGACAAAATAATAACAAGGCGCTGGTTCCTGCATGTGGTTTGTGTTAACCCATGGAGGTAGAAATACAACGTTAGGGTAGCACAGGGCCAGGTACAGGGGGACACCAAGGGGGGGGGGAGAGAGGGGGGCACTTGGTAGGGCTGAGACAAAATCCATGTGAAGTACTTAGGTGACCCATTTCACTGCTCAATGTTTCACAATATGGATCCATTTTTAAGTGCAAACTCAAGTGATTGTGTAGAAAAAAATTCTCATTTTTTAAAATCATTTTTCTTCCTTACAAGATATATCATATTGCACCTCGCAGGATTTCTTCAACTCTAGATGTGGCTTAAATGCAGGGACTTTGTAATATAAAATGATACAAAAATGTAAATTTTTAGGTCCCATTAACCTTTTTCCATAGCGTTGTTGGGGATCTGACTTATAGACAGTTTCTCTTTGTTTTTTTCTTTCTTTCTTGGCAGCTTCTTCAATAGTGTTGGGCTGAGGCTTATAGGTGTTGTCTTCCAGGGTTGTTTTGTGGTAGTCAGCTCCAGCACAATGAAGAAAATACATACATATAGGGGAGGATGGGGTCCTACTGAGCCTTACCTTTGTCAGAGTTTGTGGCATCAGCTTAAGTTGGGGGTGCGCCTTATAGACGAGGTTGTTGTATCACAGAACAGTACAAAATGCTCAAAATCAAGTCCCAGGTGCGCCCTGTAATTTTCCTCTAAACTCAGGGTGCGTCTTATAATTATATATAAATACGCAGGGAACGTCTTGTACGTGAGGTTGTGGTACTTGCCTAGTACCGGGGTACTTGGAGGTAACAAAGGCTACAAGACACAGGTGGAGCACCCTGGTGGTTTCCACGCTAACTACACATACTACGTTGTACATTGATGGAAGGAGAAGTCTTTTTGTTTTTTTCTGCTTTTCAATTTTCCTTTCTTTGATTAACACAAGAAGTTGTAATTTGAAGCTGTACAGAAAATTCCTTATATCGATTTCATCTTTTCTCGGTCTTAAAACAGCGTCCCCACCCACCTTGCCATCTGGTCTTTAGGCCACACCAAAAAAATAAGTTGGTCTACGAATCCATATTTTCGGAAATACAATTTTTTTTCTTTGAAAAAAATCTTGTCGCTCGCTTCAGTTTCTACAAGTTTTCTCTTTGTGATGTTTGGCAAAATTAAAAAAAAAAAAAAAATTTGTTCGCTCGCCTCAATTTCCCAGCAAGGAATCCTGGGAGTCCCCAGGGCTGCATTTATGCATCATGGCAACCAATGGGCATGATGCATTAATGCAACAGCTGCCCTTAAAGGGTTAAAATCATGTTACATCATCAGTATTGTTGACTTTCCCACTGCTTCACACATAACCTCTTCACTATTATAACTCTATTAGCTTTTCCCACAGTTTTTACATTTACCGTAATCTCCCACGTAGAAGACGCGGTGCGCGTAGAAGGCGCTCCCCCAACTCACGGTAGGCTGGTACGCGTAGAGGACGCACCTCTTAGGGGCGACCTTTGTAAATTCATTACTGTTCTATAGTAAAAATACCCAACGTATAAGACGCACCCCAAACTCAAGGCAATTTACCTCCCGCGTATAAGACCCAGCAGCATTTTATTTGGCGTATAAGACGCGTCTTATACGCGGGAAATTACGGTAGCTTTCAATTGAACCCTGTAACCCTTTAAAAGCCACTCGTGCCCTGGCGAGTAACTCGCCATGGCTACATTCTACCATACCAGTGAGTTGCTCACCAGGGTTCCCGCTGTTTATGGGGCTGGTTTTAACTGTTGTTTAAATATTGGATGATTTATGGGGCTCACGAAAATTCATCCACTCTCGTGCGAGGGTATTTAAGAAATTTTGCAAATTCGTGTGAAATTTTGAAAATCATCCCCCTGAATTCATCAAAATACCATTTTTAACTGACTTTTTCTCAGAATGTCTTTATCTGAGTTTTAACTGACCTTTTAAGAAAATTAGGTTTAACTGACTTTTAACTGACCAGTGGGAACCCTGCTCACTATACTAGTAAGTTGCTACTTGCTAGTGCTCACTTGATGCATCCAGGCGGATATGGTTAGCATGAGTGGGAGTTACAGTGTTGCCGAAAACTTTTTCTCGGCACAGGCCAAAATGGCCTGCATCTTTCCATTTTACGCAGGCCATTTCCATCTCACGCAGGCCAAATGACTATCCACATTTTAAGGTATTGATACAAACTCAATCATAAATGACTTTACACATTCAATGAAGCCATAAGAGGGTACAAAATGTTTGAGTATAAAGAAAATACAAAGGATGGGCCTATCTCTGGTTCTAATGGACCGATTTGAAAAATTCTTTCCAGGCCATTCTGGCCTGCCTCCCAAGGCCTACGCCGGCCATTTAGATTCTACGCCGGCAAAAACCAGCGTGCCGGTATCACTGGAGTTACTCACTAGGGCTCCATTGATGTATCATGCCGACCCTACTTGGTTGGCGAAACCATCCAGCATTGTATTGGTGCATCCTGACGACCAAGACACATACATCCTGAGGCATCAGGCAGTGCCTCACCCTCCCAGGCTCACCCTCTTAAGGCCGCTTATGAATTAGTGCATCATGTTGGCATGATGCTCCAATGAAGTGTTGGCGAAATCTCACCAGTACGTCATTGGTGCATCATGCTAACCTATGGGCATGATGCACCCTTGCATTAGCGATCCTTAATCCGTTAAGGGCCACAATGCAGTAATGCACACTGAGACTGCTCCCCAGCACTTCATTGCAGCATCACGCCAACCCTCCTGGAATGTATCTATCATGACGACCAATGAGCATGATTCATTAATGCATCAGGGGTCCTTCAAGGGTTAAAGAGTTAAAACTCGTAGATACAGTATAAACTTATGTTTCCACGTTTCTGACAGTAGTGGGTTAATGTATGAGTTATTAATCAGTTCCACCACCCAACACCAGGTGCCGCTAGTGCATCCTGCCGCCCTGTGTGTGGAGAGTGAAGGAGTATTTGCCTGCTTGGAGAGTGTGAGTACACATAAGGTGAAGGGTAGAGAGAGGACCAGAGGAAACAACCACTTCAGGTGGATAAGAGGTAATCTCTGACTCTGTCATTTCAGATGGGCTGTGATATAGGGGAATAACTTGCTACCCTGTACAGGCAGCCATCTTGTCTGCGCAGGTAATGTCGCCTGTTTCAGCAGTACTTGTAGGAATGAAGCATGAAGCTCATACGCCTTAAATCTTAATACCCCGTTATCGAATCAATTTAATGCCCTAAATCAGTCAAAATATTTTTTCATTCATTTTTTTCATCTTGATTTTTTCTGTTGATAACTATTTAACAAGTGACTTTTCACTGACCTTCAAAGAATAACAGACGTTTAAGTGGCGTGTGGGAATCCTGATGGGGGTGACTGCGGTATATAAACTGAATTAGCGGGATTAATTATCAGCCAATGAAATAATCCCAACTATTCACTACGGGCCTCTCAGGGGGCAGGTGGTACCCATCTGATACACAGGTAACTGTTATCAGTAATAACTGCTGGTAACCAGCTTCAGCAATGGCCACACCCATTGGACAATCCGCTACCTCAGTATAGCGGTGCGTCTTTCAGGCAATGTTGTTGAGGTTGGGTGGGTGTGGGGGAAGGGGGAGGGGTTAAGAGTTGTCTGTTTGCCCCTATTGTAGCCTCATCACCCTTATAACCAATGATGTAATACTCTCACCCACCTGTCAATGGCAACCCTTTAAATGTTGCCCATTGGTCATCACGATGCATGAATGCAGCCCTGGTGAGTTACTCACCAGGGCTACAATCAAGCATCATGCCGACCCTACAGCGTCGATACACTCCTGGCGGATGAGCATGATGCACCAATGAAGTGCTGGCGAGTACTCACCAGCACTTCATTCATGCATCATGCTGAGTGACCAATGGGCATGATGCATTTATGCATTATCAGCCTTTTAAAGGGTTAATCCTCGGTTGATGGAGAACGGTAATTCACTTCTATTTAGATATTATCTTCTAAGCGGTCAGAAACACAATGTTATGACACGTCGGGAAGTTTGACAAATTCAGAGTGGGAACTGTTTAAACTTTGAGGAGGAAGTGGCTGGATCAGGACCGATACATTGGGGGTCTGTTGGTGCTTCTCAGGCCCGAGTCGTGAGCGATGAGGGAATAGATGTCTGTGTCATCAGCCATTCATTGACACCACTTCAGGCACCATACAAAGGAACATGAAAATTTGATTAGATTTTTCATTTTTGTGCTCCACAAACCTATCTAATTCATCTCCTATCGCCTTAAGCCCATCTGTGCTCATCTTGTGGCTGCCTCAGTCTGGTAGCTCCACCAGTGGTACAAGGTGGAACTACATAGGTCAGTATATCAGTACTGCTGCCATCTGCAGCCTAAGTATGGAACTAAAAAAAAGAGGAGTAAGCCATGAGAGGAAGGGGTCCCTGGATGGTGGAGTGGGGCCCTCATGTCATATGAGGATTCTAAGAAATTCTTATGTCATATTTTCAAATCCTCATGCCATACCGTAAATCCCCGGTCATAAGCCGGATTTTTTTTTTCTATTTTGGGCCCAAACCGGCTTCTAAATTTTTCCCAAAGTCCCCCCTGGCTTATGACCATTTTTTTTTTACTATAGTAGAATAAAGAGAAAATGGTAAAAATTTGACCCAAAAAACGGCTTTTATTTTTTTCCTGAACTCACCCCCCGGCTTATGACCGGGGCCGGCTTGTGACCGGGGATTTACGGTAGTTTTAAATCCTCTCATTGAGGCCCATGTTACATGTCGATTTTAAGAAATTGTCATGTCACCACATAGAATTCAGTGGTCCAGATCCCCAAACTCACAAAGATGGACTTCTCACACCAACTCCTATAATGCAGGAAGTCATCGCTTACAAACACGCCTTTAACGCCTTTGCCCATCATCCACGGATTATATTTGTCGATAAATCCTCCGCCCGGTCCCAACAAATAACATCATTTCGTCAGGCCCCAAATTAATATGGCTGTGTCAACTGTGCGCTATAGTAATTGTTACACTTCTTTTGCCTCTACTGCACAATTGGCAAACTGCAGATACAACCTATTGTTCTAAGGCAACAATATATAGTCAGCCGCTCCCCCGGATCACTGAATTCCAATCCAACTCACTCATGTTCCCTCCCCTCAATAGCCAGGTTTGTAATAACATCCTTAACCCTATCCAGGATGCTCGTGCATTAATGCATCATGTACACTGGTCGTCATGATGCATCAATGCAGGTCTACTCACCAGGGCTGCATACAGGCATCATGCCGACCCTACAGGGTTGATACACTCCCGCAGTGCCTGCATGATGCACCAGAGAAGTGCCGGAGCGCAGTCTCATCGCGAGCAATGCATCATATATTGCACTAAGGCATAAGCGGCATTTAAAGGGTTAAACATATCTATCTATATAACGTGTATATATGATGTGAATAATCGTTGTTACATGAAGACATACATGGGCATCATGTTTGATCCTCTAAGGACTGCTAATACCGGAGTGCATCATGCCCATTGGTTGGCATGATGCACCAGTGAAACGCTGGCGATTCAACTCGTCAGCACTTCATTGGAGCATCATGCTGACATTCATCAGGGAGTGCGTCTACACCATAGGGTCTGCATAACGCATAAACACTTAGCCCTGGCGAGTTACTCACAGGGGCTGCACTTAGCCCTGGCGAGTTACTCACAGGGGCTGCACTTAGCCCTGGGGAGTTACTCACAGGGGCTGCACTTAGCCCTGGCGAGTTACTCACAGGGGCTGCACTTAGCCCTGGCGAGTTACTCACAGGGGCTGCACTTAGCCCTGGCGAGTTACTCACAGGGGCTGCACTTAGCCCTGGCGAGTTACTCACAGGGGCTGCACTTAGCCCTGGCGAGTTACTCACAGGGGCCGCATTCATATGACGACCAATGGGCATGATACCCCAAAGCATTATGGGCATTATTAGGGTTCATGGGTCATGGTTTTAACTGACTTTTACGTGGCATTTATCTACTTTTAACTGACCAAATATTGGATAATTTAAATGGCTCACAAAAAATAAAATTCATCCACTCTAGACTAAGAGAGAGGGAGTTTAAGAAAATTTTGCAAAATCTTGATAATCACCCCCATCCCCCTGATTTAGTTATAATAGCATTTAACACTGACTTTTTTTTTTTACATAAATATCTCTTTAAATGGCCTCTAATGAAAACTACATTTAACTGACTCTTAACTGACCAGTGGGAACCTTGAATTCATGGTCGTCACATCAGACCGTCAGGGCCCTGTCCATAGAGACATGAACCCTGGGCATTAAACCTTAAGGCATACTGCGGTCCACAACGAGTTGTCATGATGACTTCATGCATTGTTCCGGTAAACCCGGGGTACCGGGTGCATTCTGGGTGGTAGCAGAGGCAATTATCGTTATTTATAGTAAATATTGTGTTATTTTACCTCATTCTAACTCCCCCGCCCACACGTTCCTACTACAGCTCCTGTACAGTGCCTCATTAGGGGGTCTACACGGGGGGTCCCCACGTCACTTGTTGATTTTAAGAAAAACCCATGTAATTGAGTTTGTAATACCCCCTACCCTTGTCACGCTAAGGCCACACCAAAAAAATAAGTTGGTCTACGGATTTCCCTCCCCATATTTTTGGAAATACAATTTTCTTTTCTTTGAAATTTTTTTAAAATAAATTCTTTATTCGCTTGCCTCACTTTTCCAGCAAGGAATCCATTGGATGTAAAAAAATTCTTAAAAAAAAATTAATAAAAAAATTCGCTCGCTCGCACCATTTTTTCAAAACAAAAATCCCTAGACAACTTATTTTTTGGTGTGGCCTAAACTCTATTTAACATGTCGATTTTAATAAAAAGCCGATGTCACTATCTTTTTTCTTCCTTACCCTTGTCAATAGATCAGACTGTCGTTTTTAGGGTCTGGACCCTTTTATTACGCCACTCCGGAAATAACTTTTCTCATTATGAAACGAAGGGAAGACTACAATCATAATATTTCATCGCCTATAAGGCTCACCCTGAGTTCAGCTTAATCTTTTAAAACCATCCTCATATGTGAACCCGTAATACCAAGTGGTTGAGGTGCAACCAGAATGTATGAATTAAATACTGCACTATAGTCTCAAATACTTGCATATAAGGCGCAACCTGTCACTTTGGCTGGCTCACGTACAGCCCGCACCTATTAGCTGGTCTGGAGCTGGTTCTGGCGACACACACTGATAAGCATGTCCATGGAAGTGGGTGTTAACCAGGGACAAGGTACCCATCATGTATGTGTTATCAGTGGGTTTTACCTCAACCAGCGGAATTCAAAATGGCGGCTCCACTAGGCCACCATACTGAGTCCT
This sequence comes from Acholoe squamosa, assembly GCA_949317995.1. Classification (NCBI taxonomy): domain Eukaryota; kingdom Metazoa; phylum Annelida; class Polychaeta; order Phyllodocida; family Polynoidae; genus Acholoe; species Acholoe squamosa. Next base: position 5,761,979 of record OX439044.1, read on the forward strand.
ATAGCCTAGGGCATTAGCATATTAGGCTATGGAGGCCGCCATCTTGGTTAGGCCCCTGACTCCAGAGCAGGGCATTCTGGGTAAATTTCTTATCAACCTCCAGAACAATGGTCAGTGATAAGACTGATAAGCTGCATCCTGCCCTTTATCTTAATCACCCACAGTAGCCCTGCATTGTTTGAGGTGTGAAGTAAGGTGATAACCCTGATAGGGAGACAATGGCCTGATTGGCTCACCTGTGGTATTCAACAGAAATTTCAATGATCTATTGCTTTTTAATCTTAAATATTTAATCTATTTCTAGATCACCTACTTAAAGCTGTTGATATGGAGAATCCATACATATAAATTACAGAAAAATCCCATGGATAGTAATTAATTGGCAGGTTGTCAAACTAGACTACACAAAGAGGTCAAATGATGGATTAGCCCCCGATTACATAAGCCACCTAGCATATTTTCTTAGTACTAGCAATGTGCTAGTCCCGTATATACGGGGTATTAAGATACAATGACAGCTCCATGCTGAAAGTACTGCAGAACCAGCTAGTGTGACACATTGTGACATGTGTCAACTAGCAGCGATAAATATTGACATGACAGAAAAAAACTCTGGTTACAACAACAAAACCAGAACGTGCCGCGAGGGGCGGGGATGATGGGGCCATCTAGTCGTGACCACAAACACCAGGGGGTAAGGTTTAAGGTCACCAGGATCCACTGCTGCCAGTGTTAGTTATAGAAACATGGTGAACCTGATCATGTCACATGATAAATGTACACACACATTTCTTTTTGTCATAAAGGTAATACCAGTAAATCAAATCTAACTGGTTCGAGATCGACTAAACTTTCTCTTACCGGTCATAAGCCGACCCCGGTCATAAGCCAGCCCTGGTCATAAGCTGGAGGGTGAGTACAGATCAAAGTTATAAGCCAGTATTGGTCCATTTTGACCTTTTGTAGAAACCCTTGAGGGGTGAGTTAAGGTCATTGACCCCCCTCCCCCCAAAAAAAAAACCAAAAAAAAACAACGAAAGAACAAAAAAGTGGGTAGACTGCCAATGTATCACACCTTAAGTGTTGATAGGGAAGGGTTATGTCATATAAGGCTTTCAGAGGTCTAGCAGCAACTACCGTGTAGTTTTGCTAATCCTAAGAAAGAATAATATAACCTATTTATAGAATGAAGGTGGGATTCCCCAGTACTATAAATAGCCCCCTCCATGAGCTACCTGTGGACTGTGCCATGTAGGTATGTCACATATGCTAGTGTAGTGTGTTGGGTCAGAGACTGTGTACATAGGGACTGGTGTGGGGGGACACCTGGTGAGTGAAGCACGTACTAACACAGAGACATAATTGTGAGTGAGTGAGTGAGTGAGTAATAGATGTTTAACGCCATTTCGACAGCTGTGGTCATATTCATGGCAAGAACTACATTACACAATTTCACAGGGGAATGTGTCAGTGCCCACGCATGTGTGCACCACACACATCCCGAGGGGATAGGAAAGAGGAGAAATAGACCCTTTTAAGTGGGCTAGGGAAGCCCGAGACATAATTGTAAATCTAACCTGGTCCCTAGCCTACCTGCCTTGTTTGTGTCTATAAACAGTCAGTGTAATTGAGACCAAAACACTCACCATACTGAGTGAGTTGTATACTTGGTTATACATTGAACAACAACTCAAAATTTCATCTTTTCTCTCATCTCGATGTGCATCATTTCATCTTTATGTAACAAGTCCTATCAATCAGGATGGGACTGTCATGTCTTTATATACACAAAATAACAAGTGAAACTGAGCCTTAAATTATTTTGGTCGCAATATTATCACCTCCTTTGCGTAGTGGAGCGATCAATAAACACGTTTGAAAAAAAAAGAACAGTACCGTAATCTCCCGCGTAAAAGACGCGTCTTATACGCCAAACAAAATGCTACTGGGTCTTATACGTGGGAGGTAAATTGCCTTGAGTTTGGGGTGCGTCTTATACGAGGGGTAATTTTACTATAGAAATGTACTGAATTTACAAAATTGGTACCTAAAAGGTGCGTCTTATACGCGAAAATGCATGTGCTGAGTTTGGGGTGCGTCTTATACACGCAACGCGTCTTCTACGCGGGAGATTACGGTAGTGCAAGTACAGTACATGGCAACCAATTGATATGTTGCACTACTGCACCAGCGGCCCATAACCCATTAAGGACCCCTGATGCATTCATGCATCATGCCCATTGGTCGTCATGATGCATGAATATAGCCCTGGCGGGTTCTCGCCAGGGCTACATTCAAGCATCATGCCGACCCTACGGGATTGATACATCCTCGGAAGGTCGCCATGATGCACCAATGAAGCGCTGGTGAGCAGTCTCGCCAGCAATTCATTGGTGCATCATGGCGACCAATGGGCATGATGCACTAATGCATCAGCGACTCTTAAAGGGTTAAAAAATGAGAATTATATTAGAGATATTGATAAATTGTACTTACAGTGTACCATCACTGTTGATGAAGTCCTCCAGTTGTTGGAAGTCGAGCGCGTCATTGTCGAAGCCCTCTATGTTATAGCGTTCTGAAAGACACAACATTTATACAAAGTTTTAGATCTACATCATTCACTGTCATTCTGCATTAAAATTTCCACTTTTTTCTTTTTCAATTTTAGAACATGACTGATATATAGGTGCAGTAGTACCTCGCGTATATGACGCATCTCGTGTATAAGATGCACCAGAGACAGGGGTGTGAAATCCTAAACCTATTTCCTCTGAAGCGTAATATACGGCTTGCTAGTTAATGTTTTAATGTTGGATATAAATGATCTAAATGTTCTTTGGGCAGAATATAACACTCTGTTGTACAAGTATGTTTGGAACTACCATTGGGATGCCCACATTTTTCAATCTGGAATGGTATTGGCAGAAATTCTAAGTCAGACCCCCCCCCCCCCCTTACAAATGGTAAATTCCTTTCTCAGTGGATTTGCATAGATCTCAAGAATGGTCTTTCTGAGCCAGGGGAAATTTTGAGCAATTTCATGAAAAATAATCTGCGTTCGCGGCATTCTTTTACTCAAAATGGACCCTTGCTTAGGGAGATTTTTTCGAAAAGTGACCCTTGCCTAGGGAGATTTCCCAAAAGTAGACCCTTGCCTAGGGAGATTTCCCAAAAGTAGACCCTTGCCTAGGGAGATTTAAGCTTGAAAAGCACCCTTGCCAGCCGCGCACATATGTATATAAAGTATATGAAGAGCCCCCCCCCCCCTGGGCCTATAAGCCATGGTTGATATACGAGGTACTTCAGTGTGCATACTATAAAAAAAATCCTACCATAATCTTCCATGTACAAGGCGCATCTTGCGTATGAAACGCACCGAGAGTTTAAGCATATGGTAAAAAATATAAAGAATTCATAACTTTTGTTCTACTGAATGGTTTTAAAATCCAAAAAGCTATGTGTACCTAGGGCCCCTACCTCCAGGTCCCCCTGGACTCCCCCCCCCCCATGTCCTATTATGACTTAGGGGAAGTGTGACATATCAAAAGAAAGGTCTTGGTGTCCCCCTTGTGGATCCAGGGAGACCTAAACCCTGCGTGTAAGACGCACCTTATATGCGGGAGATCACAGTACTTTTTTTTCAGACACAAGATTTCTTTTTTGCCGTATATATGGTAATATACCACTGATGTCAGTTTACTGGTTCAAGTTTTATAAACGAGTGCTTGTACACGACATACATACAAATATATTTTAAGCTGACCCAGCAGTGTTTGTATATAACCAGCTATGGTGATCACGTCCATACTATAATACGGTACCAGCACGTGCTAAACACGTCCCATTAAGCCTTTAAGGGGGACTTTATGCTCAAATGCATCACTGAAAACACGTCCTATTCAGCCTTTAAGGTCTCGGACCACCAAAACATTTCTCACTATAATCTATTATAGCTCAACCACAGATAAAACCCGCCTACAATGATTCAAATCGCCCAAAATGACCACAAATCCTTAGATACATCTTTTATCCTTAATCTGAGATGAAAAAAATATAGGTTTGACCAATCCAGTTTTTTTCTATTGGCCTGCATGCATACCTACCTACATTTTGACCTATTCTGCACCTAATAATTCAACAGTGCTCACTATTTTTTTAATGCCACCCACCAGTGCCTAACCAAAGGGCCAGTGTGTCACAATTTATATTCTATTAATCAGTACAGTTTAGTGATTTATTTGATGCCTTATAGCAAAGCTGACAATAATTTCCACACACTAATATAGACCAATCAGAGGCCATCATCTCTTAACTGCCTACATTTACTGTATGATCGTCGTCACTGCGGACCTCTATGGTGGTCCGAGATCTTAAGGGGGACTTTATGTTCAAATGCATCACTGAAAACATGTCCTATTCAGCGTTCAAGGGGGACTTTATGCTCAAATGTATCACTGAAAACACGTCCTATTCAGCCTTTAAGGGAGACTTTATGTTCAAATGTATCACTGAAAACATGTCCCATTAAGCCTTTAAGGGAGACTTTATGCTGAAATGTATCACTGAAAACATGTCCTATTCAGCCTTTAAGGGGAGCTCATATGCATCATGCCGATTGGTGCATGACTGCAGCCCCAGTGGGTAACTCGCCAGGGTTACATTGATATATACTCCTGGAGGAGGACACTGGCACACTTCTACAGCTGTAATAGTGTATACCTGTAAAACCAGAGAAGACCATGTCACTACAATTATAAATATGCTTTAATCGCTCTAGAAAATCTGATAAGGTGGTAATTCCGTTATGGTCCGAAAATCTGTGCCACATACTACCTGGTACAGGTACCATGACGTTACGTCTGGGTGATTGTAATCTGCTGCCTTGTATAAGACGCAGCTTATACTGAGGTAGCGGATTGTCCATTATGAGCGGCCATTAGCGGTTATCACTAATAACAGCTGTCAGACTGGTACCAACTGCCCCCTAGGAGGCCTGCAGTGAATAGTTGGGATTATTTCATTGGCTGATAATTAATCCACTACAGGTAAGTCGGTATAAGACGGACCCCTGGTACACCTGATCTAGGGTCTGTATTAGTTGGGGTGTGTGATGATGAACTTTTGAAGCCGGCACGAGACCGACAGGCCCTTTATGTTCTAGCAGAACAGGGCCGGAGCGGGTGCGTATTAGAGGCAGGAATTTCATATCATTGAACACTTACCGTAAATTCTCTGATATGAGCCATGGCTTATACCAGAACCCAAACCAATATCTGGCGACTTTTAAATGGGGGCCCCTTATACGCAGGGTATAATTACAGTAAGACACACATGTTACAACCCGTCCTCAGGACAACACGAAAGATATTTGATTTGATGATGATTTGATTTGAAAGATTCTTTATTTCATAGACAAAGGTACAACATTTTTCAGGGTTGATCCAGAGTGAATTACATGTTATTCCATAAATCATAATGTACCCTTATCATTGTACATAACCCTTATGTCAATGAAATAAAAGGCTGCCGCTTGGCATCAATGCCAGTTTATGTGGGCCACCTTTGGGTTGCGGTTTAACCTTTGTCTTCCGGTATATTATTTTAACATGTAACAACATATGGGATGCAAAGAACCTAAATAACAAACAGCAACTTGTCCTCACAACTGATGCTTACAGCATACATATAGCATATTACTGTCTTAGTAGATGGTGTTAGGCGTCTTATAGACTATACCCAACATTCACACCATGATACCTCTAACAGTCAATACAGCGTCTTACAGACTAAGCCGGTTCAAATAACAAATATTGAATCTCGTGTCATTAGCAAGGTGTCTTCATACAAAATTGTACATATCATAAACATTTCATTGTTTCAATTGAATACTGATGTTTTATTTCCCTCAGTACCTTACAAATCAAGGAAACCGGAAATAGACACTCATATGTGTCTTAAATGAAATACTACACTTTATATTCTGTTTTAGGGCTTTTTTCTCCCTTTTTTGTCTGCTTTTTATGTTTGTTTTTTCCCCGTTTGTCCCCCCCCCCCATGGGTGACAGACAGTATTAGATGACATGTCACTGTCAGGTCATGTGGATGCTAGCTCGACCCATGTGGGGTGAATTTCCCCCTTTTTATGGTTTATACTTTTTCACTGTATCACATTGTATTAGGATCTACATGTTCTACTGAACAACAGATATGTGCGAGGGATGCAAGAACGGTGTAAGGGAGGCATGGACGAAGCAAGGGAGGCATGGTCAGAGCGAGGGAGGCATGGTCAGAGCAAGGGAGGCATGGACAGGGCGAAGGAGGCATGGACAGAGCGAGGGAGGCATGGACGGTGCAAGGGAGGCATGGATGGAGCAAGGGATGCATGGAGGAAGCAAGGGATGCATGGAGGGAGTGAGGAATGCACAGAGGGAGAGAGGGACTCATGGAGGGAGAGAGGGAGGGACTCTTGGAGGGAGCGAGAGACTCATGGAGGGAGGGAGTGAGAGACTCATGGAGGGAGTGAGAGACTCGTGGAGGGAGCAAGAGACTCATGGAGGGAGCGAGGGATCTACAGAGGGAGTGAGGCACTCATGGAGGGGGTGAGGCACTCATGGAGGGAGGGAGGCACTCATGGAGGGAGTGAGGCACTCATGGAGAGAGGGAGGCACTCATGGAGGGAGTGAGGCACTCATGGAGGGAGGGAGGCACTCATGGAGGGAGTGAGGCACTCATGGAGGGAGGGAGGCACTCATGGAGGGAGGGAGGCACTCATGGAGTGAGGGAGGCACTCATGGAGGGAGGGAGGCACTCATGGAGGGAGTGAGGCACTCATGGAGGGAGGGAGGCACTCATGGAGGGAGGCACTCATGGAGGGAGGCACTCATGGAGGGAGTGAGGCACTCATGGAGGGAGGGAGGCACTCATGGAGGGAGGAAGGCACTCATGGAGTGAGGGAGGCACTCATGGAGGGAGGGAGGCACTCATGGAAGGAGTGAGGCACTCATGGAGGGAGGGAGGCACTCATGGAGGGAGTGAGGCACTCATGGAGGGAGGGAGGCACTCATGGAGGGAGTGAGGCACTCATGGAGGGAGGGAGGCACTCATGGAGGGAGTGAGGCACTCATGGAGGGAGGCACTCATGGAGGGAGTGAGGCACTCATGGAGGGAGTGAGGCACTCATGGAGGGAGTGAGGCACTCATGGAGGGAGGGAGGCACTCATGGAGGGAGCAAGGGACTCATGGAGGGAGCGAGGGATGCACAGAGGGAGCGAGGGATGCACAGAGGGAGTGAGGCACTCGAGGAGGGAGTGAGGCACTCATGGAGGGAGTGAGGCACTCATGGAGGGAGTGAGGCACTCATGGAGGGAGTGAGGCACTCATGGAAGGGGTGAGGCACTCATGGAGGGAGTGAGGCACTCATGGAGGGAGTGAGGCAGTCATGGAGGGAGTGAGGCACCCATGGAGGGAGTGAGGCACTCATGGAAGGGGTGAGGCACTCATGGAGGGAGTGAGGCACTCATGGAGGGAGTGAGGCACTCATGGAGGGAGCGAGGCACTCATGGAGGGAGTGAGGCACTCATGCAGGGAGCGAGGCACTCATGGAGGGAGCAAGGGATGCACAGAGGGAGTGAGGCACTCATTTAGCGAGCGAGGCACTCATGTAGGGAGTGAGGCACTCATGTAGTGAGTGAGGCACTCATGGAGAGACGCACACATGGGAGGGAGTGAGGGACTCATGGAGGGAGTCAGGGACTCGGGGTGAGGGTGGGACAAAGGGAGCAAGGGACACATGGAGGGAGCGAGGGACTCATAGAGGGAGCGAGGGACTCATGGAGGGAGCAAGGGACTCATGGAGGGAGCAAGGGACTCATGGAGGGAGAGAGGGACTCATGGAGGGAGCGAGGGACTCATGGAGGGAGCGAAGGATGCACAGAGGGGGTGAGGAACTCATGGAAGGAGTGAGGCACTCAGGGATACACAGAGGGAGCGAAGAACTTATGGAGGGAGGGAGGGTCTCATGGGGGATCAAGGGACTCATGGAGGGAGAGAGGGACTCATGGAGGGAGCGAGGGACTCATGGAGTGAGTGGACGGAGGGAGGGAGGCATGGACAGAGGAAGGGATGCATGGAGGGAGCGAGGGAGACATGGAGGGAGGGAGGCATGGACAGAGGGAGAGATGCATAGGAAATGGATCCTGCAGTGACAGATCTTCCACCATTTAAATCGTCCATCATGTTGTTAAGTGGTGTAAATACATTACGAGTCCACATGGCTCCTGGTACCTCTACTCTCCACACATAGTCTTAGAGTACCTCCTGGTACCTCCAGTCTCCATACACAGTCTTAGAGAGCTCAGAGTCAAGTAGGAGAGTGTGACAGTAACTGATAAGGCATTTGACCAATGAGAAGGTGACTTCCTAGTCATTGCAGGACGATCCGTTACCATGACGTAATGTGTGCAGGGTGTGCAACCATCAACAATTCGTTGCCTCAGTGCCTCATCGCCTCATTTTTCAAGTTTTGCAGGAGAGGCAAAGTTATGATTGCTATTATCCTGACACCGACGGACCAGCCATTTTTTGATTATCTTTTTATCTTTTTTTTATTTTATATATACGTATATATGATCTATATGTACTTTTATAAGTTTGATTCTTTGAGGAAGTTCAGGAGTTCCTTTGTTTCTATTGTGTTGAAGACAGCTTTCAGTGTTGTTGCATTTTTAAGATATTTTCTTATATGATAGACAGAGCTCCAATACTTTCATAGTGGGTAGATGAGGGAAAATAGACATTAAAAGAGAAGAAAACTTAATTTTGTCAAAAAAAAAAAACAACTACCGTATTCTCCCGCGTAGAAGACGCCCTGCGCGTATAGGACGCACCCCAAACACAGCAGAGGCATACGCGAGGTTTTACGGTAATACATCTTCTCCCATGTCCGTCCATTTTTAAAAGAGCCGTGGCGTGGCGCCAGTGTCGTTCTTTAAAAGTGTCATGTCACCATGTGTAGGCCCAGAGCTGGGGGAAACTTGTTGTGTATGAGCCGTGTCTTATACGCTGGGTTTACTGGGTTTACGGTAGCTAAGGACGGCAGAGGTAGTAAGATTTGGGGCATGTCAACAAAAGCTGGGGGGTGGGTATGTGGGGGTTACAGTATTCAGGCCAGAATACTTCCACCTCCCCCCTCCATATACAAGTGCTCCATTTCCCACTTGTCTCCAAATTTATATGGACCATGAGGTGACAGATTTCACAATAGAGTTTTTTTCATGTGACATCACACCTTGCTCTGGAGAGGTGCTGGAGATCCCCTGCTGGAAGCCCAACCCACACTACCCATAGAGAATGTATAGTGGCGAGCTACTACCCGTTACTAAATCCCGATTTTCTCCCAATCCTGAGGCTTCATCAAAATATCCTTTTCACCACTAATACTAGAGATATAAGGGAGTATGGGAAACTAAGAATTATGAATGTTCGATTTATATAGATATATAGAAAATCGGGATTTAGTAAAGGGTAGTTAGTAGATCGCCACCGTAAGCGTAAAGCTATCCACTCACTGTCAAATCTCACACATCCTTCCATTTCTATTTAAGATTTTCAATATTTATATAAATTAGACATTCATAATTCTTAGTTCCGCAACCCCCCTCTATCTCTAGTATTAGTGTTGAAAAGGATTTTTTTTTATCGAGCTTCAGGATTTAGAATCAGGATTTTATACAGGCTGGTAGATCGGTACAGAAAGCCTCCCCCCTAAACTACAGTTAGAGTTTACACTTATGATCTCCACCAGGACAACCGAGGCTGTGAATACACATTCACTGAAAAAGGTCTATGGGACTGTAATGGAGTGATCATTTAATAACAACAGGGGGTGGGAGAGGGGTCGTAATTTTATAATCTCCTCTGAGGGGAGGGGGGCAAAACTATTTTAGCTGTTTTCAACAAAAGAGCCCGCATTTTACTATAGGATAAAAGGGCGCATTTGCGTGATTTTCTACCCCGCCAGGCCCATGGCCAACGCCTATGGACGCAAGGATTTACGGTATGTATTTTGGCCTAACCAATTGGTAAAATATTGAGGATGCGTCAGATCTAACCCCTACCCCCACCCTCCCTCTCCCCATCTGGAACTGGCTATGGCTTATACTACCGTAATCTCCCGCATATAAGGCGCAGCTCGCGTATAAGGCGCACCCCCAACTTAGAGAATGCAAGTCCACGTATAAGGCGCACCTCTAAGGGCAGATTTTTGTTAATTTAGTACTGTTCTATAGTAAAAATACCCCCCCCCCTATAAGGCGCACCCCAAACTCAAGGCAATGTCCCTCCCACATATAAGACTCGGCAGCATTTTGTTTGGCTTATAAGACGCGCCTTATACGCGGGAGATTACGGTAGAGAATTTACGGTACCTTATACACAAAGTCAGGGTGCGGCTTATATACAGGTGCCCCTTAAATGCATGAATTTACAGTATACATAGAACACTGCAGTGTGGTGTGCGGTCATTATTGTTGGTTATTCTTGGGAGCAGCAGTGATGTCATAACAACTGGTGCGGCCCTTATCAGTTTTATCTCCCTACTGATAACAAACCTCATGAAGGGTCAAATTAAATAGGAAATGTACTAGAAAAAGGTGTTAAAACCCTTAATGGAGAAGATCTAGACCACTTTCGGCAAAATGCATTACAGGATCTGAAAGATATTCAAAATTTACATCACATTCTTGATGAATTATTTTCTAATTGCAATATTGGAAGTGAAATCAGCAAAAAGGTTACTTTTTCTAGTACACTGCCTATGTAATTTGACCCTTTGCCCGGTCCCTGGCAACCACAGTTCTGCCCCCTAGAATAACATGCGATTGGCTTTTTCGTGACGTATATATTTTAATAGGAAAAGGTTAAAAACAACCCTGTCCACAGCTGGCCCACCCTGTCTATACCAACAAGTTAAAAAGCCTGCAGGGTCCTTTGTGCCTACTTAAAAGGGGAAAAAAAATCATAAAACTATCATTTTAACATCCTTAAAAACTAAACTATAATACGGACACACCCTGGGTTCCGCCTATGTCGCGTCTTATTTTCAACACTACCTGGTGCCTGCTTATTTTATTACGATTGTAAATCCCCGCATATATGGCATAGCCTATACTTGAGGATTGACATCTGGTGGTCCTTACAGAAACTACTTATGTTCGGCCATGTTATTCTGAACACTTGGATTACAGATTTTTTCAGCTAATATTCTGGTCAGCCATCGGAAAAAAAAGATCCCGTCGGCCATTGGCAAAGAAATGAAATTTTTTTTTTGAAAAGCCAAAAATCTTGAAAAAAAATCAGCTAATATAACTCCACCTCGGGTTACGACCATTCTCGGCTTATGACCGTTCTCGGCTTAGGACCAGTGTTGGCTTATGGAAAGTGTAGCCTTATGACCAGTGTCGGCTTATGACCAGTGTCGGCTTATGACCAGAGTCGGCTTACGACCAGGGTCGGCTTACGACCAGTGCAGGCTTACGACCAGGGTCTGCTTACGACGGCATTCTCCCACTTTAAGTCGCTAAAGAATAGATTAAGTCGTGATAACTCTTGAAAACTAAAGAAAATTAGAGGGTGAATGGAAAAGATGGAATCTAAATGAAGGAAATGGAATGGCTTGTTCTGTGTATTCCTCTTTAATGTGAATGTGATAGTGGTAGAAGGGCATTCTTAACTGAATAAGGGTCATCTTGACTATTGTAAATAGTTACTGAATAAGGGTCATTACCCTTATTCAGTAAATGTTTGTAATCATGAAGATGACCCTTATTCAGTAACTAAAAACCCATGATCTAGTTCTATTTGAAACATTTTTTATCATCCTTATTGAGTTGCACATATAAGATAGAATGGAAGCTTGCCTTGCAGGGCTATCAAAATGGTATAGAATAGAAGCTTGCCCCGCAGGGCTATCAATATGGTATAGAATAGAAGCTTGCCCCGCAGGGCTACTAATATGGAATAGAAAAGAAGCTTGCCCTGCAGGGCTATTGAATTTTTAATGACTAGCCCTGCGGGGCAAAATTCTATTCTGTTCCATTAAAGTAGCCCTGCGGGGCAAGCTTCTTTTCTATTCCATATTAGTAGCCCTGCGGGGGCAATATGGTATAGAATAGAAGCTTGCCCCGCAGGGCTATCAATATGGTATAGAATAGAAGCTTGCCCCGCAGGGCTACTAATATGGAATAGAAAAGAAGCTTGCCCCGCAGGGCTATTGAATTTGAATGACTAGCCCTGCGGGGCAAAATTCTATTCTATTCCATTAAAGTAGCCCTGCGGGGCAAGCTTCTTTTCTATTCCATATTAGTAGCCCTGCGGGGCAAGCTTCTATGCTAATCTATTCTTCTGTTTAAGTTTCTTTCTTTCTTTCCTATATATTACTCCTGTTTTAGGTCGCTATTAAATGGGTCGCTATGTGTATTTGAACCTCTACATTTGCCATGGGTAGAACTTTTAAGTCGCTATATACACAAGGGGTCTACATAGGTCTAGCATTTTTCCAGTTGTGCAAAACACGTTCCTTATTTTCCATAGCGACCTAAAACAGGATTAGGCCCTTACGACCAGTGTCGGTTAATGACCAGTGTTAGCTTATGACCCGTGACGGCTTATGACTAGTGTCGGCTTACGACCAGTGTCGGTTTATTACCAGTATCAGCGCTAGCTTATGACTAACCACTATAAGCAGCTGTCTACCGAACCGACCAGTGTCACCTTACGACCAGTGTCACCTTACGACCAGTGTCACCATACGACCAGTGTCGGCTTACGACCAGTGTCACCTTACGACCAGTGTCACCTTACGACCAGTGTCACCATACGACCAGTGTCGGCTTATGAGGGATGTCTGTTTATGACTAGTGCCGGCTTACGACCAGTGTCAGCTTATGACCAGTGTCGCCTTATGACTGATGTCTGTTTATGACTAGTGGCGGCTTACGACCAGTGTCAGCTTACGACCAGTGTCAGCTTACAAACTGGGCTGTCCTATATCTAGTCCTATATAATTTACCAGTGCTATCATTGTACAGGTGTTATATTCTTAACCTTTTAAGGACCGCAACCACGCTTTAAGCGTTTAAAGGCTGTTAGTACTCTAATACGTCGGGCCCATTGCTCGTTATGATGTATGACTTACTGTACTTACCAGGGCATCATGCCAACCCGACAGGGTTGATACACTCTCAAAGGGTCGGCATGATGCACCGATTAAGTGCAGTCGAGCACACTTACCAGCAGGTCATCGGTGCATCATGGCGACCGATGGGCCTGAACTAAGGGTGTCTGTGTATGGTGCACAGCATTGTCAAAGCACATAATTATAATCATGTAAAATGGCCATTTATACTTAAGCTTTAATTGACCTAAGTATTTACAATATTCAAAAACCTGTGTGTAGCTGTAAACTTTATAATAAAGAATACACCAGCGGCCCTGTCGGTACAGTGGGAAGAACCTCGTTCATACTAAGATTAAAGGGCAGAAAATGCTGATGTGGCCCAAGGAGGCTAAAGGGCCAGGGGACAGAGCAAGGTCTGTGCTGTGGTATCTGTGGTGTTCTTATTATCTATGTTATCAGTTTGCTATCAATGTCCACCTTATTGTACCTGGGCTAAGGTTTACACAGCGACACATCTGTAGTCTGGGCATTTACCCTTGAAGGGCCGCTGATGCATTAATGCATCATGCCCATTGTATCAACTCCCTAGGGTCGGCATGATGCTCCAATGAAGTGCTGGCGAGCAGTCTTGCCAGCACTTCATTGGTGCATCATGACGACCAATGCATAAATGCATAAATGGCTTATAAAGGGTTAAGGTTCTATACAAGTTGAGTTCAAGAATGTAAAGCAAGCTCTAAACCTTGGCTTTGCATCCAAATATGATTGGAGCATTTTTCGAACCTACAAAAAAGAGCTACCCGAGGTAGGATTCGACACCATGTCAATGCTGACCTACGAAAAAAAACGCTGGCAAGGCTGAAATTCGAACCCACGCCAATGCTGACCAGAGGTGGGATTTGAACCCATGCCCGACCCATGCTGATGCCAACCCACGAAGAAGAGCTATCAAAGCCATGCCATACTACCGTAATCTCCCGCGTATAAGACGCGCTGCGTGTATAAGACGCACCCCAAACTCAGCACATGCATTTTCGCGTATAAGACGCACCTCTTAGGGGTGAATTTTGTAAATTCAGTACATTTCTATAGTAAAATTACCCCTCGTATAAGACGCACCCCCAATTTCAGTACATCCTATAAGACTACCCAGCATTTTGTTTGGCGTAGAGGACGCGTCTTATACGCGGGAGATTACGGTAGTAGCTATATCATTGGCATTTTTAGCCGCATTTTTTTGTGTCCGTCTTGAAATATCATTGTTCATATACAAGTTAAGCTATTACTCCTGCCGCATTGCTAGACACTAATTCAGTATTGTGTCTTACGGGGCCGTTCTGCTGAACATGGAGCTGGATATGTGCCAATGTCCCTCTAGACCTTAGTTTGAAGCTGGTGCACCTGAGAGAATTTCACTACTATGGGGCTCTACTGATCCTCCAGTGTGGTGTTTCACAAGTTGGCAATATTTACAACCGGTCATAACTACTGTATTCTCTCGCGTATAAGACGCGTCTTCTACGCCAAACAAATGCCTGGTGCGTCTTATAGGTTTTTCCAAAGAAGGGGGGTGCGTCTTATACGCGGGGTATTTTTACTATAGAACAGTACTGAATTTACAAAAATCATCCCTAAGAGGTGCGTCTTATACGTGAAACATCCATTAGCAAGTTAGGGGTGCGTCTTATACGCGCACTGCGTCTTATACACAGGAGATTACGGTACATGTGATAGTAGTTTTAAGATTGGCTGTAGGCTTACAATGGCAGGTGTTTCTATAAAGGTCATCAGTATGTTCTAATGTATTTCTCTGTAAAACCATGTCAAGATAGGAGCGGTTGCAACTTTGCAACAGTCAGAATTTGGTTTTAGAAATGGATATTTTATGACTATTATTATCTTTGGCTTGTGAAACACCGCACAGTCAGTAGTCACTTGTGGCCACTACAGATTTATGGTCTTTTTACCCAACCCCTGTTTTGTCACCGCCTCCTGCTTAGTTGTACATGGTGAGATAAATCTCTAGTGCTCCTCATTCTACCCATCAATTTTTGATGGAGAGCTGAGTCAACTCTGGACGGGTCTCGAACCCACGATCTTCAGATGAGCAGGCTAGTTACTTATTGCGCCACACCGCCCCTTTCATATGGCCTGCATGAATGGGAAATGGCATGCGTAAGGTGAATGACGTTGATTAATTAGTTGATAAAAGTTTGGTAACTTATAGGCTACATTCCCTGATTTTTCTCCAGTTTCTGTGCGAGAATCCAGTGCCCCCCCCTTATTCAATACCAAAAAAAAACAAGAAAATTGTTTGTTTCAGGTAAACCGACCCTACCTACCGTAATCTCCCGCGTGTAAGGCGTGTCTTATATGGGGGGTTTTAGTGCTAATTGCATCCACAAGGGGGACTCCAAGACCTTTATTTTGACATGTTCCATGCCCCCTTAGCCATAATAGGATATATGGGGGCCCAGGGGGGTCCATGGGGCCCAAGTTACACATAGGTCTTTGAATTTTGAAAATTCATTCAGAAGAACCAAAGTTATGAATTTTTTATTTTTTTGACAATTTTCCAAAATTCTAGGTGCGCCTTATACGCGGGCTGCGCCTTATACGTGGGAGATTACGGTAGCAAAACAGGTCCGATCCTAGAAATTTTTCTTGAATTCTGAAGAATTGATATGATTTTGGGTCAGTTTTTAGTCTGACCTACCATACCTAATTTTTCAAGATATTACCTGAAACAATTCTTTTTGGCCTAATAAGCACTCTGTTCAGGTGAGGGACTTATTTGACCAGTTACGTGACACGACATACTGCGGTCATGTTTGGATAGCTTCATTACAGGGGTAGATACAATGTATATATATACCGTAATCTCCCGCGTAGAAGACACGCTGCGCGTATAAGACGCACCCCAAACTCAGCACATGCATTTTCGCGTATAAGACGCACCTCTTAGGTACCAATTTTGTAAATTCAGTACATTTCTATAGTAAAATTACCCCTCGTATAAGACGCACCCCCAATTTCAGTACATCCTATAAGACCCCCCCAGCATTTTGTTTGGCGTAGAGGACGCGTCTTATACGCGGGAGATTACGGTACTAGGGTCATGTTGGTATTGTACCAGTACAGAGTAATAGGTACGTTGTGTGTGTATTGACTCCTTGTAATACCATGTACCTAGTGTAGGACTATGCAGCTAGGGTTCCCACTATCTATGGGTCATGGTTTTAACTGACTTTTACATGGCACCTGTTTACTTTTAACTGACCAAATATATTGTATACCATTTTCCAAAACTTCAAGGTCGTATACACGATGATTGGCAATGCCAATGTGACACAACTATAGTACCATTAGTCTACCGTAATTTCTCTCCTATAAGCCGTGGCTTAAACCAGAATCCAAATGAACGTTAGGTTTATAGGATCAGTCCAAAGAAGGGGTGCCGCTTATATATACCGTAATCTCCTGCGTATAAGGCGCAGCTCGCATATAGGGCGCATCCCTAAGTAAGAGAATGCAATTCCACGTATAAGGCGCACCTCTAAGGGCAAATTTTTGTTAATGTAGTACTGTTCTATAGTAAAATTACCCCCCCTATAAGGCGCACCCCAAACTCAATTACCCTCCCCTGTTTAAGACCCAGTCACGATCTGATTCGCGTATAAGACGCACCTTATACGCGGGAGATTACGGTAGGAGGATTTTTTTACACCATAGAACAGTACTGAAATGCTAATTCTCAAGACCCGGGTGAGGCTTATATAAGCCTGCTTATAACGAGATCACGCTTGGTTGAGGACATTATTAAGAGTGAATTGTACATCACAGATGTAATGGCCGAGAGATCGTAGTAGAGACATCTAATTATGAAGTGATTGAACAAACACTCAGAGACTCTAGGGGACAGTGCTGCGGTGCTGTTGGATGACCTGGGACAATAGCAATTGACTACAGGTACTTAGAGGCGCCTAGAGTGGGTGTGGAAGCTATCAGCCTGTCCCAGAATGACCTGGAATAATAGCAATTCACTGGTACACTGGTACACCACAGTCTTCGTCATGGTTGACTGATTTCAGTAGCTGATCTATAGTAGAGGGCTATTGGCTGTTTTTGACATGACCTGCTGTCCCCCTTCTACATGATGTATATATGGCCGAGGAGACAAGTCTCTCGGCCAATAAGCCTTCTCTCAAACTCAGAGTGCGGCTCATATGAGGGTGCGGCTTATATGGGGGAATTTACGGTAACCTCTACTGAGCCTTACAGGGGGATAGTAAACTCAGGTGTGCCTTTTACACTTTAAGGGCTGCTGATGCAGGAGTGCATCATGCCCATTGGTCAGCATGATGCACCAATGAACTGCTGGTGAGACTGCTTGCCAGCACTTTATTGGAGTATCATGACGACCCTCCAGGACTGTATCAACCCATAGGGTCAGCATGATGCATGAATATAGCCATGGCGAGTTACGCACCAGGGCTGCATTTAATGGGGCATGATGCATTAATGCATTTAAAGGTTTAAAGCATTTATACTCTGCCTGGCTGTCCATCCCATTGTTCTTCCTGTAGGTCTAACTTCATATTGTACTGTCTGGCATTTTGGCAGAGATTATAGGACATCTGGCAGGAGGTTATGGTGCATCTGGGCGGAGATTATGCACCTAACCTCCGGGATAATATGCACATAACCTCGAGGAGATTATGAGACATCACTTGATTTTGCAGAATTGGCCTTTTAATAGTTAGGGATCTGAACCTGCATGTATGGGATCCACGTCCAATGACCTTACCACTAAGCCATAGCGCCTGGACATGATGGCATACATAGATAGAACTAAACGACCGTGGTGTACGAGGTGGCCGATCCACCACGAGGGGGAGACCACCCCCCGAGGGGTGGATCGGCCACCGAGGACACCAGGGGAGTTTAGTTCTATATTTATTTTATGTTTTTAGGGGGTTTAAATAAGGAGAAATTATCAAAATCTGGTACCGTAGTTCCCCGTACGAGCGCCGGTCCGCCATTTTGAATGTTTACATGCACCCAGAACGAGGCTGCAGTGGTGGATCGGCCGCTGTGGTTGATCGGCACACATTACGCCACTGGGGGTGTGCGGATCAGCCCTGCAATGCTATCTCTATGGGAAGAAGTTATTCACATAAAATAAAGCTTTAGCCCCTGTAGTGAAGCCTGTTCCTCATGTCTTTCATGTATAACCATCAACCATGTACATTGTGACTGGTACTGGAGAAACGTTAAATGCACTCACAACAGAGATGCCTTCAAAGGAGAAGTGTCTAGGAGACTAGTTAGATTCTTTGACGAGAAATGGAGGAATGGCAACTGTCATTTTCTGTATAGTGGTGTAGATATTCTAAACCCTGTTGTTAATGGGTAACACCATGCTGAGATAAACCACGGAATAAGACCGTAAATAGTTAGGACAGCTATTGTTAATGGCCACTAACTGCATTGGATAAAACAAAGAGACTCACAAAGAGTGTAAACTGATCTCCAAGTGGCTGACAGACAATACCTAGCATAACCAATAAGTACCCCTGTCTGTCCTGTAATGTCCTGTAAACTGTTATATCATAGTGTGCATGGATGCCCTGTTTGTCCTGTAGACTGTAATATTATTCATGGATGATGTATAGAGATTTATGAAAGAATTCAAAAGAAGTGCTGCACACGCTTCTAAAACACTGGGGTAAGGCGGGGAGAACATAAAGCTTCTGACTGACAAATTGTCCCAGAATAAAATAAAAAGTTGAATTAAAAAAACAAAACAAAACAAAAAACTCACAAGCAGGCCTTGGTAGTGTAGTAGTTAGGCCACACCACAAAAATAAGTTGGTCTACGGATCGCCCTCTCCACATTTTCGGAAATACAAATTTTTTTTTTCTTTAAAAAAATCTTGTCTACGGATTTCGTTCGCTTCAGTTTCTACAAATTTTCTCTTTGTGATTTTCGGCAAAATTAAAAAAATAATAATAATTTGTTCACTCGCCTCAATTTCCCAGCAAGGAATCCATTGGACGCCAAAAAAATTCGCTCGCTCGCACCATTTTTTCAAAACCAAAATCCATAGACCAACTTATTTTTTTGGTGTGGCCTTGGCATATAGACCTCTTATTCAGCATGTCAGGTGTTGGAATCAGACTATGACGTGTTTTTTTTGTTTCGTTTTCTTCTACTTATTAAAGTGTAGGGTTTTATTTTATGCATTGCTAGAAATCATCTAAAGGTTAATTTATACTCATGTGATCTTGATAATAAAGGGACAAAATTTACATGGAAAGTGATATTTGGTGGGGATAGAACCACTCACCTTCTGACGACCTTACCCTCTGCTCTACCGACTTTGCTACCAGGCAAGTTGTGAAATGTGGATTGTATCAGGATAACAATTGATCTTAGGTCGCAACATTATGTCTGCATGGATTCGAATCCCATAAATTCCCATGAAAACGGATTCTGTAAATTCTTACGCCTAATTGTAATCTACTTTGATACAAGACGGTGTGAGGAAACCTCCTTGGAGGTGAAGAGTATAGCAGATAACCTCCGAGATCAGGTGAAGCCGAGAAGGTTATCTGATAATCTACACCTCCCCAGAGGTCTTTCATCACGAATCCCATACATCCCACACATTTATAGGATATTTGACTTGAGGCTATTCTAGGACGTTTGAGTGACAAGCTTTAGCCGCCTAGTTACCTATGTGACCTATATGACGCTATTCCTTTCCTGGAACCCGCACGCACGCGCGCACGCACGCACGCACACACACACACACACCTAGGATCCGAGATATAAATAGAAAAGAGTAAGAGTAGAGGGTGTTGTATGGACATTGTGGGTGTAGAGTAAGACAATGGCTTTAGGTGCTCTGTGTTGCCATGCATTGAAAATGTGTACCGTATTTATTCTAACAAGGAGGCGGATATTTGATGAAATAATGAATTCAGTAAAGGCATGGCGTAGCCGTGGTGATTTATTTTGTCATGGTTAATGATTATGTTTCTTTATGTATAAGAGGATATAGAATATTAAGCTGACAAATCATACTGACTCAATAGACATGTGATCAGTGATGGACTAAATCACTGACAATAATAGATGACAATGCTGACGATCAGTGACTAAGTGCTGACAGCTATGGACTAGATAACTAATAAAATAGTGAATGAGCACTGACGACTGACTAAATGCTGACAATCACTATGCACCATGCCACCCCTGAAGGGCTAATGGAACATTAAAGTACCACGCCACCCCTGAAGAACAAACGATTCATTAATGTATGATGTCACCAATAAAGTGTTAGCTGTGCATCAAGGCATCATGTCCCTCCCGCTGCAAAGGGCAAAAGGTACATTTATGCAATATGCCACTCCGAAAGGGTTAACTGTACCTCAATGCACCAAGGCATCCATTTAACCCTTTAAAGGCCATTGATGCATTAATGCATCATGCTCATTTGTCATCATGATGCATGAAAGCAGCCCTGGTGAGTAACTAACCAGGCCTACATACATGCACCATGCCAACACTACAGGGTTGATACAAAAATTCCTGGAGGGTCAGCATAATGCACCAATGAAGTGCTGGCAAGCAGTCTACAAGCTATGTATAGATATAATTAGGTATAATCAGTAGACGACACTAGGCCTTCTGTAGTACAACTAAAGTACTACAGATCAGTATGTTGGTATGTGCAGGGAGAGAGTTCTAGCAGGCTATGTATGTATTAATATAATTAGGCCCATGAGTTGACGACAGTAGGGCTTCTGCAGTGCTAGAATCAGTATGTTGGTCTAGAGACCCTTTAAAAACGCCAGTAGACAAAGCTGCAGTGTGTGTGTGGGGGGGGGGGGGGGGGTAAGGTGAGAAGCTGAAGTCACACCTGTGGCAAACACTTTGGGCTTCGAGACTTTGGGCTTTCTATTTTCCTGACCATATTCTAAAACTCTAGACACGTCTTGTAGGCGAGATGCGCCTTGTATGCGGGAGATTACAATATCTAAATGTATCCACTCGTCCTACCCAATTTCTCTCCATCTTAAATGTGTTGCTTCTAAATCATTTCATATGAATAAATTATATAATTATCAAAACACTACAGTGTGAGCGTGACAACTCATGACTTTTACAGATACATTCGTGTGAGAAAAAAAAAACAACCAAAGTTAAAATTAGATCTTAATGAGATCATGACCAGCGTTCTAATGACCTCTACATCCGGGCCACTGACCCTTGAAGACATCTCTGACAACAAGGTCCCTACTCATACTCCTGCCACCACATGGTAAGGGTCCTGATGGTGCCTAGTCTTACACATACTCCTGCCACAACTAGGTAAGGGTCCTGATGGTATCTAGTCCTATCCATACTCCTGCCACAACTAGGTAAGGGTCCTGATGGTACATAGTCCTACTCATACTCCTGCCACAACTAGGTAAGTGTCCTGATAGTACCTAGTCCTACCCAGACTTCTGCCACAACTAGGTAAGGTTCCTGATGATACTTAGTCATACCCATACTCCTGTCAAAACTAGGTAAGGGTCCTGATGGTACCTAGTCCTACCCATACTACTGCCACAACTAGGTTAGGGTCCTGATGGTAGTCCTACCCAGACTCCTGCCACAACCAGGTAAGGGTGCTGGTGGTACCTAGTCCTACCCATACTACTGCCACAACTAGGTAAGGGTGCTGGTGGTACCTAGTCCTACCCATACTACTGCCACAACTAGGTTAGGGTCCTGATGGTACCTAGTCCTACCCATACTACTGCCACAACTAGGTAAGGGTGCTGGTGGTACCTAGTCCTACCCATACTACTGCCACAACTAGGTTAGGGTCCTGATGGTACCTAGTCCTACCCATACTACTGCCACAACTAGGTAAGGGTGCTGGTGGTACCTAGTCCTACCCATACTACTGCCACAACTAGGTAAGGATCCTGGTGGTACCCAGTCCTACCCATACTACTGCCACAACTAGGTTAGGGTCCTGATGGTAGTCCTACCCAGACTCCTGCCACAACCAGGTAAGGGTGCTGGTGGTACCTAGTCCTACCCATACTACTGCCACAACTAGGTAAGGGTGCTGGTGGTACCTAGTCCTACCCATACTACTGCCACAACTAGATAAGGGTCCTGATGGTACCTAGTCCTACCTATACTACTGCCACAACTAGCTAAGGGCCCTGGTGGTACCTAGTCCTACCCAGACTCCTGCCACAACTAGGTAAGGGTGCTGGTGGTACCTAGTCCTACCCAGACTCCTGCCACAACTAGGTAAAGGTCCTGATGGTACCTAGTCCTACCCATACTACTGCCACAACTAGGTAAGGGTGCTGGTGGTACCTAGTCCTACCCAGACTCCTGCCACAACTAGGTAAGGGTCCTGATGGTACCTAGTCCTACCCAGACTCCTGCCACAACTAGGTAAGGGTGCTGGTGGTACCTAGTCCTACCCATACTCCTGCCACAACTAGGTAAGGGTCCTGATGGTACCTAGTGCTACCCAGACTCCTGCCACAACTAGGTAAAGGTGCTGGTGGTACCTAGTCCTACCCAGACTCCTGCCACAACTAGGTAAGGGTCCTGATGGTACCTAGTCCTACCCAGACTCCTGCCACAACTAGGTAAGGGTGCTGGTGGTACCTAGTCCTACCCAGACTCCTGCCACAACTAGGTAAGGGTCCTGATGGTACCAAGTCCTACCCAGACTCCTGCCACAACTAGATAAGGGTCCTGATGGATTCTAGTGCTACCCAGACCCCTGCCACAACTAGGTAAGTGTCCTGATGGTACCTAGTCATACCCATACTCCTGCCAAAACTAGGTAAGGGTGCTGGTGGTACCTAGTCCTACCCAGACCCCTGCCACAGCTAGGTAAGGGTCCTGGTGGTACCTGGTCCTACCCAGACTCCTGCCACAACTAGGTAAGGGCCCTGATAGTACCTAGTCCTACCCATACTACTGCCACAACTAGGTAAGGGTCCTGATAGTACCTAGTCCTATCCAGACTCCTGCCACAACTAGGTAAGGGTCCTGATGGTACCTTAGCTTGGTACTGGTTTCTCATACTACATACCATAGTATAAACCACTTCTTTTCCTATAGAACAGAATTTTCAAATGTCAAGCCCCAAGTGCTTCTTATAGGGTGCGCCTTGTACATGGGATGCACTTTAATATCCACAAGATTATTAAACTAAGACTCAATTGGGAATCTGTCGCAAATACCAGTAGTGCACTCTAGGCCTTCCATGCAACCAACATAGCTAGTAAAATGTATGCAAAAAGAGACCACTAGTCTACCACTCACCTTCCATCATGTTGTCAGAATGCACGATTCGTGCCGTTTTATATATTAATATTTATCGTAATCCTCTCGGTGATGACTTGAATTATTCAAGTTATCTCGATTAAGCCACATTGTGACATGTCTCTCCTTATATGGCTAACATTCGTTTAATACTTTCAGTGGAATGGAGGATGGCTTTGACATATATGCTCCTTTATGCCTCAGCCAGCGGTTATTGATACCAGTTCAATAGCCTGGCATCACCTCTACATTCTACTGGATGTGTATTCCAGTTAACTGTTTTATTGCCCTCTTTGATCTAGATAAGAATCTGTTTGAACTTGGATATGTACACATTCACTCTCCAACTGATGCTAGCTAGAACAAATCAGTAGTCTCTGTTGGGAGAGCTAGCTCACCGCCCGGGCGTCAATGACAAACCAGAGTACGGAATGCGGCCAGCCTAAATAGCGGGAGCGGAATCAGTGGCATGGAGATAAGACGCGTCTTGTACATTGGAATGGCCTGAGCTGCGCCTTATAGAAGTTTCTCCCAGTCTGGGTGTGCCTTATAGGTAAGGCAGTGGTATACAATATTAGTACTCAACAGGTCAGAATAAGGTCTGTAGTGCATCTGATATGATAAACTGTATTGGGGTAGGCTCGTCTTGTAAAACCATCATACTCCGACTCTTTCCTACTCCACTGGGATACACATGTATACCTCACATTCCATACAGCACATTCCCGATAGCTCAGCGGTAGAGCATCGGCCTAAAGATCTGAGGGTCCGAGGTTTGAGTCCTGACTGGGATTTGGACTTTTCCAATCCTGACGGTGCAATACTCTTAAAGTCAGGATGCGTCTGATACTATGTGGGTTCTCCTCGTGTAGTAGCTCCTAGTGGTAGAGCATAGCCCTAGAGATCTGAGGGTCGGAGGTTCGAGTCCTGAATGGGATTTGGACTTTTCCAATCCTGACGGTGCAATACTCTTAAAGTCAGGATGCGTCTGATACTATGTGGGTTCTCCTCATGTAATAGCTCCTAGTGGTAGAGCATAGCCCTAGAGATCTGAGGGTCGGAGGTTCGAGTCCTGAATGGGATTTGGACTTTTCCAATCCTGACGGTGCAATACTCTTAAAGTCAGGATGCGTCTGATACTATGTGGGTTCTCCTCATGTAATAGCTCCTAGTGGTAGAGCATAGCCCTAGAGATCTGAGGGTCGGAGGTTCGAGTCCTGAATGGGATTTGGACTTTTCCAATCCTGACGGTGCAATACTCTTAAAGTCAGGATGCGTCTGATACTATGTGGGTTCTCCTCATGTAATAGCTCCTAGTGGTAGAGCATAGCCCTAGAGATCTGAGGGTCTGAGGTTCGAGTCCTGAATGAGATTTAGACTGTTCCAATGCTGGCAGTACAATACTCTTAAAGTCAGGATGCGTCCGATACTATGTGGGTTCTCCTCATGTAATAGCTCCTTGGGCTGTGAAACTCATCTAATGAAGCCTGATCTATTAAATGGGCCTGATTGGTTAAGGGACAATACCCACAATTCCCTGTATCACACTGCTCTAATTACAAGTTCCAAATTACTACACCAATTATATATGGGTTAATTACACTCGCGATGACAAGCGGAACTGACTATGCGACATCGTTTGGTAAACGCTATCTCTATTAATTGGTGCCAAATTCCTGTTCGGTCTAAACGATCCAAATGGCATATACCGGTATATAAAGTTGGCTCTACTTGGTAATATAAGAAATGTGGATGAAAAGTTGGTCACACATGTGTGTGCATTATAAGATCATTTCAGAGGCCTACTTCCTACTTCTCACAGTAAATCGGGACACAGACGCTGCTTTGTCTTAGGACAGAAATTGACGGAACAAGTTACATCCGACAGTTCCGATATCAGAATCTTCTATGGCCCGCTTGTATGGCCAACTGGTACCCGAGTATGTCTCAGAAGGACAAGCTGGCTACCTTCACATGTACTTTTCCGAGAAGGCAGGCCTCATGGCCACACATATACATAAACAGTAAACCTGACCTCAAGGTGCGGCTTAAAGGCATAGTTTTACATATCATATCCTCCAATACTGAACTGGTCCCAGGCAGGTGAAGCTTATAGCAGTAATCCACAAAGTAGGGGTGTCACCTGTTCCGACCTAGCGGGGTACATTATTGACCAATCAGAAAATTCCCTTCTTTCAGTGCAGACTTTTTAGGGTGCATAACACCTGGTACCCATCTGGCAAGGTACCAGCTTAAGCAGGGGTCGCCCCACTATAAGGATCCCGCTACCCGGGTATAAAACACAGGTGCAGCTTATATGCAGAGTTTCCTTATTGTATCATTGAGCTTCCTGAATTTGTGGTATCAATGATACTGACTGGTACCCAGTGGCATGATCACTCCTACCACCAACCGAGTACTAGTTAACGCATCCTACACGTGGCTATAAGCAGTTGGACAAACTTAATTCATTCAATCCTTTTTCACAGATCGTCCTCTCACTTCAAATCCCAAATGCCATGCACCAACCACACCTATCGCTCATGTTGATGACCAAAAACTTGATCAGCGTGAAGAGGTTTTTAACAGTAGGATATTCGTAGATTGGAGACTGATAGAAGATATTGGAGGCTGTAGAAAGGAGTAGGAGATGTGTCCATACAGGTATAGGAGCGTAGAGAAGGTGAAGATCTATGTGTCCAAATAGGTAGGCTGATTCAGGAGTCTGTAGTAGATGTGTCCATACAGGTATAGGAGCGTAGAGAAGGTGAAGATCTATGTGTCCAAATAGGTAGGCTGATTCAGGAGTCTGTAGGAGATGTGTCCATACAGGTATAGGAGCGTAGAGAAGGTGAAGATCTATGTGTCCAAATAGGTAGGCTGATTCAGGAGGCAGTGCACTCTGACTACCAACCAGTGTGCTACCGACAGGACTCACCATGGACATGGTGGCACAGGGGGATGGGGGCACGACCACTCTGATAGAGACCCCAGTTTACTTCTAATAGAAGTCTCTGGTTGATTTACACCATCAATAAAGGGATAAGTTCCTCATACACTCTTTATGCTAGTGGTATTTACCGAATTGGCCTGTATAATCACCCGGGCGCTCATTGATTCCAAGCAGTCTATACCCCCGGCGCTAATTCAAGACTATAGTGTATTTAAAAATTTCGAAAAACCCTGTAGCCTTTGGCGCTTATTCAAGACCTGGCGCTTATACGCTTATCAGTAATGCATATTGATTGACTGATTCAATATCTTCGCGCCCATAACTACCTTACTTTTGATATGAGATTACATCTCTGTGTTGCCACCTTGTGTCTCGTGACAGAGTGGTAGGACAGTGCACATGTTAATGATAGTTTGATTGTATGGGTAAGGGGGGGGGGGCATTGATAGAATACAGAGAGGGGAGGGACAGAGAAAGGGGAGAGTAAGGGAAATGAGGAAGGGGGCCTATACTAATTAGTGGCATTTTTTCATATTGGGGGAGGTTTGCTATGTCTCGAGATCCGAAAAAATTACCAAACAATTTTGCAAAATCTTGTGGTGAATTTTCTAAATTTGATAAGAGATGAGCAAGCTGCAGTTTTACGGTCATGCGCATAGCGAGGTGCAGATACTACATGTACCGTATTCGACGTAATTAGCACACTGTGCGCTTAAAAAATATCCAAAATATCAGTCCAGTAGTTGAGAGTTTAACAGGGCTTCAAAAACGGGAAATTTTGGGTCTTTAATAGTATAAGATGTCACCAAAAAAGAAGGGGTGTGCGCTTATTAGGGTATGTGCGCTTATTACGTCGAATATGGTATATGAATATAATTGTTTTAGGTGGGCCCTGCGGCTACCGGCCCACCCACCCGCCCGACGGGCAAGCTGCTGGTTGGTTGGTGCTGAGGGCCCTAAGGGCAAAGGCCCTGCAGCTATGTAAGGGCATTAAACTTCCATAATGCACTCTATACTAGGACATGGAGACTAGGAGAGTGATGGGAGGAGGGGGGTATTGTGTAAGTAATGTTTAATATGTACCGTAATAACTCGCGTATATGGTGCATTTTCAAGCTTGGTTTATAGGGGAGGCCTTCATTATGTAGGGCTTCAGTATCTATACGTTACATGCAGATCAGCCGGTATTACCCAGCTACAGAATACACACCCTCCTCACCCTGACCTCTCAGGTCACCACAAGGTCATATCAAGGTCATACAGAGGTCACATAGAGACCAGTGCTTACACCAGTCTACAAAGCCTCGTTTTCACATTGTACTCATTAGCATATTCCTCATTTACATCCCTGTGGTCTGACTGGCAGGAGTTCAAACAATGCCAAGCCTTTCAAGTGGGTACTTTACAATTCCAACATGGCCGACGCGGCTATGTATAACACGACATGATATTTATATAGTTTTGTCGCTCGTGTATTTTTTTCGAGCGGATGTCACACTGAGGTTATGTGATAATATATTATATATATGAGTCTGACTACACTGGGCGGTGCACTGTTGACCCTGTAAAGGCCACTCAGGGTTCCCACTAATTATGGGTCATGGTTTTAACTGACATTTAACCGACTTTTACCTGACATTTATCAACTTTAAACTGAGAAATATAGGATGATTTACGGGGCCCACGAAAAAGATTCATACATCGAGGGTGTTTGAGAAATTTTGCAAATTTGCCTGAAATCTTGAAAATCATCCCCTTAAATGAGTCAAAATACCATTTTTAACTAACGTTTAAACTGACTATTCCCAAAAATATCTTTTTAACGAAAAATAGGTTTAACTGACTTTTAACTGACCAGTGGGAACCCTGCTACTACTGCATTAATGCATCATACCCATTGGTCAGCATGATGCATGAATGTAGCCCTGGCGAGTTACTCGCCAAGGCTGCATTCATGCATCATACCCATCCTACAGAATTGACATAGTCCCTGACTGTGGGTCAGTATGATGAACCATTCAAGCGATGTCGAGTAGACTCGTGAGAAACAAGTAGATTCGCTGGCGAGTAGACTCGTGAGAAGCGAGTAGAATCGCTGGCGAGTAGACTCGTGAGAAGCGAGTAGATTCGCTGGCGAGTAGACTCGTGAGAAGCGAGTAGATTCGCTGGCGAGTAGACTCGTGAGAAGCGAGTAGATTCGCTGGCGAGTAGACTCGTGAGAAGCGAGTAGATTCGCTGGCGAGTAGACTCGTGAGAAGCGAGTAGATTCGCTGGCGAGTAGACTCGTGAGAAGCGAGTAGATTCGCTTGCGAGTAGACTAGTGAGAAGCGAGTAGATTCGTGAGAAGCGAGTAGATTCGCTGGCGAGTAGACTCGTGAGAAGCGAGTAGATTCGCTGGCGAGTACACTCGTGAGAAGCGAGTAGATTCGCTGGCGAGTAGACTCGTGAGAAGCGAGTAGATTCGCTGGCGAGTAGACTCGTGAGAAGCGAGTAGATTCGCTGGTGAGTAGACTCGTGAGAAGCGCGTAGATTCGCTGGTGAGTAGCCTAGTGAGAAGCGAGTAGATTCATGAGAAGCGAGTAGATTTGCTGGCGAGTAGACTCGTGAGAAGCGAGTAGATTCGTGAGAAGCGAGTAGATTCGCTGGCGAGTAGACTCCTGAGAAGCGCGTAGATTCGTGAGAAGCGAGTAGATTCGCTGGCGAGTAGACTCATGAGAAGCGAGTAAATTCACCAGCGCTTGAATGGTATGAAACTGTATGTGGATTACGGAATGCTCCACCAAAGATAGCATTCCTCTCTCGAAGATCGGTTATAATTCCTGTCTTTTTTTTCTTTTTTTGTTTGTTAATTCCCCCATTTCCCTCAATAGCTACTGCTGGTGGACAAGTTCAGAATGTCAATGTGTAAATTGTTAGTGTGTAAACAATGACAATAAAATACCCGCATACATCTCATACTCACATTACTACCGTAATCTCTCGTGTAGAAGACGCAGTGCGCATAGACAACGCACCCCTAAGTAGCCAATGGCTGTTTCGCGTATAAGACGCACCCCTGAAGACTGAATTCTGTAAGATTATTACTTTTCTATAGTAAAATAACCCCTCGTTTAAGACGCACCTCCAACTTGAGAGAATGCTATAAGACGCACCAGCCTTTTGTTTGGCGTAGAAGACGCATCTTATATGCGGGAGATTACAGTATGAACAACCATCACCCCGCCCCCCCCACACACCACCACCACCACCACCACCACCACCACCACCACCACATATCACTTTCTGTCATATCTCGCATCCAGTCCGAGGCTTCCATGTGAGGATGAACCCCTGGACCTGGTGTGCCTCAAAGGATCTACCTAGGTTCAGGGTGGACATTGCAGGCAAGGTTAGAAGTATCAGGCATGGGACTGAGTTTTAAAGAAATTTACAAGAGGGTGATTAAGCTCCTCTTCTGGGTGCTATTTGAGAGCAGGTTTATGGAATGCGGAGCCTTGCACGTCTAACACCCCCCCACCCACCCACCCCCATTAATGTGAAAAAAAGTTCTCAGTGGATCTGTTCAATTCACAAAAATGACCTGTCTGACTTTCAAATTTCCGGAAATTTCCTGAAGAAAGCCATGCCTGAAGGCTGAAGTATACTACCGTAAATCCTCTCGTATAAGCCGCGGCTAGTACCAGAACCCAAATAGAAGTGAGGCTTATAGGTATGGCCGAAAGTCAGGCTGCGGCTTATGCAAGGGTATTTCCACTATAAGACAGTACTAAACTGCTAATTGTCAAGCCTTGGCTATGGCTTACAGCTTCTCCCAAAGTGGGGGGTGCGACTTGTACAGGGGTGACCATGTCAGACCCCAAGTGATGCTTTTATAGAATGTTCCTAAACTCTGGGTGCGGCTTATAGGAGGGTTTTTCATATTATAGACCAATACAGTAACAGTACTACCGTAATCTCCCGCGTATAAGGCGCAGCCGGCGTATAAGGCGCACCTAGAGTTTTGGAAAATCTTCAAAAAAGTGAAAAATTCATATAACTTTGGTTCTACTGAATGAATTTTCAAAATTAAAAAACCTATTTGTAGCTTGGGCCACCTTGGGCCCTCCTGGGCCCCAATTTGTCCTATTATGACCAAGGGGGCATGTAACATATCAAAAGAAAGGTCTTGATGTCCCCCTTGTGGATCCAATGAGAACTAAAACCCCATGTATAAGACGCGCCTTATACGCGGGAGATTACGGTATAATCACAATTTTCAACTCCCTGGTGCGGCTTATAGCTTTCTCTCAAAATCAGGGTGCAGCTTATATGGGGGTGCCACCACCCTGTTTCTTCTAAAGATAAGCCACCTAATGTTGGTTTCCATTATTTGGTATTGCTGTAACTGGATATTGACAATGTGCGCCAGGAGTCGCCAATCAATCATAATCAACTGTCAATCAATCAGTAATCATGAACTGCCAATCACTTATCATTAGCTGTCAATCAATAAGTACCAATATTCATCAGCTGACAATCAATCCCCACCATAATATGTCAATATCTATATCTTGCATCAATCAATCCTCAACAGCTGTCAATCAATTCAGTTTTCCATCAATACCCATCTGACAAACAATCAACAAAAATATGTCAATCACTCCTCATGACTGTCAATCATTTATCAGCAGCTGTCAATCCATCCTCATCAACTGTCAATCAATCAAGCTTCACTGTCAACCAATCCTCATGAATTGTCAATCGATCCTCAACAGCTGTCAAGCAATTCTCAACAGCTGTCAAACAATTATCAACAGCTGTCAAACAATTATCAACAGCTGTCAAACAATTATCAAAAGCTGTCAAACAATGATCAAAAGCTGTTAATCACTCCTCATGCCTGTCAACTTTGTTTGTTTGTTTGTTTGTTTAGTTTTACGTCCGGGGGCCATCGAGGAACTGTCAATCAGTCAATATTCACTGTCAATCAATCCTCAACATCAATACTCAACAGCTGTCAATCACTTCTCAACAACTCTCAATCAATCCCCTCAGCTTTCAATTCATTCTAGTAATGTTGGCTGCAAATTGATACCTGTCAATCAATTATCAAAAGCTGTCAATCACTGCTCATGGCTGTCAACTGTCAGTCAATCCTCATAAATTGTCAATCAATCCACAACAGCTGCCAATCACTTCTTATCCAGTCTCAATCAATCTCCATCACCCTTCAATTTATTCTATCAATGCCAGCTGCAAATTGATACCTGTCAATCAATTATCAAAAGTTGTCACTCTGTCCTCAACAGCTGTCAAGCCATTATTACTATTAGCAGCTTTCAATCAATCAGCACCAACTGTCAATAAACCTCATCAACTGTCAATCAATCAGCACCAACTGTCAATAAAACCTCATCAACTGTCAATCAATCAGCACCAACTGTCAATAAAACCTCATCAACTGTCAATCAATCAGCACCAACTGTCAATAAAACCTCATCAACTGTCAATCAATCAGCACCAACTGTCAATAAAACCTCATTAACTGTCAATCAATCAGCACCAACTGTCAATAAAACCTCATCAACTGTCAATCAATCAGCACCAACTGTCAATAAAACCTCATTAACTGTCAATCATACTTCATCAGTATCATCTGTTAGTCAATCCTCTCAAATTGTAAATCAATCAAAGGTAGCTCTCAATCAACTCACATTCTGAATTATACAGCAATCCTATATGGCTGTATCCATGAACATTCACTTGTAATCAGGCGACAGTCCATTATGGTCGCACACCAATCTATCGTGCTGACCTTACCCACATCAGGTCCAGCAGTACTGACAGGCTGATAATGAGTCGCTGACCCGGTTTTTAATCAATCCGGCCACCGTGAACGCTAGCCATTAAGATCTTAATTGGATGTTATCATAGTTTAAACCATTCTTGTTGGATACTTAGTATCAGAATCAGGACTGAAAACGGTCCACATTCCTCATTAAAATCTATACAAATAAAGCGACGCGCATAAGCCTCACCCTGAGTTCATGGAGGTGCTGCACCATAGGTTTTGCTGGTACCCTGCAGGTATTGAGGGCATGTCCCCACAGCCCAAGTCTGATGACATCTTTCCCCAGATCCTGGGAAATGGTTCACTTGAAGGCGCCCACTTGAACTAGATGGGAATTCGAGATCTCAAATCACAGTTTATATTTCAAATTGCCAAATGGCAAACTATGAATGACAAATGGCAAGCTACAAGTGGCAATTGACAATTGCAATTGGCAACATGTCGCACCGTCCTTCTATTAGGGTGAGTTTGGAGGTAAACCCCGGTCATAAGCCGGCCCCGGTCATAAGCCAGCCCCAGTCATAAGCTGGGGGGTGAGTTCAGGGAAATCCTATAAGCCGGTTTTGGGGTCAAATTTTTACCATTTTCTCTTTATTCTATAGTAAAAAAAAAAACGGTCATAAGCCGAGGGTAGACTTTGGGAGAAATTTAGAAGCCGGTTTCGGTCAAAAATAGAAAAAAAAATCCGGCTTATGACGGTTTTACGGTAACTTGAGGCCCTTTAATCTCAGTAAGTTGGATACTGGGGCAGCTGCTAACACTGATCTAGATGAGGTATAGCTAGAGTGTGTGTGAGAGGGTCTGAGTATGTGAATGTGTGAGTTAGTGTGTGAGTGAGAGGGAGTAGGGTAACTTTTATCTCAGCCTATGAGATATTGGGACAGACACTAACACTGCTGGTGGCGCCCTCACTCACGCCTCACCAGTGCTGACCCCATGTGGTGCGTTTACACACTACCACTATAGACCCTTCTTACACCTTATAGAATCTGCACTAAGTTAGGCAAGTATATTCTACATTCAGATGTGCCCATAAGTTTTCTTCGAGTTGATTAGGCGCAACGCTCCTTATACCTGAGGTGATCGCCATTGAAGGTTATATCGAACACTGCATGGTAATGCACCTCTGGGACTGTATCAATCTACTGTAATCTCCCGCGTATAAGGCATGTCTTATACGAGGGGTTTTAGTTATCCCCAAATCCGCAAGGGGGACACCAAGACCTTTCTTTTGATATGTTACACTTCCACTAAGTCATAATAGGACATAATGTGGGCCAGAGGGGTCTGGGGGACCCTAGGTGCACATAGCTTTTTGAATTTTTAAAACCCATTGAGTAGAACAAAAGATATGAATTTTTAATTTTTTTGGGCAATATTTTCAAACTCTAGGTGCGCCTTATATGCAGGCTGCACCTTAAACGTGGGAGATTACGGTATTATGTAGGGTCATCATGATGCGCAAGTGCAACTCGCTATGGCTGCATTCATGCATCATGCTGACCGATGGGCATGATGCATCAATGCACAATCAGCCTTTAAAAGGTAAATATGTATTTATAAGACTCTACTACCCGGACAATGTTTACTAAGAACTTGCCATGTTTACTTGTACTTCTTACGTTATTTCCCTTTTTCTAGATAACACTGTAAACTCTGATGTACCGTAATCTGCGTATAAGACGCGTCCTCTAGGCCAAACAATTGCATTGTGTGTCTTATAGGATTTCTTCAAGTTGGGGGTGCGTCTTATACGAGGGGTAATTTTACTATAGAAATGTACTAATCTTACAAATTTCAGTATTAAAATGTGCGTCTTATACGCGAAAATGCATGTGCTGAGTTTGGGTAATAGACTGTCTAGAAAAATTCATCCTAGCCGTGCCCTATAACTCTTCGTTCAAACTCAGGTGCATCTTAGGTCACACCAAAAAAATAAGTTGGTCTACAGATTTCCCTCTCCATATTTTCGGAAATACAAATTTTGTTTTTCTTTGAAAAAGATCTCGTCTATGGATTTCGCTAGCTTCACTTTCTACAAGTTTTCTGTTTGTGATGTTTGGCAAAAAATTTTTTAACATAAAATCTTTTCACTCGCCTCACTTTTCCAGCAAGGAATCCATTGGACGCCAAAAAATTCTTTAAAAAAGAAAGAAAAAAAAAAGAAGATTTCGCTCACTCGCACAATTTTTTCAAAACCAAACTCCGTAGACCAACTTATTTTTTTGGTGTGGCCTTTAACCAAGGAATTATATCTGTGTGGATATGTCTTACATGTGAAGTGTACAAGAGGTATACTGAGGTAGTAGATTGTCTTAAAGGTGCGGCCATTGCTAAACTGATTACCAGCGGTTAGCACTGATGTATCAGCTTTCAGATGGGTACCAACTGACCCCTAAAGGACCGCAGTGAATAGTTGGCATTATTTCATTGGCTGTTATTTAAACTAGCTAAGTTGGTATACAGGGGTTCTATTATGGTAGTACAGATTTTTTTTTGAATCACGCCAAAACCCGAACATACAGGACTTTTGGTGGGTAAGTTGCCTGTTCCTTACCATTACAGGGGTACGAAATCAACTTATATTCACATTGCAGCCTTTTTCTTTATAACCATCATGTATATGGCCTTAGCGTGTTCTCTAGTGGGCCGACCCCTGCCGAAGCTGATACCTTGCGAGATAAGGACAACAGATAACAGTGAGCTGATGGGTACCAGGTGTTACGTAATGCACCCTGAAAAGTCGGCACTGAATGAAAGGAATTTTCTCATTGGTCAATAATGTATCCCGCTAAGTCGGAATACAAATGCATAGGTGTGCTTGGTTAGTCAATACCACTATTAATATTAAGACTTTACAGCAATATTGGTAAACATTCCTTAATATATAAGGCCACACCAAATTAAATAGTTGGTCTATGGATTTCCCGCATCATATTTTCAGAATTACATGCTACTTCGCCACTCCTACAGGGGCATGTCTGGGTTGGACTCCAGTACCTGTAATGGGCCCACATGCTTGTAATTGTCTGCATTATGTTTGGCTCACAATTTTCTTTAACTATTGATAATGAGTATAGCCACACTATTTCTCTGTGTACAACTTTGATTTCTAAGACATGGAGCTCTATTGTACATTGCAAATGGGCATTTTGGTGAGGGGTGTCTGTGCACCAATGGTAAGCCTATGGAGCCCTGGGAGTGGATGCTGGACCTGCCCATGTAAACAACAGGGCTACTGGAGCGCCATCTAGTGTATAAAACTGTTAAAACCATGTATACTAGCTTTAAAAACTGGCCAACTCCTCTCAACTCCTTTCCTGGGAAATCTTGAGAGACGTTCACAACTTTCTGCCGTAAAACCCACATTTATTTTGTAGTTTTAACCTAGGAATAATTGCTTTATTTTATCATAAACATGCACAATAATAAAAAGTACTTTCATCATCATGACCAGTCTTAGTTTCTAAGGATTGAGACTGCCTCACCATGAGGCGATTTTAGAAGGGCATGTCCCCTAACCACAAAGTGAGGAGTGTGGTTACATGGGGGGGGCAGGGCTTCCCTAGCGCACTTAAAAGGGTCTACTTCTCATCTTTCCTATCCCCTCAGGATGTGTGTGGTGCACATATGTGCAGGCACTGACACATTCCTCTGTGATATTGTGTAATGTCGTTCTCGCCATGAATATGACCTTTAATAGCTGTCGAAATGGCGTTAAACATCTATTACTCACTCTCTCACTCACATTGGGGGGACAAGCCCTGGTCATAAAGCTGTCAAGTATACTAGCAGAACATGAACAACAGCTGGTGTATATCAGGATATTCTACGAAAGCAAACGTTTTGAATCCTTCAATTAGCTGCTAATATCATACGATGAGTGTATCAAGCATGGGCTGTGCTCCATTTGGGTGTTTTAATTAAGTCTGTAGCCCCATTAGAAGTAGCATCATGAAAAGGTCTTAATGTACAGAGATTGGTAAGGCCACACCAAAAACATAAGTTGGTCTACGGATTTTGGATTTGCAAATATGGTGCGAGCGAGCGAATTTATTTTGGAATTTTGGGAAACTTACCGTAGGGTACCGGAGGGAAGTTGAAGTAAAACTTCTTATTTTACCGAGGGAATACGGGGTATTGGAGGAACAGATGAGATACGACCGAAGCCGGTCACGTGACGACAGACTTGAAAACCTAAAATCTATGAGTAGAAAAACACACACAATTTTCTGGAAACAACCAGATTAGACATTTCAATTTTTTCATATAATAATAATGACCTCGAAAGAATACGGGTAGGGTGGGAAGGGCATCTGTTCCTCCAATACCCCGTATTCCCTCGGTAAAATAAGAAGTTTTACTTCAACTTCCCTCCGGTACCCTACGGTAAGTTTCCCAAAATTCCAAAATTTTACCTCGGGAATACCTCGGGTATTTCCGTAACCGATGAGATGTTGAAAGCGAATGTGTTTTTCTAGTCATAAAGATTTTTGGCTATTATCAATAATTCTCAATTATTATCAATTTAATAATTGACCAAGACCAATACAGACTCAATTCAACTCCTTTAATTTTCTGACCTTTACCAACTTGGTTAAAGCACAGTACACTAGTTATCTGGAGTAGTCAAATAACCAACCAAAGCCATTAATACACCAGACAACCCATACATTTGAACGTTCAACAAATCTAATCTGCTAGTCTCAGCAAGTTAGTAGCTACATGCTCTGTATCAACCTCGATGGGCTTGTTGTAGAATTTCCGATATGAGTCAGCTGACTTCCACCCTGCCAGGCACATTACGGCATTCAAGCAGGATCCTACCTTGGTGGAAGCTGAAGCTGAAGCCCCACGAGTAGAGTGGGCCTTCCAACGTGAAGTGTCAATCTCAGCCATGTCTAGAGTGGCAATGGTCCACCTGGCCAGGGTATCCCTACTGATTCCGTCATGAGGCGAAATGTAACTCATAAGGAGCTGCAGTGGATTTTCAAGAGGTGGGAGGTTCAGCTTCCTCCTAAGTCGTTCAGACTTTTCACGGACCTTTTGCCTCCTAGTGAGATATGCTTTGAGGGTGCTGACCACACAGAGTTTTTCATTCAGGATGTAGGGTCGCAAGACCACAGTGTTTAAAGGGTCACCGACTCTGTTAGACTTTAACAGAGTACTGAGTCTGAAGACAGCATTTCTGTCTTCCCAAGACAGTTTATCTGTCCTTAACGCTAAGATTGTCTGCCCTCTTTGAGATGTGACAAGCAAAATTAAGACCGCTAGTTTCAACGATAACTTCTTAAGTGACAAAGAACTGTTATCCCCCCAACTTTTGAACAACTTGAATACCTTTGTAACGTCCCAAAACGTGTCATACCTTGGTCCACTAGGTCTATCTTCGTATGTACCCTTTACCATATGGCAAATGTTTGGATGTTGCCCAATAGGCACCCCATCTACCTGTGGTAACAGGGTTCCCAAAGCACACCGTGCCACATTCATAACTCCATGACCTACTCCCGAGTCATACAAAGTTCTCATAAATTTACACACTTGTGGCATAGTGCCCTTCATCCAGTTATAACCCCGTTCAACACAGAAAACTATCCATTTGTTTATGTAAGTCGTATAAAGTTTCCTTGTAGATGGTCTCCAAGCTTTTATCATAAGGTCAATGGAAGCCTTGTCATACCCTTCCTTTTGGAGGCGTCGCCTCAGAAAAGGAAAGCTATAATTGGTAGACTTCCTATGAACTGTAGGCTTGTAGGGGCCCCATGAGGTAGTAGGTTGTTCTTTCTCTTGCGGAACCGTACGTAGTCCACCGCATACTTGTGGGCTTTTGCCTTCCAGGGTTGACTCTCCCAATCCGGCATCACGAGGATTGCCCTTGCTCCTGCCCTCAATATGCGTTGAAGCACCCGGCCTGCAATGCTGAACGGAGGAAAACAATATAAGAGCTTATTAGGCCATGTGAATGAGAAAGAGTCAACTTTCCATGCTTCTGGTTCTGGCCTACGTGACACAAAACATTGAACTTTACAATTTGTTCTAGAAGCGAACATGTCCACCTGAGGCCTCCCAAACCTTTCACAAATGATTTCAAAAATTGAGTCATTTATCTCCCACTCAGTCTCATCTTGGAAATGGCGTGACTCATGATCAGCGATGACATTATCCACTCCCGGCACATGAGCCGCTGTCAACCAGATCCCTCTAGACTCACACCAGTTCCAGATGTTTCTTGATACCAGATTACACATTGGAGACTGCAGCCCTCCCATATGTCTCACATATGCAAGTGCCGTGGTATTATCTGTCATGACCCTAATATGAGCCCCTCTCACTTTACACAATGATTTTAGCCCATATTCTATTGCCATGGTCTCGTGGATGTTGGTGTGGAAGTCCACCTCAGAAGGAAGCCATCTGCCATTAGTTCTGACATTCCCCCTGTGTGCACCCCAGCCGTCATCCGATGCATCCGTATACAATTCAAACTCTGGTGGACCTACATCCAGTGCCTTCTTAGCAGTTGGTATGCTGGCTTGCCACCATAGTATGTCCTGTATAGCATCCTTGGAAAGTACCATTTTTGCATCAAAATTCCCTTTTCGGTAGGCTAACCATTCATTCTTGCATTTCTCAAGTCCTTTAATATGTGCAGGCCCATATTGAACTCCTGCCGAGTAAGCTACCATAAGACCTATGAGAGATGCAACCTCCCTGATTTTTGGCTTGACTTTCCCCAGCAGCAAGTAGGAATCTGACATGAATTTGTCTACCTTCTCCTGAGTTGGATATATAGACATATCCACAGAGTCAATCCAAAAACCCAAGAAAATCACCTTTTGCGAGGCTACAAAGGCTGACTTATTTGGGTGAATTACAAAACCTAACCCATCCAGGGTTTCACACACTCTTCTGATAGATTGCTCACAACCTTCTTTTGACTCATGCATAATAAAAGAATCGTCAATGTAGGGGAAACAGATGTGTCCCTCCTCCCTTAGCTTTGCGAAGGGGGGAGTGAGCAACTTAGTGAATACTCTTGGTGCACATGAAAGACCGTTTGGCATCCCTACAAACTGGTAGAGGACCCCATTCCACCTGAACTTCAGAAATTTACGATAATCTTCTCGTACAGGAATGGAGTAATAGGCATCCTTTAAATCTACACTCCCCATAAAACAATTAGGGGTGACAAGGTCCACAGCAGTTTGTAGGGAGGCCATCTTAAAATGCTCATACATGACCTGCTTGTTCATATCTGTCAAATCCAATATAAGCCTGTAATCCCCATTGGGCTTGGGACGCAGGAAAACATTGGAGATGAATTCGCCCTGTTCATGTACTGTAAACTCAATAATACCCCTAGCTACCATTTTATCTACTTCCTTATCCATAAAGGCCACCTCTACCGGATCAAGTTTATATGGAGGAGGCACCCAGTCCTGGGATGGTAAGGCATTAAAGTCAATGGTGACACCCTGAGACATGGCTAAGATCCAAGGGTCCTTGGTGAGTTTAAACCAAGCATCAGCACACTTCAGAATGTTTCCCCCTTGAAAGGATTGGACAGTGTTATGTAGTGGGAAGGGACTCACCTGCCCTACTTGGGCCCCTTCTTGGAAAAACCCTGTTGGGCTTGCTGCTGCTGACCTTGGCCCTGCGGACGAGGTGCTTTGAAGCGGTAACCCTGGCCTTGTGTCTGGTAATTCTGAGAGTAAGTCTGCCTGTAGCCATGAGCCACTTGAAATCTCGGCTGAGCGTACTGATGGCGCGGAGCAGGGTAGCGGCCCCTAGGCCCCTGGACATAGTAGTGGTTCTGTCCATAAGGGTGTCTAGGCCCCCAGGCTTGAGCAGGTGCTGTGCCCATGACCTTCTGCCTCTTAGACTGGGAATGAGAGTCCTGCGGCCCCGGGCGTTTGGACGCTAGAACCTTGTCTGAGATCTTCTTGTCCTCCTCAGCTTGTTTAATACGAGCCTCCAGGTTGCCCCCAAAAAGCCATTGTGGGTCCCCATAAATGTTGGTCTTAGTGAGCGCCTTAGCATAGGGCTTAGCAAGGAAAGGTTTTAGCAAGTCCCTCCTCTTCACCGATAGCCCATTGCATACATTGACCAGTAGTCTGGTTGCCTTATTAAAATCCCTTCCAAAGGCATCCAGTTGTTGGTCCTCGGGCCCTTTCTCCAACATCATCGAGCCTAACGGTGCCATAGCTGCAATGGCCGAGACCACCCCTTTCTGCAGGGTCTGAAGAGATACATCCAGCATACGCACTGCCGCATTCTTGGAAAGTGCCTCAGAGTTGAAAATTGCTTCCTCTAACTTAGGTGCTACCAGTCTCTGCACATTTGAAGGCCTAGGAAATTCTTTAGCCGCTTTCTCCAAGTCCTGGGCAATATAAGTCTCTTCAAAATAGGAATTGATGGCACCGGAGAGGGCTTCATGTACGGTGGGGCCTTCCTTGGTTAGTTCAGCTTTTTCCCGTCTGTAGGACTGGATACTCTCAGCTAGGCTTCCTGTTAGCCCCTTGAGATGGTCTATTGGAGGTGGCTTAGCCTTTGACGACTGTGCCTCAAAATCACCTTGCACAGAAGCCACTTCCTCCTCATCATCCACTACTGACATAGCATGTGCCTGTCCATGTGGGCCTAGTACCACATAACCCTGACCTTCCTCCTCTACTGGTTCACACTGGTAGGCCATGTGATCCATACCATAGGCATAATCCATCGGTTGATAAGGGTCCTGGTAGTAATCATAACCCTGCTGGTAGTAGGGCATAGGAGGAGCCCATCTTTGAGGTGGCTGCTGGACCAACAGCACAGGAGCACTGGGAGTCTCAGTAGTTTGAAACTCAGGCTCCTTCTCAGAGTTTACTGAACTCACAGTGTCCTTCTCAGCACCCTTATCCTTAGAATGCCTAGATGAAGATCTAGCAGAGCTGGAACTTGAACTAGAGTTCTTATGTGATTTCTTCCCCTTCTCCACAGCAGTGGGACTGGACTGAGATGTACTTGCCATCCTGGAAAAAGACCAGAAATAAAAAGATTATAGCCTAGCTGCTGATCGATATGTACTTAGAGCAGGACTAGAAAACATGTACCTGGAGTAGACCCGCTTAGGGCAACGGCGAACTCGCCGAGCGGTATGTACTTAGAGCAGGACAAGATATGTACCTGGAGCAGACCCGCTTAGCGGCAACGGCGAAACTCGCCGAGCGGTATGTACTTAGAGCAGGACAAGATACATGTACCTGGAGCAGACCCGCTTAGCGGCAACGACGAAACTCGCCGAGCGGTATGTACTTAGAGTAGGACTAGATCATGTACCTGGAGCAGACCCGCTTAGCGGCAACGGCGAAACTCGCCGAGCGGTATGCACTTAGAGGTATACTTTAGGTAGCTCTCGCGTTGTCCTACTCTAAGTACGCAGGTACAACCGCGCTGGTGCTCGGCGAGCCCCAACGAAGAATTTTTCGATCGCTATCGACCAAAACTGCCCGAAAAACGGGCAAACTGAGGGCAAAATGGGTGCCAAACATCAGGGAATGCTCAAAAACCCCGTTAGATCCCTGTAACGAGAGAATTCCAGCGGAATTCCTCCAGGAATTTGTAAAAATGTAAAATCTCTCTACGGCCTGCCGACACGACAACCGTCTTTGAGAGAAAACTTTATTTTCTAGCACTAAAAGGGTACCCCAACGGCGTAACCCTGGCTAGAAGCAAACGAGAACAAAAACCCTCAAAATAGGGCAAAAACTGCCCAGAAAAGGGCAGTAAAATGGGTAAAACCGATCAAAAACTCACCTGGAAATTTGAAACCGTCTGCCAAACACGGACGCTCGATCCAAACTGTCGTCACGTGACCGGCTTCGGTCGTATCTCATCGGTTACGGAAATACCCGAGGTATTCCCGAGGTAAAATTTATTTAATTTTTTTAAAGAATTTTTTCGTGTCCAATGGATTCCTTGCTGGAAAAGTGAGGCGAGCAAAAAAATTTATTCAAAAAAAAAAAATTGCCAAATATCACAAACTTGTAGAAAGTAAAGCGAGCGAAATCCGTAGACGAGATTTTTTTCAAAGAAAAAGAAAATTGTATTTCCGAAAATATGGAGAGCGAAATCCGTAGACCAACTTATTTTTTTGGTGTGGCCTAACAATATCCTGAACACATTCTGTATTATGTAGTGTCTGGAGGAGAGACTGTGACCACAGTTTAAAATTTATTTCTTTTTTTATCTGCCTGTGCAACCAAGGACAATCCATACAGAATTTCGTGTTCCTTAAAACTCTGGATTGATGCCCATCCCATCAGCTCGCTGCTACTTACTTCTACTAGATCTACCTACCCACTTAGATCGCCTCTAGACTTTCTTGATTTTTTTTTCTCTACCCTCTCCTCTCATATTTTTATACTGCCAGAAATATTTGTGTTGGAAGATAAGAAGAGTCCTCATGTACCCCCCCCCCCCCCTCCTCCTGCCATTCACACACAATCTCAATACCCTGCACCTTCTTATTCCTTTTAAGGCCACATAGTGTATTAATGCATCATGCCCACTGGTCGTCATGATGCATGAATGAATGCAGTCCTGGCGAGTAACTCGCCAGGGCTGCTTTCATGCTCCATAGGCTCGAGACACTCCTGCGAGGGGCTGGGGTAGGCATGATGCACCACTGAAGTCAGTACGAGAGTCATCTACACAAGCATTGCATTGGTGCATCATGACGGGGGGGGGGGAGCTTTTTGAGGGACATTTATAAAGCAGAAGTGCATCATGACAGATGGTCGCCATGATGCACCAATAAATCTGTCTCAGCCATGGATGGTTGCAGATCATTTGGTACTTGACAGCTTCAAGAGTCAGCCCCCCCCCCTCCTTCCCATAAGTGTTTTTAATGGTTTTGTCATTGAATCTGGGCAAAATATTGGCTTAGAATTATAGAAAACACATCCCTGAGCCTGTAAAGGGTTAGGGGGACTTGCCCCCCCCCCCCCACCCACCCCAGTCTGTGAGTGCCATGCCCCACATACAGTACATACTCACAGGGTGACTTCAGAATTTTGTGGTCTGCCTCCTTGCAAGTCACTTTGTTTCTGCCACTGCCTGTACCCAAGTTTTGGTTTGGTTCCGTTGATTTAACCTCCACTAATTGTAAGTTAGCACTGGTGTCTGGAAGCTCAGTCCTTTCGTTTCTCAGAGTGATTTGGTGGCTTAGAGAACTCAGGGTGCCTCTTAAATCACATATTTTAAAAGAACAGTAATTCATGAAATTATGGCTTCATAAGTCCAGGGGGTGCACCTTATATTCTTATTGTTACGTTTAAGCGCCCAGTAAGAAATCAACCTCTTACCTAGCCTATAATAATTTTCTTTGACCCAATTTAATACTAGAAACACAAGAATTGTTAAACACAATGTCATTTTCAAGGTGGTATTCTTCAAATCTACCAGTATGAGTAATATCAAACACCACACAAACCAATGCAGACGGGAGTGAGGGTGTGTGAACGTAGCCCCATGCAGTACGCCCCTCATCCAGCTTCAGCATCTTAGAGCACCAGGGCATTTTTTATCTTTCAGCTTGAGTATGTGTGAGTGTGTGTGTGTGGTGGGTGGGGGTGGGTGGGGTGCGTCAAGTATCGTTCCCACCCCGTGGCTGCCCGCCCGCCTGCCGCTGTGGAGCAGGATACCTATTGCTTCTACTTATATCAAAGAATCACAGCATGCTTCATATTAACCCTTTAAGGACCGCTGATGCAGGAGTGCATCATGCCCTTTGGTCATCATGATGCACCAATGAAGTGCTGGCGAGTCAGCACATCATTGGAGCATCATACCGACCCTCTGGGTATGTATCAACCCTGTAGGGTCGGTATGATGTTTGAATGTAGCCTTGGTGAGTTACTCGTCAGGGCTACATTCATGCATACCCGGTAATAAAAACCAATGGGCATGATGCATTAATACAGTATGAGCGTTCAAAGGGTTAAAACCTCAGCCTCTACCCCTCACACTGTACCATAAAAACACTTGTACTAGTACTCACTGGCCAGGGCGGAGGCAATGGATATAACTTACCGGTATATCATTTCTCAACGCGTGGTGGATCTTTGATCGTATCACACTGGGCTCAAGCTATTTAGTGCAGAAAGAAA
Organism: Acholoe squamosa; assembly: GCA_949317995.1. Classification (NCBI taxonomy): domain Eukaryota; kingdom Metazoa; phylum Annelida; class Polychaeta; order Phyllodocida; family Polynoidae; genus Acholoe; species Acholoe squamosa. The sequence goes on from OX439044.1 coordinate 5,806,451, forward strand.
TGATCTAGAGAAATCTTAAATACGGTAACACTTTCAAATGAAATTGACGAATAAATAGGTATTTGCAGTCTAGACTTCTGTTTTATGTAATGGCCCAAGTTAAGGGGGCTTCTGTTCCAAGGTTCTAGTTCAGGGGGCTTCTGTTCCAAGGCCATGGTTCAGGGGGCTCATGTTCCAAGGGCTATGGTTCAGAGGTCTTCTGTTCCAAGGGCCCTAGTTCAGGGGGCTTCTGTTCCAAGGGCCCTGGTTCAGGGGCTTCTGTTCCAAGGGCCCTAGTTCAGGGGGCTTCTGTTCCAAGGGCCCTAGTTCAGGGGGCTTCTGTTCCAAGGGCCCTGGTTCAGGGGCTTCTGTTCCAAGGGCCCTGGTTCAGGGGGCTCCTGTTCCAATGGCCCTGTTTCAGGGGGCTCCTGTTCCAAGGGCCCTAGTTCAGGGGGCTTCTGTTCCAAGGGCCCTGGTTCAGGGGGCTCCTGTTCCAATGGCCCTGGTTCAGGGGGCTTCTGTTCCAAGGGCCATGGTTCTGGGGGCTTCTATTCCAAGGGACATGTTCTGTTTCAATGGTCGTGAATCAGACGGCTCATGTCCAAAGGTCCTCAAAAACCTGGTTATGGGTCTTTTCCAGTTACTGGTACTCCACTTACAGCAGAGGCCGTGTTTCGAAGGCCCTTGAAGGGTAAATCTTTTGTGTGGCTCGATAGGATCTTGCAAAATCAATAGACGTCTAATCTACCGGTATCTTATGACTTTATCATTAGCACTTGTCATACTTTTTTTTTACAGTTTTAAAGGTTTGTGTTGTCAAATAAAGAACTGTACAAAGTGGTTTATTAGAAATAATATCGACCTTTATATCAATCATATCAAATATAGGGACACCCCTTTTTCCTTTGATGTTGAGAGCAAATTTAATCAAAGCTCAATATTAACTAAACTCAACATTTCAGGCCTTAGCATTTCAGCAATCCGGCCCATGTTTCCATCACTGTACTATGCAGCCCTAAGTGACTCTAGGCCTAAAACCAATGTAAACAATGCTAAACCTGTGCCGGAAGATTGAGCTGCTGGGGGTGGGTGATAATTGGGGTATAATTGTTGCTCCGCTGGTTGTCGCTGGTCACCACGCGTCATGACGTGACATGGTGACGCTGGTACCATGACGATATACTTCAATTTAGTCGACCGACCCAGCTCATCCAGCAGTGTTAACACTATAAGGGCTGCTGACTTATTAATACATCATGCCCATTGGTCATCATGATGCATTAATGTAGCCCTCGCAAGTAACTCGCCTGGGCTATATTCACGCATCATGCCGACCCTTCAATACACTCCCGGAGGGTCGGCATGATGTTCCAATGAAGTGCTGGTGGGCAGTCCTGCCAGAACTTAATTGGTGCATGATAACCGGACCACTGCGCATGATGCACTCCTGTATCAGTGGCCTTTAAAGGGTTAATGCACGATTAATGGCTCCCCCTATCCTGGCTTTGACAAACTCAAATGTAATTGTTTTTAGCGCAATACTAATGTGTGTTCGCGCTATGTATGAATTCTACCGTAAAGTCCAGCGTATAAGCTGCAGATTTTCATGCACGAGCCAGAGGCCTCCTGTTGCTTAGAAAATGTTTCTTAAGTTTGGATGCGGTTTGGTTGATTTTACCTCCACTAATAGTACTTAAAAAGTAAGCAGAGTTACTGTGGTTCTGAGACATAATGTCCTTTCTTTTCTGTTTGGACAGGTATTTCAAAGCTGCTTGTCCAGACTGCTAGACAGGTATTATACGTTGCTTGCCGGACAAAGCAGCTGAATCTATGGATGACCGAATCTATGCATGACCGAATCTATGAGATGAATGATCAAATCTATTGAGGAGGTTTGAGGGGGAAAACCGCTACCAGGGCTTCATTCCCCTACTCTTCATGAAGCAAGTGTTCTTTTATTTGCCTGGTCCCATAGGCAGGGCCAGCCAAACCACTGCCTTTGATCACTCAGATGTGGTTCACTGAGGGGGAATCACATGACAAAAGACACCCACATGCCCACCCCAAGCCACAGGAAACCCAGAATTTGTTGCCTTTTACGAATCTGGTATGCCCACTGGTAGTATGGAAGAGGATTTCTCCTTGTGGACTCCCAATGAAGTTTATTCTGCTCCTCCATGCCCTCACATGAAGGTCCCCACACCACAGGGTGATGGAAGCGGCTTACAGATACAGATTCAGTGCCAAGAGCATGACCGACGTTTCAGAATGGCTGTGTGGGTATAGCTAGATCACAGTATGAACGGTCTAACTAGGTCAAGTTGCAGATCTGCAGTGAAGGGCAATAAAAACATATTTTTTACTGAGAATGGCTGAAATATTAAAATGTAGTTGACACATCCTCCCTAAAAATGAATATTTTGTGTGTCTTATATTTTTCCTTGCATGCTTTAGTCTAGAAAGTGGGCGGAGCCAATGTTGTTGTGCTTTGTTGTGGCCATGTGGTCACTGAATGATCTTCACACTAGATGGCAGGGCGTTTCATGGGGAGAGTTTCCCTACAGGTTCTGTCCTTAAACTAGTGAAAGGTTGGCTACAAATGGTAAAATGTAATTTATCTTAATGTATACAAAACACAATAGCATCAGCACTCTTAACTCCAGTGGAATTATATATACAGTATGGCTACTAACAAATACAGTAATATGTAAGGTGTTGCAGGATGTAGTTCCACTCCGACTATTACACCTCTTTTGTGTTCACAGAAAATATATTTATACCCTAGCTCTGCTTGGGTCTGTAGCAACAGCGGATTTGCCTGTAGGTGGTATATAGGCCCAAAGGCTTGTCTGTGATTAGGCTTACAGGGCACAGAATCATGTGACCTACCCAGGATACTGGTCTCAAAGATCACTGAGGTCCCTTAAGATTTTTTAGGAGGGAGAGTGTAGATCTACAGGTGTTAAAAATTATTGCCTCCCCACCCCCCACTGCTATCATTTATGAACAGCTGGGGAGGTGGTGCATAAATTTAAGCAGGCTATTGAAAATGTTATGCCACAACAGTACCAGTAGACTCCCGCCCTCGACGGTCCAAATATTTGCACCCCCCCCCCATACCTGGTACTGGAGGCACATTCAAATTTGACACGGATGTGCGACAGATTATTACGCCCCTCCCCAATGACGAACAGAATTTGCACGCCCCTCTTTGACATGTAGTAGTTTTTGTTGCTAAAAAGAGTAAGGTTTTTAGGGAGTGGTCATTATTTCTCAACAGGGATGCTGGTTGTTATTTGCACGGATGCGCGAAAATGTTTTACACCCCCCCCCCTGAACGCAGTCAAAATTTATTGCGGCCCCCGTACCAGAGGCGCAGAGAAATTTCGCACCCCTCTTTAATCTATAGTAGGTTGCTGGCGTTTTTGCTAAAAAGAGAGTAAACATTGTTAGCCCCCCCTCAAGAGGGGTCAAAATCTTTTTAGCCCCCGCCCCTCCGGAGGGGTCTGAAATTTTGATGCCCCCCATCAAACCCACCAGCAACCCCCCCCCTGTTGTTAAATAATGACCACTCCCTTTAAATAACACTCCCTATTAAATGACCACTCCCTACTGGTGTGGGGTAGATGGTGTCATTCTGTAGTCCTCAGTCTTGCCCCAAGACCTTTTTGTTAGGTGCATCGTTTCTAGACAATGTCACCCAAAATCATTTACACATACCATCCAAAATATCTCATGGGAAAGAATCAAATTCATTTTCTCAAAGGGAATCATCCATTCATAGCTTATTTGCCTTAATCACAAAGCATATGTCAACAAGGTCTATGTTTACATTCAGGTAAAGGGGAGGAGCTTGGCCACTGAGCATGTATACCAGGTCTGCAGTCAGACACTTCCTGGATTCCAGGTGAGGGGTAACTGGTGTCATTGGTGTTGGCTGGAATGAACACCTGCTTTCTCCCTAGTAAATGCATGTCAGCATGAACAGATCACTGCAATATCTTTATTGAATACTCAGCTTCAGGCCATAGCTTATTCCCCATCAAATTCTCATGATAACTATGTGTAAATCATCAATCTGCTGGGGTGAGGGGTTACTGGTGTCAGGTTTACCCCTGAGCCTGCTCACCCTCCTATTAGCCAGTGCATTAGTGATTATCAGACCGTGGCGCCATCTAGGTAGAGCCCATGTTCAGTGCTATGGACAGCACTAAAATAGATCCAAGCTCCATGATCTTCTATAGACTTCGATCAAAGTCAGTGATCAAAGTAATTGATAATATAGTGATCAAGATGGATGCTCAGTGGATGGGCCACAATTCATTGAAAAATATCTCAAATAAAAATTAGGGCCCCTGAGATGGATTTTATATCTAAGACAAAATCTTTTGTAGCTAGGCCCTATATCACAATCCATCCCCCCTCCCAGATACCTATAGATATCTCAATCCATCCCCCCTCCCAGATACCTATAGATATCACAATCCACCCCCCTCCCAGATACCTATAGATATCACAATCCACCCCCCTCCCAGATACCTATAGATATCACAATCCACCCCCTCCCAGATACCTATAGATATCACAATCCATCCCCTCCCAGATACCTATAGATATCACAATCCACCCCCTCCCAGATACCTATAGATATCACAATCCACCCCCCTCCCAGATACCTATAGATAGCACAATCCATCCCTCTCCCAGATACCTATAGATATCACAATCCATCCCTCTCCCAGATACCTATAGATATCACAATCCACCCCCCCTCCCAGATACCTATAGATAGCACAATCCACCCCCTCCCAGATACCTATAGATATCACAATCCACCCCCCTCCCAGATACCTATAGATATCACAATCCACCCCCTCCCAGATACCTATAGATATCACAATCCACCACCCCCTCCCAGATACCTATAGATATCACAATCCATCCCCCTCCCAGATACCAATAGATATCACAATCCACCCCCAGATACCTATAGATATCACAATCCACCCCCCCCTCCAAGATACCTATAGATATCACAATCCACCACCCCCTCCCAGATACCTATAGATATAACAATCCACCCCCCTCCCAGATACCTATAGATATCACAATCCACCCCTCCCAGATACCTATAGATATCACAATCCATCCCTCTCCCAGATACCTATAGATATCACAATCCACCCCCCTTCCAGATACCTATAGATATCACAATCCACCCCCTCCCAGATACCTATAGATATCACAATCTACCCCCCCACCCAGATACCTATAGATATCACAATCCACCACCCCCTCCCAGATACCTATAGATATCACAATCCACCCCCCCTCCCAGATACCTATAGATATCACAATCCACCCCCAGATACCTATAGATATCACAATCCACCCCCCTCCCAGATACCTATAGATATCACAATCCACCCCCTCCCAGATACCTATAGATATCACAATCCACCCCCACTCCCAGATACCTATAGATAGCACAATCCATTCCTCTCCCAGATACCTATAGATATCACAATCCATCCCTCTCCCAGATACCTATAGATATCACAATCCACCCCCCCCTCCCAGATACCTATAGATAGCACAATCCACCCCCTCCCAGATACCTATAGATATCACAATCCACCCCCACTCCCAGATACCTATAGATATCACAATCCACCCCCCAGATACCTATAGATATCACAATCCACCCCCCCTCCCAGATACCTATAGATATCACAATCCACCACCCCCTCCCAGATACCTATAGATAGCACAATCCACCCCCTCCCAGATACCTATAGATATCACAATCCACCCCCCTCCCAGATACCTATAGATATCACAATCCACCCCTCTCCCAGATACCTATAGACATCACAATCCATCCCTCTCCCAGATACCTATAGACATCACAATCCATCCCTCTCCCAGATACCTATAGATATCACAATCCACCCCCTCCCAGATACCTATAGATATCACAATCCACCCCCCTTCCCAACATCGGTTCAGCACATGTATATATACCAATAATTCACCTCAGTACATTATAGTAGTTATAACAACATACTGGTATTTCCCGGTGATTTTACTACCAGCCCGGTTTCTCTAATAAAATTGTGTTTATCGTTACAATGTGACGCGATGTGCCTATTATGTCTTGTATGTGGTACTTGTTTCTGTCTTTATGTGTCCAATAGCCCCTGTGTCAGGGTCACAATGCAGTAAATCCACGAGTATAAGAGCATATGACAGGGATTTTCTATTACAGTAGATAAAAAGAGAAAATGGTGATATCTAAGCTCCCAAAAAGCTTATGAACGAGATCTGCCGATGAGGCGGGTTTTACTCTATGTGTTTTTATGCATCATGGCGAGTTACTGGTGAGTTATTTGCCAGCACTGCATTGGTGCATCATGACATAAATAGAGTATCAAACATTAACACAATGTCAGGCGCTTTGCATGCGCGAGTGAAGAGCTACTCCACCCAGAGATACCTACTACAAGTTTTCTGTTGGGATTTTGATAGTTTTTATCAAAAAAAAAAAAAAATCACCCTGGGCCTGAAAAAAAGTTTTTTATACGCACCTCTCACACTCATACGGCCTCTCAACCAGAAACTTTTTTTTAAATTGTGGCCTCATATAAATAAAAGTGTAATAAAGGCCAAATGGCAATAGTGCATCATTGTATCATGGCCATTGGCTGTCATGATCAGTAATGGGACTGGGTTTCGAAAAAAATTCCAAGAGGGTGATTAAATTCCTCTTCCGGGTGGTATTTGAGAGCAATTTTATGGGATGAGATCTCGGACCACCATAGAGGTCCGCAGTGACGACGATCATACAGTAAATGTAGGCAGTTAAGAGATGATGGCCTCTGATTGGTCTATATTAGTGTGTGGAAATTATTGTCAGCTTTGCTATAAGGCATCAAATAAATCACTAAACTGTACTGATTCATAGAATATAAATTGTGACACACTGGCCCTTTGGTTAGGCACTGGTGGGTGGCATTAAAAAATTAGTGAGCACTGTTCAATTATTAGGTGCAGAATAGGTCAAAATGTAGGTAGGTACGCATGCAGGCCAATAGAAAAAAACTGGATTGGTCAAACCCATGTTTTTTTCATCTCAGATTAAGGATAAAAGATGTATCTAAAGATTTGTGGTTATTTTGGGCGATTTGAATCATTGTAGGCGGGTTTTATCGGTGGTTAAGCTATAATAGATTATAGTGAGAAATGTTTTGGTGGTCCGAGACCTTAAGTGGTGATATGACAGTTAGCCAGAAAAGCTTGGAAATGCTCAAAAAGCTTTTTTCTTAGTTGGATTTGGTTAGTTTGGATAGATTAATGCTGAAAAAGGTGGAAATTTGCATGAAACGTACGGAAAATGGAGAAAATCCAGGCTGTAGGGCTATTGGTATTATTGCGGACTTCATTGATTCTGACTTAGAGGCCTTTCTATGCACATTACCACATTTTTAGAGTTACAGGGATGGATCAATTCAAGGATTTGTGGGCAAAAATGCTGAATAATTCCCTCTCTGGGATTTTATAACCTAATGACATGCATATTTGACAGAATGTAGGATTGAAGGACACTCAGGCCCTACTTGCTGATAGACGGTGTATAGCTCCATTGTCTAATATCAAGCCCTTGCTCAAGTCATAGAACAGTAAATATTAAAGCTTTTATCACAATATTTTACAGAGTCATTCCTAAGATATGGGGAAATATGAACATAACATAAAAACAGCCATGGATAAGGAATAAATCCAGGAAAAATAGAGAAAATGTAAAAATATCTCTATTTTCAGTGCACATTTTGTCAATTTTGCATAATATTTCAACACTCCATGTACAATCTAGGGGTCAAAGCTCAGCAAAAGCAGTTGTTTCATGTAGGAGACCACCTGGACGAAATCTGTGCTGAATTTCAGGGTCCTGGGTTGAATATTTCTTGAGAAAACAAGTTAAACATGTATAGGGTGTCGGAGAGTGAAAACAGCCTGAAAAAGAGACCATTTTCCAGGGTTACGAGGGCATCGATTACCCCCTTGGTCTATAGTTTAGGGGCTCACAGGGCACCTCACAAGTTAGAATTTGATGAAGTACACCTAAAAGTTTGTATAAGTGATGTTTGGGGTAAGTTTTAGTCCTGACCCCCTCCTTTAAGATCTCGGACCACCATAGAGGTCCGCAGTGACGACGATCATACAGTAAATGTAGGCAGTTAAGAGATGATGGCCTCTGATTGGTCTATATTAGTGTGTGGAAATTATTGTCAGCTTTGCTATAAGGCATCAAATAAATCACTAAACTGTACTGATTCATAGAATATAAATTGTGACACACTGGCCCTTTGGTTAGGCACTGGTGGGTGGCATTAAAAAATTAGTGAGCACTGTTCAATTATTAGGTGCAGAATAGGTCAAAATGTAGGTAGTTACGCATGCAGGCCAATAGAAAAAAACTGGATTGGTCAAACCTATGTTTTTTTCATCTCAGATTAAGGATAAAAGATGTATCTAAAGATTTGTGGTTATTTTGGGCGATTTGAATCATTGTAGGCGGGTTTTATTGGTGGTTAAGCTATAATAGATTATAGTGAGAAATGTTTTCCTCTTTGGACTAACGACCCTCACTCCTTTTTATGGGGGCCTCTCCCCCTTGAAATAAGTGTTTATCTAGGACTTTGGAGTGTGGGGGGGGGGACTCAATGAATCATTCTAAACTTTCATTTTATTCATACTTCTCATCTTGATGCAACGACAGCTATGACCGCTACGAGGTCAGTATCAGGCCTCCTTCCTCTAAAAAAGGAGGTTGGTGGGGGGGTGGTGGTGTTGGGGGATGAGTTGACGTCAGAGAGTTAAGGTTTTCCCCAATAGCTTCATATTTACACCTGTTTATTGACTGAGAACCTTTGTGGTTGTCGTGTGCTATCTTTATACCCATGTTTATAGACATGAGTTAAACATAAGGATTCTTTGTTATGGCTGAGATATAGATGTGAAAGAGCAATGTTTGCCTCCTGCAGTGTCTACCTGCCAATGTTCCCCTGCCTGCAATGTCTGTATGCCTACAAGTCTATGCCTTCAATGTTTGCCTGCCTGCAAAGCCTCCATGTCTGCCTGCTTGCAATGATTATGACTGACTGCCTGCAATGTATGTTTGCAATGGTTGTCTGCCTGCCTTGCCTTCCTGCCTGCAATGTGTCCCTGCCTGCAATGCCTGCCTGCCTGCAATGTTCCCCTGCCTGCAATGTTCCCCTGCCTGCAATGGCTCCCTGCCTGCAATGTCACGCTGCCTGCAAATCCTCCTTGCCTCCAATGTCTGTCTGCCTGCAAAGCCTCCCTGCCTGCAATGTCTATATGCCTGCAATGGCTCCCTGCCTGAATTGTCACTCTGCCTGCAATGTCTGCCTACCTGCCTGCAATGTCCCACCATCTGCAAATCCTCCTTGCCCTGTATGTCTGTCTGCCTGCAATGCCTGCCTGCCTGCCTGCCTGCACCCTCTTTATGCTTGCAATGTATGCCTGCCTGCAAAGCCTCCTTGCCTGCAATGTTTGTATGCCTGCAATGTCTGTATGCCTGCAACGTCCGTATGCCTGCAAAGTTTCCCTGCCTGCAATGGCTCCCTGCCTGCAATGTTCCCCTGCCTGCAATGTCTGCCTGCCTGCAATGGCTCCCTGCCTGCAATGTTCCCCTGCCTGCAATGTCTGCCTGCCTGCAATGTTCCCCTGCCTGCAATGTCTGCCTGCCTGCAATGTTCCCCTGCCTGCAATGTCCCCCTGCCTGCAATGTCTGTATGCCTGCAATGTCTGCCTGCCTGCAATGTCTCCCTGCCTGCAATGCCTGCCTGCCTACAATGTTCTGCTGCCTGCAATGGCTCCCTGCCTGCAATGTCTGCCTGCCTGCAATGCCTGCCTGCCTGCAATGTTCCCCTGCCTGCAATGTTCCCCTGCCTGCAATGTCTGCCTGCCTGCAATGTTCCCCTGCCTGCAATGGCTCCCTGCCTGCAATGTCATGCTGCCTGCAAATCCTCCCTGCCTGCAATGTCTGTCTGCCTGCAATGTCTGCTTACCTACCATGCCTGTCTGCCTGCAATGTCTGCCTACCTATAAAGCCACCCTGCCTGCAATTTCTGTCTGCCTGCAATTTCTGTCTGCAGTGTCTGCTTGACTACAATGTCTCCCTGCTATATTCCCCTGCCTGCAATGTCCCCTTGCCTACAATATCCAACTGACTACCTATACCAAGGCTGTAGAATGTCCTGGGTGCAGTCATTGCTGTAGCTGGTTACCAACAAGTTATCACTTATCAATGATTAGAGTTATGAGGTGGGAACCAGGAATACGAGACACCTCAGAAGCAGGGACACCTCGGAAGCAGACACCCCGGAAGCAGTAATTAGGACACCTCAGAAGCAGGGACATCTTGGAAGCATAAATGACCATGATAATATCCCTCTCTTCTTATAGAATTAAAAAAAAAAACAAAAAAACCTAGTGACACTTTCCCTATGCCACAGAATGATGAAATGGCAAAAAATCAGTTTTAAAATTGTTAAAACAATATCGAGAGAAGTTATTTGCTTCCAAGATGTCAGCTTCAGAAGTGTCCCTGCTCGCGACTTGTCTGCTTCCGAGGCATTCCTGCTTCCGAGGTGCCTACTAACCAGAGTCAGTTGGTCCCTAAACAAGAATTCCACAATGAATAGAGGGAATAAGTTCATTGGTTGAATATACATCCTTCTAGTTCGCTATATGTAATGCCTGGCTAAAATTCCTGTTGCAGGTCCTGTTGTTGACATGCCTCTCTCTACACGTCTGTCTCATATCTACACTGTACTCTGTGCAGTCACACTGCCCACCTGTGCTATACCTGTTACATAGAGTTAAAGTGAGACGGTGATGTAGCCTGGTACCAACAGTCACAGTGGCTGGGCACTCATGTGGAACCAGTCACGATCCAATGTACATATACACACCCCAACACACACGCACCATTTACTATCACTCTCCCCATAAACATTACTCCGTAGACACTCTGAGCAGGCAGGTATTTCGGCCTAATACACATGTACTGTCTAGTTCCTACTTTCAGTATTTCCAGAGGTGCCACTACCTTTTATGAGCCCTTTAGAGGAAAAGAATTCTAGGGTCTTTCTATATTACTTTTCCTCCTTTGCCTTACAGATTTTCATGATTTTAGATGGCCTCGTTGACCTACAAAAGCGTTCATTGACCTGCAGATGCCCTTATTGACCTGTAGATGTCTGTATTGACCTACAGACGGCCTCATTGACCAACACATGACATCCTTGAACTACAGATGCCCTGATTAATATAAACATGACTCGTTGACCTATAGATGCATATATTGACCTACAGATGCCCTAATTGATCTAAACATGGCCTTATTGACCTAAGAATGGCCTTATTGACCTACAGATGCCTGCATTGGCCTACAAATGGTTGTATTGTCCTACAGATGCCCTCATTGACCTATATATGCCCTCATTTACCTAAAGATGGCCTCATTGAACTACAGATGACCTCATTGACCTACAGATGCCCTCATTGCCCTACAGATAGCTGTATTGACCTACAGATGCCCTCATTGACCTACATATGTCCGCATTGACCTACATATGCCTGCATTGACCTACAGATGCCTCATTGACCTAAAGATGCCTCGTTGACCTAAAGATGCTTTAATTGACCTGTGGATCCCTCTTTGACCTATAGATGCCCTCATTAACTTACAGATGACCCTTTTGACTTACGGATGACCCCATTCACCTACAGATGACCCTATTGACCTGTAGATGCCCTCATTCACCTAAAGATGCCTTTATTCACGTAAAGAAGCCCGTATTGATCTACAGATGCCCTCTTTTACGTACAAATGGCTGTTTTGAACTACAGATGTCCTCATTGACCTAAAATCACTGTATTGTCTCATAGATAACTGCATTGGCCTACAGATGCCTGTATTGACATTGGGATACCGGCATTGTCCCACAGATGCCCTCATTGACCGACAAATAACAAACTGGCCCTCATTGACCTTATATCTGCCTTGAACTAGAGATGCCCTGATTGACCTGCAAATGCCCTTGTTCAACTAAAGATGACCAATTGACCTACAGGTGACCAATTGACATTTAGGTGACCAATTGACCTACATATGACCAATTGACCTACAGGTGACCAATTGACATTTAGGTGACCAATTGACCTACATATGACCAATTGACCTACAGGTGACCAATTGACATTTAGGTGACCAATTGACCTACATATGACCAATTGACCTACAGGTGACCAGTTGACCTACATATGACCAATTGACCTACATATGACCAATTGACCTACAGGTGACCAATTGACATTTAGGTGACCAATTGACCTACAGATGACCAATTGACCAATATGTGACCAACTGACCTATAGGTAACCCATTGACCTTACAGCTGTCTCACATATAGATCCATAGTGGCATACATATCCCCAATCGATCTACAAGTTACTCACTGACCTATAAGTTGATCATTCACATACCTATACAAATTCAAAATTACTGTAAAATCTCAAAGTGTCTGATGAATCTCTGTTCATTAACGAAATCCCTACAAATATTTTGAAGAAATCGTAATTTCATTGGGCAAAAGTAATCGTCCTTAAGTCACCACAACTTTTCACCATTGTGGCGAGTCACGAGTCGTTGTAGCAGCTAAAGATGATAGCAAAGTGAAAAAAAAAATTAACCAACCTTACCTACCGTAAACTCCCGCGTATAAGACGCATCCTCTACGCCAAACAAAATGCTGGGGGGTCTTATAGCTTTCTCTCAAGTTGGGTGTGCGTCTTATACGAGGGGTAATTTTACTATAGAACAGTGCTGGATTTACAAAATTGAGCATTAAAATGTGCGTCTTATATGCGAAAATGCATGTGCTGAGTTTGGGGTGCGTCTTATACGCGCAGCGCGTCTTCTACGCGGGAGATTACGGTAATTATTTCTTGTGGTGTGTGAGTGTTGTGGAGGATAATGGTGGGAACACAAGTCCAAGAAGTATGTGTACACAAAACACAGACTATGATGAGTATCACAAACCCTTATTGTCAGTCGTTATTACAATTAACAAGACATAATTACCGTGATACCAATCAACCGGACCACTAACCAATCATTGTCCTACAACATTTCATGATTCTGGGGCAGTCACGTGTCATTAACACTTCAAGGGTCACTGATACAGAACTCAACAGGAGTACCCTTAATTCTGAAGTATAAGCCACAAATTCTATCAGCCATACCCTGAGTAACAGATGAAGCTATAAGCTGCACTAGGACTAAAGGCAACCGCAGATGGGCCAGACTCGATCGGTATCTAAGCAAGTCACTCCCAATCGGATCGGGCACATCAAACATGTCTGATATTTAACCGACTGGATCGGACATCCCCGCAGACGCCTCGATGTCACGATCGGCCGACCCAGTCGGCCCTGCCTGCAGTCTACTTAAGGGGTTTCAAATTAATGCTTTAGAACTGTTCTATAGGGTCAAATATCTGCTATACTGGTACAAGCCGCACCTTGATTTTGGTAAACAGCCACAGGAAGCCCCAGCTCACCAGAACTTGATTGGTGCATTGTGGCAACCCCCCAGGGCAGCTTCAAAGATTAAACAACCTGCCATCGGATTGGCATGATTGTATGAACATTGTCCTGGAGAGTTACTCACCTTGACTGCATTTAATCATGCATCACGGCAATCAATTGGCATGATACACTAATGAGTACCTGCCAAAAGATCGTTCCCAAAATCGCAGGTACAAAAAATTTCGACGCCTTCATTGGTCAATGGGTGGTGAGAGGGGATGTTGCTGTCACTTGTCTCTCGCGTAGAAGGCGCATCTTATACGCCAAACAAAATGCTGCTGGGTCTTATACGTGGGACTAAAATTGTCTTGAGTAGGGGGTGCACCTTATACGTGGGTTTTTATATTATAGAAAAGTATTAATCTTACTAAATTCAGCCTTAATAGGTGCGCCTTCTATGTGAACCAGCCTTCTCTGAGTTGGGGGTGAGCCTTCTACGCGAGCTGCGCCTTCTACGTGGGAGATTACAGTAGGTCTTAGCGTGCTTGACCCCCTTTAATGCATGGAAGGATTTTAAGCGGCCTTTAAGAGACCCCTTGCAATTCAGTAACCCCTTTGATCATGTAGTTTATTGCATTATCTGATACATTATTGGTACCGGGGTAATGCAATGGATGATTTATCGTAGGCTACTGTAAAACCCCACCTGTAAGTCGACCCGCCCAATAAGGGAATGTTCAAAAATTATGCCACTGTTTTCTGGGCATTTTTCAGGACCCACCCACCCCCTTGTCACTGTTTTTGTATGGAACATATATGGGAACCCAAAGACCCCCCACCCCACCCCTAAGCAGTGACGTAATTGATGAACGTTCCCTAAGTTGGCCCCCCAACTTTAAATGGGGCCAGAAATTCAACTTATATTATTAAATCATAACAACTAAAGGTAAAACCTCACCTATAAGTTGACCCCCAATATTGAGGATGGGCGGGGGCCCTTGGAGGCTTGGTGGATTTTTTTGAAACGTGTTTATTTGAGTCCTGGTTAACATGCTCAGTACAATACTGTTCGACCCATTAATTAACCAGTGAATGCGCGAAGCTAGCGACATTCATAAATATTGGGAGAGGGGAGTGGGCATAAAGAGCCCTTTGGTTATGTGGTGGGGGTGGGCAGAACCCAGTAGATTGATCATCCTAAAATCGCCACCCTACGAAAATTTACCCCCCCCCCCAAACTGTTTACTGTCAGTGTCACTCTACCATTCGATCAGTGAATGGCCCAGGAAGGGGATAGTGAGTGTATGGCAAGCGATATGTTCACCCCCTTGATTTCAGTTTCCTCATTTGATATCACAGTTTTGTCACTGATATCACAGTTTTAGGATTTGATATCAGAGTTATTCTAGGATAACCTCTGTATCTGGCTGATAATATAGTTTACACCAGAAATTGGGGGTAATTGACTGATATTCCAATTAATCAGAGCAATCTATTCATTATTCTGCGTGTTATGTAAACTCCAATATCGGGGTGAAACAGCAGTTTCTCAAAAACTTTGATATCACAGTTTTTAACTCTGATATCAATGTTTCTAGCTGTGATATCATAGATTTTATGGTTGATATCAACGTTTTTAGATGTGATATTATTGATGTCTTAATTCTGATATCAGAGTTACATACTTTGATATCAGAGTTATTAACTGTGATATCAAGTTTAAAACTATGATATCAGAGTTTCTGATAAACTCATGTTTCGCCCCGATACTGGAGTTTATAGAATATGAGAAATAACAGGAAAAAATCAACACAAAGGCTTATTTTCTATGTATTAAATGAGAAAGAAGGTGGGGAAATGACTGTATCCCAATATCAGTCTGATTGATAAGGCAATATTTCAGAAAAACTCTGATATCAAAGTTAGAAAACACTGATATCAAATTCAAAAACTGTGATATCAAATTAAGAAACTCTGATATCAAGGGTGAACATTTGGGGGGGGGGGGCTTGCCACATGAGTGACACTGACACTGACATCCACATACCACATATTATGGTTTCTGATTTAATGAGGTTAATAGTAAAAAATAACAGTTAAAAATCTGAAGCATGAAAGACACCCAAGAGGCATATGCTATAGATCGTAGTCACATTACAAAACTTAGAAATAAGCTACCTGTACACTGGCACATACCGGGTAATAGATAATAGACTAGGCCGCTGCTCAAACAGTGAAGTGTATGAGTAAACATTGGACCATATCACGACATCAAAGGGTGGATCAACCTGATTGAATTAGCCCCTGTGATAACACACTCCCACAGCCCTCACCCTCTTCAAAACTAACCAAAATGTCCCCAGAAATCACATCTCCTATTTGGTGGCCATCATTATGTGGTTCAGTGACATTATCTGCCGTGAGAGGCGATGTTGCTGTCACTTGTCGGCGTGAGTTAACTCCACGGCCCGTGGGCGAACATCGCCCGAGGGAGGCCATTTTGACGAACCATATTGCCCAATGCGACCGTGAAAACACAATCACAAACTTGGTAAAAGTTAGACAACAAAGTTGTTGGGACTCACCTAAGTTGGCCTGGAGAGCCAGGTCTTCGCTTAGTACATCCATGAGTGGTAACTCTCATTTCCTACACCATTTTGGCCGTGTATCCGGGGGTAGGAGATCTCCTAGAGGTAAACACTGTGCTTGGGACTTGGCTGGATCTTTGCAGTTTTTGCCCCTTGAACTCAGAAATCTGGGTCACCCACCTCCTGGCTGCACGACCTCAAAAAGAGTGTATCCACTTTAAATGTGCACGTCATTGGACATGTTGTCCATTTGTGTACTTATCTGGGGTGTGTTGGGTGCTGACATAGTTAGATGGCGTATGGTGAGACTGTTTTCTCTTTATTTTAGGGGGAATTGGAAAAGTTTGCGGACTTTACGAGTTTTGTGATGACGTCAAGCTGTTACATTCAGCGGAGTTACTCCCTCGTGGAAATGGATTTAGTTCGAGTTTCAAACACTAGACGGCAATTATGTCGTTGCAACGGGTGGGCTTAATTGCTTCTATACCGCCGTTTTCAACCAAAAGCGGAAGTGACAGCATTGGCAGAAAACGCTGCATCTTCATCATTTATGTAAACCAATAATTTGTTAGCTGTGAAGTTGTTGCTACCAAAAATCCTTTTAGGGGGGTTTGAGCAAAAATTAAGGGACTAGCTGGACGCAAAAACAGGTTGAAACGCCGACTGAAGGCCCGAGGAACTCGTGGTAAGTGACATCCTACCCAAGTGTCAGCAGCAGGTAACTTCACAAAGGTCTGTCACATTATGGCAAGAACCCATTATTTGCACGGATAACATCATGTTAAACATGAAGGATTATCCCGGGGGGGGGGGAACTTCATATAGGGGCTGTGTACAAATGACGTCATGCAGGAGGGGGGAGGGGGGGGGGGTCCCACTTGCCATGACCAAGCATGACAAGGGGGGAGGGGGGGGTCATGGGCTGCATGACATCATATCATTAAGAAATCACAATATGCTTTGGTTTTGGCAAGAACAAAAACTTTTGTAAAAAGATTTGTAAAGGTAGGGAAGTTTAATGCATTCATCTAAAATGATGCATCTAAAATACCCCTGAACTGCTGCTGTTGCCTCAGGGCAGCATCCATAGTAATCCACAGGCTTCTGTTGGTAGAGACGTGAGATCGCGGGACCGGAAGTTAGTTAGCGATGGCGGCCCGCAGAGCACATGGCACAGATTATGAACCCTGAAGCATGTTGACATAAGTATAGTTGTATTGTACCACAGTAATCAAAGTATCCTCACCTAATAAAGGTATACTTCATCAAGCATTCTGACTTCAACTTGGTGTCAGAAGTGGAGCTGTCAGGAACCCAGAAGCAAAATCACAAGGTAGTGCAACAACAAACATTCTCATTCTTAATGTGGTGGTGGTGACTTGAATTTCAAACATGTCTAGACCCAAGAAGCCAGAACTAAATCTAACAGGGAACATCCCAGAAAACTTCAAAAATTTTGAAATGAGATTCAACGACTACTGCATCGAGTCCGAATATAGAGACCTGTCCAAGAATCCCGAGACTCATCGGGCTGAGTACTATGCTAAGCCACTGATGGAAATTGCTGCGTTACGTTCATCTATGCCCGATGAGGCACTGCAGGTTATTCGGTACAGCATAGAGCCCCAAATTTCAGCCGGGGACAAAAGCAAGCCGTGGGTGTGGTTGGAGAGACTCAGAACTCACTACACGGGCTCGGCCACATCCTCGCTGCTGACAGACAGATTCACCTTCTGGATGGCCACACAGGGCGCCCATGAGTCGGTGCAAGACTGGGAGACCCATGTACGGCGTGAGTGCAGCCTGTGTGACTATGGTACTTTAACTGATGAGATGAGCCGTGACAAGTTTATTTTTGGTTTACGAAACAGTGACATTCGGGCAGAGCTTCTAAAATGTCATGTCAAAGCTGACAACACAAAAAAGACACTTAGTGATGTTGTTGCGGAAGCCAAGGTGTTAGAAATTGCAAAGCGGGCTAATCAGCTTATTGGCGAAGCCACCAGAGGCTCAGACGAGGCTGTGAATTGGACGGCAAAAGGGAAGGCTCACAAAGATATGAAGCTGAAACGTGAAAACGGTACATGTCACTGGTGCGGTGACAGACCTGGAACACACCCTTGGTCGAAGTGCCCAGCCAATGGAAAGAAGTGTGGCAAGTGTGGTGGCAACGATCACTTCTCCCGTGTCTGTCTTGAACCTCAGGGAGACAGTCACCGCCCACAGACCCAGAGCCGTAGTGCGGGTCATTCCAGGAAAAATCAGCGGGGTAGAGGGGTCAACCATGGGCCTCAGAATAAGTTACCGCCTGACGACAGAAGAAGTCAACATAGCATCCATGCGGTCAACACTGATGAAGACCTAGCTCATGTACCCCAAGACCCTTACTCAGAAGTAGACTATGACGAGCAGTGTTATTCCCTGGAAGACACAGCTGTCTTTCAAGCTGGTGCAAGGAAAGGGCGAAAGTACTTTGCACAGCTTCTTCTGTCGGATAAGGGTGACAGGTTTAACAGAATGAAGATACAAATAGACTCAGCAGCTGGAATCAACACAATGCCAGAATGCCTGGCCAGGAGTGTGTTTCCGTCTATCAAGATGACCCGTTCACCATACCAGCTCTTCCCGTACAAAAACACTGCTCCAGTAAAGCCCATTGGTCAGATCACCCTCTTATGTGACAGGGGGATCGTTATCATGACTTAGTATTCCAGGTGCTAGCAGACAGTGACATTGGTGAGAAGCCTGCACTTCTCTCAGGAGAAGACAGTGAGAGTCTGGGTCTTATCAAGATTATGGCGGACGAGGTCCTGTGTCTATCTCCGGATGTGGTTTCTGCAACAGCTTTGGACCAAGCTAAACCCTCACCAAAGACTATTCAGATCCCTCGCTCCAGATGCCTACCTCCAGCAGGCAACTTGACTTAAGATGCAGTCTTGCGTGAATACAAGGACAGCTTTCAGGGACTAGGGTGTCTGGGCCCACCTGTCCATTTTGAGTTGAAGGCAGATATTGTGCCAGTCCAAATGCCCAATCACCGGGTGCCGATCGCCAAGCGGGGAAAAGAGAAGGAAGCACTGGACAGGTATGTGACATTGGGGATCATGGCAAAGGTGGATGAGCCCACTCCCTGGTGTTCAAACGCACTCATCAGAGAAACCCCGAAGAAATTCCGCGTCTGTATTGACCCAAGTCAGACCGTGAACAAGGCATTGATAAGACCTCTCTTCCAAATCCCCACATTGAAGGAACATTTACACAAGCTGGGTAATGCCAAGTGTTTCTCTCTCCTTGATGTTCTGGAGGGATTCCTACACATTCCTCTTGATGAAGAGTCGTCTATGCACACCACCATGCACACATCATATGGTCGATATCGCTGGCTTCGACTACCTTTTGGTATATCATGTGCACCAGAGGAGTTCCAAAAGAGACTCTTGGATGCCCTTGAGAACCTTGAAGGAATAATTTGCATTGCTGATGATATCCTTGTTTATGGTGAGGGTGAGGACTACACAACAGCAAAGACCAGCCATGACAGAAGATTGGTGGCATTGATGGAACGTTGTGTGGCTAAAGACATCAAACTCAATCCAGAAAAATTCAAGTTTGCCCTTCGGGAGCTCAAGTTCATGGGGAACATTATTACTGATAGTGGCTTGCGGCCAGACCCTGAGAAAGTGTCGGCAATCACGGGAATGGCAACCCGACAGACAAGGCTGGTTTGCTGCGGTTTATAGGCATGGCCACATACCTATCACAGTTTTGTGACAATCTGAGCTCGACTCTACAGCCATTACGTATGCTGACAAAAGACGGTGCCAGTTTCATGTGGTCCAAGGTGCAGGAATCAGCATTCCAAAGAGCCAAGAAGCTCATCGCATCAGCACCTACACTCCTCTACTACAGTCTGGATAAACCAGTGACATTGCAGGTTGATGCAAGTGAGTCAGGTTTAGGAGCCGCACTTCTGCAACCAAACACAAAGGGAGAGCTACAGCCAGTAGCCTTCAGCTCATGCCGGCTCAGTGACACAGAAAGGAGGTATTCTCAAATGGAAAAAGAGTGCCTTGCCATTTGCCATGGTCTCCACAAGTTCGACCAATGGCTTTATGGGAAAGCTGATGTTACGGTGCACACTGATCACAAACCCTTGGTACCTATCATGTCAAAACCATTACACAAAGCACCCGCCAGACTGCAAAGGATGTTGATGACCTTGCAGCGGTACCGTTTTACATTGGAGTACAGAAAAGGCACCACGCTTCTCATAGCAGACACCCTATCCAGAGCAGCTTTACGCAACCCCGTCAATAGGATTTGAGGTGTTCAGACTGGAATGTGAATCCGTCAGCCGCAGTCCCAGGTTGACTGGAGAGACTGAGAGGGAGATAGTGCAAATGACTAACGCTGATGAGTTACTCAATGCTTTACGAGACATGATTATCGACGGCTGGCCAGATGACTGTGCTGTAGTTCCCAAGGATCTCAGGCCTTTTTGGGGATACAGAGATGAGCTGTCTGTACTGAATGAGGCTGTATTCAAGGGGGAGACTGTGTTAGTGCCTCAGCAGCTCTGGGCCGCAATGTTAGCCAAGATCCATGCAAATCACCTTGGAGCTGAATCAAACTACAGGATGGCTAAGGAATGAGAACCGCGATAAAGGACATGTGTGATGCCTGCGAGACCTGTGCAGTATATGGTTCATCATCACAAAAGGAGCCCATGCTGTCACTGCCTATACCGACAAGACCTTGGGAACTACTTAGCCAAGACTTGTGTGCATTTGAGGGGAAGGACTACCTAGTCACTGTGTGTCATTACTCAGATTGGATCGAGATAGACGAGCTGGGAGACACCCTGGCCTCTACAGTAGTCGACAAGACAGAGGTTCACCTAGCCACTTTTGGGGCCCCAGCAAGAATACACACAGATAATGGCCCTCAATTTATTAGTAAAGACTATGCAGACATGGTGACCCGGTTCAGGTTCACCCACACGACATCATCACCTTATTACCCGAAAGGGAATGGTCGAGCAGAGGCAGCAGTGAAGGTAGCTAAGGGGTTGCTAAAGAAATCAATGAACATCAAACTCGCCCTGTTACTTCACCGTAACACCCCCCAGGCTGGATATTCATACTCTCCTGCTCAGCGTATGCTATCCCGTCGGACACGCACTCCTCTCCCAACTTCAGACAGGCTGTTAGACTCTCAGGTGGCGGACAGTCAGGTGGTCCAGGAGGAAATCAATACTCGCAGGGTGGCCTCCAAGGCACTATATGATAGGAATACTGTAAACCATCCACCTCTCTCAGTTGGAGACTATGCTTACCTGAAGCCCCCCCCCTAACAGGCGTGGTCAACCCTGGGCCTACGGGCAGGTAGTTGACTGCAGAAGACCCAGATCATACACCGTTCAAACTGATCGGGGACTGGCTGGCCGCAACCGGGTTCATGTGCGGCCAGCTGCTCCTCCCCCAGTTGGCATTAGACATGGGCAGACAACTCAGCCCAGAATACCCTTGGCTCCAGTCAGAGCCGACATTTCACCAGAACCAGCTGACAACCGGCAGGAGGTGCAACCGAAGGAGACTTGTTCCCCACAGAAAGTGCCAAAGTCACCTGCACCACCCAGCAGCAACACTGCTGGATCTCAGTCAAGGGCCACTAGTGGCTCTCTTGTGGGCGGTGGTACCTCCCTTGCCCCGAGCCCCTCTCCGGTTCGTCACACAAGGACAAGGGAGATCTCACGACCTTCAAGATATGATGACTATATGCTTACATAGAGACTCATGTGCTCAGACCATGTTCAAACATATGATTTATTTTTTGACTCAATATAATTAGTATTTTCTGTCAGCATAGACTGTTTTAACACTTGACGTTGGACTATACTTGTCTGCAGGGATGTGTTTGTTCTCTCTTAAAAAAAAAAAAAAAAAAATTGATAAAAGGGAGATGTTGGTAGAGACGTGAGATCGCGGGACCGGAAGTTAGTTAGCGATGGCGGCCCGCAGAGCACATGGCACAGATTATGAACCCTGAAGCATGTTGACATAAGTATAGTTGTATTGTCCCCCCAGACTTACTCTCCACATCTTTGTCTGAATGGAACTCTAATGGACTGACCTTATTTACAGATTCTACAGTAAAATTCTGAGGTGACTCGTTTGCTTTGTAATATCATAAATTGGAACTATGATTGCAATCGGTGGTCTCCTGAGAATTTATGATGCTTTCTGGGATTTTTTTTTTCTATTAGGCCACTCACTAAATTCAGAGTCTTCTGCTTGAAACCTATTTCTAGTAGGCATACACTTGTATATGGTTCAAGTTACAGATTAAATCAATACATTTAATATATCAATACATTCAAGCTCTTGAACTATATGATCCTTAATAATAACTGTTCTCGATTTTCTCTTCGCTGACAAGTGTACAACTTTTGCTGCAAAGAAGGCAGATTATTAGCTGTATTGGACTATTGATCTAGACAGTTTTTAAGCCCTTTTGTGACAGGAAATACTTGTGTATGATCACTACCATAGTACTCCGTGTATAACTATAAGGCACAGAAATGGTACATCCTGCATATAGGGACCCATACATTATATAAGCTGACAGTGTTTGGCATGTTTCTCTGTTCATTTGTTGATCAGTGCTAGTTCTTTTTTTTCACTTTGCATGTATCTTATCCTTTATTGCCAATTCACACCCACTATATGTCCCTTTAAACCATTTTAATTTGTTTATAGCCTATAGGCCTTCACTATTCATGCACTTTGGGGGGGGGGTATCTCTCTGCATGACGTCATGCTGAGGGGGGGTCAAGTGTTGTATGACGAAACATGACAAGGGGGGGAGGGGAGGTCAAAAATGGTCCAAAAATGCATGACGTCATTTGTACACAGCCCCATATTTTGCTGACACTTGTGTGCGGCTGGCAAGGGCACTTTTTCATCAAAATCCCCCTAACAAGGGTCCGATTTCTAGGCCAAAATCCCCCTAACAAGAGTCAACTTTGACCAAAATCCCCCTAACTAGGGTATACTTTTGACTTAGGTGTGAAATATCCCCTAAAAATACCCACATTTTGACCATAATTCCCTAGTTTTCAGGAGATATTTTCACATCTAGGGAATTCTAATGGTTTATGAGTGAATTATTTCTTTTAAAACATAGTTGTTTTTTTTTGTTTTTTTTTAAAGTGCCCTAAGAAGGGTACAGTTTTTGAGGTAAAATCCCCTAACAAGGGTAAGGGTTGTTGTAGCTCCAGCCACACACCTGTGTCAGAATAAATGTGAGTGTCCCCCCCCCCCCGGGAGGATTATCCTTATTTTCGGCACAGGAACTCTCTCTAAGTAAGGGAGTGGTCATTATTTATCATTGGGGGAGGGTTGAGAGGGGATGTAATTTGTAAAGACCTTTGACCTGTCTTGAGGGTGTGTGTAAAATC
This sequence comes from Acholoe squamosa, assembly GCA_949317995.1. Classification (NCBI taxonomy): domain Eukaryota; kingdom Metazoa; phylum Annelida; class Polychaeta; order Phyllodocida; family Polynoidae; genus Acholoe; species Acholoe squamosa. The sequence goes on from OX439044.1 coordinate 5,830,094, forward strand.
TTTTTTTGATTCCTCTCGATGGGAGGCGATGTAAAAAGTTTACGCTCTTTTTGGCAAAAAAACACTCTGCATGCTACTGTATTAGGCCATGGGAAGTCAGGTTGCGCAGTCAGGTTAGAGTTTACGGTCCGAGCCATTTTGAAAATTGATGAGGCTTTTTTTCATTATTCAGGGGCAATCCATAAATAACATCATGCAAAATTTGACCATTTTTGACCCCCCCCCCTCGTCATGCTTTTTGCCAATTTTGCAATGCTGAATGTATATATATGGAAAATTAATTCTGTCATGCCTGGCCTGAACCCCCCCTCCCCCCTCAAGCATGACATCATTTGTGGATGGCCCCTGACATTATGTGTCTACCAGTGCCTGGAATTGTCTAAGTTATATATGTCATCATGTTATTTACATTCCTTGTACTGTAAGCTTTAATTTGACACCAAACATGCCCCCATTTCTATCTTGACTAAATGCATTTTTGAGCACGACCTACTGTGGACTCAAAATAAAGAAATTATTGATTTTTATTATCCCCAAAATACCATTAGTTTGAACATAATAAAGGTCATTCCCTTTTCCCCTTTGAAAGGGTACCGCCAAATTATTTCAACATTTTAGGTCTACCTAAAGTGGAGAAATAATTTTTATTTCACAGCAGTCTGAAGATCCCCTAAGGTGAAACCGCCCAGTTCCTCTAATTAATCCCCAGGGATTAGGAACCAATCAGAGGCCCCGGTACAAGCTACCATAGCAACCATTCCTCTACCAACATGATCATGGCAACCATCCTTGCTCTGATTGGTAAATTTTGGTCACATGACAGGCACTATAAAAGGGCACTTTTTCAAAAAAGTTGCCATTCCAGCGGTAACTGCAAAACTGTTCACATCTACCCCGTAATAACTTACATAATGAGTCATGAAATTATCTTATGCCGCCTGGGCGGTGGATGGTAAGCTGTAACCTGACTTCCCATGGCCTTATCTGATATTATCTATCAAGGAAGCTTAGGGGTGAGATTTTGGGTGAAATTGTGAATTTTTTTAGACCCCCCCATGACGGTGGTCAACATTTTTTTTGTCTCCCCCCATGCTGGAGGTGTGGAAAATTTTCGTCCAGGGCTTTCATCTATAGAAGCACCCCTGCACACCCCTGTTTTTTTGTTTTTTTCTTGCTAATAGGGGCCAAATTTTTTATGTGCCCCTCAAAAAGAGAGGTCGAAAAGGGGGGGGGGTATACACATATGATGTCATGCTGGAGGGGGGGGATCTGGCCAGGCATGACGGAATTAATTTTCCATATACCTTAAGCATTGCAAAATTGGCAAGAACATGACGAGGGGTGGTCAAAAATGGCCAAATTTTGCATGACGTCATTTATGGATGGCCCCAGGATTGAGTGAAAAAGTGCATACTGGTAATCCAAGTAATTAGGATTAGCCATTTGTGTGCCTATACATGGGTAAAAAGTGACGCTGTGACACAGGGGTTTTAAAAAGTGACGCTTGTGACACAGGGGTTTTAAAAAGTGACGGATGGCAACACTAGCAAAAGTTCCCAGTACATTGGCATATACATAAAAAGTGATGGAGTGACGTGCAATCCCTCCTAAAAAGTGACGATGTGACGTCCTTAAAATTTTGAGCACCCATGTATAGGCACATTTGTGCTAAAAAGCACAAAGTGCATTCATTGTTCCATCTCTTTTACAGGTAACCATGTTCAAGATAAAGATTCCCAACCACCTTCTTCAGATCTCCAAGGCTCTCTATGACCTTCACGCCAGGGGTGAAATGTGTGACCTTCATTTGACCTCTAACAACAAAACTATTGACCTTCATAAGCTAGTTCTGGCAGCCATGGGTGACCTTGCCCTTGTGAAGGTCAGGGCTGGACTTGGTACAGATGGCTCATGTTCAATAGCTTTACCAGATTTTTCAGAAGCAGCGTTAACATCAGTTATACGCTGTTTATACTTGGGTGAACTTCAATTTGATATACAGGATGCTCAGGAAATATTGCTGCTCTCTGCTCAACTAGGCCTTACAAAAGTTACCACTTACTTTGAAGCCCACCCAATCCTGAAGAATACAAAAAGTATGCGGGAGCGAAAGAGAAAGACAGATTTGCAGGATTCAGCTGTTGATTTAGAAAAATCAGAAACTACAGAAACTCCTCAAAGTGATCTAAAAGATGAAGTGGTGGAAGATAAAATTGGACCTGTTAGCAACAAGAATAAACTACACGCTCCGAATGTGGTAAAGCGAGGGCGCAAAAGGCAAAGGAAGATATTAGATGATAAAGCTGAAATACCAGTAGTCAAAGAAGCTGAGGTTATGTCAGAATCCATAGAAACTATAGGTAAAGTTTTAGTATGAATGTTTAAAATTCTCATTAAAAAATCTGTATTCATTTCTTCAAAGAGTAGTAAAGTCAGACTGCCCCAAACAACTAGAGCAAAATTCAAAAACAAGTGAAAAAGCAAATTGCTGATCCACACCATTTTTGTATAAAGAACCCTCTTGGCAAAAAGAACAACGTTTTTTTTTTCAACGTTATAAAAATGTTTTTTTGTTTATTCAAAGCCTAAGCTCTAAAAATAAAACAACACAACTACTTTTCAACATTTAAGTTTTAAGATGACATTTTATTTGTAGTATGAACCTACTAGTTTCGGCCCCAAAAGGGTCTTCATCAGGGTTCAGCGTTATAAAAATGTTTGTTTTTAATAGGTTTGCAAGTTTTCCGAACATTTCCTGAACACATTCTATATGCATTTTTATATCTAGGCAAGGCCACCTCATTAAAATTACTTGGAATACGGGATATTGTGCCTGAAATTTTGGGCGGCCAAAGGCAAAAAAAAAAAGTTCCCAAAATGACCCTCAGAAACCCAGCGGCCAAAGGCAAAAAAAAAAAAGCCATGTAAAGTCACCCTTTGGGGCATCTAACTCACCTTTTTGTCACCAAAAGGCAGATTTCAGTAAGGAAATGTCAGATGAGTGAATCAATGTCTGTTTTTTGTTCATCTGCTAGAACTTTTTTTTACGCCAAAATGCTGAAAAATCCCAGCGGCCAGAGGTAAACATTTTCTTTTTACATTAAATAGACATTTTCATTGGGTTAAAAAAAAATTGAAAAAAGTAACGTTTTTACTACATTTATTTTATCCAAACCTCTTCCAAATGTTAAAAAAAATACATTCTTTTTTGCCAAGCGGGACATTTTTCAAGTGGTTCTCTTTCTCTTCAGCTGGCTTCCCTAGCCCACTTAAAAGGGTCTACTTCTCCTCTTTCCTATCCCGTTGGATGTGTGTGGTGCACATATGTGCGGGCACCGACACATTCCTCTGTGAAATTGTAATGTAGTTCTCGCCATGAATATGACCTTAGCTGTCGAAATGGTGTTAAACATCTATTACTCACTCACTCACTTTCTCTTTAGCCTCACAAGGCATTGAGACCTCCAGTGAAAATGCTGTCGATGATGCTGCCCATACCCCCTCCATCAGTCAGCCAATCGAAAAGAACACCGACATTGAAGAAGCTGTTATGATGCTGAAGAGCTTAAAGGATTGCAATGAAGCAATGAATGAAGTGACATTACCTGCAGAAGCGGTACAGAGTAGTGAGACGGGTGAGCAAGACGTAAAACCAGGAATAAGTAAGCCGTGTAAGGGCAGACAGAGGACGTGCTACAAATGTCATCAGCTTTTTTCCTCAGCAGAAGAATGTGCAACACACAGGTATGTGTGGCCCAAGTTTTGATATCATATCACTTGGCCAAAAAACATTTTTTTATTGTTTGCAAATGTTTGGAAAAGTTGTGGGTGAAAGACGTTTGTGAACAAAACATTTCTTTATGTTAAAAAATGTATTGTTCATTAAAAACCGTCTTAAACATAATAAAAACGTCTTATACACGCATTTTTCCAACGTTTGTAAAAAGATTAAGTTATATTATTTTGATGTTAGGATTACATTTTTGGCTCAGGGACCACCCTGAGTCTATACCACCGGGTAGGGTAGGTGGTGTATGATAAAAGTCATTCATGTTACATTTTGCATTTTAAATTTTCTGTAAGAAATAATAGTTACAAAAGAATAAAACTGCTATGTTTGATAGTTTACATATTTGTCTACCTATGTAGGCACTTACCTAATTTTTAGGACTTGGTTCTATGTACTCTAGCTAATGATCTATGGATAGATCTCACAAAACTGATTGATTTTGCTTTTTGAATGAAGTCTTTATGTTAATTTGAAGCAAAGTTATGGCCATTCAAAGATCTGTAATTCTGTCTATCGTTCTGCCACAATTAACCATAGTTAAGAGTTTAATTGTGATCCAGATTTCGTGATCATTCTAGCTGGCATCAGGAGTCATTTAATCAGTTAAATGCCCATTTCTCATGAACTATTACAGCTAGAATTATGATATAAAAAGTAGATCGAAGGTCATCACGAGGCGGATGTGATTGTGCATGTTGTGACCTTGGACAAGGTCAAGGTCATTTTAAGGTCAAAGGTCAATGTTGTGAAATTAGGTAAATGACTACTTCCTATGAAAAACTAAAGCTAGAAACTTGATATAAAACATAGTTGAAGGCTTTTTCAGTGATTAGTGTGAACAGGCATGTGGTGACCTTGCCCAAGGTCAAGGTCATTCTAAGGTCAATGTTATGAGATTGGAGTAAAATTGACACATCTCATGATATATCAAGACTAGAAATTTGAGATAAAGAATGGGCCTAAGCTCACCAAAAGACCTTGCATATGGTGACCTTGTCTAAGGTCAAGGTCATTTTAAGGTCAAAGGTCAATATTGCGTCAGAGATGCCCTCTTAGTCACTTGGCCTGGTGGGGTATTCACCTGACTAGATGGGTTCACACCTAGCCCCCATGTGCTGTTGAGAAGTCCTCTGCCTCTGCATCACCCTCCCTCTCAGAAGAAGTCCCCTGTTTGTGTACTGGCCTCCCCTCTACTTCATAGAGAAATCCTGCTAGTCAGTCCTCTCTTAAGATGTTCACTAAAAGGACCTACTGGTCAGTACTACAGAAGAAAAACCATGTAGCCCCTGGAGTGAAGGACCTAGGCTAGAGTAGTGGTGCAGTGGGGGTGTGGGGGGGGGGGGGGGTGGGAGGTGTGGGAGGTGGTCCCAGCCTACCCCTCTCAGAGCTTGTAGGTGAGGATGTTGGGGTTGCTTATAAAACATAGTGGTCCATGTCTAAATGGAAATGTTAAGGCATATTCTATAACATTTTTAACCGTAGAACACGTGCAAACTAGTTATTTTTATGAGCAACTTGATCTTCATACAATAAAATGCCTCCAAAGTTGGGCTTTAATTTCACTTGACCAAACCCAGGGTTCTCCTCACACTGTAATGACGCCGGTGGGCCGCCGGCGTGATTTTTACTGCCGCCGGTGTGATTTTATCTCAGAATCACCGCCGGTGTCATTTTAGCTTCATATAGGTTTTTGAATTTTGCAAATCGACCAATTAGAACAGAAGTTATGGCCATATTTATGAAAATTCTTTCAATTTCTTTGTTAAATTTCCATCATTAGGCTTAGGATGTTACCAAATGAAATTTTAAGCCAGCTCGCTGCAGGGTTTTACGGTGTGATTTTACATTCTGCGGAGAACCCTGAAACCCTTATTTTTTTCTCAACCAATCATTGATAACTTATATGCATGTGATAGATCTCATCAAGCCCGTTAATATGACACCCTAATTGTCTTGATATTCCAATAAATAGCTTCAGAATCGACTTTTGAAGATAGGTGAGGTAAAAAGTGTCCCTCAAAGGGTTAATCACACTATGAGTGGCTGTGGCGGCCAGAACCGCGAACGGGAGTTACGTCAGTGCCTAACCTATGTATGCAAATATCACATTTAAAAATGAAGTTTGTTATTTATAGTGATTTTTTATAAATAAAAAGAGTGCTGACTTTTTCTTTTTTCGCCAATCCAGTCCTCCATAGGTTTACCTCCGGGCTGGACTTTTCTCTCTTTGTTTCTATTTGATTCAAAATCAGTGTCTAAAAGTGAGACGGTTTGGACGCCTTTCAAAAAACTCGGGAAAAGTCACCCTGAGCCCTCTGTGCCAATGCACGTCGGTCAATTTTTTTCTCTAAAATTTGTAGCACTTTTAAAAAAGCGTTTATTGGAGTGCATGTTTTGAAAGTTGTTTTATATGTTAAAAGCAAACGTTTGGCAAACTTTGGAACCTAATAAAACATCTTTAATGTTAGAAAAACGTTTTTATGCCAAGTCAGACCTTTCTCTGCATCCCTCTATAGGGCACATAGGGTAGTGATGCCCCTTGGTCGTGATGATAATTTCAAATTCAAAACAATTGTGTAATCTGATATCGAGGATGGTCACCCATATCCCAGCATTTTATTTTCACTTTCTTGTATTAGGTAGTACTTGTACAAATACATATATTGAATCTTTATTATATATTCTCTGTGCTAGGACTACCTGTGAAGTCCAGATCAAAAAGAGTGACCCCCAGTTGATCAAGGCTTTACCATTTGTGTGCCGGAAGTGTCTCAATCGATTTCCAACAAAGCTTATGCTGAACATCCACCGTGAATCCTGCCAGGTATTTTCTCCTTTGTTCAAATTGTCCATACTAAAAGAACATACCCACATGGAAAAAAGAAATGTTTGTGAAAAAATGTATTCTTATGTTTAAAAAAAAATAAAAGACCTTTTGAGCGTAAGAAAAACATTTTATTTTTTTAAAGTTTGTTTCTAATGGTTTTGAAATATTTGTAAAAATATTTTTGGTTACATTATTTTTTGTTGGAATTACGTTTTTTTACATAAAAAAGATACTTTTTATGAAGCATTTTTTAGTACATGTTTTGACATTTAAAACAAACATTAGGCAAACTTAAGTGCAGCAAACTTTGGAACCAAATGAACACGTTTTTTCTTTTAGTTAAAAAAATGTTTTTATGCCGAGTGGGTAGAAATACATTTTAGATACGGCTAGAAACAGGAACCCCTGGCATATATCATACCCAGCTAACCAGTTGTGTTGTTCACATTCAAAATGATGTTTCTCTTTAAGTTATGCATCATTTGGAACCATAGAGAAATGTTCTGAACCATTTGATGCCCAAGGTTTGAATGCCAGTGTTTTCTTTATTGGGTAGCATGTTTACTAAAATATCAGTCAAAGATATTTAAATTGCTTGTAGCTTTTTGTTTCAAGATTCTAGCTGTTTTTATTGACTAATGTAAGGATACATTCATGTCAGCACAGGCTCAACATTGATCAAGTTATAGAGTGTTTTTATATATTACAGAATACATTATATCGCAGCAGGCTTACTTGATGATTTGCAGTAGGGGTTTACCGATAATATCTGAGAAAGTTTTCTGTTATCATTTTGGTTTTTGTTGTAGTCCACAAGCTTAAGGTATTCCTCTTCAAAGCTTTCCCTGGCATTTTATATTGATGGTACAGAACAAAAGAATACAATATATATCTCGTGTCGCAATACTGTGCATACAGTGTTTTACATCGATTGTGTTTTATACACGAAACAAACATTTTTCAAGGTCAAGCGACAAAGAATAGAGCGGAAATGCAGGAAGTGTCAGATAACCTTTGATGACCTTGAAAAGCTGCGGGTGCATCGCCAGCTTCATGCGGCAGAGTGGACCAAGTCTTACATACGTGTTAAGCAGACGTTCACGTGTGATGTCTGTCAGTATAAGTGCACCAACGAGAAGGCGCTTCTCACACACCGCAGTAAAATACACGACGAACCACTCACCGGCAGTGATAAACATCCACTTATTGAATGCCAGGTAAAGTTTACTATAGATTATCATAAAAGATCCCACTTGGCCTTAAAAACATTTTTTTATGTTAAAAAAAGTTTTTATTTAGGAAGAATGTAGTTCTGACATGAAATATCGTAGCATAAAACATATTTACAATCATTTAAAACACATTGAACCGGCAAACATTTAAAATATATTTTTCTCACGTTCAAACATTGTTTTTTTAAATGAACAAAATGATTTTTACGTTAAAGAAATTTTTTATTACAAATGTTTTTACCTGAACATTTTTCAAACATCAAAAACTTATTTTGCCAAGTGGGATATCTTTTTGAAGCCCAGAATTATGGATATCTGTATAAATATCCTTATCAATGAGAGCTGTTCTAAGTAAATCTAATTATGAAAGATTTCTGTGTCTTTAGTAGACCAAAAGAAGAATGTCTTTCAAAGTATTTTACCTACCTGACAAAATAGGGCCACCTCTAATATTTTCTCTTCAACTTTGAAAAAAAAAATTTACAAATTAACCCTTAAAGGGCCGCTGATGCAGGAGTGCATCATGCCCATTGGTCAGCATGATGCACCAATGAAGTGCTGGTGATATTGCTCACCAGAACATCATTGGAGTATCATGCCAACCCTACAGGTTTGTGCATCAATCCCTTAGGGTCGGCCCTGGCTGCATCATGATCACCAATGGGCATTAATGTATTAATGCATTTTTGGCCCTTAAAGAGTAAAGGTCATACTTTGTTGATCTTTATGTCTATTAAGTTCCCTGCCTGTATTTACAAAATGTAGCAGTTTGTTTCAGTTCCCTGGCTGCATGTACAAAATGTAGCTGTTTGTTTCAGTTCCCTGGCTGCACATACAAAATGTAGCTGTTTGTTTCAGTTCCCTGGCTTCACATACAAAATATAGCTGTTTGTTTCAGTTCCCTGGCTGCATGTACAAAATGTAGCTGTTTGTTTCAGTTCCCTGGCTGCATGTACAAAATGTAGCTGTTTGTTTCAGTTCCCTGGCTGCACATACAAAATGTAGCTGTTTGTTTCAGTTCCCTGGCTTCACATACAAAATATAGCTGTTTGTTTCAGTTCCCTGGCTGCATGTACAAAATGTAGCTGTTTGTTTCAGTTCCCTGGCTGCACATACAAAATGTAGCTGTTTGTTTCAGTTCCCTGGCTTCACATACAAAATATAGCTGTTTGTTTCAGTTCCCTGGCTGCACGTACAAAATGTAGCTGTTTGTTTCAGTTCCCTGGCTGCACATACAAAATGTAGCTGTTTGTTTCAGTTCCCTGTCTGCACATACAAAATGTAGCTGTTTGTTTCAGTTCCCTGGCTGCACATACAAAATGTAGCTGTTTGTTTCAGTTCCCTGGCTTCACATACAAAATATAGCTGTTTGTTTCAGTTCCCTGGCTGCACGTACAAAATGTAGCTGTTTGTTTCAGTTCCCTGGCTGCACATACAAAATGTAGCTGTTTGTTTCAGTTCCCTGTCTGCACATACAAAATGTAGCTGTTTGTTTCAGTTCCCTGGCTGCACATACAAAATGTAGCTGTTTGTTTCAGTTCCCTGGCTTCACGTACAAAATGTAGCTGTTTGTTTCAGTTCCCTGGCTGCACATACAAAATGTAGCTGTTTGTTTCAGTTCCCTGGCTGCACATACAAAATATAGCTGTTTGTTTCAGTTCCCTGGCTTCACATACAAAATATAGCTGTTTGTTTCAGTTCCCTGGCTGCATGTACAAAATGTAGCTGTTTGTTTCAGTTCCCTGGCTGCACATACAAAATGTAGCTGTTTGTTTCAGTTCCCTGACTGCACATACAAAATGTAGCTGTTTGTTTCAGTTCCCTGGCTTCACATACAAAATATAGCTGTTTGTTTCAGTTCCCTGGCTGCACGTACAAAATGTAGCTGTTTGTTTCAGTTCCCTGGCTGCACATACAAAATGTAGCTGTTTGTTTCAGTTCCCTGGCTTCACGTACAAAATGTAGCTGTTTGTTTCAGTTCCCTGGCTGCACATACAAAATGTAGCTGTTTGTTTCAGTTCCCTGGCTGCACGTACAAGACACTGTTCCAGTTCCAGCTGAAGAACCATGAGTTGACACATGCAGCCGACCGGGCGTTCATATGTGAGATCTGTGGCAAAGGTTTCAAACAGCGGAACGTGCTTGATGTTCACGTGCGCACGGTGCACGAAGCACCCAAACTCACCTGTACACTGTGTAACAAGACACTCAAAACCAAGATGGCTCTCATGGTGAGTACAGATTTCTCACTTGACATAAAAACGTTTTTTTCTGACATAAAAAACCACGTTTTTATTCGGTTCCTAAGTTTGGCAACAGTTTGTTTTAAACGTGAAAAAAAATAGACATTTCATGTTCTATATAAATGTTTTCATTTTAGGAAAAAAACGTAATTTTAATGTGAAAATAATACATATATACCGTAGAACCCCGGGCATAAGCCGGCCTTTTTATGTTGTTTTTTTTGCTCGAAATGGGCTTCTAATTTATTGCCAAAATCTACCCTTATGAGCAGGGTTTTATTACATGGATTAAAGGTTTAAAAACAATTGTTTAAAAAAATTTCAGTAGGGCCACACCAAATAAAATAATTGGTCTATGGATTTTCATTTTTGAAAACTGGAGCGGGAGGGCTACAATTTTTTTTTATTTTTCTAAAAAATCTTATTTGTCTATGGATTTTCAATATCAAGCGGCGGATCCGTAATCCAAGTTATCTTAATTAAATGGCCTTAGGGCAAGTAATCTTTGGACCTTGGGAATTGCTTGCGCGGGGGAAAAGTTTTCGTAGAGAATGCTGTCACACCTGTTGAAATCTGAATTATCATCCTGAACTTTCTTTTTGCAGGCACATATAAAGAGAGTTCACGAGCAGATAAAAAACATTGCCTGTCCGGAATGCCCCTTCAAGTCGTTTGATGTCACCACCATGGAAGCTCATCGCCACTCCAAGCACAATGTACCCTTTCCAGAGATGCGTAAAAGGTGAGGAAATGCATTTGATTGATATAGTTTAATACTGATTTGAGGCTATAACTTTTTACTGGTGTTTCAGCTAATAGGCTAAAATTACTGGTAGTTTTATTTATTGTTTTCATTCTCTTTTCAAACTTTGAAGTGTCTTTCTTACCATTCCATGCATTCATTGAATCGCCACCCACTTTGCAAAAAAAACAACGTTTCTAACATTAAATACACATTCTTCTTAGGTTTGTAAATTTTCCAAATGTTTTTTTTTCTATTTGTTTTGAAAATACATTTAAAACGTTTTTATAAAAGGAAAAATGTAAAATAACTCAATCACAGCAATACATGTTAAAAGCCTTCTACAAATGTTGTATTTCTATCATTCCAGCTACGTATGCGACGTTTGTAGCTACTCAACACGTTGGAAATGCCAATACGATGCACATATGCGACGCCATTTAGGTCTGTAATAATATTTTAAATATCTAAGGGAGTGATCATTTTTTAACAACAGGGGAGGGCTGGTGGGTTTGAGGGGGGTCAGAATTTTTTAAACCCCTTGACCAGGGGGGTCAGAATTTTTTCAACACCTCTGATAGGGGTGTCAAAATAATTTCACCTGCTTTCAGTGGAAAACCCTGCGCGTTACTATAGGCTAAAAGGGGACGTTCGCACGCAATTTTTGTCCCTTATGGGGGGTTGAAAAAATTTTACCCCCTCGAGAGGGGGGGTTTGAAAATTTTTTCACGTGTCCGCACGCAAACCCACCAGCAACCCCTGTTGTTAAAAATGATCACTCCCTAATGGCTTAATATAATAATATATAAGACGCACCCTGATATAATATGCACCCAGACTCTTTGGATCTGCTAGAAAAATCTAAAATGAACTGCTAGAAAAATCTAAAATGAAAAAAAGTAAAAACGTGTACTAAAAACGTATTTTTAAGTTCATTAAAAATGTGTTTATTTTAGGATAAACAATGTAACCTTAACTTAGAAATAACATAATTCAAAAACGTTTTATAAACGTTGAAAAAAATGTATGTTATGTTCAAAAGTCTTTTTTAGTGTAAAAGAAACATTTGGTACAATTTTTCTTTCATCTAAACCTTTTCCATACATTAAAAAAACGTGTGTTTTTTTTGCCAAGTGGGTTCATGCCCTGTGATACTGCTTAATGACGTTTTCTGTGTTTAATGCAGGAGAGTGCCCATATAAATGCAAAGTGTGCGGAAAGTCATTCCCAGCCAAGTCGGATCTCACCTCTCATGCTAAATGGCACTTTGGTAAGTGAATCATAAGAGTAGTTAATAGAACTTAAACTTTAGGATTTATGTCTAATGCTTTCATTATTTGAATAACGGGCACCCACAGAGTTGTTATCAAGCATGACAGGGGCGTCCAAAGCAATGAGACTTCGGAGCGGCCAAAGCGCATCAGGCAGGGCAGGCACATCGGCAATTCTGAGCATAGCATGGGAAGCATTTGAACATCATAGAGGATTTTAGGGGCATGCCCCCAAAGACAATTTTGAAAATTTAGACATTTTTTTAAGGTCCAATTGTAAGTAAATTTCTTTTTTTCGGGGGGGGGCATAACATGGGCCATGCCATGCCCCCTGCCCCCCCCCTCCCCGTTATGACATGCCATGATGTATTGGACTGAAGTTAAGCATGGATTGTTCCCATTCCAGACAAGAAGTACAAGTGCTCACATGAGAACTGTAAGTTTACGACTTGCGTACCGGGTAAGCTCAAGAATCACATCCGGACTGTTCACACACACAGGGTAGGTTTTCATGTTTTACCTTAATGGATAAGCTTAACCCTGATATCAAGAGCATCACTTGGGGGGTTCAGTAATATGAATGTAACGGTTCGTTTTATGTGTTTATGTCTGGTGGCTCTTAGGCTCGCTTAAATACTACAAGTAGCACACAACACGATAAGTTCGGGTTGGGAAAGCCCTTAGACTTCCTACCTGTTCGGGTGGGCTTTATTTGAGAAGTCCCCTTCTGCGGATCGCCCGGCTCCTTAGTAGGAGCTGGATGCGAGGCGTGGTGCTGCCCCCTCTTGTACCAAACGGGTATCGCGAAGCGACACCTGGTTGGCATAGAAGGAATGAGCACCACACGAGCACATCTCTCGAATACAGACATCTATATTTCATCGTAATGTTCATATTTGAATCCCACCTGTCCTATACCTCCTAAAACTGAAAGACGGATGTCTATATCTGCAAATACGGCTGTTCATGTTTGCAAATACGGACAACCGAACTGTAAATTCTTGTGTATAAGCCGCACCCGTGTATAAGCAGCACCCCGACTTTTGAATAAGCTATAAGCCACAACTGAGGCTTGAAAATTGGCAAATTAATACTTTTCTATAGTGTCAAGTACCCCCATATAAGCCGCACCCTCACTTTGGGCCCATTCTATAATCCATATATACTTTCAGGATGTCAAACCCTTTGTCTGCCATGTCTGCGACTACCGAACAAACCTGAAGAGTAACCTTGTGCTACATCTGCGCAAAGTTCACAAGTTGAAAGTGGAAACTAAAGCGAACAGGGTTACTAAAGCGGTAGTCTCCTCAGACCCCGGGACCAGCTCCGCCAATGATGCGGAGACTAGCCAGGTTCATCAAGAAACCAATCCAGGTCAAGAAGGTATCAGAATAATAAACCAAGGACATTTACCAATACAAGGCCAGGATCAGACCCAGTACCAACAAGTAGAGTATCAACATCAGCCTATTGAGAACTACATGGATAAGTCTGAAGGACTCCAACAAATGAAAGTAAGTTCACCCAAAAGCAATATTTTCCTGAATGAGATACTTTGTTGCCCACCTAGCATGACAAACGTTTTTTTAACGTTGAAATCACGTTTTTTTAAAAACATCAAAATATGTACTAAAAAACGTTTTTAACATTTTATGAAAATGTGTTTAATTTCAGTTTAAACCTGTAATTTCAGCATTAAAATAACATTAAAAACATTGATAATTTATTATTTTTGAAAGGTTTTTCTTATGCACAAAACTTAATTCAATGCAAGAGAAACTTCTTTTCACCCAAAACCTTTTCAAACTTTAAAAAACGTATTTTAGCAAGTGGGTAGAGTGTTATTGAAGTGATAAATGTAGATTTTTCTACAGATAGCTACTAGGTGTCTTGGGCGCCCATCATAGACCAGGGTCCACTGTGTTGAGGAAAATAACAATTGTGAAAACTAAATTTAGCAAATTGAATGTAAATCATGCTAAGAAACAGAATGAATGGAGCTGGTGTAGGGGCCAGCTCTGGCTGTGAGTCCATGGCGGTATGCTATCTGTCCCCGTTCCCCGGTTGCACCAGCCCCCAGGGGCTGGTCAGCCAGTGAACACTGCCCCCTTGTGTCATACCGATCCAGATGTAGGTGGAAGGTAGAGAACGTCAGGTCTGGGGAAGTAGCTCAGAGGAAGAGCTTCCGCTTCGAAGTTGGAGGGTCCCGGGTTCGAGTCCCGGTTTCTCCAAAGACGTTTTCCGCTGACCTCTACACTGGTGGAGAAACCGAGTTGGTCCTGACCCGTGGGGGGACTAGAGAACTCGGTACCTGGACTGGTATGACACAGTTAACGCTTCAACCTGCTAGGGGTAAACTAGTCACCTGCTGGAGGTTGGGTTGGAGGAGTAGGGTTGGCTGAAGCTGGTGGGGAGGAGTGTAGGGGCCAGCTCTGGCTGTGAGTCCATGGCGGTATGCTATCTGTCCCCGTTCCCCGGTTGCACCAGCCCCCAGGGGCTGGTCAGCCAGTGAACACTGCCCCCTTGTGTCATACCGATCCAGATGTAGGTGGAAGGTAGAGAACGTCAGGTCTGGGGAAGTAGCTCAGAGGAAGAGCTTCCGCTTCGAAGTTGGAGGGTCCCGGGTTCGAGTCCCGGTTTCTCCAAAGACGTTTTCCGCCGACCTCTACACTGGTATAAAATCAGTCATCCAAATCTTACATTAAGATGTATCATTGAGTCTAAATCATTGGGTGTACTTATTTCTAGATGCTGCCAGGGATGATGGAGAATACAACACCACAAGCTCAACTTTCACAAAGTATGGCCGTGGCTACTGACATGTCCTCCCAGATATCACTTCAAATTCCACAACCTAATGTACCGGAACAGGCGGTGAGGCCACCCGGGACACAAATCTTTGCAGCTGAGGATCTATTTACAGAAGCTACGAGGGCCTCGCTTGGGAAGCTCCGAAAGCCGCTGGTGATTCAACTCAAGCATCCTGGTCAGGTGATCACAGTACAGGAACTTCAGCAGCAGCTTCAGCTACAGGCCTTACAACAACAGCAGCAGGAACAGCAGCAACCACATCAACAACAGCAGCAGCAACAAATTGCTGCCAGTGCATCAGTCCAGGTCATCGGTACGCTCACAAACTACCAAGTACAACAAATGGCACCTGAATCGAGTAGTCAGGTGACAGAACAACAACAACAACAACAACAACTCCAATTGAACAATGAGACTGTTGTTGAAGCAGGGAAGAATGAAGCACCAGTAGCTGATGAGTACTGCCACAAGTACCCGCATGTGGCTGAGCCGCCAGCTCAGGTTGTTCCGCTGACGAGCGTCTACCCTGTAGGTGTTGTTAACGAGCAGGCTGAGACACAGTCCACCGGGGATCTTATGGCACCTTACGCATCTCTTATACAGGTACACATTGACTCCCTGGGTCAGCCTAAGAACCCAGACATTGGCCCCAACACACAATAACTACAGATTTTGTTAGGCCTGCAGAGCTATCTAGGATATAAACCACTGCTGCTTCAATGCTCTCCGCCCACTCGCAAATCTTAATGTCACTCTCAAGCTTACAAGCTTTACTCTTATCAAACTTTTCTGACCTAACTCATACAACTTCAGACCTGACATGCCTTATGGAATAAAAGTGTAGCGCATGGGCCCCACAAATTATCACGATATCAATTCATCGATTGCAGTGACAACTCCAATTGTAGATGACTAAATGAACTTGATATTGTCCTTAATAGAAGAGATCACCGTATTTTCATGATGACTTTTTTTGGTAAGCTTTATACTAAATGAAATGACACTGACATACTTAGTCACATATCAGCTACCATAAGGACAGAAAACCGGCCTATGTGCTGCATTGTATGACGTCACAATTGGTCAAGATGTACTAAATACTGCATGAGATATGCTTAGACGCTGTTGTAACCATCTCCATAGTTACAATACTAAACTGTGCATTCTAATTACATCATGTAGGATACCTCAGTTTGGTTATGAATGTAATATATGATGATTATGCTTGCACTAGTGCCTTTTAGGTACTGATAGAGGCACGAGGCAGAGCTGAGTGCCTCTATCAAGTACCTAAAAGGTACGTGTGCAAGCATAATCATCACACATTGCATTTATACCATGGTCTGCACCTGTAGGATGCATTACAATGCATCGGAATGCATTCTGCATTCACTGACATACAAATATGTATATGGTATCCATAGGGTCCCAGACATAAGACTCATCTAACCCAGCACCTTTGTCCAGCCCTGTGGCCTAATGGAGAAGATGCAGAACTTTGTATCAGAAGGTCCCTGGATCGATCCCAGGCAATGCTGAGCTTTTTCAGTATGAACCACTGTCAAAGCTATGTCATAGCTGCTGTCACATATAAAAACAGTGTAGAAAAAGAACACTGTCTCCAGCTTTGTTGTGGTAATACGCAATGTAAAGGATTCAACATGGAATGATTGTAAATATACTTACTGCAATAAAGAAAATTCCTACTAAAAAAAAAAAGTATTTGTTTGAAGATGAGCAGTCCGGGTGAACAGTACTGTGCAGTCAATACTGCAATGCATTGGACCAATTGTGACGCTATACAATGCATGAGCTAGGCCTGTGTCCTACTCTTTAACATCAGATATGTTATCAAGTATGTCAGTGTAATTTCATTCAGCGAAAAGCCTACCAAAAGAAGGCATTATGAAAATAGCATGGTCTTTTCTGGGGCACAATAGGGTAGGTTGACCAGACGACTTTAGCCTGTATAATCTAGAAGAATTGGTTTATACCCATGCACATCATCCACCATTATGAACGTATATAATATTTCAATAAATTGTTTCCCATATTGAAGCATTTCCACGGTTACCAAACCGGATTGGTATAAAAACGGAGACAGTCCGCCCCCCATGAGGAGTGGAACAACCATGATGTATGCTTGGGAGTATAGTTCTTTATTTTATGCAAAAAACTTCTTCCCATAGAGATAGCATTGCAAGGCCGGTCGCCACACCTCGAGTGGCGTGATGTGTGCCGATCCCCTACTGCGGCCGATCCGGTACTGCAGCCTCGTTCTGGGTGCATGTAAACATTCAAAATGGTGGACCGCCGCTCGAACGGGGAACTACGGTAACGGATTTTGTTAATTTCTATTCAATTAAACCTTCTAAAAGCATAAAATAAATAGAGAACTAAACTCCCCTGGTGTCCTCGGTGGCCGATCCACCCCTCGGGGGGTGTTTCCCCCCTTGTGGTGGATCGGCCACCTCGTATACCATGGTCATTTAGTTCTATGTATTTATTTCATCTTATATGAAAATGCTTACATTTATTGAAATTAGTCACATAACCAGCAGTGTGGAATGAGACACATTATTTATTCCACTGGGGGTGTGGCATACACCACTCTTAGTGTTAAGTCTATGGACAGTTGTTATTCACATGAAATAAAAGCAGCCGCTTATAGGCAGGGCCTTATAGTATGTTACCAATAGATTGTTGTTTTTTCCAAATGACCACTATCTGACAGGGACTTAAGGGAGTGATCATTTTTTAACAACAGGGGGGAGGGGGCTGGTGGGTTTGAGGGGGGGGGGTCAGAATTTTTTCAACCCCTTGACCGGGGGGTCAGAATTTTTTCAACACCTCTGATGGCGTGTTACTATAGGCTAAAAGGGGACGTTCGCACGCAATTTTTGTCCCTTATGGGGGGGTCAAAAAAATTTTACCCCCTCGAGAGGGGGGTCGAAATCTTTTTCACACATCCGCACGTAACCCACCAGCCCCCCCCCCCCCCCCGTTGTTAAAAAATGATCACTCCCTAACATGCTGGAGGAATCCAGCACTGACCTCTTGGATGTGTCCCCACTTTTTTTTTTTTTTTGGTTCCAAAAGGCTTTCATTGAGTTTATAAATTTTGTACATAATCGGTGAAATAAAAATCAAAGTGGACATACCAAGAACCCTTTCTTTTTTTCTTTAAGCTTTTTTGAGTCAGAGTTTGTTCCAGATGGATCTGGGAAAGGGGACCTAGCCCAACGAGACAAATTTTATCCTCCTGGCCAACACATGCAGCACACTGGGGCCATCTGGTGTCAAACTCAGGAAGGTCCTTTTTGTATCATTTTTTTTAAGGTTTGAAGGGTTTTATTGCCAAGTCACAAATTATACATAAGTGATAAAATCTGACAATAGTTGATTTCCTTTCTTTCAATGAATTTTTCAGTTGTTAACACATAGATAATGAGAATAATGATACATGTAAAATGGTGAAGATGAAAAAACACAAAGTATAAGAATAACAAAGGAAAACAATATGTACAAAGAGAGGTATACCATATATACAGAGAAAAAACTGATCCGGATAAGAGGAAATTGCTATGATGGCAGATTTCCATCCACCTAGTATTCATTCAATATTCAATATTTCCGTATTAAGGCTTTCTAAGCTTATAAGGGGAACTTATGGTTTTAATAATATGAAGAGAAACAGCAGCTGCTTCTGACATAGCAAGACAATGACAAGTCTCATTGAAGGTATGAGAAAGGGGTACGTCATATGATGTAACCATTGATGGAACAATGACAACTCTATTGGCAAGCATTGGCAGAATTAACAGACAGGAACGACAATACTCCAAACTCCCTCCTATGTTAGAACACATACTTCAACCATACTCACATAACAGTCACTCATAGCTACACAAATTTTTAAAAATCAATAAGTTGAATCATACCAGTAGCAAGTCCTACAATAACCATAAGAAGTGGGTGGTAGGTTTGGTCATTACAACCCATCCCCCCTACTTCTCGAAAATCTAGCATACAGCAAAAACAGGTGAGGTCATTACAACCCATCCCCCTTTTGCTGACTGAGGCCCGGCCTGAGATGAAACAATCATCAGGAGGCAGGTGAGGTCATTACAACCCATCCCCTCCGAGTCACCGTTCCACCCAGGCCAGACCAGCATCAATAACCGGATATGTAGAAGAGTCAATTGCATTAAGATTCAAGAGTAGCAGTCGCTGACAATACAGCTGGTTTCATTAAGTTAGCAATTTTCACAATCCTATGCTTAAAAGCTACTTTATTGGGACTACACTGATGCCAAGCAGTCAGGTTATTCCACAGCGAGACGCCTCTGCTTAATGGAGAGTTTAGATAGCCTCTGTTCTGGGCCCTCATCAACTTGAAGCGTATTTTGTCCTAAGACCGCAATCCTTCCCGCCTTAGAGTCTCATCAATCATATCAGGGCGTTTGGATAGTTTAAGCATGTACGTCAAGAGTAGTTGCTGCCTCCTCCTATGTAGTTTGCACACATCACCTCTTTTTTTTGAAACAATTTAAACTTTATTTAGCAAAGATGTTTTCCATTGCATTCGATGTACATAAATTGAAGTTTCCTTGATACATTGGTCAATGATAATAGACTCTAGCATTCGATGAAGAAATTGATTATTATAAGTAAGGAAACCATATACTTAGTGGCTAACAAGTTAATGACTGACCATCATCCATAGGATGTTGTCTCGGCCAAGCCATAAAAATTACATATACCATTCATTGAATTTATTGATAGTAGATTATACATTATTATGAACAGCAGCATTATTCTTTACTTTAAAGTTTGTATAATAACATGCCCCATTCCCAATACAATACCATATAATTATAAACTTACCAATAAGTATTTACAGAGAATAATAGTCGTGTATAATCAATATACATGAATCTATTAGAGATTGTAACATTTCTTTTTTACACTCCAGTTTGAATTTGTCCCTGTCTCTAGTATTTCTAATTTCGGTTAGTAATCTATTCCAAGCTTGAGCGCATTTGACTTCTGGTGATGTTTCATATGATTTACAATTTATTTTTTGATATTTTAGTACAGGTGCAGCAGCTAGACGTGTTTCTCTTACCTTTATCTCTAGAAAATCATTGCTACACGATCTCTTATGGGCCATAAGCTTAATATGATAGTCTCTCCTTGATGTTAACATAGGTAACATGGCCGTTTTGTGTACAATATGAGTTGGTGTTAATATATGATTGTCAAAGCAAGTTTTTAGACATTTACTTTATATACGCTGTAGTTCCAACAGGTAGTCAGCTTTAGCATCGCTATACAATATATCTCAATAATCAATTAGTGGTAGTATATGCATCTTATACATTCTTAATCTAGCTTCATGGGACATTTATCTACGAGTCTTATACAGTATTAGCGACTTATATCTTACATTATTAATTACTGTGCGTAGGTACATGTTAAACTTCAGTTCAGGGTCTAAAGTGACACCAAGATATTTGTAAGAAGCCACATTCATGAGTACTTTATTGGTGATAATAATGTTTGGTTTTCTAAAATTTTTCAGTTTTACTGAAGAGGCAAAGGTCATAATTTTTGTTTTATTTTCATTCATCGTTAGTTTATTACTTGTGGTCCAGGAATAAAATTTCCTTAGAGCATTTTCTAATTGAATTTGTAGATCATCCATATCTTTGCCTGATACATATAGAACTGAGTCATCTGCATATAACATTTTTTTATGGGTATCTTCTTCAGAAATGCAATCATTAATATATAACAAGAAAAATAAAGGACCTAAAATTGACCCTTGAGGTACGCCACATGTTAAATTCTTATACCCTGATCTTACATGATTTGCCACAGAACACTGTTGTCTTCTAGAGAGGTAGTTTTCAATCAGCGTAAGGTTTCTATTTCTTATACCATATTGTTCCAGTTTGGTCAGGAGGATATTATGATTTACTGAGTCAAAAGCTTTTTTTATATCAATAAAAGCAGCTAGAGTAATATTATTTTGATTTCTATTTTTGAGTATATCATCTACTAGAACAGTTATGGCATCTAAAGCCGATTTGTTTTTTTGATAGCCACCTTGAAATTTTGACAATATATTATGCATGGTTAAGTGAGAGCTGATTTTTGTGTGTATGAGACGTTCAAGTATTTTTCCTGGTACAGGTAATACACTGATAGGTCTTAGGTTAGATACATTTGATGGATCGCCTCCTTTTGGTATGGGAGTGACTGTGGCAACTTTCCAGCTATCTGGTATAACACCTGTACGTGTAATCAAGTTGATAATTTTAATAAATTTATCAGAGAACTTTTTTACTGCCAACTTAAAAATATTTGTTGGTAAATATTCAATAGAAGATGATTTAGCTACATCAATATCTTCTAAACATTTAATAATTTCTTCATCGGTAAATGACATATCAGGCATATCAGTAACACATCGTTGTCCTTTAAATTGAAACTCTGCATCATGAAGTCTGGCAAGCCTAGGTCCTATATCAGCAAAGAAATTATTTGTATACCTGTATGTATACTCTAGAGTGATGGTTTGTCCTGTATAATCTACTAAATTAATTGTCTTCGATCTACCCTTATTATTAGGTAGTACTTCTTTCATAGTAGTCCAAAATTTTTTGGAGTCTTTTTTGTAAACTTCTGATAGATTATTATAATATTCCTCCTTGGCTTGCTCGACCTCACGATTTACAATATTCCGAGATTCTCTGGCATGGTGCCAAGATATTATATCCAAATTTCGTCTGGCTTGTTTTAGTAGTGCATTTTTGTCATTTATACGTTCTACCAATTCATTAGTCATCCATGGACTCGATTTATTTTTAATTTTTAATTTCTTTACTGGACATTGGATATCAAGCATATATTTCACATGATTTACCAGGATATTCCAGCATTCAGTGGGATCAGTACTATTTTCAAAATAAGTCCAATTACAATTTGACAGGTCTTGTATATATTTTTCCTTATTAAAGATTCTATATGATCTTCCCGAGAAACTTCTGAATCCTTGTTTAACATATTGGTTACCTTTTAATATGTGTACAGGAAGATGATCCGATAGGTGGATATTGAGTGGACCAGGTGGTCTATATACATTACATATTATTGCCTTTTTACTGGAACCTTTTATGGAGAATAACCATTGGATTTCAATATCCTGATTAGTTCGGTTTAAAAAACCAAATTTCTCATTTGTACATGATATAGCTTCGTCAACATGAGCACAGAGTCCTCCTCCCCTAAAGATACTGATCCTGTCAAGTCTAAATAAATTATACCTTGGAAAAGTGTACATATCTGAGCAGTCTGTTGAATTTAACCAAGTTTCAGAGAAAAGTATAATATCAATGTTGCAATCAGATAGTTCCTCCTTTAAACCTGTAAATTTATTTCTTATGCTGCGTGTATTTAAGTGTACAACAGAGAAGCCTTTCTGAAACTTAGATTTGATCCCTTACTTACTTGCATATTAGATTGACTCCTCATATACTATATCTGAATAATAGAGAGACAGGTGTATCGGTACAATTCCTCCATATAAATACATTAATCTCTGTAGTCCAGAATTTAATATGCCATCCTTTTTTATACCAAAAATATTCAAGCCCCCCTCCGATCATAGGTTTACAGCACTTATGGCTACCTATGGTCAAGTTTAATACAGTTATAGCAGGTATCACTTAGGGGTATTTCATATTTTCCCATTTTAAGTTAATTATAGTAAAATTTGTATACGATGGTCTATAGGTCAACACTGAGTTGTTTAAGTTCATTTTCCTTCTACCCGGTCTATAGGTTCTGCTCGTGCAGCTTGCTCGTTGTCATTTCCTGTATTTTCATTGATGATCTTTTCACGTACTCTAGTTAGGATGAAGCCCAGTAGATTTTCTCCTTTTATATTGTCTCTTTTACACATGTTAGCCTGTCCAAAATGGTATTTGACACCCCAGATCGGATGGTAGCTAGCTTCATATAGGGTCAAACCTTGTGTGGTGGTTATATAGTCTCTCAGGTAGCTCTTGGAGAATTTTGAAGTGATAATTTCTTCCATGATGGATTCAGCTTCTTTGTTCCATTCAGGTGTGGGTTTGACTTTCTTTCCCTCGTACATGACATCTGTGGGATTGTCCATCTGCAGGATTTTGTCTGCTATATCTGGCTGTTTACATGTACTAGCCTTGGTAGCTTGGTAGGCCTGTTCAGCACTATTATACTCCACTCCACGGTATTTGAAGTTGCAGTCATATAGGTTGGAAAGCATGTGGTGTTTAGACTTGAACATTAAGCCATCAGGGGTAGTAGCTTCCATAGCCTTTTGCATGGTTAAATCCTGATAGGGCATTTGATTTAACTGAGAAAGATATATTGTTTTCTTTTCCAGAATTAAGAATCTCTGCCTGAGCTGTACGTTGTACTTCTGTTTCTTCGCCAGGTAGTACATGGCATGGAGGTCATTGAAGTCTTTCTGCTCGGTTTCATTCAATTCATCACCTACCGATACGAACTTGTATAGCATTTTTCCCTTCAGATACTTCAAGTTCCTCATAATCTTTGGTTTGGTGTAGATATTTCGGAAAATAACTCGTATTTGTCTGTGTCTCGGTTTGTTTACTCCTTGGTTGTCGCCATCTTGGATCGGTGTTTCCGGCCCCTCTCGACTGCAAGATTCTACACATTCCAATCCCTGATTAAATTTAATATCTCTCAGAAATTGAGCAATTTTTACTGAAGTGTCTTCATCCTTGCTCTCTTCCAGACCCTTAATAATTAGGACTTTTTTCCTGATGTCTTGGTCCATTTTTTCGAATTTCTTTGTGTGTTGAAGGAGTAAGGCTGTTTGGGATTTGACGCTGTCACTCTGGATTTTAATGGCGTCTCCAGTTTCCGAGATTGTCTTTGACATGGCTTCCATGGTTCCTTCAGATGATGTGAGTCTTCCTTTTGTACTGTCAAGGGTCTCATTAAGATTGGCTGTCGTCAGGTTTAAACTATCAATGGATTCCTTTATTTCTTCGATGTTAGATTGCATATGTGTCTGTGAACCTTCCACTGACAGCAGTCTTTTATCGATGGAGTTGACCGCTGCAATCACTTCTTTCATCGAGGCTTCTTGTGGAATTAAATCCGTTGTCTTCTTCTTAGTTCTAGATCTGGGTCCTTGGTTTGCCATGATAATTATAGTGTGACACTTTAACTAGCTATTTATCAAGATTTCATATGTTCTTCAGTCCTTGAACACTGATAATTTGGGAAAATAAGGTCCTCCCTGTCGCCCACCGCTACTAACCCAATGCTGCCATATTCCTCTCAAAAAAGTGGTATACATATCAGATTCACTATAACTTTTTACCACGGAAGCAAATTTTTAATCCTGTCAATTGAAGTCTTTCTAATTTTTTAATATATGTTTCATTCGCCCCGTCGTGCACAAAACTTGCATAATCAAACAGACCTGTATTGCCGCATTTTCTGTTAGAAGATGACGCAATTTACTCAGTGTAAAAAGGCAGTTACTCACTTTAGAGATCAGCTCATTCATGGCTGGAACAAAGCTCAAGGCGGAATCAATTTTCAAACCTAAATAGGTATAACATTTCACAGTCTCTAAATGTTTCCCATAAAGCACAAAGTTATAATTGGCCTTCTGTTTTAACTTCTGTGTACCACCGAACCAACACACTTTGGTCTTATCAGTGTTCACAGTTAACCTTTTAGTAATGCACCATCCACCAATATTGTCAACCGCTCCCTGCACTCTTGAGGTAATCAGGTCATTTTTATTGTTGGACGTGTATACTATGAGATCGTCAGCATACAGCAGGAATTTACAATTCTGTATCACATCATTTATGTGAGCAATAAACGATAACGGTCCCAACACTGACCCTTGCGGGACACCATACTTGACCGGTCTTGTGTCAGAACAATAGCTACCTATCTTTGTATATTATGTTCTACAATTTAAGTAACTCATGAGCCAATTCAAAACACTGTCGTGAAGACCCAATCTCCCAAGAACTGTTACCAAAAGATTGTGATTTACACTATCAAAGGCCTTTTTGAGGTCTAGAAAGCAGGCACGAGTAAGGTGTCCTCTATCTCGACTCTCGTAAACATCATTTAGGAAAGTAAACAATGCATCACCTGTACCTAGGCCCTTTCTATAACCAAACTGACTATTACTAAGGATCTGCTTCTTCTCCATTATTTCACTTAAGTGTATATGCATGATATGCTCAGCGATTTTAGTTTGAACAGGCAGCAGAGAAATCGGTCTCCAATTTTTGATGATTTATAAGTTTCCAGATTTTGGAATTGGGCTAACATGTGCTTTTTCCATTGATCAGGGAATATTGAAGTATCAAAAGATAGCTGAAATAACCATGTGATCTGCGATAATAAGAACTGGAGCGCTACTTTCAAAACATCACATCTAATACCCTCTATACCTGAGGTTTTATTAATATTAATATCATCTACCAAGATCTTAACTAGGCCAATATCAGCTCTGATCTCCCTGGTATCACCATCGACCGGTTCATCGTGGACCTGCATTAAAAAAATCTACAGAATCCTGTTTAGATTTCATAGTGTCATCATCTTCTATTGATTCTGGAGGTTCAATGGACTCAGTGGGTTTAATTACATTATTCACAAATCGCCAGAACTTTCTGGGATTAGTCTTGCTTTCCTCTAACATTTCTTTTACCCTTCTCACCTTTGCATATTTGACAGCCTTGTTTATACTACAGCGTAGGAAACGAGCTCTATCGAGGTAAATGGAATCTCTTGTCTTAACAAACATATCAACATTGTCCTCACAGTCATGTATTAATGAGAGGATGTCTTTTGTTATCCAGGAATTTCTTCTACCGACAACCAACTTTTCAACCCAGGGGCACCATGTATCAAGAAACACTGTGATGTGGTCTTCAATAAAAGACCAGGCCTTTTCAGGATCAGATAAATCATAATAGACATCCCAGTCAGCCTCACTAAGCCAATCTTTAAACACATTCTCATCAAAATTCTTGTACATGCGTACCAGGATTCTCTTTTATACACATTCAACTTTGTCCCTGGTTTTGACAACAAAGAGAGGCATGTGATCACTCACTAGAAAATTCAAGACTCCAGCACACAAATCACTGTTGTAATTTGTGAAAATATTATCAAGGCATGATGTGATTTTTTTATACGGCCTGGTACATTGATTGATCAGAAGATGATAGCCATTACCACTACAAAAGTCATTTAACTTCTTAGTACCAGATAGCTTTTCACGCAGAGTATTTATATTCATATCTCCCATAAACCACTGCTCAGTACTTTCTAGGTTACAGGCTTCCATTAATTTATTTAAGTGCTCAAAAAATCCATCATGCTTGCCAGACGGTGGTCGGTATAGGGTTACAATCTGGATGGGCTGTAAATTTTTGACAGTTATGTCTAGCACAAGACATTCCACATCAGTATTGCTAATACTAAGATCCTCTCTCAATTTGATGTCCATCAAGATGTCATCTCTTATATAAGCACATACGCCCCCACCCTTCTTTTTACGCCTATCTAGCCTAAAGAGCTTCATACCTTCCCATTGAATAAATTTGTCATCATAATCTGGATGCAACCAAGTCTCACTCATTGTTACAATGTCAGTTCTGTTTAAATGATCAAAGATTTCATATCTCTTATTAAATATACTTCTTGTATTTAAGTGTACCATTTTAAGTCCCCTTAGCCCTAGGAATTCGTTAATTCTCACAGTACTCATAACGGATCAGCAAGATATTGTGGCGTAGACCGAGGGGGAGGCGGTGGAAGCGAAACCATCCTGGCATGGGGGCGTGGAACCCGCCGATCCCGGAGTCACGTTAGGAGCGAGCAACCCTGGCGGTGCTCGGGGGAGTGTTTCCCGGCGCTGGCACCGCACCAAACGGTGCCAGCGTCGGTGAAATGGTAAGCGTATATATAGTGGTTGTGTTTCTCCGACAGTCAGTCCGGGTTACGCGCTGGTCGAGACACATAGCAAGGCTTACCCCCAAGCGTAAATACGGAGAGGCGATATTCACCGACGGATTAGATGGTGTGGCCAGAAGCCAGGCAATAAACAGTGTTGATAGCCTAGTTGATGGAGTCTTCGTGGTCCTTTTCATAGAGCAAAGACAACAGGGGTTCGGAGCGCTACATTGGTGACAGCGGTGGTTCGAGCCCACGCACAAGAAAATGGATCCGTTGATAGAGGAACCGGACTTTGGTGATCTGGAAGGGGTGGAGGCACTAGGGGTGAGAGGAACACTCTTGGAAGTAGTGGACGAGGAAGTAACTATCAGACGTAAAGGAACAGATAGGCCGGCGGAGGAGCTGTTATGTAAACAGGATAAACAGAGAGGACACCTACCGAAAACGTTGAAGGAGGAGGTGAGAAACTTGGACAGGAAGGGTGAGATGGCGTCCCGGGCACCGCCGGTAGAGGGCCTTGGCGGAGAAGGAAGTTGGAAGCCGTTGGAGAAGTTGAGAGGAAATGGGGGAGCTGACGGGGAAGGAGGTTCCAAAGGTAAACCTGTTGTGAAGCCCACTAAATATGACGGTACAACGGACTTGGCTGATTACCTTAACCATTTTGATCTATGCGTCAAAGTCAACGGTTGGAGTCCGGCAGAGGCAGGAATGTTTTTGGGCCTGAGCTTGACGGGGGCGGCACGTCGTCTGTTGACTGGGCGGAAACCGGCCACGGAAGAGGGTTATGCCGAACTTCGGAGGGCCCTAGTGGAGAGGTTCGAGCCCACTAACCAGGAGGAGACGTATAAGGCGGTTCTCCGGACAAGGACTAGGAGGCCGGGGGAGGGGTTACAGGAACTCCAAGAGGACTTGATGAAGTATACACGGCTAGCCTACCCGGAGGCTGACGCCCGTACGACCGACACATTGGCACTGGACAGGTTTTTACTCTGCCTGAGTAATCCCCTGAGGCAGTGGGTCTACCAGTCCCAGCCAAAGGACTTACAAATGGCGGTGATGACGGCCGTCAGAGCCGAGGCTTATCTGGCGGTGGAGCAGGCTAATCACAACAAGATGAGGGCGGCCGACGCGTCAGTCAATGAACATCTTAAGACTAACACCGACAAAATGGATCGGATGGCTGAATTAGTGGAGCAATTAGTAAAGAAGCTGGGGCAGGCCCCTCCGGAGGAAAGGAAGAAGAAGAGCAGTACAGCCTGCTTTGGCTGCGGGCAGGAGGGTCACTTCAAAAGGGAGTGCCCCCTTAGGAGTAGGAGGGGCGAAGACAGGCCCGTACAGAAGAGGGAAGGAGCGCCGGCGGAAAACTAATATCGACCTCTACCCAGGGCCGGGTACAGGTCGGTGAACATGGCCCCCGTAATATAGTACAGGGAAGGAAGGAGAGAGGCGGAGGCGGATTGATAGTAGAAGGGGAGCTTGAAGGGGCGTCGGTGCAACTACTGGTGGATACCGGGGCATCGCTTAACCTACTCTCCGAAGGATGGTGGCACAGGCACGGAAGAAAAGGGAGAGAAAGACCCACCAGGGAAACTGTGTATGCGGTGGATGGCAGGCCCATGGCACTAAAAGGGGAAATTTCTACACAACTGACGCTGGGGGGAAGGGCGACGGAGGTCGTCTTCGTCATCGGTGACATAGGCACGGAAGGGATACTGGGGGCTGCCTTCCTCCGAGATAATGGTATGGTGATTGACGTGGCCAGGGAACGGTTAGTATGGACTAAGGAAGACCACCTCTGCCGCATTGTGAGTGTGAGAGCTGCAGTCCTCGCCGCCGGAGAAGAAACCATACTGGAAGGGGCGGTGGACGGGCCGTGGGACGAGGGGGAGGAAGGGCTGGTAGAGGGCCTGGCTGGCCATAAAGGAGAACCGCCATTTCTGGTAGGGCGGAGTCTGTTGCGACCGCAAAAAGGGGAGGCGTGGGTTAGGGTCCTCAACCCCGGAAGGGAGCCAGTCATCATCTACCGGGAGATGACACTGGGAGCCTTACAAAGAATAGACCAGAGGAAACATGCCCAAGGAGGAGGACAGTGGTGTAGAATGGTAGAGGGTCCAGGGGAGTCTGAGAAGGAGACGGTAATAGCTGATTTGGTAGAGGGCACTGAGCCTCACCGCCGGAGGGAGTTGGCGGAGCTGCTCCGGAGGTATCTGGGGGCATTCCAGGTGGGAAAAGACGACAGAGGCCATTCCACGCTCGCCAAGCACCGCATTGATACCGGCAGCCACCCCCTGATAAAACAGCCTCCCAGGCGGTTAGCCCCTCACAGACGGGAGTTGGTCGGAGAAGAAGTGGACAAGATGCTGGAGGCGGAGATAATAGAAGAATCTATCAGTCCGTGGGCCTCACCCGTTGTGCTGGTAAAGAAGAAAGATGGGACTATGAGATTTTGCGTCGATTATAGGAAATTAAACGCTGCCACAGTGAAGGATGCCTATCCTCTTCCCCGGGTGGAGGATTGCCTCGACACCATGGCCGGAGCGGCCTGGTTTTCCTCCATGGATCTAGCCAGTGGTTATTGGCAATTGGATATAGAGGAGGAGGACCGAGAAAAGACAGCCTTCTCTACCCACCGAGGCTTGTACCAATTTAGGAGAATGCCCTTTGGTCTCTGTAACGCTCCCGGCACCTTTGAGCGTGTTATGGAAGTAGCCATGCGTGGCCTCCAATGGAGAACCTGCTTAGTCTACCTGGATGACATCGTAGTGTTCTCTAGCACCTGCAGTGAACACCTGCACCGATTGGGGGAAGTGTTGGAGAGACTGGAAGGGGCGGGGCTCAAGATTAAACCTTCTAAGTGTCAATTGGCGCGGCGGAGAGTCCTTTTTCTGGGCCACGTAGTGAGTCAAGCGGGGGTAGGCACTGACCCGGAGAAGATAGAAGCTGTGGAGTCCTGGCCCACGCCGACGGGAGTGTCGGAGGTCCGCAGCTTCCTGGGACTAGCAGGATATTACAGGGCGTTTGTACCCGAATTCTCCTCCATAGCAAAGCCTTTGAGCGCTCTGGCGGAGAAGGGCAGGACGTTCAAGTGGACCCCCGACTGTGAGGAGGCCTTCGCAAAGCTAAAGGACCGACTAACCAAGGCCCCCATCTTGGCTTTTCCCCGACCTGATGGCCAGCTGGTCATGGACACCGACGCCAGTGATACAGGGCTGGGGGTGGTGCTAGGTCAGGAGCAGGAGGGCGGTGAAAGGGTCCTAGCGTACGGCAGCCGCACCCTAACTAAACCCGAGAGAAATTACTGTGTGACACGAAGGGAACTGCTGGCCATTGTTTTTGGGCTCCGGAAATTCCGTCATTATCTGGTAGGGCGGCCTGTGGTGGTTAGAACCGACCATGCCTCTCTTAGGTGGCTGCTAGACTTCAAAGAACCGGAGGGGCAACTAGCCAGGTGGCTTCAGATAATCAGCACATACGACATTATCATCCACCACCGTCCGGGGAGGCTCCATGGGAACGCGGATGGTCTCTCCCGGCGACCCTGCTCCCAGTGTGGGAGGGAGGAGGAGGAAGAGGCCACATTCTGCCGGGTAGTAACGCGATCACAACGGTCTGCGCGGGCGGGGGTGGATACGCCGACGGTGGAGGGTCCTGATGTTCCAGCGGCCGAATCCTGGGAGGAGCTGCAAAAGAAAGACAAAATGATTAGTAAAGTTGCAGGATGGATGGCTACCAATGACTTACCTGATGAGAGTGAGCGCCGAGGCTGGGACTATGAAACTAGGGCCTGGTTTGCACAGCTAGGCCGGCTAACCAAAGAAAAAGGGGTTCTAGGGCGTTGGTGGGAGACGCGAGCAGGGCAAAGGTGTTTCCAAATCACGGTCCCCGCCGGTGAAAGAGAGGAGGTGCTGAGGACGGTGCACGGGGAACCGTTGGCGGGCCACCTGGGTCAGAATAGGACGTTACGCCGCCTGCAGGGGGGATATTATTGGCCTGACTTTCGGCGGGACGTAATCCTGTGGTGCTCTCAGTGTGAACCCTGTGCCCGGAGGAAGCCTCCACCGGCCCCACACAGGGCTAACATGGGGCATGTAAGGGCCGGGCTGCCCCTTCAGAGGATGGCACTGGACGTAATGGGTCCCCTGCCACCGTCTAGTGCGGGGAACCGGTTCATCCTAGTGGCGGCGGATTACTTCACCAAGTGGGCGGAGGCGTATGCTATTCCTAATCAGGAGGCACCGACGGTAGCTCGGAAGTTCGTGGAGGAGTTCGTCTGTCGGCTGGGGGCGCCGGTGGAGATCCACACCGACCAAGGGAAGAACTTCCAGTCGGGGCTATTCAGAGAAATCATCGCCCTGCTGGGAGTGCGCCAAACCAGGACCTGTACCTTCCGCCCACAAAGTGATGGGATGGTGGAGAGAGCCAACAGGACCATTGAGATGCTATTGGCAACAGTGGTAGCCTCAGATCAACGAGACTGGGACAGGCAGCTCCCATTTGTTATGGCAGCTTATCGCTCCTCCGCACACTCAACCACCGGGCTGTCGCCTAACGCCATGATGTTGGGTAGGGAGACAGTGGTGCCCCTGGACCTGATATACCCGTTGGCCCAACCAAGAGGGGAGGGGGGTTACCCGGCGGAGCTGCAACTCTTCATGACCAAAGCCTATCAAGTAGCCAGAGAAACTTTGGGGAAGTCGGTGGAGAGGCAGAGACGCAACTACGACGCTCGAGCTAAGGCGGGGGAGATAGGGGTAGGAGAGAAGGTCTTCTACTATCATCCCCTAAAGAAAAGAGGGTTGTCCCCCAAACTGCAAAGTTATTGGACGGGACCCTGGGAGGTGGTGGGGAGGATAGGGGAGGCAGTCTACCGCATTAAGAAGGAGAGGACAACCCGGATAGTGCACTTCGACTCTCTGAAGGTGGCTGTAGAAGGAGAAGCGGAGCTGGCCATGGAGCGGGCTATGGAGGCTGCTCCGGCGGAGGAGGAGGGGGCGGTGTCCGACGGAGAGGTCTCATCCGCGTCAGATGAGTCCCTAGATGAGGGAACCAGCGAAGTCAGGACGGTGCTCAAGGGCGGTAAGCGGAGGCGCAGTCCAGAAGGCCCTTCACAGACAGCCGATTCGGTGAAAACGAGCAAAATGGGGGACGACTGGTACTCCAGCTTCCTGGGGAGGGAGAAGCAGGCAGCTATGTCTCACTGGATGGGATATGCTCCTAATGATGAGCCCCCTTTGGATGATCTGCCGGCGTATGACCCGGAGAGCCCAGTGGAGGGGGAGGACCCCGGGGCGTCTGAGGCTAGGATGGCTCGCAACGCGGCAAAGGAGGCGGTGTGGGAGGCGGCCCGGCGTGACCCCGAGAGGCTGAGGGTGATAGCTAAGCATGAGGAAAAGTGGAGGATCTTTGAAATGTTGGAAGAAGCTCAACAGGAAAACCTGCGGAATGAGAGGAGAGAGGAGGGGAGAGCTCAGGGAGAACGCACGAGGCATCGGCCACCGAGGGTGGGACCCCCTGCCACAGCTAGCGGGAACCCCGCAGGAGGTGAGGGGGCGCCCCCTATAGGGAGGTGCGCCGTAGGGGTGCTGCCCCCTGGGGAGGAACATCTCCCGCCGGTTGACCCGTCTCCAAGCAACCAGCCCGCCGGTGACGTCACAAGTTTAAATTGTAACGAATTCGGGTGACCATGGCAGACGATAACAGGCGTGTGGTTCTCAAAGAAAGTTTTAGAGAAGAAAAGAAACAGTTCAGGAGGGAGGAGAAGCATATAACAGAAAGCGGGAACGGAGGTCACCTACCGGGAAGTACTTCCAGAGCTGGGGAGGATAAGTCTACAGCCAATAGAACCCAGAAAGAGAAGGAACGCTCCAGCAGAAGCAAGGACAGACGGAGGAGGGAGAGGGCTGGCAGGTCCCCTCCACACTCGTCTTCAAGCAGGTCGGGGAGCCGTCGCCGGAGAGACGATGACAGACAAAAGGGCAGGAGTGGGGATAGGAGGCGGGCAGGGTCGGCAAAGCAGAGCTCCGAGAAGCACCACTCGGAGAGAAGCAGCTCGGAGCATAGGAGGTCGGAGGGGGACCGGAAACGCCAAGAGGCAGGTTCCCACGGGCCCCAGGCGGAGAAGGGGAATAACCGTGGGAAAGATGAGAGCAGGTCCGCTGCAAGAGGAGCTGAGAACGCACGTGCGCCGAAGAAGGACCCGCCCCTGATTGGTCGACAGGAGGGGGAGGGCGGTGCCCCAAGAGGGCAGAGTGATGGCCGGGGGGCCCATAAATACGACGGAGCAGGGTGGGGACTGTCAATTCCGACTAGTTTTTGGCCGACACCAGAATACCTGATCATGGGACCTAAGCAGCAAGAGAAACCTCTGCCAATGGAGACAGTGAACGGGGTGGAGGTGCCCCGCTTCCGATGTGAGAAGTGCAGACTGGACCCACGGGGGACGAAGAGGTGGGCGTTTAAGACCAAGTATGCTATGACCCGGCACCTGAACTCGCACAGTGAATATCAACCGGGCTACCAGTGCCCCGGGTGTGAACATATGGTATCCAAGGATAGACTCTCTGACTTACTCCGGCACGTCCAGCGTGGCCACCGGGAGATGTGGCCGTGGAGCCCACCGGGGGAAGCCAAATTATTACCTGTGGGGCTGGCCAAGGACACTCCAAGCGAGACAGGGGAGGCTGCCGCCGGATCGGCTCAGGGGAGCACCACCGGGGAAGGAGAGGCGGGGGACGTGGCCAAGCCCGGAACTTCAGCCGAGGGACGGGGCGGGGCGACCCCGGCATCGACCATATCGTCACTACTATCACCAGGGATCCGTCTGGGCTCAGAAGATGAGGAGGAGGTCGCTAAGGCCTCTCGCTTTCTGGAGGGTCTGGTCGGGCTACCCAGCCCCACTGAGAGGGAGGGCCTCCCTGACACCGGGGTGGTGACCAGAAGTGCGGGGAAGGGGGCCAAGCGGCCTCTGGAGGGGGAGGGAGGTGCGCCGGAGAAACGACCTAGAAAATCACCCCGCAAAGACTCAGCAGTGGAAAGGGAAGACGAGAAAAAAGGGGAAGGGAGTCTGGTGGACAAGCGGGAGGAGGAGTCGGGGAAATACCTGCTGTCCCAAGAGGAGGACAGAAAGCTCCGTTTTGTACTAGACAGAATCATGGAAAAATTCGGCCAAGGGGCCGAGACACCTACTAAGACATTAAATAGATTGGAGAGGGACCTGCCGGTGGAAAAATTGGACATACCAAGCATAGAGAGAGAATATGAAGCTATAATAGCTGGGGAACCTATTCCCCGATCGCT
Organism: Acholoe squamosa; assembly: GCA_949317995.1. Classification (NCBI taxonomy): domain Eukaryota; kingdom Metazoa; phylum Annelida; class Polychaeta; order Phyllodocida; family Polynoidae; genus Acholoe; species Acholoe squamosa. The sequence goes on from OX439044.1 coordinate 5,864,321, forward strand.
TATTAAGACGAAGGATTATGAGGATGTATCAGGGGCCAACAGTGCGGAGGAAGCTGACTCGTCCCCTACTAAAGAAAACTCCTTTCAGATAACAGGGGGCTTGGATAGCAGCCCAGACAAACCCCCGCCGTACCAACTGTCGGAGGATAGACCCAAGCCGACGCTAGTTGAAACAGAGACCATCCCCCAATCGCCAGCTAAGGTGGAGGACAGAGATCCCAAAGGAGTGGATCTCCCCCAGGCTACTAAGACCCCCAACGGGGAAAATCCTGGTGAGGAGGAAGTTGATATTCCCCCCTTGGTAAAGGGATGCCCCGAACTGGAAAAGAAATTCAGAGAAGTCATGGCTGAGGGGAGGAAAAAGAAGGCGGAGGAAGAAAGTAGGAGGAGAGAGGAGCAGGCCAGAATTCAGAGGGAGGAGGAGGCGGAGCGGGCCCGCCAACTTAAACTAGAGCAGGAGAGACAGGTGCAGGAGGAGGCGGAGAGGAGGGCCGCTACAGCACCAAAGAAAGACAAGAAGAGGGGTAAGTCCTCCCAGAAGAAGAAGGTGATAGGAGAGGAGAGTGGACTCAGTGACCTTATGGAAGAGGTGTTTATATCTCCTGGGGTGGGGGGAGCGAGTCGGCGGAGCACAGAGGAACTACTTATGCAGACTCCGCCTGCGGGAGCACGGAGGAGGGCAGGGGAGGATCGGGCCAAACCGTCGGGGGAGAGAGGACATGCGGAAGCCACATCCCCCCGTCTGGTACGCCACCCCCGAACTGTTACTGTGGGCATGGATGGGCTGGTTATTAAGTCACCCAAGGGGGAATTTCTACTCCAAGTAGAGACGGTGGCCGAGGGGGAATCATCGGATACGATGGTCTTGGTCCCTGCTGGCACGGAAACGGTGGTGGAAAGTATGGCGAAGGAACTGCACCTGCCCCCAACTACACGGGATAGGGTGGTAGTGGTAACAGGTGCACCCGTGGTGGACATGGAGGCCGGCGGGGTGGCACCAACACAGGGGATAATTGGAGTTACAGCTATACCAGAAGGGGGGAGTCGGAGCGGAGGAGTGTGCAGAAGCCTCCATGCCCTGGCACAACGACTTCACCGGGCCGGCAGCTTTGAGGGAGTATGCAACAAGGCTGCGCCAGCCGGTGACCATGGGGCCTGACCTTAAAGTGGTGCCTGGAGGGATCATGTCAGCCGCCATACAAAGCTTACCCAACGGAGATTACGAGCTAGTGCAAGTGACTAGAACCCGGTATGGTGATGCCACACCGTCCGGTTTGTGCGCTCGGTGCGGTCAGGCTTGGCCTCGGGGGAAGCAGACGGAGAAGGAGGAGGAGAAGGAAGGGGAGATGGCAAGAGGCAGCCCCGGGGAACACCAGTCCGCTAAACAGTAGGGTAAGTCAACCTTTCGCGGTTCCAAGGAAGGGAGGAGGGCCCTCCCCAGTATAGGGGAAGGTGCGGAGATGCTACCGGGTCAGGATTGTTGCTGTCGGAGAAGGGGGGCGGGACGGTGGCCAGTACAGGCGGAGAGGGAGGCGGAGGAAGCTTCTGCGGACGGACCAGTACAGGTCGGTAGGGGGCCTAAGTCCTCGGGGGAACCTCACCTAACGCTAGGGGGACACAACAAGACGAAGCATGGAAGGTGGGAGATGATACTAAAAGGGGCTACTCACCTTGTGTTGCAGTCGGAGGACGGCCGAGGAGCTGCAGGCTGCGATGGAGGACGCCGGTGGAGGCGTCTGATGGGTCACCGACGGGGCGGCGGAGGAGGCCACTGCCGGAGCTGTGGGACTACTCGGGGAGTTGAAGCAGCGGGGTATCTACAGACCACTACCAGTTGACGTCGTATTATTGTGTAAAGGCATGTTACCAAGTTGTTGTTACTATATACTGCATAGGGGACGGCAGTCAGTTTACTATGTTTGAAGCCACTCGCAGGAGCGGGCTAGTTTATCTTATCACTGTATGACTATGTCCTTTTTCCCTTGTGTATACTATTAATAACAGAGACACCTAGGGGACCGGTGTAATAGTTTTATTCAAAATTAGACACCCATCCGCAGGAGGGTATTTTGGCACTTCTACCCCGTAAGTTGTTGATTAGCTGGGGAGAGTGTGGCGTAGACCGAGGGGGAGGCGGTGGAAGCGAAACCATCCTGGCATGGGGGCGTGGAACCCGCCGATCCCGGAGTCACGTTAGGAGCGAGCAACCCTGGCGGTGCTCGGGGGAGTGTTTCCCGGCGCTGGCACCGCGCCAAATGGTGCCAGCGTCGGTGAAATGGTAAGCGTATATATAGTGGTTGTGTTTCTCCGACAGTCAGTCCGGGTTACGCGCTGGTCGAGACACATAGCAAGGCTTACCCCCGAGCGTAAATACGGAGAGGCGATATTCACCGACGGATTAGATGGTGTGGCCAGAAGCCAGGCAATAAACAGTGTTGATAGCCTAGTTGACGGAGTCTTCGTGGTCCTTTTCATAGAGCAAAGACAACAGGGGTTCGGAGCGCTACAATATATACAAATATACAAGTCCTACCTTAAACAGGTAGGACAAAAGACAGACCCCCCACGGAATTTACCACCAGAATGTTCTTGTCACCTGTCATTTCAAACTGAAAGATTAAATAAGGAAAGAGTTCAGAAATTAATGAAGAAAATTGATTCCGATTGGCTTAACCAAGGGGTGCATCATATTTATAAATATTGGTTGTCATGGTGCATAAATGCATTCCTGGTGAGTAACTCACCAGGAATGCATTCGATAATCATGCTGACCCTATGGGATTGATGCGCACTGAGGCGGCTGGTATGATGCTCCAATGAATTGCTGGTGAGTCTGCTCAATGGCACTACTTGGTGCATTATACCAATCAATTTTGGTGCATGTACATGAAATATCGGTATTTAAAGGGTTAAATGATTTTTTATTCTTTCCTAGTCAAAGGCACTCATGTGGCATGGGCTAGAAACTCACCAACACTATTCCATTGCAAAATAAAAATGTATGATCCTTCACATGTGTATCATTTCCTTAGGGTGGTCACTTTTAACAAAAAGGAGGTCAAAAGGGAAAAAAAATCAGACCCCTCGGGAACAAACAAGATTTTTACCCCTCTTCAGCATAAAAAAAAATCCTATGCATTAAAAAAACAACTTCAGACTCTTCTGAGTTGATAGCGAAAAGCATGGATGTGAAAATCTACTTATATCTGTGACCACTGTGGATATGTAGCCTGAGGTTTTATCAAATTCCCACCCATCTGTACAGGGCTTGGTAGCATTGTTGTAGCTGTAGTTGATGGACAGGTTACACCGATCATCCACCAACTCTCCATCCTTCAGCACTTTAGGGATTACTTCTCTTACAGTGGTAATCTGGTGTATCCACTGAAGGCGTGCCTTATACGCCAGGATGCATCCCTAGTGCGCCTTATAGAAGCAGAATTAGAACAAAAGTTTTATTTTTACATTCACATCTGCAAAGTCTGGGTGCGCCTTATACGTGAGGTGCGCCTTATACGCGAGGTATTACGATAGTAGGACATACATGAAGGACTCTTAACCATTTGACGGCTGCTGATGCATGAGTGCATCATGCCATTGGTCGTCATGATGCACCAATCAAATGCTGGCCTGACTGCTCGCCACCACTTCATTGGAGCATCATGCCGACCCTATGGGGTTGATACTCAAACTGCTGGAGGGTCGTCATGATGCTCCAATGAAGTGCTGGCGAGACTGCTCGCCAGCACTTCATTGGTGTATCATGACGACTAATGGGCATGATGCATTAATGGTCGCCACCAATGGCATGATGCACTCATGCATCAGCAGCCGTCATAACTGCGAGACGCATTCAAAGCAAACCTAGCCGGCTGGCTTCGAGTACCGGGGAGGGGGAACAATTTTTGTTTTAAACTTGAATTTTGATATTCTATTGATTATCCATTGGTATCGTGTAATAAAATAAGTAGTCAATGGATAATTCATGACTTGTGTGTGTGTTAGCAAAGGCTAATTACACTCAGGCTATGCCCTCGTGTAATTATCCTTTGCTAACACACACGCGTCATGAATTATCCATGCTGCACAATCATCAGAGAGGTGAGGAGGGGGGGGGGTCAGAGCAAGGCTGCACAGTCCGCACAGAGGGTGGGGGGGGGGGTCAGAGACTGGGATGCACTTTCTGACCTGGTAGTTTAGCAGGGAGGGGACTGGGAGGCATTGCATGCTGACTGCCAGCAAGGGTTCCTAATTGCTGCATATACCAAGTCACTTGAGTGAGGGCAGTAGCATAGGGTAGCAAGGAGGCATGAGGGGCTATTCCCCTTGGCTGAGCCACTTCTTTTCTTCTAAAATTTGACAATTAAGAAAACCCTGGGTATAAGGCCGACCCCACCTCAGCCCAATGCTATGAGGCACAGCTGAGCCCATCCCCCACGTAGGTCTATACTATGGTAATTACTGCATAGGTGCTCATTGTACAGAACAGTCCTAGGGCAGTACCTACGATATCCTGCCATATTGCTGGGAATCATAGTGGGTGTGTATACTCATAGTAGGCCTACCCTAAGAAATAGCCTCCTGATCATACAGTCACAATCTGTGTAAATGGACTACAGATAGTGGTCATAGAGACTGACTCTAGAGACTGACCGTCCTAATCCTATATGTAGTACTACAGATAGTAGTCGTTTACACAGATAGTGGTTGCAGGTCAGCCTCTATGTGTAGTACTTCAGATAGCAGTCATTTACACAGATAGTGGTTGGATGGTCAGCCTCTATGTGTAGTACTACAGATAGTGGTCGTTTACACAGATAGTGGTTGGATGGTCAGTCTCTATGTGTAGTACTACAGATAGCAGTCGTTTACACAGATAGTGGTTGGATGGTCAGCCTCTATGCGTAGTACTACAGATAGCAGTCGTTTACACAGATAGTGGTTGCAGGTCAGCCTCTATGTGTAGTACAACAGATAGCAGTCATTTACACAGATAGTGGTTAGTGGTCAGCCTCTATGTGTAGTACTTCAGATAGCAGTCATTTACACAAATAGTGGCTGGATGGTCAGCCTCTATGTGTAGTACTTCAGATAGCCGTCATTTACACAAATAGTGGCTGGATGGTCAGCCTCTATGTGTAGTACTTCAGATAGCCGTCATTTACACAAATAGTGGCTGGATGGTCAGCCTCTATGTGTAGCACTACAGATAGTGGTCGTTCACACAGATAGTAGTTGGATGATCAGCCTATATGAAAGGTGAAAAGCGCTCATGTTGTTCTTTTTGAAAGATTTGTTACGTTTTAGAAAAAGAATACCACTTACTTTAAGGTCTAGACCAAAGAGTAACCCCACCCATCGGGAAGACATTATGGACGCAAAATAATCATTTAAAATTATCCCCAAATCAAAATATTATTGCGTAATTCATTTTTGAAATAGAACGATTGTTCAATTTTGAGAGTATTTGGATCTATATAACGATTATAAATAATCCCCATTTTTATACGATTATCAAAATAGAAATACCTTTTCTCTATGATATGGAGACGATAATTGCGGCATTAAACAGAAAAAGCCCCCAGATAAAACACCATATATACTTCAAAGTCGCACTTCTTCTTATTTGACAGCAGATATCAATAGCAGTTCTCAGATTTAAGGGAAGGTTATCAAAACATTTATTACGTATTCACACAAATTGTTTAGATTTCAGAATGTAATTATGACCATATAAAAGTGCATCAGTATAATGTATTTATAGTACAGATAATTGGGTATGCAATAAAATAACAATAGTAAAAATCGCTGACAGATTTTGCGGCATTTTTTGCGCTATATGCTAGCTTTTCATACAGACATCTAGGCATGCAATAAAATACAAATGTTAAGCATTGAAGATCTGAGGGTCTTCTCATTCTATAACGTAAGCCAACATGCCATACTGATGTCTGGGTTCTGTTTTTCCTTATGTTAAAATGTATTAAAATACTACAAAATAATAGAGAAACATAACACATATACAGACCATATAACTATATATGTGACATACGGACATCTTGATGTGACACATGGACATTTTTGATTTGAGGGAAGATTATTAAAGATTGATTGCGTATTCACACAAATTACATATATTTCGGAACGTCATCATGGGTATAATATAAATGTGAGTCAGTATAATGTATATATATATATATATATATATATATATATATATATATATATATATTACAGATAATAAGGTATACAATAAAATAAGAAAAGTAAAAATCGGTGACAGATTTTAGAGCATTCTTTGCAGTAGTAGTTATATGCTAGCTTTTTCATACAGACATCTGGGCATGCAATAAAAAAAAAAAAAAAAAAAAGGCAAGCGTGGAAGAAACTGGGCTCTTCTATAATGTAGCCAACGTGTCATTCTGATGTCTGGGTCCTGTTTTTCCTTATGTTAAAATGTATTAAGGTACTACAAAATAATAAAGGCATGTGGACACATATGGACGTCCATATGTGACATACGGATGTCCGTATTTGATATATGGACATTAGTATGTGACATGTGAATGCCCATATATGTCACTGTTAGGATACCACCTGGTACCCCCCTCCCACCATTTATTCTACCTCGAACAACAAAGCATATGGAAATCATATACTTAAGACCTTGAACCCTGTATGCCCAGAGGTGTGGCACAGAGCATGTACCTCTACAGGATTTGTGTCTAAAAGGTAGAACGATTGGCATAAAAAATACATAAATTGATTCGATAAATTCTGCAGAACACTTATGGACTTTGTAGAAGTCAGAAAGTCCAAGAGCATTCACTAATATGAAATGATCTTAATATCTGCAAATTTCTTCAGACGTTGCCTATATGTCCCTTTAACTCTGTCACAGCAGCAGATCCACTGCCTTAACGTCTTGTGAGACAATACATGTTTGTTCTCATGAATCTATGACAAAATGGGTGTCATAAGCTTTGACAGTAGTTGACTATTACATATTTTACAATGGTTTCCTTTGACAGTAGGCTTCCTATTACATACTTATGACAGTAGCGGAATTGTTTCCCCTGGTGGTTAGGGCTGAGTCATTTATTGCTAGCTGGGGGGCTTGATAGATTTTGCTGGATTGGCAGATTTTTTTCCGACCCCCTGACCACTAAATATATAGCGACCCCAACTAAGAAGTGAATTAGCAAAATGAACCCCCCCCCAGACAAAATCAGATATATATGCGTGTGGAATGACTAATCGCAATGACTATTTGGATTGCCCAAATTTAGTTTTAACCCCTTCCCAGTGTGAAGGTTTATTGAGTTTTGGCCCCTCAACAAGGGGTTCCTTTTTTCAAAATGACCCCCCCCCCCCCATATCTAACAAGCCCCCTCCCCACCTGGCAATAAATGACTCAGCCTTAGTTCTGTCTACAAACTTATGACAGTAGCGGAGTTGTTTCCTCAGAGCGCAGCATCCTTGACGGTACTTCCAACATGAGACCCTTCCTGTACACATTCTGCCTTGTGCACACCTTGTACATCACCGCAAACATGGCGAGTAGAGTTGTAGACACGAGGGTACCCAAGATGGCGCCGGCTATCTGGTAGTTGTGGTAGGTCTTCCGGACTGACACTGTACACGGGTCTGTCTGTGCCTGCGCCTTTACTGTACCTGTAATACACAAACAATACATTCAGGCTATTGAGGTTTCCCATAATACACTCTGTTCGTGGAGGTTTCTGTGATGTTATGATATTGCTCGACCTTCGGGTCGGGGACCGATGCTCGGGCTACGGTGTCAATCATGAATAAACTTCACTTCCGACTTCGCACGACACATGGCTTGACATTACATGGTTGGCAGCTGTGGGATTTGCCAAATATTGCCCTATAATTGATGACTGAAAGTGCAAAAGGGTGATACAGGTAAAGATAGGATCCCAGACAACACTTGTGAATGACAGTTTGATGTGTACATATCAGCAAATAAGCAGATTGAAGCATATTAATGTTAGCCAATGTGAACGAAAATTGGGGCAGATGATGAATGCCCTGTTTGGAAGTCAAGATAGACACTGTTAAAACTGTGTGTTAGTATAGCAAAAAAAAAAAAAAAAAATTGCCCAAAAGTGTGGACAGCCTATGTAATCAATGAATTACATTTAGCATTCTAGGAGTAACACCCAGTCCAGTGTCCCCAACTACCAAAGTGTCAATTTGAACTCTGAATGTGGTAGTTGTATAGGAGTCAGCAGCAAATAAAATCACACGGTGTACCCATTCATGTTGAAAATAGTGTGTCTATGAAGTGTGACAGTACCCACAGTTATAGTACCGTAGACCCCATAGGAAACATACTGTCCAAGCCAGGTACAGGACTGACACTAGTGATAGTGGTTATCTTTGAACAACTAGAGTGTAAATCAGACTGGTCTGTTCAACCCAAATTACCAAAATGGCAGCCAAAGAACATGCCCCAACCATGCAGTTTGCGGGTACAGGTGATAAAACCGAGAAGTATAATTTGTGGAAACAGCGCATGGGGCTGTACTCCGTAACCTCGACAAAAACTGGCGAAGCATTAGTGCCGTACATATTACAGTCTCTAGACGATGAAGGGCTAAAAATATATAACTCCTTCACTCTGACTGATGCCCAGAAGAAGGACCCGGAAGAAATATATGCGAAATTCGAAGAGAGACTGAAAATAAATAAGCCTAACTTCAGAGCTGCGAGGCTTGACTTGCACTTCATGTACCAGGAGAATGAGTCCCTGGATGAATTCTATACTAAATTCAGGGGTGTGTCAGTAGACTGTAGCTTTACCCCAGACGAGGAGAAAGAAAGGTTTGTCGAACAACTTCTTGCCAGCACCCCATTAGCCGAGTATCGTAAGTGGCTCCTTGGTCAGAAAGCTGACGTCACAATTGATGCAGTCCTTGAAGAGGGGCGACAACGCGAGACCACTGAGAATAGCCTAAACCACATTGACGAGCGGGGTAAGAGTACAAAAACTCAGACGACGGTTGATGCGATCCGCCAAGACGGACGACAGCGTAACAAGAAACAAAGCCGTGAACAACAATCCACCAATGAAAAGTGCCATAGGTGTGGGTTGTATCATGAAGATGATATAAATAGCTGCCCAGCTGCAGATATGAAATGTTTCAAATGTGGAAAAGTCGGTCATTGGGAAAAGAGATGTTGGATCGATAAAGCACAATCCTCCTCAGCTGACAAGAGCCGACGTGGGCGCAACTATCGGGGCCGAAGGGGTAAAGACACAAGGAAAAAGCATGTGGCCCAAATAAACACAAATGACACTGAACCTGAACCCCAGTATGATGAATTCGAGACTGTAGAATACAGTACCCTTACGGTAGACGTTGCAGGTGTTACCGAGGGTACCGGGCGACGCAAGGAAGTGTACGCCAGGTCGATATTGATGTGCCGGAGGATGGGGCTGACAAAAAAAGGCATGTGCTCAGCATGAAGGTAGACACTGGTGCTATGGGTAACACAATTCCTCTTAGGGTGTTCAAGAAAATGTTACCAAGCAAAATGAACTGTGATGGGACACCTAATCAGAAGGAGATAACCAGTACCAAGAACACTACTTTAGTGGCATACAACAACATGCCAATTGACTGCTATGGAAGCATAACTCTACCAAGCCGGTATGGCGACACTGAGTGGGTCAAGCATAAATTTTATGTAGTGGATGTCCCTGGTCCCGCAGTATGCGGCCTTCCAATGGCTGAGGATTTAGGCCTAGTGACAGTCAATTGTGCGATATCAGCTGAACCCAGTGCAAAAATCACGTCTGTCAAAGACCTACAGCTCCGTTATCCAGAGCAGTTTGATCGTATTGGCAACCTTCCAGGTAAAGCCAAGATATACCTGAAGGATGATGCAATACCGGTCATTAATGCCCCGAGAAAGTACTCGATCCACATCAAAGAGAAGCTCAAGGCTGAATTAGACAAGATGGAATCACAGGGGGTCATTTCAAAGGTGACTGAACATGCTGACTGGTGTAGCAGCCTTGTCACAAGTATAAAACAAGATGGTTCCATCCGTGTATGTTTGGATCCCAAGAAGCTAAATGAAGCTCTGAGGCGCTGTCCACACAAAATACAGACAATTGAAGAGATCAGCCACAAGTTCCATGGTGCAAAATATTTCAGTAAACTTGACGCGAAAGCAGGGTACTGGAGTGTAGAACTGGAAGAGGAAAGTCAGATCCTGACGACATTTAGAACACCATTTGGACGATATAAGTACAAGAAGCTACCATTTGGGTTAAATGTTAGCCAGGACATTTTTCAGCAAAAGATTGACCTGATCCTAGAAAGCTGTCCTGGAACTGTCGGCATAGCTGATGACATAGCATGTTATGGAGCAACTGAGGCCGAACATGACAGCAACCTAATGAATCTCATGGAACAGGCGAAGAAGAATGGCCTGGTATTCAACAGCCAAAAATGTGACATAAAGAAGTCTGAGATCACATATTTTGGCATGGTATTCAGTGTTGCCGGTATGAGGCCTGACGAAGCCAAGGTGAAGGACCTCAAGGCCATGCCAGCACCCACCAACAAGAAAGAACTGCAGGAGTTCCTTGGACTGATAACCTACCTCAGCCCGTTCATACGCAACCTCTCAGCACAGGCAGAGCCAGTGAGGAAGCTCTTGTGCAAGGACACACCATTTGAGTGGTCAGCAGACTACCAGCATGTGTTTGAGCATCTCAAAACACTGATCAGCAAGGAAGCATGCTTAAAGTATTACGACACTGAAGCTCCCACATATCTGATGGTGGATGCAAGCGAACGAGGTCTGGGCGCAGCACTACTACAGCCAGACCGGTTGCAGGATGGTAGTTATACTGTAGAGACCAGGCCAGTGGCATTCGCTAGTAAATCTCTATCTCCTGCTCAGAAGAACTATGTGAACATTGAGCGTGAGATGCTGGCCATCACTTTTGGCATCAAGCGACTACACATATACTTATACAACAGGCCATTCACTGTGTTATCAGACCACAAACCGCTTGAGATGATAACAGCCAAGCCAATGATGGTCGCACCACCAAGACTTCAGGCCATGCTGCTTGAAGTGCAGGACTATGACTTCCAGGTGAAGTACACCCCTGGTAAGGACGTAGGTCTTGCTGATGCTTTAAGCCGCCTGCCAAACCCAGCAAACTCAGAAGATGTGCCTTTGGACATTCGGATCGAGCATGTGCAGTTCTCCGAAGATAGATTAAGTGACATCAGGAGGTCTACCCAGGCAGACCCAGCTCTGAATGAGTTGAAGGAAATTATCTACTGTGGATGGCCGGAGACAATGAAGGAGTTACCTGTGCAAATACGCAACTTTTGGGCCTTCAGAGACCAGTTGAGTGTAGTTGATGGCGTAATCCTATGTGGTGAGAGAGTGTTTATCCCTGAGCCACAGCGCCAAGTTGTCTTAAAAAACCTGCACACGGGACACCTTGGTATTGTGAAGACCCAGATGAGGGCACGCCTGGATGTGTATTGGCCAAAAATCAATGATGATATAGAGCGGCTATGCAAGAACTGTACTGTGTGTCAGGAGCACCAGAGGTCACAAGTAAACGAGCCTATGTTGCAGACTGAGGTCCCAAGCCGACCTTGGAGCGTACTTGGCACAGATCTGTTTCAGTTAGGCAATGAACAATACCTACTGACAGCAGATTACTACACCAAGTTCCCATTTGTGGACAAACTACCAAATCCAGCAACCTCTGAAATAGTTGTAGATATACTTAAGAAATATTGTGGTGTGTTTGGATTCCCAGATGTGATTCGCTCTGATAATGGACCACATTACAGCAGTGCTGATTTTGCTAAATTCGAGAGGGAGTACCATTTCAAGCATGTCACATCGTCACCCCGTTACCCAAGGTCCAACGGGTTTATTGAGCGCCAGGTGGCTATTGCAAAGGGTGTTATCAAAAAAGCACAGCAATCTGGAGAGGACATCAACCTAGCTCTACTGCGGCTGCGGACAACCCCACTGACTGCCAAGGTGCCGAGCCCTGCAGAACTGATGTTCCAAAGGAGGATCAGAGACTCGCTACCAGTACTGATCAAGAGCACATCCCGTATGCACGAGGATGCACGGGAGGAACTCCAGAAAAAGCAAGTTCAGCAAAAGGCATATCATGACCGAAGCACCAAGGAATTGCCTCCACTCATACCAGGACAGAATGCTACCTACCAAAATGTACAGACTGGCAAATGGGACCAGGCTATTGTCCAAGCAAAGTCAGCAGAGCCCAGGAGTTACATAATAAAGACCCCAACAGGCAAACTACTCCGCAGGAACCGTGTCCATATCAGAGACACCCCCAGACCTACACCCCTTGACAACAGTGCACATGGAGCTAGGGTGGAGGCTGGTACACCTATTGAGATGCCAATACCGCAACCAGGGTCACCCCAAAAGGCTCCTCCAAGGATGCCACAGTTAAAGCCAGTCCCACCACAGTCATCATTCCCACAGGTGCTAGATGGTGGTAGTGTTGATAAGGGGAAGGTTGTCCCAGATACTGCACCACAGGTGACTTCACGGTCTGGGCGTGTTGTGAGAAAGCCACAAAGATTCTGTGAATGATTATTTTCAAGTGTGAAATTGCATCATATAGTTTATATGGCAGTGGAATAGTACATTGCCCACAGGACGGAGCATTTGTGTTATATTTTGGTTCATATTCACAAGTGATGGATAATCTATAAAAAGTATAACTGTTGTTGATAAGTCATAAGTTTAACTGTTTATCTAGTTAAAGACTGTTACAAACTGTTATTCAAATACCCAAGTTTGAGGTTGATGGACAGTGATATTTGAACTTTATTCTCATTTACTAAAACTGAGATACTGAGTGAAGAACAGGTTGTGGCTACATCCTAACTTTATTTGCAGAGACAATAACTAAGACATAGAGTTATCGAATATATGCATCTTTCATATATGAAGGGAGGGATGTGATGTTATGATATTGCTCGACCTTCGGGTCGGGGACCGATGCTCGGGCTACGGTGTCAATCATGAATAAACTTCACTTCCGACTTCGCACGACACATGGCTTGACATTACAGTTTCCTGTTAATTAGCATAATTAGGTCAGTCACGTGACCTGGCTCTGGCCAATGGCATTAGTCATGTGACTGACCTACTTATGGTAATTAACAGGAAACCTCCACGAACAGAGTGTATTATGGGAAACCTCGATAGCCTGAATAGGCAAAGGTTTACGAGTGTTGGGTCTGATATATGTTAGTGAGTGTTAAAGCTGATGTTTGATTTATGTGCATTTTATCATATGTAGTATATGTTCACTCCATAACTATAGTTCATTTGGCAGGCCTTGATTTAACTGCTCCATTATTGAGGGGAAATACATTAATTGGGTTATTGAGGAGGAACAAATACCTAAGATTATTATTGTCAGGACATAAAATAATGAAAGACAAGAATAAACGCACTATTGCAATCATTTACTCCCCAAAACAGTTTTGTTTTAGGATGTAAAAACCTTAATAATGGTCTAAAAACCAACATGTAGCCCAAGGTCCAGAAATTACAGCCAGACATTTGGTATGGCAGTCTGAAAATTCCTGGCGGCCCAGCAGCGATTTTGCCAGCAAAAGTTGGTGTCTGGCGAGGTGAAGCTGAGTGTGATAACCCTTAGTGGAGACCAATTTGAGAGCTCCATTGTCTATCTCAAGTTATTTTTGTCAGAAATGTTAAAAAATTCATTTATTTGACATGACATCATTATGTAGTTATCTGACAATATGCAATAATCTACCTGGCAGTGTGATACGGGGAAGGGTTATCACACCGGAGGATGTGAGACAGAGGTTCTTGGTTAAATTCATGATCATCAAAATGTGAATATGATGCCTATGGAGATATTCATGTATTATGTATGATTATTAATGAATGCAGAAGTTGCCTTTGGGTCAGATAAAAGCACGAGGCAAAGCTGAGTGCTTTTATTTAAGCCCTTTGATCCTGGGCCTTTGATCAATGAGTGCATCCATAATCATCACACATTGCGTTTATTCAACGGTCTGCATTCTGATGCATTTTGATACATCAGAATGCATTCTGCATTCACTGACATACATATATATATATATATATATATATATATATATATATATATATATATATATATATATATATATATATATATGGTATCCAGACTCATCTAACCCAACGCCATCATTCGAGCTCGTGGCCTCATGCACAGGATGTACCACTTTGCATCAGGAGATTGCAGGTTCTATTTCCACCCATGCTGAGCTTTTTCGGCACCTCCAACTGTCGAAGCTTTAAAGGTATACCTGAGCTGCTGTCACATATAAGAATATTATAGAAAAAGAACACTGTCAATGTTCAGTGCTAAAAGTACTCAGATTATCATGTTTGGGCACCCAAAAGCATTCTAAAATGTGATAACCAGGGTATAATCCTACATACGCTGTGGTTGTGGGTTTGTGATCCTCTCGTAGAACTCCTCACTGTCCCAGTCATAATCCCCACACACGGGGAAGCCGTGTGGTACGGGTGGCATCTCAGTCACATCTCCCACCTTCAGGACCAGCATCATTCCCTTCTCTGCGTGTAGGTCCATGTGGCAATGGAGCAACCAGTAACCTGTGGGCAGAAGTAGATAATGTAATTATATCAGCAGATTTTTATATTCTATAAGCACAATCAGCCAATGTAACATCCAGTAAGTATATCCTATAAGCACAATCAGCCAATGTAACATCCAGTAAGTATATCCTATAATGTAACATCCAGTAAGTACATGTATATCCTATAAGCACAATCAGCCAATGTAACATCCAGTAAGTATATCCTATAAGCACAATCAGCCAATGTACCATCCAGTCAGTATATCCTATAAGCACAATCAGCCAATGTACCATCCAGTAATTATATCCTATAAGCACAATCAGCCACTGTAACATCCAGTAAGTATATCCTATAAGCACAATCAGCCACTGTACCATCCAGTAAGTATATCCTATAAGCACAATCAGCCAATGTACCATCCAGTCAGTATATCCTATAAGCACAATCAGCCAATGCACCATCCAGTAAGTATATCCTATAAGCACAATCAGCCAATGTAACATCCAGTAAGTATATCATATAAGCACAATCAGCCAATGTACCATCCAGTCAGTATATCCTATAAGCACAATCAGCCAATGTACCATCCAGTAAGTATATCCTTTAAGCACAATCAGCCAATGTACCATCCAGTCAGTATATCCTATAAGCACAATCAGCCAATGTACCATCCAGTAAGTATATCCTATAAGCACAATCAGCCAATGTAACATCCAGTAAGTATATCATATAAGCACAATCAGCCAATGTACCATCCAGTCAGTATATCCTATAAGCACAATCAGCCAATGTACCATCCAGTAAGTATATCATATAAGCACAATCAGCCACTGTACCATCCAGTAAGTATATCCTATAAGCACAATCAGCCAATGTACCATCCAGTCAGTATATCCTATAAGCACAATCAGCCAATGTAACATCCAGTAAGTACATGTATATCCTATTAGCACAATCAGCCAATGTAACATCCAGTAAGTATATCCTATAAGCACAATCAGCCACTGTAACATCCAGTAAGTACATGTATATCCTATTAGCACAATCAGCCAATGTAACATCCAGTAAGTATATCCTATTAGCACAATCAGCCACTGTAACATCCAGTAAGTACATGTATATCCTATAAGCACAATCAGCCAATGTAACATCCAGTAAGTATATCCTTTTAGCACAATCAGCCAATGTAACATCCAGTAAGTATATCCTATTAGCACAATCAGCCAATGTAACATCCAGTAAGTATATCCTATTAGCACAATCAGCCAATGTAACATTCAGTAAGTATATCCTATTAGCACAATCAGCCAATGTAACATTCAGTAGCCTGTCAACAGAACCATTGTATATATCACAGCATAATCATACAGCATACTACAATTACCATAAAACCTCTCAGAAGCTGACCCACTAACTTCAGGACAATTCAGAGGCTGAATTTTGCCCCAATTTAAAACAGCTTTTAATTAAAAACAATGCATTTAAATCTCTCTCATAAGCTGAAAGCCAACTCTGCAAGAATTCTATAAGCCCAATTTAGCCCCAAATCCAAAATTTTGGTCAGCTTCTGAAGGAGTATTTATACGGAATGTACAGAACTCTATGTGCAGGTCCATATGGCAATGTAGCAGTCAGTGAACAGAATCAGGGTGACATGAAATATAGCAGCATGTATACACTGTAAAAAATAACTGTTGAATCTACCAGGGATCCTCGTATAACTAAACAGTGAACCACCGTAATTGCAAAGCACTGAACCAGTGTAGTTTTTACAAGAAGCCCCAGGTGGCAGTACAGTAGTACACAACTGTACAAGGAATCTCTGTGAAAATTAGCAAAATCCGTACGAGCGGCGGTCCGCAGTGGTGGATCTGCCGCTGTGGTGGATCGACACACGTTACGCCACTGGGGGTGTGGCGATCGACCGCGCAATGCTATCTCTACGGGAAGAAGTTATTCACATAAAATAATGACGGTTCTCTGGCAACTTTGGGAAAAGGAATATGCCATTATTTCATTGATATTTTTTTACAGTGTATGTAGCTCCAAGGGTAGGTCCATGTTTAGAACACGTTACCTGGGTTGTCAGCCTTGAGACGTATAACGACGTATCCCCCTGATGGCACATTAACTGTGTCCTTGCCTATGGCTCCCTCTGTGAGCAGGCCGGGTACATTACCACCTGCCCAGGTAGGGTCCGTCCACCGCGGGTGTTTACATCTAAATACAACGACATGATAATTATTAACAATTCACCACTTCTAGATGCATGGTTCTGACACAAGTTCAACCTTTAAGGGCTGCTGATGCATTAATGCATCATGCCCATTGGTCATCATGATGCACCAATGAAGTTTTGCAAGCACTTCATTGTTGCATCATGACGACCAATGGGCATAATGCATTAATGCATCAGCGGCCCTTAAAAGGTTAACAAGAGAGAAATTTGATTCTTTTATAGCCTAAACCATACTATGTTAAAAAAAATTACGCTTAATACTACCTGGGGTCCAACCGGACCCAAAAATCATACACAATGATGGTTAAAGATACAAACTTCATCTTTTGCATGATAAATCATTAGGATATTAAGCATCTTAACAAGTGGTAATTATGTTATTATCACCAGTTTTGATATGTCTATTAAACACTTAATTTCTTGGAGAAGAAAATGACAAAATGTTGTCACTCAAAAAGTATAGTGACCGAATGTGATTTTTCTGTTTTATATGGTAGGTACCCCATATACCTACATGCCTACCAAATTTTATTGAAAAAGCCTGTGTGTTTTTTCATAAATCAACAAAATGTGTCATTTTCCAGTGGGGTCGATGTGAACCCCAGTACTATGATAGACCTTATTCCTGCAGCAGAGAAACCACTTGAATGGCTCTGAATTACTGAAATTAGCCCCGAGAAGTTTCAACTTGGCATCTCCAGTAGATTTCAGGCCAGCATTAAGAGACAGACATATAGAATCTCATCTTATCTTTTGTTCTGTACAGAATATTCTTCAGAACCTAAACACAAGTGTCTCCTCTACATATTGACACCCCAGGGTCCCAATCAAAACAAAAATAGAATGGTCTGAGTCTGAAGATCTGTCTAAGGGAATCAACATATTGAATAGAGAGCATCTACACTATCAGAAACACAACCCAGTATAACACAAATGACACTAAAATTGCCTACAATTAGCCTGGTGCTGTTTGAAATCATGCAGAGTTGTAATTGAAGTAAAATACAAAGCAAGGGACCCTTTGTCCATATTCTACCACAGCTAAAGTATAAATGCTTTTATATTAGATTTGACTGGGGTCTGTGTGGACCCCAGAGAATTATTGTTTCTAGTATTAAAGATCCTTAAGATATGCTTATGATATTCAGACACTTTAAATATAACAATATTTCTGACAATTATATAAAATTTGGTGAAGATCAGAGGATTACTTCTATGCTTTTCACAAGAAATTAGATGCCTGGGGTCGGTTGGACCCCGGGTAGTAAGATAAGGGTTATACACAATGCAGTACTACACTGTAACGAGTTGGGGTTATATATCCGGAGGGTGTTGCTCCTATTGTAAAAGGAAGAGCTGGCTTAAAAAGCCCTTGTTTCCAGTTCTTTTCATGTAGCTTTAACTTGTCCCGTTTGTTGCTCACAAGTGGTCATTCAAGTACGGGGTTTGAGTAGGTACCTAGTTGGGAGAAGTCAGTCAGTATAATAAACTATAGAGTGTGTGACATGAGTAGGTACATGGTAGTGCAGCTCTCTCTATTTTAAACAAGGCAGGTGACTTTTCAGACTAATGTGGTGAGTGCAAGTACTAAGGTGAAGCAGTGCACGACTTGTTTAGAAAAGAGGGCACATACTCACAGCCCTTTTTACAATAGGAGCAACACCCTCCAAGATTGTTCTATGTAAATCAACAGGGGAAAGAGCAGTATTCTCAAATACACTGAGTGTCACTGTTTAGTGACAAGGGTGTACCTATAGACACACATGTACAGTGAGTTGTCCTGTTGTCTAATGTATAAGAATGTATATGCTTATAGTGCTACCTCAATCTAACAATGTCCCCAGAGCTTATCAATTAATTGTAATCCAATAATAACATCAATGGGTTTAATCTAACATTGTGCACAATAGATAATGTATAAGGTTAACTGAGAAGAAACTAGGAACAGCCAATAATATACACCACACCACTGTGTCTAAATTGTATATACAAGTGCCTGGACTCTGAACCTGCCTTTAGGTTAGTCCAGTGTTAAAACTGACTGACCATGAGATGGTTTGGGAGAGATGGTTGTCTACTTCTCTCGCTCTCAGTGATGGCACTTCACTTGGATTGGAGACAGTATTTTATGTCAAGGTGAATATCGATGCCCCATTGACAATGCACTAGCCTCCCGTATTGAACCCCTGCGTTAAATAACCAGTGCCAAATCCGCACGATGACGTCATAGGTACATTGCGCATGCACGACTGCTCCAAATCATAAACAAACAAAATGGCGGCACACTGCATTTTCGGGTAGATGACAGGTGAATAAGGGTTTAATTTCAATCTTATTGATGAAATATCGATTGATTTCCCACTCAAACACCTTGACATAAATGTAAAGATGAACTCTGATGAGTGTTTGGCCCAAACAAGCTCGGGAAATAATTGACGCCAAACACTCATCATTGTTCACCTTTACTATTGTCTTCATCAGGTATGCATGGTTTATAGTATCAATGCATGCACAGAATGCACACATAAAAATATTATGGGTATTGTATCATGGACCTCTTGCTGTAATTCTACACTCCTAATTGCTGGAATCTCAGTTGCTAGCAAAAGTTTCTCTAAATTTACAGTATATTTTGCTGTTCATTTACAGCAAAACTTGCTGTTCATTTACAGAAAATATTGCTGTTATTTTACAAGACATATTTATGTAATTCTACAACATATTTTGCTGTTAATTTACAATATATTATTCTGAATGATTTTGCTGTATGGTTACAGTGGTTGTTACAATGGTAAAGGTGAATGATGATGAAAGTTTGGGGACAATTATTTCCTGAGCTGGTTTGGGCCGTTCTGCACGAGGCCGGTAGGCCGAGTGCGGAGCGGCCCAAACCTGTGAGGGAAATAATTAGGAGCCAAACACTCATCAGAGTTCATCTTTATTATTTTATGTCAAGGTGTTTGAGTGGAAAATCAATCGATATTTCATCAATAAAATTGAAATTAAACCCTTATTTACCTGTCGTCTACCCAAAAATGCTGTGTACCGCCATCTTGTTTGTTTACGATTTGAAGCAGTCGCGCATGCGCAATGGGGCATCGCTATTCACCTTGACATAATTTAGGATTACCTAGAATTACAGCAACTCACCTCCTGTAGATTTACAGCAAAATGTATTGGAACCAAAGTTGCCAAGGGTTTTGCTGTAAAATAACCCTGGCTACGACTAACAGTGTACCATAAGCCAATCTTTTTATTTGATCTTGTTGCTATATTGGTCAAAACCCCTGCTTATGACCTGGGTTTCATTACAATAGAATAAAGAGAAATCATGCTCCAAAATTGGCTTATAGCATTAAATATTGCTCAAAGTCTACCCTCCACTTATGACTGAGGGCGGCTTTTGAGCAGGGTTATACGCTATTATCGATATAAGTCATTGAACCAGTTGTATGTTAGTGAAATAATGACTCTTTTCTATATGGCAGACCATTATACCAATAAAGTTATAAGTCACAGAGGGGGGTTCTAGTTTTCATGCACAAGTTGTTATATATAGATACGTTAAACCTGTACAATATACCATACCGACTCCTGTACCCTAGTCCCATATATCCATGCCAGGGGGCGTGACCTATCTATGCAAGCTGCACTCCCACTGAGAGGAGACCCAGCATAGCCGCACTATTATTAACACCTATACCTTAAGTCTCTGTGCAATATGCTGGAATAAATACACCTTTGCTGTTAACTGATATGAGGTTTCATTCTGTTGATAATGTCTATATAACTGATAATCACAGACTATCAAGATATGGCATGGTTGATTGTAAAAATTACAGCAAATTTCACAATTAACTAGCAAAGATAGTGGCCATAGGTACATGTATTTCTTGTAACAGTTTGATATAAAAATCTGTACTGTTCACTGCATTGAATAAGAGAAATGTAAATTATGTAGTCATTTTTGTGTAGTGTTCGGTGAAAAGGGTCTAGTCCCGTGGGGCATCAAACCGCGGTCAGTGACTTCAAAGTGCAGAGTGCGCATCACTACACCACGAGCGCACTTCTATGAAGTCCACCTACTAGCTACATGTCAGTCATTTAGGGATACCAAAACTTGGTTCCGTACATTTGTAAAAATACTTACACATCCCTTGTGTCGCCGCATGTTATGTCCGGTGTACTTTCTACCATTGTGCTAGCATTGTACATTGGCCATCCAATCTTCAGTACTTGGAATGTGTGACCATGAATGTGCATGGGATGACTCGAACCTGAAGGCACTGTTATTAAAGAAAAACACGAACTATCAGTATATACAAAAACCTTTTCCTCTCACAGGCCTTTTGGTCCTGCAGATTTTAGTATTCTACAGGCCCGAATTGATCATCACAGGACCGAACACCTTAATATTGTCATTGTTAGGAAAGAAAAGAAGAAATTAAGTCCTCATTTTAATAATTCAAAAAACAAAATGTAGCTCAATGTCCCAAGAGTACAGCAAGACATTTGGTCCTGCAGTCTGGCTATGTCCGTGGGCCGGGCAGTCATTTTGCTTGCAAAAGTCTGTGTCCCATGGATTTTCGTATTGACTGAACTATAAATTCAAACCTTGCCTCAAAACTTTAAGGGCCACTGATGCAGGCGTCCATCATGCCCATTGGTAGTCATGATGCACCAATGAAGTGCTGGCAAGAATGCTCGCTGGTCAGCACTTCAATGGAGCGTCATGCCGACCGTCTGGGGACATAACCCCAGAGCCCTGGACACTTACTCACCAGGGCTGCATTAATGCATCAGCAGCCCTTAAATGGTCAACTAAAAGACCACAGAAAAAATCAGTAAGTGGGCGAGTCGGTCGGTTGTATAAAATTATTTATGGTATTTATCATATGTTATACCTGCTGTAAGTGATTATACTGTAAATGTACTAATTTTCGCGCAGTACATTTTTCGCTATTTTCTCGCACCTAATAGGTGTGCGAAAAATAAGATGTGCACGAAAATTTCACACAATAGACTTACTGAACAACTCTACCTTTGGGTGCACGAAAATATGATTTGTTGAAAAGGTCTCTCAATGCCAGGTGTGCGAAAATTTAGCTGCGCAAAAATATGTACGTTTACAGTATATATGCTATTGATATTGTTATTGGTCATACAGTTTTAATGTTTCTACCCTGGTACTAGATACAAGAAGACTGGTACATAAGGAGTAGCTGGTATAGTAACTAGCAACACAGTTAGTTCAGTCTTGGTGAGACAGGGGGCTGCATTAGTACAACTATTACTGTGTAATGAGTGAGGTATCATCAACTGAACCAGTATCATTCATACAATATTGTATTATCATAGTGCAGAAAGTACTAGGGTAACTGGCAGTTATACCCCATCCAACATGCAGTTCCTATAATTATGTAGTATAGAGAACTAAAAGGGGAGAACACATAGTATCTCTTCTGATATGAGTAATGCTAAGTTGTTTACATGTGGTGTATAGCATGCTCAATAATCTGGACTAATACCTGAATGCTGACATTGTCTAGAACAGTACCGTAATCTCCCGCGTATAAGGTGCAGCCCACATTTAAAGTGTCACCACCCTAAATTGGACCACTTCCGGGTTTACTGGCCAAAAAGTCCCTTACATATGCCACTCAGGGGGGCATTTTTGAGCCCTTTTCACATTTTTTTTTAACAATAAGTGTTGGTTGTTTGTGCTGGACACCTCTTATATAGGGGATTTGTGTCCAAAAATGATAGAATTTCATGGATTTTGCCTTAAAAATGCCTAATTTCCACAAAAATTAGACTTTGAAACTAACTCCCTTTTTTTCTAGTCCTTACAGGCATTTTATAGGAAAATTTCACTTCCTAACTAAATCTGATGAAATGGGTAATTTTTTTAACTCACCTATCATTTAAAGGAGCGAATATCATGACACTATATAATGGAACATTCCAGGGGTGAAATATCCCAGAATTCCATTGATTGTTATAGTTACCATGGCAACATAACAACATGTTACCTCTCCAAGGGGCCTATTTTGGGTCAAATTTGGCTATTTTGACCCCAAAAATGCCTGTTTTAGGGCCTTTTCACCAATTCTACTGACTTCCCTAATTCTCACAGTGCTTAGTGGCATATTACTGGAGAAAATGGATGTTCTGGGCTGTCTTCTAATGCATATTTGCCATGAGGTGTCACCACCCTAAATCGGACCACTTCCGGGTTTACTGGCCAAATAGTCCCTTCTGAACTTAGTTATTTTGAGGAATTTGGCCCCAAGGGAAGGGAAAGAGGGGCCAAACCCATTGTTATTTGGTATAAGAATGATGAGGAGGAGTGTTTCAATAGGCCCAGAATATTTTTTGTTCAAAACATAAATTCAGTGGAAGTTTATGGGGTGAAGGGGTCCTGATGTGTATTCATGCGCTAATCAGGCCTCACCATGCAAAAATCACTACCTGGTTACCATGGCAATTTGCGCAAAATCTAGCCTGACTTTGTTTATGTGGACCTATCTTATTTTTTTCTCCATTTCATAAGCTAAAATATGGTGTAGGTTGCTAAGCACTGTGAGAATTTTAAGTATATTTAATATCAGGTCAACGGTGGAAGACCTGTGATTTTTCGGATGGTCACAAGGCATTTGGGGTGGTGACACCTTAATAGGAAAAGCTGATTTTAATACATATCCCACTCAGGGGGGCATTTTTGAGGCCTTTTCACACTTTTTTAACAATAAGTGTTGGGTTTTTGTGCTGGACACCTCTTGTATATGGGATTTGTGTCGAAAAATGATAGAATTTCAAGGAGTTTTGGCTTAAAAATGTCTAATTTTCACAAAAGTTAGACCTTGAAACTAACTCCCTTTTTTCTAGTCCTTACAGGCATTTTATAGGAAAATTTCACTTCCTAACTAAATCTGATGAAATGGGTAATTCTTTTTAACTTACCTATCATTTAAAGGAGCGAATATCATGACACTATATAATGGAACATTCCAGGGGTGAAATATCCCAGAATTCCATTGATTGTTATGGTTACCATGGCAACATAACAACATGTTTCCTCTCTAAGGGGCCTATTTTGGGTCAAATTTGGCTATTTTGGCCCCAAAAATGCCTGTTTTAGGGCCTTTTCACCAATTCTACTGACTTCCCTAATTCTCACAGTGCTTAGTGGCATATTACTGGAGAAAATGGATGTTCTGGGCTGTCTTCTAATGCATATTTGCCATAACAAAGTCAGGCTAGATTTTTCTCTATGTCAGATTAAAAACTTGTAGCTAGAAAAACAACCTTTTTAGGGCAGTTTTGGTCTACGCACATCCCACCACTGTCCCAAATGGCCCAAAATACCAATAAAATATGGTTTTTAGGTAGAATCTGGGGACAAATTATGATTGAGGGTCCTCAAAATGTTTCGTTTATGAAGGAATCTTTTGGTAACCATGGCAACAACAAAACCAGCTTTTCTGTTAAGGTGTCACCACCCTAAATCGGACCACTTCCGGGTTTACTGGCCAAATAGTCCCTTCTGAACTTAGTTATTTTGAGGAATTTGGCCCCAAGGGAAGGGAAAGAGGGGCCAAACCCATTGTTATTTGGTATAAGAATGATGAGGAGGAGTGTTTCAATAGGCCCAGAATATTTTTTGTTCAAAACATAAATTCAGTGGAAGTTTATGGGGTGAAGGGGTCCTGATGTGTATTCATGCGCTAATCAGGCCTCACCATGCAAAAATCACTACCTGGTTACCATGGCAATTTGCGCAAAATCTAGCCTGACTTTGTTTATGTGGACCTATCTTATTTTTTTCTCCATTTCATAAGCTAAAATATGGTGTAGGTTGCTAAGCACTGTGAGAATTTTAAGTATATTTAATATCAGGTCAACGGTGGAAGACCTGTGATTTTTCGGATGGTCACAAGGCATTTGGGGTGGTGACACCATGACAAAGTCAGGCTAGATTTTGGTCTACACACATCCCACCACTGTTCCAAATAGCCCAAAATACCAATAAAATATGGTTTTTAGGTAGAATCTGGTGACAAATTATGATTGAGGGTCCTCAAAATGTTTTGTTTATGAAGGAATCCTTTGGTAACCATGGCAACAACAAAACCAGCTTTTCTGTTAAGGTGTCACCACCCTAAATCGGACCACTTCTGGGTTTACTGGCCAAATAGTCCCTTCTGAACTTAGTTATTTTGAGGAATTTGGCCCCAAGGGAAGGGAAAGAGGGGCCAAACCCATTGTTATTTGGTATCAGAATGATGAGTAGGAGTGTTTCAATAGTCCCGGAATATTTTTTGTTAAAAACATAAATTCAGTGGAAGTTTATGGGGTGAAGGGGTCCTGATGTGTATTCATGCGCTGATCAGGCCTCACCATGCAAAAATCACTACCTGGTTACCATGGCAATTTGTGCAAAATCTAGCCTGACTATGTTTATGTGGACCTATCTTATTTTTTTCTCCATTTCATAAGCACTGTGAGAATTTTAAGTATTTTTAATATCAGGTCAAAGGTGGAAGACCTGTGATTTTTTGAATGGCCACAAGGCATTTGGGGTGGTGACACCATAAGGCGAACCTAGAGTTTTGGAAAATCCTCAAAAAAAAAAGAAAAATTCATAACTTTGGTTCTACTGAATGAATTTTCAAAATTCAAAAACCTATGTATAGCTTTGGCCACCCCAGACCCTCCTGGGCCCCCTTATGTCCTATTATGACCAAGGGGGCATGTAAGATATCAAAAGAAAGGTCTTGGTGTCCCCCTTGTGGATCCAATGAGAACTAAAACCCCCCATATAAGACACCCCTTATACGCGGGAGATTACGGTAGTATAGAGAGGTTCTAGATTTGTCAGTACTAGGGTAACTCAGTTTGTTTACAATAACAAGTGCTAGGGTAACTTCAACAGGAGTTGCCCTAGTACCCAACTTTCAGTTTTGGATGATTTCTATGTGATCCAAGCAATGCAGCAACTCCAGGTCTTGTCCCCATAAGTATCCATGCCCTAGCTAAAATTCTGTATTACAATTATGATGTAGAATAGTGTATTCACAGCATAGAATGTGGAAAGGTATTCACACTTGTTTGTATATGACCATTCATGTTGGATGGGGTTACTACCAGTTACCCTAGTACCTTCTGCACTGTGATCAAATGAATTGTGAGCCCTATTGAGAGCCGCCATTGCTTGATCTGGAGGTTAATTCAAAACATCCTACCATCAGTCCCCCAGCGATGGTAGGAATTTCCGGCCCTATTGATGTAACATTTGATGGTTGGTTGATGGCTTTATTTTGGTAGTTTTTACATTGAGAAGTTGTTCTGAAAAACGTGGTGTTGCGCGGTGGCAGCCATGTTGGTTTTCTGGTGTCCCGGTATATATTTTTGATTTGCTTTTCCTGCCATGACTACCGGATAACGATACTACACTCCTCCCAACCTTAGTTAGAATGATAGTGATAAATGATAAACCTTTTAGCTAGATGGTAAACCTTGAAGTATATGTATGATAAGATATATGATATACTTTGAACTATGACTTAAACCTTAAAGTCTTTGGTAAATGGTTGAAATAAACCTTGGATCATGATTTGAGTCTTTGAGTCTTTTCTGATTATATGACCAACTTATATGCATTAACCTCAGATCAATACTTTGAGTCAAGAGTCACTCTTATACCAGTTTGTATAACCTTATTCTACTTGAATGATAACTTCTGGATAAACACCAAATGACTATAATCACTATAATCTATAGACTATAATCTATAATCATAGACCTTCACATTAGGTCTATGCCACACTGTTTTTCACACTTTTAGTTAAGCACATAGTTTTCCGCTAAGTATCGAGGGGGATGCCTGTCTCTAACCGGTCGTATCTCCGGTGGTGCATGTGGCACTGGTGCTTGGGCTATTCCGGCTGGCTCTTGGGCTATGTGTTGCTCAGGCTCATCATTGTCATAGTCATAGTATTCATCTTGCTCCGGGATATCGAGAGGTGTGGTAGCTCTCTTAAAGAAAGATGAATTTCGTGTGATAATTTCATTTCCGCGCTTGGCTTTAACCTGGCTTCCTTTGATCTCAGTGACTACATATGGTCTGGGGTCAAAGGCGGTTTTGAATCCTTTTTTCTTGACAATCACACTGTCACCAATCTTAAGGGTTGATTCCTTCGTGTGCCTATTAGTGTCGGCGTAGGCTTTCATTTTGTCCTATGCTTCCGTATCATTTTCGCGGGTAGTGTCATTTAACTCATTAGATGGTATCTCCGGTATTTGGTTGATCTTTGTGCGGATGTTGCGTCGTATCATTGCCTTTGCAGGTGGCACTTTGGTGGATGAATGTGGGGTGGCACGATAATTCCGCAGGAACGCATACATCTCACGCTTCCAGTTTTTACCTTCCAATCTAGCAGTGTTGATTGAACCTTTTATGGTCCTCATGAAACGCTCAACATCGCCGTTTGCTTCTGGCCATAGAGGGGTTATGCGGTGGTGCTTAAATCTTTCCTCTGCAGCATATTCTGCAAAATCTTTGCTTTGGAAAGGTGGACCATTGTCAGATTTCAGAGTCTCTGGTGTACCCCATCTCGCAGCGATACAGTCAAGTCGAGGTATGACTGTGGCTGCAGTCAGGCTGGTGATAACTTCTACTTCAGGATAGCGAGTGAAGTCGTCAATTACAACCATTAGGTACTGGTTGTTACCAATATCTGCAAAGTCTATGCTCATCTGTTCAACAGGTCTAGACAGTTTAGTCATTTCCAGAGGTTCTCAGGTGGTTTGGGTATTTTTAACTTGACAGGCAAAACAGTCGGTTATCACAGTTTCAACCTGATGGTCAATGTTCGGGAACCACACTTTTTCTCTAAGTAGACCTTTGGTCTTGGTGATGCCTTGGTGGCCTTGGTGGGCAAGGTTGATGGTATGTCTCTGAAGTGATTCCGGGATGCAAATTCTAGTACCTCTTAGCACGATAGCATCATCCGTCACACTCAGTTCATCCTTGATATTGTTGTAGGACTTGAAAAGTGGATTCATGTTTGCATCATCCCACTTGTTGGTTTGGATGGCAAGTCTCACTTGTGTAAGTGTGATATCATCATGACTCTTGGTAATCAGCTCATCCATTGGTATAGCCACAGGTCTGGCTTCGCGTGCGAGGAAGTGTATGTATTCCTCAGCCACATGGGTTGATCTGGATGAGGTGGTTTCCTCTGGGTGTCGTGACATGTAGTCTGCTGGGTTGGTTTTACCAGAGCGATATATCAGTGTCATGTCATATGGGATGAGTCGGAGAGCCCAGCGCTCTACTCTGGCAGATGGTTTAGATTTGGGCTTCCCATATATCCTAAGTAGTGGTTTGTGGTCGGTGACAACTTGAAGTGGTGCGCCGAACACATACAGATGGAAGTGTTCGCAGGCCCACACTACTGCGAGTGCTTCACGTTCAAGCTGGCTGTAAGGCTGTTCTACTGGTGATAGTGCTTTGCTGGCATAGGTTATAATCTTGTAGCCATCTTGGTGCTTCTGGGTGAGGATCGCACCAAGTCCTACAGGGCTGGCGTCGACAAAGATGGTTGTCTCTTTGGATGGGTCAAAGTATGCCAGTACAGGTGATGACATCAGATATGCTTTGAGTTTCTCAAGTGCTGTAGTGTGTTCGGCAGTCCATATCCACTCAGCATTTTTCTTGGTAAGGCGACGTAATGGTTCGGTTAACGTGGCATAATCAGGTATGAACTTTGAGCAGTAGTTGCTCATGCCTAGCAAACTTCGTACTTCGCCTGGAGTCTTCGGAGGGTCGATTTTCTCGATGGACTCAGCTTTCTTTGGGGCTACTTCCATCCCATTTTCTGAGAAGCGATAGCCGAAGAACTCGAGAGAAGATTTGCTGAACTCACATTTCTTCCGGTTGAGCGTTAATCCGCGGTCACGAATGCGCTCTAGCAGTCTTTCCAGGTTCTGATCATGGGTAGCTTGGTCTTTCCCATAGACGATGATGTCATCCGACATGTTGCGGACACCTGGTAGTCCTGCCAGTGCATTTTGGATAGTGTTCTGAAACACTTCAGCTGCTGATGATATGCCGAAGTTCAGGCGCTTATATCTGCGTAAACCAAGGTGGGTAGTGAACGTGGTGATATACCGAGATTCAGGTGCAAGTTCAAGTTGGTGGTAACCCTGGTTTAGATCAAGCTTTGAGAACACAGATGCACCATTGAGGTCATGGATCAGATCGTCAATGGTCGGTGTCAGGTGTCGTTCTCTGAGGATAGCCTGGTTCGCCTCTCTCATATCAACACAAAGTCTGACGGCATCTGGATCCTTGGGTTTTGGAGCGGCTACGATTGGTGAAACCCATGGTGTATCTCCTTCTACATGCTCGATAATATCAAGTTCTTCGAGGCGCTGAAGCTCAGCCTCGACTTTCTCCCTGAGGTGCCATGGTATGCGACGGTGTTTCTGTTGTGATGGTTGAACATAGTCGTCGATATGTATTTTCACTTGGAAGTCTTTCAGCTTACCAAGACCTGAGAAACAGTCTTTATATTTCTCCAGGACTTGATTCACATTAGATCCAGGTTTTAGCTCAGCAACTACAGCTTCATGACGTATGGTGATAAGCTACAGACCTTCGGACGATGACCGAGATAACAGTGAGCGATCATGTCCATCGGTAACATATACTTTCGTGCTATGCTTAGCATAATCGCTTGATAAGGTGGCTTTAAACATGCCGATGAGTGGTAAGGCTTTAGCATTTGGTCCGTATGGGTACAGCTTGGTGTCTGCTTTCAGTGGCGGTACTGGTGGGGATATCTGATTGAACATATTTTCACTGATAATATTCATGGGTGCACTGGTATCTGCAAGCATCTTAATCGGTACGTCATTGATATTCACCATGAATATTGGCTGTATGGTGCTGACAGGTGTAGTAAGTGAGAATACATAATGGTCTTCCTCAGCGTTGAGTTCATCTCGCCATGTCAGGTTGCTCACCGGTTCTTGCTGGGTGGAACCGGCAGCTTCCTCTACATTGTGAACCAGTCGACCACGTCCTCGGTGGGAGCTGCGACCTCGCTGAGATGGTTGGTCTCTCTTGCGACACTTTTTTGCAAAATGTCTGATGATACCGCAGTTATGGCAGGTCGAACTGAAGGCAGGGCAATTTTCACGGCCCCCTTCATGCGGGTATGGACCTCCACAGAGTCCGCACTCGTTGTTCGGTGGCTTGTCAGACGTTGACTTTTTCTGGTTACTTTGCTGGTTGCGGTTGTGGTTGCGGTCATCACGCCTACCTCGATGGTTACCATCACCGCAACCTTGACCTTGACCTTGACCTTGATTTTGCGGTTTAGCAGATGACAGTTTATTGACGGTCTCTTTCTCGATGGTTTTGGACTGACGGATCGATCGTTCCAATGCCGTACCATGATCGATAACGTCTTTCAAGGTGCGGGTTTGTGCAAGTGACCAGGTTCGAAGTTTTGATGACTTCCCTTTACGGATAATCTGTGATTTGATTTCAGCATCTTTGTCATGAAAATCGCAGGTTAGCGCTAGATGCTTCAGTCGGGCAACATAAGCGTCAAGGATTTCGTCCTTATCCTGAACGGCTTCTACAAAGTTGTACCGTTCAAACTCAATATCTACCTGGGGTGAGAAGTGATCATTGAGCGCCTTGAGTGAACGCGTATAAAGGTCCTGATTATTGGCATTTGGTACTGCCGGGGCAACTGTGATAAGTTCAAATTCATCAGAGACTGCTTCTCCTGCATAGTCTAGTAACAGATTTAATTTAGCCTCAGGGTCATCGATTTTAAGGGATTTGGCTTGGATCTCAAACCTTTTGATGTACTTCTTCCAGCGTGGTGCAATGGAAGCTTTGTCAGTTAGGTCAAACTGGGGGAACAGGGACATGGTATTTGCTAAGGCCATTGCCATGGTGACTTGTGGTGGGTATGCACTGGGTATATATCAACTGTTCTACCTGGTATAGGTTATGCTGGTATAGCAATAGTGAGTCAATATATGCACTACAACAAGTTGTTCCACAGTTCAGGGTGACTGACAGATGTCTTGGGTTACTGACAGATGTCTTGGGTGACTAGCAGATGATTTGCTGATAGATTTATGGCCAGATATTTGCAACAGTGACACTATTGGTTTGGGACAGATCTAGGTCACTCAACTTCCCAAGGTGATTTTCACTAGAATGGTGATATTTTCAGGTCTGTGGGGCTGTACCTACAATTGTCAGTGTCATTCCTATTTCCTCGTGGCCAATGTAATATTTGATGGTTGGTTGATGGCTTTATTTTGGTAGTTTTTACATTGAGAAGTTGTTCTGAAAAACGTGGTGTTGCGCGGTGGCAGCCATGTTGGTTTTCTGGTGTCCCGGTATATATTTTTGATTTGCTTTTCCCGCCGTGACTACCGGATAACGATACTACAATTGATTCATCTGATGCTAGGATGTGATTGACATGCATTGACACAAGCAGTGATATTGATTTTACTGGTGTTAGGCTGAGCCCTATATACACTATCACAAGCAGAACACACTGTGCACAGTGGTAACAGGACCAAAATCAATAGCTGTTGAAAGACTCATCTTCACAAAAGGGCATACACAATCATTCCCCTTAATTCTAATGAGCTATTTATAGTGTGTACTGGCTCCCCCACAGGGAGGGAGAATGGATCACTTGATAGGACTTGCAACACACGAGTAGAGGAGTGGTAGTAATACACACAGCTAGTACTGTGACAATCCACTATCGATTTCTTTCACTGGCACAACCCTTGGTGGTAAGCTTGGAAAATCAATAGTGAATAATCAATAGGACTTGCTGTGCCTGGCTGGGCTACCACCAGTAGAATAGAAATGGTAGAATGATTAGGTCTTATAAAATCAACAGGATTTTTCTTATTGCAGGGCTCGACAAACCCTTGTGTCCACTGGGCAGATCAATTCATCAAAGTTGTGTCCAGCAGGTAAATACTGCATTTCCAGCCCTTTAACTCTCTATATAAGCCTGGCTTGGCAGTTGTGACCACTGGGTACAACTTGAAAAATAAATTTGTTTCTTAAGAAATATTCTTTGTCCCGGACACTGGACACATGGATTTGTCGAGCCCAGCATTGGTTGCAGATATGAATGATAGCTACTTGCCCACAGCTTTACTATGTGCGTAGAATGTAATCTGTACAACATTGCCCATCTGTATCTGTATTTCGTGTGTACACTGACACGGGGCGTCTCCAGGACATGTCTCCTCACTACACATTATATCACGCTGACTCGACGGGTATATCTGGAAATTTAAATAAACAACATTAACAAAATGTAAATGATAGTATTTGTTAGGTATTATTTTATTTTTAAAGAGAATATCTTTCTAAGATAAATCAAAGGAAGAGGAAGGGCACTCTTCTTCTCTTTATGCGAAAAAAGTACACAAAATCTCGACTATAATGTAAATTTTGAAAATTGGTAGAATGTATCAGGTTATCTTAACATCAACTGTAATATCAAGCAATATCTGAGTGTAATAAATCTTACAAGGGATCCCGAATTTTCTAAGACTATTCAAGCTTATAGATTATCTGCTATAAGATGGGGTATATAATCTAGTGATCTATAGCTTAATTAGTTACCCCAGATTAGGCTTGTGATTCAATACAGCAAGAAAGACTTTTGAGAGAAGATGTTCATAAAGTTTTTAGACTTTTCATAAGGAAATCTATTTTGAATGCCAACTTTCCTAGTCATGTCTGCCATGTAACTACCATTATTTGAATGATAATTGTCTTGTCAATCCCTCGGTGTAAGTCATTTGTACATGTAATCACTACAAGCAAAGTTACGAGCATTCCACTTAAAAGATTTATTCATGAAAAAGTCACCCTTTCTTCCTGCATGGGTCTATTTCTTTTTTTAATAGTAGAGAGGCTTCCTAGAAATGAGTAACTAACCTGTGGCGGTACAGTGTGTGTTTGGTGTACTCGTCCATTGATGGTGGACCTCAGACCCGCATCGAGTGCCATCATGATCTCAGTGAACCCAGTACCATCGGCTGGTGTGAGAGTGGGCTCTGGTACAGGCATACGCAGCGCCATGAGTGGGACTTCCTTAATGTTGGTATTCGGGTGGTGATACCTGCAGATGTAATGGTGCAGTCAATAGGAAAACTTGCAGGTCACAGGCTTTTGCAAGCAAAATACTGCCAGGCCTGCGGACATTGCCAGTCTGCAGGACTGAATGTCTCGCTGTAATCTTGGGACGTTGAGCTATAATTTGTCTTTGCGACTTGCAAGTTGGACCATTATAAAGGTGTATACAGTCTAAAAATATTGTCTGTATTGTCTGACAATAATAATCTTGAGGTATTTGGTCCTGCCAAGATCAATCTGGGCCCGCAATTTCTAAAGAATTTTCTTCAGAAGAATAAGATTCTATTGTTTTCTAATGTGGAAAGTTAAATTAAGTTATATTAAGGAATTGTTGAAAAATATCATTAATTTTATAAAAAAAGAAGAAGAAAAAATGGCACCATTTTACACATTCTATCATTAATAATAAGCTATTTCACCATAAGTTACCCTAGAATGTAATCTAGGACTTTTTTAATGTATCTTGGGCAAGGTTTAGATTTATGGTGTTACATATTTCAGAGTACCATCTACCTATGTTAATCTTTATCATACATTATTCATTGCTATATACATTAAACCTTACTATACCATTACCATACTGAAGCCTAGGCTGCATCCTAGTTCCATATACCCATGCCAGGGGGCGTGACCTACCTTTACTATATATACACACTGCACTCCCACTGAGAGGAAACCCAGCATAGCCGCACTATTGTTACCATCCATACCTTAAGACTCTGTATGCTGGAATAAATACACCTTTACTGCTAACTGATATGAGGTCTTGTCCTATCGATCATGTTTACATAACTGATAATCATGGACTACCAAGATATGACAATGGTGTGAAATTCTTGATATCCCAGATATTCATTTATAATCAACAATTTGCATCAAATACTTGATGCACTATTTTCTAATCCCAATATTAGACAAGAGAATAGCAAAAAGGTTACTTTTTCTAGTACATTGCCTCTATAATTTGACCTTTTGCCTTGTCCCTAGCAACCAGGGTGCTGCTCCCGAGAATCCCTAAAGTAGGTCAGGGTTCATTGTGTGCACAATATATGCCAGGGGCTGATAGGGCTCACCATGCAACCCCCCCACATCCCAACGCGACCGGTATTTTTTTTATCCATAGGGTCCCCTGAACAAGATTCAAGATGTTAACATTGATTATCTTGGGATGCACTACCGGTTTTGGCTCATTATCCAGATCATGTTTACATAACTGATAATCATGGACTACCAAGATATGACAATGGTGTGAAATTCTTGATATCCCAGATATTCATTTATAATCAACAATTTGCATCAAATACTTGATGCACTATTTTCTAATCCCAATATTAGACAAGAGAATAGCAAAAAGGTTACTTTTTCTAGTACATTGCCTCTATAATTTGACCTTTTGCCTTGTCCCTAGCAACCAGGGTGCTGCTCCCGAGAATCCCGAAAGTAGGTCAGGGTTCATTGTGTGCACAATATATGCCGGGGGCTGATAGGGCTCACCATGCAACCCCCCCACATCCCAACGCGACCGGTATTTTTTTTATCCATAGGGTCCCCTGAACAAGATTCAAGATGTTAACATTGATTATCTTGGGATGCACTACCGGTTTTGGCTCATTATCCAGACCACTTTTGGATCAATTTTGCTACCATGTTATTCAAGGGGTATGCTCAATCCCCAAGCTCTAAGACTATCTTAGCTTGTCTGGATCCTGAAGCTATTGGTCTTGTTGGAAAGAAGACATTATAAGCTTTTCATTAAGCCCTAATACATGTTTTTAAGTTCAGATTTGAGTGTACCAGACAGTTGGAAAGATGGCCAATTGAAATTACAAAGTTCCTTTTTTTTACTGAAAATCTTAAATGCGCTCCAGATACATGTATAAAACTTGCCCTTATCCTCATCTAAGCACAATATCTAATATGATTTATGTAGGCCAAACCCTTCTGAGTAATATGAGACATTTTGCAGAATTCCTTGATGACTATGACAGATGTTATTGCCTTAGACGCAAAGACACTACCTTGAGCCAATATGATGCTGTTCCATTTCAATAATCTCCCTCTTTATGTAAAAGGATGTTTTTCCATGTTAAATCTTTATCATTTCCCCTGATTCTTATGCTGAAAAGAGTGCTGATTAAGAATATGCATGTTTCTACTTCATAAAACTTAATGGCGAGGCTGTATATGGCTGAAATTCAAAATGGCCGACAATAGATTCAGATGTCAATTTGAATTACATAAATGTGCAGTCTAGAAAGTATCTGATGGGTCCTACCCCCTATAAATCAGCTTAGTAGAATACAGTGCTGCTTTTGTTTTGTTGCTAAGTGATGTGGTTGCCTAGCAACAGCAGCTTTGCATAGCAACCAAGCCTGAAAATATGCTTGAATGCTCATATCTGCATGGTTTCCTTTCAGCAACATATTCCCTGATGTAAACTTGTATATAACTCTTCTGTGACTTCCATCATAGACTAGGAATATAGGGGATAAAAGGTTGCTAGGTTGTGTGGTTGCCTGGCAACTGCAGCTTTACATAGAACCCCATGTTCAAATCTATTCAGATAATCACAGATAAGTGTATGGTCTCACCTAAGGGATGTATTGCAGCATACAGTTCTTAATAGTAGCGTAGGTTGGGAAAGGGAACCTTGATGGTAAAGGGCATAGTCATGATTATGCTAGAGCATTGTTCAAATAGAATAGAGATCTGGATAGGAACTGCAGGCTTACTTACCCTTACTGGGGATGATGAGTGCTATTATAGGATCATTGAACAGACCTCAAATGACAGATAATTTTTTAAAGTAAACCTACAGTATTTATGATTCTGAAGTGATCAGTAAGAGTCTGGCTTGGTTAAGAGATCAGATCCATCCCAGAAAATCAGTCTAGTTGTGCAAAATTGTTGGCCACAATAACACAATAGAACAAGATAGTAAATGTATGTTTGGATGATGTGAGGGTTGTTGTTGTTCATTTATTTATCCCATGCATTCATACTCCAAAGATGGAATGTTTTACTTCATGACAGTTTAAGTTAGAGATGGGGGTGTTACTTTCCCCCAGATCCTGAATAGTTCACTTGAACTCCACTAGATGGGAGTTTGAGATCTCCAATCACACTTTATATTTTAAATACCTGTATAGGAGAGACAGTGAAGCATTGGGGTGATAGGGTGCCCCTTGTGAATTGGTGAAAACAGGGGATGATTGACTGGTAACATCTTGTATCATGTCTCCAATATACAGGCAGGTTGCCAGCCAATTGTCTAGGACGGCTAGCTTGATCTTAATAGCTACCTATCACTCTGTGGCTATATGTCAGATGTCATTGATAGTGTTCAACCATGCAATAACCCCCCCCCCCCCCATTAAGTATTCTCTCCATTTGCAGATATGTATCCATCACAGCCATTCAATATACAATGCTTTCTTTCTCTTCCATATTAATTAAACCTTCCTGAAAAAATGAATTACAGAGTTAGTGGTCAAGTCTGTGATTGCTGTTTAAAAGATGCAATTATAGATGACTTGGAACTGTGGTGAGCATCTCAATATCCAAACCCTGGGTTATTTTAAAAGATGGCTATCAATTGTCAAAGGCAGGAAGATGATCCATTCATAGGATCCATGGAGAGAGAGAGAGAGAGAGAGAGAGAGGGAGAGAGAGAGAGAGAGAGAGAGAGAGGGAGAGAGAGAGAGAGAGAGTGAGAGAGAGTGCTGATTATAGTGATGGTGACAGAATCACAACAGAAGCTTCAGGTGCTTTCTAGATATGATAGGAGCAATTTGTACAATATGGATGACACTTCCCTCTGCTATTAGCTAGACGAATCCATCACCATGTCCATTGTGAGTGATGTGGAATGGTAGAAGATACTCAAGGTCTGTGTGCCAGTGGCCTTCAGTAGTATTATCAGGGTCAACTAGTAATTCACTACACCAAATGTGTTGGGGATAATGAACAGATCAACATGCCTTCTCAGAAGTGTCCAGCAGCATAATCACCAGCTTTTGGGATCACACTGCTATGAGAGAAGTTGAACCAGAATAATGTTCAGAGATATGTAAGGATGGATAACACTGGGCCTGATGCTCTGAAGAGGTAACAGATAAGAGAATATCCTGAGAATTGTACAATTGTATTCCAATTCTTCTCTTTCATTTTCTTAATATATGAATGAAACCAGCACTGCCTAAGGTCAATGCAAATTCCACCTTGCACCTACTTTCAGACAATTAGGCTGCCCAAGGCTTTTGAGATAATCAATTAGGCATGCAGTACATTATGAGGCTGAGAGCCAATATTCTGTATTCTAAATGTGTGTTATCAGTACCAGCAATGGTAAATTTTGATGATATGACAGTGGTTACAGGAATTTGATATTGGGGGGGGGGAGAGGGGACAGTTGTTAGAAATTACAATCCTGTGTAGTCATGGATGATCTGAGATACATATGCATGGATATGTATATACAAAATAACACAGGGTGTGGATGTGGCAAATATTTTATCATTTTCTCATTATCTCATCATATGATCTCTGTCAATTAGATGATTTTAAAAGGTAGATTCACATCAAGCACATGACCTTGCAATGTGTTATATGTGCTTCTATTCTGAGATGTGGGCAGGGGAGCTATACATACAAGTTCTTAAGGCGAGACCATTCACTTATCTGTCACTATCTGAATAGATTTGGACATGGGGTTCTATGTAAAGCTGCAGTTGCTAGGCAACCACATGACATAGCAATCATTTCTACCTATGTTCATACTATGTGATGTGCACAAGGGAGCTATATACAATTTGAAATCAGTGAACTATGTCCTTGAGGGGAGACTATGCACAAGCCATAGTATATGCCTACAGGTATGAATCTACACATTGTTGCTATGCAAAACTGCTATTGCTAGGCCACCACACAACCTAGCAACCTTTTATCCCCTATATTCCTAGTCTATGATGGAAGTCACAGAAGAGTTATACAGTCGGCCCTTGGTTCCTCAAGCTCTTACTACCTCGAATCCCTCACTACCTCGATCCTTGACCTTGACTACGGACTTTTTCTCTCTATATTTGTATTCGCTTCCTCAGATATCTTACTACTTCGAGTTCGGATGGATTTCCCCTATCAATTTAATAGCTTAAGTACTAAAACAGGACTCACATCCTCGAACAAAAAAAAAAAACAGATGTATAAAATTTCAGAGACCAGAGCTGTATATTTTATCAGCACAATTTATCACTTGTAACCACAAACACACAACAGCTGTCCCTGCTCTGTGAGTCCGTGGCCATCTCCCCTTGGTGGAGGATGGAGTGAGCTTGGTCACAATTTGGAATACAATACTACCCCTGTTACTATCAGTGAGTGGTGATAGCAGGAGGGATGTACAACCACTCTCTGTGTAAATGACCACAAACTTTTCCCTCAACACATTAATGCACACAAGCAATGTTGATTCACTTAATGTAAGAGGGAATCTAATACTGATAATCTTTTGACACACTGAATTTGATACATATACATATTTTTACTCAGATAGAAATTAAATGGTCAGCCTCTAAGTGTAGAACTACATGTACATAGAGTGGTTCTCATACAGATAGTGGTTGTACAAGAGGGAAGAGAGAGGAGTGTGGGAGATGGGGGTGTCGGCGCTTGAAAGTGATGGGGACTGTTGCCATGGAGGCCATATCTGTTAGCAGTCTGGCATTATGGAGGAGTGGGGTGGGGGGGTAATTAAGAGTCTAGAGTTTAGCTTTTATGTTTGGTATCATTTCCTGTCATTTGGTTTGACACAAAGTGGGCAGTATATACAACTAGATGACACTTTGATGGTGAGGGCATTTATTTTGTAATGTCTGAAGTGAGCTGCTCACACTCTCTATCAGTCATTGCACTTTGAACCTTTACAATGTCTACATCACCACCAACAAAAAAGAAGCGCACCGTCACTGTGCTGACTAAAGGGGAGAAAAAAGAAATCTGTGCCTATATGAGGGATAACCCTAAGACCACCCAGGACAAGCTACATGAACTATTTAAAGCAAAATTTAACAAGAAGTCTGGTAAATCTACCATCTGTGATATCTTAAAGAAAAGCAATCAGTGGCTCTCAGTACCTATAGCTGATGAGGGCAATAAGAGGGAATCTGCTATGGTTGAGTGGATGAATGCTGTCAGGGCTAAGGAGGCTATCCTATCAGATGACATGTTGCGAGAGAAGGCCATGTACTTTGGGACTCAGTTAGGTATCACTGACTTCTTATATAGTAAAGGATGGATTCATAACTTTAAATCCAGACACAACATCAAAAGCCACAAGTTACATGGAGAGGCTGCCTCTGCAAATCCTACAGTGGTAGCTGAGGGAAGGAGAGCACTGAAAGGAATTCCTACAAGGAGTAGACCCTGAGGACATTTTTAATGTTGATGAAACAGGACTATTTTTCATATTAAAGCCCAACTCTACCCTGTCAACGGCACCTTCTAGTGGCCAAAAGCAGTAAAAAAAACAGACTGACTGTGACATTATGTTGCAATGCAACAGGAACTGAAAAGATAAAACCATTTGTAATTGGGAGGGCAGCCAGGCCTAGATGCTTTGGTAAAACATTTGAGCCTGCTATGTATGTTGATTACTGCAACAACAAAAAAGGTTGGATGACATCAGAACTATGGGAGAGGTTCTTATACTATATGAACAACAGGGCAAGGGCCCATGGCAAACATTACATCATCCTATGTGATAATGCTGGCAGTCACAGGTGTTTGACTGACTACCCCAACATAACTGTCCACTACCTCCCACCCAACACTACAAGCCACATTCAACCAATGGATGGGGGAATCATTGCCTCATTTAAAGCACACTACAAGAAGAGGCTGGTGAGGCATCTCCTCAGGTGTATTGAGGATGATAAGCCCCAGATCACGACTGTAAGGGATGCCATCTGTATGATTAGGTCATCATGGAATGAAGTGACCATCACTACCATTAAAAACGTCTGGAGACATGTTGACATTCTTCCAGATGTGGCTGACAACCAGGGAGAGGAGATTGATGAGGATGACATGACATTAGCAGAGCTACAGGCCCTGCTGAGGAGATTACCCCAACAAGAGGATGTACCCACTGCTGAGGATTACGTGACAGCAGACAATGGACTGGAGACTGGGAAAGACCTGTCAGATGATGAGATACTGCAGATTGTGAAGGGAACAAACAGTGAAACAGATTCCAGCTCTGACTCACAGTCACCGGAGGAGGAGGAGGATGGGGAGGAGGACCCCCCTGCCCGTCCCCCTGTAACACTAGCTGAGGCAAGGAGGGCTCTTTCTGTGTTACAGAACTTCTTTGAAGATAAGGGACTCCTCCAGGGTGTCAATCAAACAGAAAGTCTCCGTGATCTGGCAGAGGAGCATGCTGGTGTTAAGATTGTACAGACATCAATTAAGGACTACTTTAAGTCTAAGTAAGGTAACCCTTCATTTGTGAAGCATGGCTATGACCATGTAGAACTGACATGAACACAGACTTCAACACCAGATTTCTCATGAATATATTTTGGAACATATTCTAAAATAGTTATGTGGTTATGTACACTGCTAGCAACAAAGACTGAGACATCATGTCTCTCATGAATACATATACCCTTTAAACCCTGTTCTAAAAGTCAAACTGTAACTGGTATGTAGAACTGATATCAACTTGGATACCATATTTCTCATTAACATGTATTAGAGCCTATTCTAGAAAATTAGATTAAATATAACATAGATACATGCATTCGTTTTTCTTGGTCTATATGCATGTTACATTTACAGGGCATAGTGCCTGAAGCCCTTGGACTAACTATAGTATACATGTACACCTCCCTCCCCCCACTCCCCCCCCCCCACTGCTCCCACTCCCAACCAGACCACAGCCACCCCAGTTTTATCTCCTCAGATAACTTGACACCTCGAACATTTTTGTGGCAACAGCTGATATTCGAGGAACCAAGGGCCGACTGTATACAAGTTTACATCAGAGAATATGTTGCTGAAAGGAAACCATGCAGATATGAGCATTCAAGCATATTTTCAGGCTTGGTTGCTATGCAAAGCTGCTGTTGCTAGGCAACCACATCACTTAGTAACAAAACAAAAGCAGCACTGTATTCTACTAAGCTGATTTATAGGGGGTAGGACCCATCAGATACTTTCTAGACTGCACATTTATGTAATTCAAAGTGACATCTGAATCTATTGTCGGCCATTTTGAATTTCAGCCATATACAGCCTCGCCATTAAATTTTATGAAGTAGAAACATGCATATTCTTAATCAGCACTCTTTTTAGCATAAGAATCCGGAGAATTGATAAAGATTTAGCATGGAAAAACATCCATTTACATAAAGAGGGAGATTATTGAAATGGAACAGCATCGTATTGGCTTAAGGTAGTGTCTTTGCGTCTAAGGCAATAACGTGTGTCATAGTCATCAAGGAATTCTGCAAAATGTCTCATAATACTCAGAAAGGTTTGGACTACATAAATCATATTAGATATTGTGCTTAGATGAGGATAAGGGCAAGTTTTATACATGTATCTGGAGCGCATTTAAGATTTTCAGTAAAAAAAAAAGGAACTTTGTAATTTCAATCTTCCATCTTCCCAACTGTCTGGTACCCTCAAATCTGAACTTAAAAACATGTATTAGGGCTTAATGAAAGCTTATTATGTCTTCTTTCCAACAAGACCAATAGCTTCAGGATCCAAACAAGGTAAGATAGTCTTAGAGCTTGGGGATTGAGCATACCCCTTGAATAACATGGTACCAAAATTGACCCAAAAGTGGTCTGGATAATGAGCCAAAACCGGTATTGCATCCATAGATAATCAATGTAAACATCTTGAATTTTGTACAGGGGACCCTAAAGATCGAAAAAAGTAGCTCAGAGGTAGAGCTTCTGCTTCAAAGTTGTAGGGTCCCGGGTTCAAGTTCCGGTTTCTCCAAAGACGTTTTCCACCAACATCTACATTGATGGAGAAACCAATCCTCCCAGGGAATGGAGGAATGAGGATTGGGGAACTCGGTACCTGGGCCAGTATGACACGAATGACGATTCAATTTGCTAGTACTGGGGGACTTGGAAACAGGTGCCGCCCCAAGTAGGTCCTGGGAACAGGATGACTAATTTGCTGAGTGTGACTCAGTACTAGTCCTGGGTGTCTGGTATTGAGCCCTAGATCGAATCTGGTAGGGAGGAGTGTAGGGGCCAGCTCTACCGTAAGGCCAGCAGCCCGGTTCTGGATGTACCAGCCCCTGGGGCCTGGCATCCGGTGGTAGCTGCCCCTATGTGTGTGTCATACCCATCCAGGTGTAGATGGAAGGTAGAGAACGTCAGGCCAGGGGAAGTAGCTCAGAGGTAGAGCTTCCGCCTCATAGTTGGAGGGTCCCGGGTTTGAGTCCCGGTTTCTCCAAAGACGTTTTCCACCAACCTCTACAGTAGCAATGATTAAGAAAGCATTATAAGACCCATTACTAACTTGTAGGGAGCGTTGAGGCTCACACAGCTTTGCTGCACACAGTCACGTTCAGTCGTCATTGGCCGGGCTTGCTGTACGTGGTCATAGTGCAGAATGGCCAAACCCTCATCAGGTGACTGAAACAGAGTCATATCAACATTGTTAATGCATCAGCGGTTCACGTACATAAGAGCAGGGGGCACTATCGTTGAAAACCGCTGGTATCGGCGATTTATCAGGGCATTTCTTAATAGTTACCGGTAGCTACAGGATTCCTCAAATATTATTGTAAATATCTTGATATTGGTTGTATTGACTAACCAAGCACACTTATGGATTCGTATTGACAATCCGGATGGTTACCATTTAATTAGGCTATGTAGTTATATGTAGATTCACTGCCATAGCTATGGTAAAGAATAGGCATTTTGCCCAACGGAAGTGCCCTAAGTTGGGGTTGGAGCGTAGCCAAATTTTCTGTACTATCCTAGTAGGTAGCCTGTTGTCAGCTGAAGTAGCTCACAAGAATATAAAGCACTGGGTATTATATCAGGATAAATGACAATGAGCTAAAGGAATTTATAATAGCCAAATTTAGTTACTTAAATCATAATAAAAATATAGCGGAATAGTTTAAAAGGGCGCTTTCGCGTGTAATTTTCATCCCTTACGGAGGGTCAAAAGAATTTGATACTCCAGAGAGGGGAGGTCAAAATTTAATTTCGCAAAAGTGGTCAACAGTGATATCTAAAGATTTTCTCTGATAGGGGCTGGGAAATCTTACCTGACCAGGTTCTGTGTGTTCGAGGGTTTGGACTCGTATCCAGTAGTGACCTGCAGAGGTAGGGTCATCAGCTTGTACCTGGGTAGTAAATAGACGATGTTTACACCATGTTTACATAGGCTTTAGCCTGATACACATCAATCTATAAGGTTAGA
This sequence comes from Acholoe squamosa, assembly GCA_949317995.1. NCBI lineage: Eukaryota > Metazoa > Annelida > Polychaeta > Phyllodocida > Polynoidae > Acholoe > Acholoe squamosa. Next base: position 5,907,913 of record OX439044.1, read on the forward strand.
ATATAGACCCTTAACCCTTTAAGGGCCGCTGATGCAGGAGTGCATCATGCCCATTGGTCATCATGATACACAAATGAAGTGCTTGTGAGACTGCTCACCAGAACTTCATTGGAGCATCATGCCGAACCTATGGGGTTGATACATATACTCCTGGAGGGTCCGCATGATTCTCCAATGAAGTGTTGGTTAGCAGACGCGCCAGTACTTCATTGGCGCATCATAACAACCAATGGGCATGATGCATTAATGCATCAGCGGCCTGTAAAGGGTTAAGATTTATGGTAGAAGAACTGATTATAACATTACCCAGAAGTCAAAGCGCTCCCCACCAGTGATGATGAGGCTGTCAACAGTCGTCGTTCTTACTGGACTTCCATCTGATGCTATAACGTGCAGTGGGTGCTCGTCTATGGACACACTAAACGGCATCTGTAGACCTGGAATATATAGACAGACATTCTTGAGATTTGCTCCAAATTGAATGTTTCTTCATGAGTTAGCCTCGAAGCAGGATTGCTGCTCGGACTATTGTGAGATGGACCATCAAGGTCTCATTGGATGATTATTATTAATGTGACAAATGATTACACGAAGGAAGAATAAGATTAGGATATGATAACATACCTGCATTAACCAACCTGAACCTAAAGTGGCCGCCACGCTGGACGGTGAAGACCTCCAGAGGTAGTGTGGGCGTCAGGGACTCTCCGGTCATCCTGTTGTGTCGATGACCTGTATAGACATTAAAACATGGCAGATTAATATGAGTTGAAGTGCAGAGAGTGATGATGAATATTGTTATAACACAGCTGGGCAAAGTCATAGTGCATTATCCTTAATGCTGCATTTTGATTGGCTGATTGGCTGTGCATGATCTAGATGGATAATGCACTCCCAGCAAAGGAGGTTAACTCCATCTCACCTTTAGACTTCACAATTGATATTTATGTGGCTGATGGGTGATTTTTTCTGTGTTATAACGGGAATAATGCACTTGGTCATGGCTGTGGCCTATAAGGCCCCTCGATATCTCAATACAGTCTAGAGCACTCCCATTATTCCTTAAATAGTCAATGGAAAATCTCAAAACTTTGAGTTTGCTTTTGTCTTTAACATTAGTGTCTACTTTTCTTTTGTTCTTTTTTACATGGATAGTAATCAGATCTGATTTCATGATTCAAAGCCAAATTCCCTTTATTCATAGTTGCTTTGGAATGTAACTTTGTCAGTAATATATGCAGTGCGACAACTCTTACTGGAGCTTTAACCCTTAAAAAAAGAATATTAATGCTTTCAGGGCGACTGATGCATTAATGCATCATGCCCATTGGTCATCATGATGCACCAAAGAAGTGCTGGCAAGACTGCTCGCCAGCACCTCATTGGAGCATCATGCTGAGCCTCAGGGAGTATCATGCCCATAGGTTCGGCATGATGCATGAATGTAGCCATGGCGAGTTACTTGCCAGGGCTGCATTCATGCATCATGACGACCAATGGGCATGATGCATTAATGCCTCAGCCGCCCTGAAAGCGTTAATATTCTTTTTTAAGTGATTTTAGAACATCCATTGCCTTTAAAGAATGTCTTTCTAAGGTACGCTTCTTAAATAATTATTACCTTTTCCATTGACGAGGATGGATTCAAATGGGATCCAGTTAGGGGATGATCCATCAGCCATTACTAACTGCTTGTAACACATCTCTGCCTCAAACCCTCCTGTGAAGCTGGAATAGAACATAAACTTTATACCAATTGTCATACTGTAAACTTGTGATAAAACCTCAGTTCTTCTACTTGCAACCTACAAGAACATAATTTCATATAATGTTTTATTAAGAATTGTAGAGACATGGATGAATTTCACCGCAGGTTAACAAGAAATGCAGTTGTGACTGCGTAAAAAATCGCCTCCCGCCGTTAATGTCGGTATACCAGTGTTTGATGACATGTCTCATAAAAGCAGACATAAAGAAGATTTCACAATTATCAATTTCTCTATTCGGTAATTTTGTATTGTGAGACCTCATCACATGGGGCAAATGCAATCATCATAGCGCACTCCCGTACCGCTTCGCGGTACCGCTGCTACGCGGCATGGGAGGTGCTAAAAAAAATCAAAGCTTTTTTCAACCTGATAAACACAGACTTGCAACCCCTCTGGGTAGATTGCAACTCCACATCACTTAAAGATAACTCACCTGATCCTGAAAATGACAGTTCACTATTGGACCCCATTGATAGATCTAAAGTTATTAAATGCGACACCACATGGCACCCTTCAGCCATCCCTGTCCCACTACAAGCATATATCCTTGCCAATGAAACCGATCTGAAAAATCTCATTGTTAAGTCACCTTCTGAACAAAACATATGCTAACAAGAAAAATCCTCCCTTAAAAATTTGATGAACAATTGCAAGATGGTCATTAAACCAGCAGATAAAGGAGGGGCTATAGTCATACAAGATAGGTCCGAAGGCCTACGACAACTTTCTGACATTAATTTCTACAAAGAAGTCCCTGAACACTTGACTTTGACCCATAATGGCTATATAAATGATCATATAATAGGCTTCTCAAGCTTAAAGAAATGACAAAGCCTTTCCCGGAGAAGCTCAAGACTTCTAAACCCAGAACGGCTCAATTCTATCTTTTACCCAAGATACACAAAGGTAAGTCACCCACACCTGGTCGCCCCATAGTGTCAGCCAATGGTTGCCCCACTGAGAAGATATCCTGACTGGTGGACTATTACCTACAACCTTTCCTACCCTTGACAAAGTCCTACGTAAGGGACACGACCGACTTACTCCTTAAACTACAACAGCTGGGCACATTACCCAACAGTTGTATTTTAGGAACCTTAGATGTTACCTTTCTCTATACCAATATCACCAACCTGGAAGGAGCTATGTCTATTTATAAGTACCTGTACCAAAATAGAACCCCCCTTACAGGTGAGTTGTCTAATGAAGCCATCTTCACCCTTCTGTGGATAGTACTCACCAAGAACAACTTTGATTTCAATGGTACACAAAACCCACAGACAGTTCGGCCCACACCCGACACAGTATTAGAGGCATTCCATATGGCCAATTCCTACAAATTAGACATATTTGTTCAGATGACCAGAAATTCTTGGAACATTGTATCAATCATGGCAGACATTTTTTCAGATGTGGATACCCCCCTGCCTTCATTTCACTGTGTTTCCTCAAAGTCAGTGAAAAGAACCGCATGGATCTTCTTGAGGCAAAATCCTTCAAATCCATGAGAAAAGAGAAAGTCAAGGCCAGCTTTTTGGTCTCAACTTTCATCCCGGGATTTAAAAGTATACATTGTATTGCAAAGAAAAACTGGGACCTCCTAGGAAAATCTTGCAGTACGAGAGATGTCTTTCAAGACGGCTTCAGGATGTCACACAGATGCCCTAAAAGTCTGAGAGACATGTTGGTAAAATCAAAATTGCCACCTGAGGAGCCCCTTACTCCAAAGCCAAACAAAAACAGGTGCCTCTCCTGGCCTAAATGCAACTATTGCCCACATTTGGACAAAAGTGGCAAAATAAAGTGCACTGTCACAGGCAGGGAATATACTAGTAAATACTATGTGTGTTGCTCCAGCACCAACTTGATATACTGTATCACCTGTAGACTCTGTGGCATACAATATGTCGGCCAAACTGAAAATGCCATAAAAACCAGATTTTCTGACCACTGTGGAAAAATCAAACACAAAGAATTCAAGAAAAGTCAAGTCTCACGTTACATGAATTCCTGCTCCAGCCATGGACAAGACTACAAACACAGAGACTTGACCATCCATGTGGTAGACTTTATCCATGCAAATTCAAAATCCACTAGGGCGAAATACCTACGGAATATGATTGAATTTAAATGGATCCAGAGACTCCATACAAATGCCCCCAGGGCTTGAATGTGAGTGATCCTCTGGTCCATTAGATGACACCTGAACTGGTTCCCTACTGGGTTATTTCCACGTACAACTAACACATTTTCCACTAGGGATATTACCTGGTAAAGGACCAAAGGGAAATAATAGTGCCCTGTCCAAATTCTGGACTTGAAAAATGACATGTTACGGAATGTATCCACTTTGAATAAATCCGTACCCACAGGAAAAAATTTAAATCCCTTTTAGAATTTATCTAAATAACTTTCATTCTGAAATAAAAATATTTTATGACGTTCTTAAACACCCAAGTGACCCTTTCACTGTGGGAAATTTTATTAATGTAATTGGAAAATTTATAACACCGGCACACACATAGTTCCACGTTAAAATTTTCCCCACCCACTATCCCTGAGATGGTGGTACCGCTTAAATTATTTTTATCATTTTTTAACACTGTTTAAACTGATATAATTAATTTTATTTCAAAGCAGTCTGAGGATCCCCATAGGTGAAACCACCAGTTACTCATATTAACACACTGTTGTCGAGCAAACAATACCCTGGTTACCCCCAAACATGGCAACCAATCATTGTCCCCCATACATTAGGAGTAGCTCTGAGTCACTCATGCTTGGTCAATCCAGGTCACATGTCAAGCACTATAAATGGGCACTTTTTCAAAATTTGTGCCATTCCAGTGGTAACTGCTAAACCTGCATGATACCCCGTGATACAATAATTTTATTAAGAATCAACATTGAAAAACCAAATTAATGTCACACGTTGAGTTTTCCAGAGGTTTTGAAATGAGTTGTAGGTCTTTTCCTCTGGGTATAAACAAATATCATGAAAGAAGGGCCAAGTCATTTATTGCCAGCTGGGGGCTTGATGGATTTTGCTGGATCGGCATATTTGATTCCGACCCCACCACCACTATGATGAAAATTATCATGCCCCCACACTAAGAACTGAATTTGCAAAATGACCAACCAAAAATTGGATATGCATGTGGAATGAGACGGTATGCTGAGTATTTGTCCCACACCTGGCAATAAATGACTCGGCCCTAAACTATTCACAACAATTCATCCGAACATGACTTACCCATATCCTGCTTCCAGACTGTGGCTGTATTCATCTGTCGGCTTGTCCATCCACTCGTTAACCATCATGTGGAACTCTCCGTCTATTGTAGGGAGGGGGTCATCCCCCTGTTAATAATGTTATAATGTAAACACTCATTATGATAAACACCCATTAACCAGTGTAGGGCTACCCATGCACTAATGTGTCATTGGTGCATGATGACGACTAATGGGCATGAAGCACTCCTGCATCAGCGGCCTTTAAAGGTTTAACCACAATCTGGAACTCTTTGTCTATTGTAATCTCCTGCACATGATGTTAAAATGTAAGCACTCATTAACCATCATGTAGAACTCTCCTTCTTTTGCAGGGAGGGGGTCATCTCATGAAAAGGTATATTTTTATATTCAGGAGGGTAATGAGTTCACTTTGAAAATCCATTAATGCCATTTCTATTGCTGTATTTTACAGAACCCCACCATAGGGGACATAATTTGACTATTGCCCAAGACTTCTATACTTCAATGGACCAAATGGTGTGGTAGCAACCACAGTTTCTATGGATGGCCCACTTAAGGCCATTTTCTTAATAATAGGCTGACATTCCCCCTTGTGAGAATTCATCATTATTATGGAGCAATACTGGCTAAACAACATGACTTACCCTCTTTTTGTTCTCCTCCTCGAGGCTCCGTTCTAGTACAGTCAGGTGTCCCATCATGCCGAGTGTGCGCTGGTGCCCGATATGTCCGTGGTACCAGTGTGTGCCCACTGTGTCTGCTGTAAACCTTAAACAGTGTATTGGGTATGTGAATATAGGACATACTGTGACATATGTTCCTATGTAAGCACAAATAGTATATGTAAGCAAGAATGGTATATAGTGCCATAAACTCTCCCTCAGAGGTCCACCAAATTTTAGGATTTTAAGTAAAATTTGGCTTCTAAATTGCACTGAAGTCTGGATATTGGTTTACAAGGGAGGCCACTAATGAAGTGAACTATAGTTTAACCATATCTATATGGTTCATATTTTGGCTTCTAAATTGTCCCAAAGTTAGGTTTAATGTACATCATGTTATAGTAAATACTATGTATGATATAATGGGTGTATGGTTCCAGAATATGCCCATTTATCTAATTGTCTGCAGTAAAATTCAAAGAAAACCTAAAGAAATTACTAAAACAACTTAAAGAAATCCTAAGGAAACTAGTAACACCTTAAAGAAACCATAAAGAAATTACTAGAACAACTCCAATGCAGACTGTAGCCTATAGACAAAGAGTCAACTGACTGTCACACTTTTGCCTATATAGCCATCACAGCAGATCTGTGATTAGATGCAAGTTGTCAAATCTTAATGAGGCCAAATCATTTAGGGAGAGTTGTCAATTTCCTTTTGCTAGTATTAGGGCCGAGATTTTATTGCCAGCTGGGGGGGGCTTGATGGATTTTGGCAGATCGGCAGATTTCTTTGTGCCCCCCACCAGCCCTCCCCCCACTTAGAACTGGTTCGCAAAATGACCCCCCCCCCAAAAGAAATTGAATACGCACATGGAATAACGTGTCACAATGAGTATTTGAATCACTCATATTTAGTTTCACCCCCCCAGTGTGAAGGTTTATTGGGTTTTGCCTCCCCCCAAGGGACTCTTTTTCAAAATGACCCCCCTCCTTATATCTAACAAGCCCCCCCCCCAACTGGCAATAAATGACTTGGCCCTTATAGGACATTGCTGTATCATTTACTTATATTGGAATGTTTGTCTTGGTGTAATTGGACAATGTGAGACACCACCCGCTCCGTCCATCCACGGCGTACCGCACTGTTTCAGTCCGTGCCAGTGTATCATGATCACCTCATTCTCCATCTCATTGGTCACAAATACCGAGATCTACAATAAACACAGAGTTTGACATTTTATAAATACCAATTCTACACTGAGAAAAAGTTCTTACTTACTTGAGTCTGGATCCATACTGGGCAATGTCGTCAAAATGAGTATGATTGGAGGCTCAGCCTGATCCTGGAGTGAGATACTCAGGCAGAGCCAGAGTAACACCCCAGGATCAACCTCAGGAACTGCCAGAGTATCACTCCAGTCTCAAATCATACTCATTTTGATTTTTGCAGATGCCTTTAGCCCATTAAAGACAATGATGCAGAGAGTGCATCAAGTCCATCGGTCATCATGATGCAACAATGAAGTGCTGGTGAGAATGATCGCCAACACTTCATTGAAGCATCATGCCGAACCTACGGGGTTGATACATATACTCCCAGAGGGTGGTGATGATGCTCCAATGAAGTGCTGGCAAGCAGTCTCGCCAGCACTTCATTGGCGAATCATGACGACCAAAGGGCATGAATCATTAATGCATTAGCGGCCCTTAAAGGATTAAAATGTAATAACATACCATTTTATTATGCCATAATTTGTAACATATGATTGTATTAATGCATGAATATGTGAGGCATTAATACATATAACTCCATATGAGCGTTCATGCTCCACTGCACACCAGGTATGTGAATATACATAAGTTATAAGACCAAAGGCACCCACCTCATGGTCCACTGACCACTAAACAATAGTATATATAATTATCTAAGGACATTGCAACCGACCTAATGGTCCACTGAGCACAAACAATGGTGTATATGATGTTTAAAAGTCACTGCAACCAACCGTCACGGGTGGCTGAGCACCGCAGACCGCCGTCACGGGTGTCTGGTCACCAAAGACTGAACAATGGGTTACATAAGGGACAGCATTGTGAATTTCCGGCGGCTCTAGAGCCGCCCCACAGCCGCCTAGCTCAAATATGAAAGCAGTTATGTAATTGCCTATACAAGACAGTCAAAATGAGTTTAAGATAAAGGCTCTACTTGCATTATTAAGAAAGTTATGCAACCAAGACTGTTTAAAACTCCGAATGTGCCACAGACAAACTGGTGTGAGTTACGCGCCCAGAAATCAGAAAGTGGAAACTTGACATATTCACCTCTACACATGTGCAATTTGAAAGCTTTAGACGCATAAACGACTGAGTTACGGGCATCGGAAGATGCCGTACCGAGCGGGACAATGGGGGCGCTGGGAGGCTCATGGGGGCGTCCTATGTACCCCCATGGACATGAAAGACTCAGCACTAATGGACAAAGGGAGTGGCATCATCATCATCATCATCATCATCATCATTATTATTACTATAATAACTGTGTGTGGAAATTACCTGTATATTAACATTTGTATTACTGATACATAACATGTTCTGCCTAAGCTGAATAAACCAGTGATAACTGGAATAACACTAATAAGAGCTTGATATTCTTATGGCCGTATTCCACCGAAACCGATTCTTGGCCGATAGTCCATCTCCGATGCATTTCCGATGCATTGGCGACAGAAATAGAGAATCGGACACGATCGGGCCGATATCGGCCAAGAATCGGGTTCAGTGGAAGAGCTAAAAAAATAATCGGAAATGCATCGGAAACCATCGCCGATGGTCTCCGACAGTTTTTTTTCAGACCCGATTTTTTCTGTTCTGACAGAAAAAATCGGGTGAGAATCGGGAGGCCCAACTATCGGGCCGGCAATTCAAGACTCCCACCACCATCAGTCGTGACAGTGGTACCAGGGATATATTACCCAGCAGACTATACTGCTTTATTAATTCTTGAAAGTCATAAAATGAGTGTCAGAGAACCAGCTGCTTCCTTGTAGTGCATAAGTAGTAATGTCAGAGGGTTTTCCTGTATAGCCTTTTATTGCTGACATTGTGTGTGTGTATTTTTAAGTGAAAAAGTGATTTAGAACAACTCTGTACTATCATATGCTCTAAGAATGATAGAAGATTATGAATAATAATTCCTTTTTGCAGTACTGCTGTCACCTGGTGAATACTACACATTACATACATAGGTCTTAGGAACCCATTAAGTTGCCTCTATAGGTCTTAGGAACCCATTAAGTTCCCTCTATAGCATTGCACTTGCAAAGCAAATTCTACCTGCATAGAGGGAACTTAATGGGTTCCTAAGACCTATAGAGGCAACTTAATGGGTTCCTAAGACCTATGTATGTAATGTGTAGTATTCACCAGGTGACAGCACTACTGCAAAAGGGAATTATTATTCATAATCTTCTATCATTCTTAGAGCATATGATAGTACAGAGTTGTTCTAAATCACTTTTTCACTTAAAAATACACACACACAATGTCAGCAATAAAAGGCTATATAGGAAAACCCTCTGACATTACTACTTATGCACTATAAGGAAGCAGCTGGTGCTCTGACACCCATTTTATGACTTAAAAAAAATTATATAGTAAAACACCTTCATCGCAGATGGGCCGGGAGGCGTGGCGCAGTCGGTAGCGCGTCCGCTCACAGGCCGTAAGGTCGTGGGTTCGGTTCCCGGCCCGGCCGGGGCATAGTGGTGGTTCCAAACGTCGCCGTAAGGTGTCGTTTGAGTTCCTCCCTGCTCTGGCTAGGCTGTGCTGGAAAGTCTCTCGGCGGTCATGGCAGACAAATGACTTGAAACAGGCCTGTCCATCTCTCACTATGCCTATGTAGTGACGGATGTTAAAGAACCATTGCCTCGGTAAATGTGTAGGGGCGTGATTTCTACCTTAGCTCCCTCTAGTGTACGGGTCCGGGTTTCACGCCACGGGACCTCTCACCCTTGACGTGTCCAAAGGGCACATAGGTGAGGTTAAAATTCAAAGCAAGAAGCGCAGATGGTATCCAGTCATCACCCTGTCCCCGGTGGAAGAGCGATGAAAGTGGGCAGAAAAGGGCATCCGATTGACCCTGTGGGCAAATCGGTCCGACAATTTTCATCCCAGATTCATACACGATGATCATCGCGGATGAAGAAAAATGCTAATCGGCCCGGCAATATCATCGGTTTTGGTGGAATACCCCTATTACTCTCTATAAACCACTAGTCATATGATATCCTATGACAACTTGATCATGCACAATTACTAGTATGACAGTAAAATACTTGCATGAGTAAATGTTGTTGTAGAATATTTTTAATAGGTTCTGGGTATTTACAGTTATGGCCAAGTCATTTGCATAGATATTCCAAGGAATTTTGGACCACAATGTTAAATTCATTTACACATATGCCAGGAACAAAAGGGATCCAGAGTATCAAATCATACTCATTTTGGCGACATATGAATCCAGCCTCAAGTGAGTAAGATTTCTTTTTCTCTGTGTAGCTTAGCATTGGATGATTAAATCTGACCTAAATAATGAATTGTCACGGGAAACCTCACCATTTGACCTTTGTAGACAACTATTGGTGTCCCTGGTAATCGACCGTTGATGGAGATTATTCTCTTGTATGAGCCGTCACCACCTAGAAATGTCTCAAAATCTGTAAATCAAAAGTAACCACTCAACTTATCAAATAGACCTTCAGGTTATTTGATAATTAAATTCCAGAAGACGACAAAATATAAGTGGCCACACATTGCACTATGGAAAAGACAAAATGGATGGTACAACAGCACATATTGATTCTTTATTTGTGCTTTCCCACTTGGCAAAAAAAAAACAACGTATTTGTTTTTAATGGTTGCCAACGTCTTTACTTTGTTTGGGTAAAAATAAACATTTTTGTTCATTCAAAAGTCTTTTGAACGTAATAGTGTTTTAAAACATTTTGTAAAAACGTTTTTAACGTTGAAATACTTTTTAACCTAACATAAATTCTTTTATGAAACATTACGTTTATTTTAGTGTAGGTTTTGATGTTTATCTTACAATTAAAACAAATGTTTGGCAACTTTAAGAATCTAAAGGTTATGTCCACCACTTGCAACTGTATCAATTCTTTTGACGCCTTCCCCTTCGACCCTATTTGCACGCAAACCCCATAGAGTAACTGTGATCCAGATGTGAAAGAGTTACAGGTATACCTTTTGGGCTGATCCAACACCGCTGTAACCCCGCCTCTTGAACCTAATACTTTTTTTACCCCTGATAGAGCCAATTTTACCTATAGTGATGCGCTTGCCTTTTCACTGAAAACAGGTAAAATTATTTTGACTCCTCTCAGAGGGTTTTTTTAAAAAAAATGATCCACCCCCTGGGGTTGAAAAATTTTGCCCCCACCCCCCTTATTGAAAAATGATCACTCGATTGCTAACATACCTTCATCCTATAGTGATGCGCTTGCTTTTTCGCTGAAAACAGGTAAAATTATTTTGACTCCCCTCGGAGGGGTTTTAAAAAAAATTGATCCACCCCCCCTGGGGTTGAGAAATTTTGCCCCCACCTCCCTTATTGAAAAATGATCACTCGATCGCTAACATACCTTCACCCTTGAGCATGTCCTGCCCGGAGCAGTCGCGCCTCTTGGAGTAGAATTTACCGTCAGTCTGGACCACCACAGGTAACATAACGTCGGGTTCCACTGTATCTGGCGCCATAATCCAATTCATCATGGTGATGTTATAATCCACCTGGAAGTGGAACTCACACGAGGCTGTAGATGGAGGGCAGGAAGGCACCACAACGTTCTCCGGTACTGTCCGGGCTTCAGTTTGTACCAGAAGGAAAGAGAGGAGGAGTAGGGGGGCGTAACAATGGGGTATGGAGATAAGATTCATTGTGTCTGTAGATCCAAGATGTCAGGAGAAAAAAACCTGTAAAGACAAGATTGGATGGATTCAATGACAAAAAGGTTTAAGCCAAAAATCTTTGTTCTGATTGCAACAATCTACTGTAAAATGCCAAAGGTTTAGGTGTACCTGTACAGGCACTAACATGTACTAGACATTTTGCCCTTACCCATTCTCTTAGCCATCCTCTCCAGTAGTATAGTATGTATCAGAACGGGACTATAGTTAAGTACTGTTTATTACTCACTCGACCTGCAGCCAATCAGAGGGCTCCCTTTTGGCGGGAAATTCAAATGGGGGTCACGTGACCTGTGACATCACAAGGGGGCATGGCCTCATGCAGCCAATCAGAGGCCTCCATTTCGTCACGTGACCTGTGACGTCACAGGACCCCCTGTGGTGCATGCCCATATATGGTCATGTGACCTTCACCTTGACCTTAATTGCATAATAGGCCATGCCCCTTGACCTAATTAGGGATTAGTGACCACCTCTCAGCCAATCAGAGGACGGCATTCTGGTTACCATTGTAGTGTTCTACCCCTCGGAGTTTAATCGAATCTTTCGATAAACAACGAAGAACAACTATTCAGGTTCCAGTTAAATTTTTATTGTCTAATAACACATAGGCATCAGCCGTTCTCGATCACAGTTACAGGTGGTAGAGTTTGAACTCTATAGCACGTTCGACACTAGGCCTTCTAGTGTCTGTAGTTGATATTCCACATTTACCTTCTCTGTGCAACAGCACAGAGAAGTATCATAATATGGTAGCCGGGCAGCTGCCAACCATCGCTCACGATGGTCAGTCGGGGCTGGACTGACCCTGAGGAAGGCCGTACAACGGCCTTATATACACCAGAGTCGAGGGCCACGTGACCAGGTGGTGACGTGGCGCTGGACTCCAGCGCCCCCAGGCGTCGGGTAATAGAGGTGTTCTCGACGTCGCCCACGAGGACCACGAAGGTACCTCGAAGACGACGCGGGACCACCACACCACCCCCCACTAGACTGAAACGAGGTCTCTGAAAATTCAGAGATCCCAGATCAGTCTAAACAAATAGATAATAATATAAACTACTGGATCCGTCGACATGGTCGACAGAAACAGTAGGGGAATATAGAGAAATATGTAGTTTCTACTGTACTGTAGAAAAAAAATTATTATCACAGTTAACATAAGGCGCTGCTCCATCCAACGTTGGAGACCAGTGTCGAAACACTGCTTCACGACCTGCTCCTGGTCGATCCAAGGGAGGCACGACCGGGTATGGTAACCGGGGTCCTGTCGTTTCCTCCCTGTCTCGTTGAGAAGCTCCTTCCAGCGTAGGAAGCCCATCGATAGTGCACAGTACAACTATGATGGTTCTTCGACCGCGAGGCCGAGGATTTGTGGCACCACCGGGTCCTTCTTCTTCCCGGCGGGTAGACGGAGGCGCCGAGAGACCTACCAGGGGTGTCAGGCTTGTCCCGCACCACCTGCTCTCGACCCAACATCGTCATAGCCGAGCTCAGACTGTCTATCCTCGGAGATAACTCTCTCAGAGGGTTAGACAGCATCCTGACGTCGGGAACCACTCCACCCTCGACGAGGTACCTCTGCGCTTCGCGAGAGGGCTCAGTTCGAACGGGTTTCAGGGTTCAGACGCCATGGTGTTTGTCGTTCATCCATTCCGAGAGTTGGACCTCGAAGACTCTAAAGAATTCGCGGTCGATTTCCTCCCAGCCTTCTATGATAGCATCCCTCTTGGTGATATCATATTGGGTTGTGACTCAAAGTTATTGAGCCACGTCCGGACATCGGTCACACGAGAGTCCATCTCCATCTGAACGGTCTGACGCGCCTCTTCCCTAAGAGCCGGAAGGAGCTCATTACGGATGGCCATGTTTGTTCTATCAAACAGGCCGAACCCGAAGGGGTAGCACTTTTCGATGGAGCTGGTGTCGACGGCTCGTCGACCTCCATCTCGTCGGGGGAGGAGTCCCTCGAGGCAGCAGCAGCCGTGACTTTCAAGTCGCGCTTCTGCTGCTTAGCGGCCTCTTTCGCCTTTCGGCGGAGCTCCTTCTCCCTCTCTCTTCTTCTTCTCAGACGGGACGAGGCGTCGAAGAGAATCTTCAAGGTGTTCCGATCCGCACTCCGGTGGGTCGAAGCCTCGAAGGTGTCTTCGATGTACTTCGAACCAGACTCAGGCGGCTCGAAGGATCGAAGACTGGGGTTCGAGAGAACACGAACCTGCACTCAGGCAGGTTGTGTCCCTCGTCACTAGACGGGGGAGACCTCCCACACTCAGGTAGGAAGTCTCCAGGCGAAGGCGTACCAGCTGGGCTAAGCTAGGCTTAGTCCAGCTAATCTGCGTCCGTCTCTCACGAGACGGGCGCAAATGTGACCTCCGGGGTGTGCGACGCGGCCTTTTATCCCTGTGGCGCACGCCTCTGATTGGAGGAAGGGCCTACGTGACCAAGGCGGGCGAACCCTATTGGTCCACAGCGGATCACGCCATGACCAAATAAGGTAATGCTAAAAAAATAGAACGACTCACTCTCCTCACACCGTCACGCTCTGGTTCTCCAGTCGCAATGTTTGCATATGCCGTTGTTTCTTATGCGGTCTATGGGGTTCCAACACTGTCAACATGGGCAATTAGGGCACCCCCGCTCTATCAGACTACCGGGATTAAAAATGGTCCCAATATGGATCTACCCATCGGGCAGATTCCACCGGTCGCGACCTTTCGATCTCTATTTCGACCTGTTCAGAAACAGCCTTAGCCTTTTTCGTGGCCTTAGGAGAAGGTGAATCATCATCTTTGGTGTGGCTGCAACAACTCGACAGTCTGTGATAGTTCTACGCCCAACCACCGGCGTACTCTATCAACATTGCTCTTTTGCAACCGCCCGCGGGACGATCGAAGTAATAATGTCGACTCAGAGAGGACAGAATCCACTACGAACGGCCCATCCCAGTTGGGAGCAAGCTTCATAGCTGCTTGGGGGGTGTGGTACCTCACCACCTGTTCCCCAACTGAGTATCTTCTCTGCTTTAGCCCATAGTCATACCCGACTTTCTGGCGTTCCGCAGACTTACCTAGATTTTCTCTTACCATGCTGTAACTCTCCCTCAACCGATCTCGAAGCTGTTCCACGAAAGTAACGGAACAAGGGACCTCGAGTGGGTTCTCGATTGAGCCGAAAATCACATCTGCTGGCATGAGAATTTCTTCCCCGAATACCATCATATTTGGACTGCATCCAGTAGAACTGTGTTCAGAGCTGTTATATGCGGACACAACATATTTAGCCTGTTCATCCCAGTCGTCCATATGTTTGTCTACCAACATAGTCAGACTCTGAATCAGTGTTCTGTTGAACCTTTCCACCTGGCCATCACTCTGCGGCCTGTACGGATTGGTTCTCTGTTTTACAATCGTCAAATATTCACACATCTCAGAGAAGAGCCCAGACTCGAATTCTCGACCTTGGTCGGAATGCAGAAGCAACGGAACACCAAAGGTCAAGACCCATTCGTCCACAAAAGCTTCTGCACAGGTCTCTGCTGTGTGATTTGGTAGGGGAATAGCGCGTACATACTTGGTGAAGTAATCCTGGATTACTAACATGCAAGTATTCTTGTTTGGCGTGGGTGCAAATCCCGAGATGATATCCATAGCTATCCTCCCGAATCTCACCCCGAACAACTCTTGGTGCAAAGGAGACTTACCCATGCCCTCACCGGGCTTTACCAAACAACAGGTAGGACAATGTCGAACCCAATGACCTATGTCCTTCCCCATTCCAGGCCAGTAATATCTCCGCTTCACCTTTATGAGCGTTCGTTTTCGACCAAAATGTGCCGCTGTTCAGTGTCTGTGGCAAAAGGAGAGTACCTCACCCCTCAGTTGGCGTGGTACAACTACTTGAATCGTGCGTCTCGCACGACCCGCCTCGACTTTCCAACGACACAACAAACCTTCATGGAAAGTTAATAGAGGCCATTGCCCAATTAATTTCCGTACCTCGGCGCTCTCGATTGATACCTCAGGCCTAGTGGGTTTAGCCCCCTTAACCAGCCATTCGGCAACCCGTCTGATGTCAGCGTCCACTTTCTGAGCATCGATGAGTTCATCGAGAGACCAAAATGCAACACCCACCCGGCTGTCTACTAAACTACCTACAGCTGCCAAAACAGCGTTGTGACTGCCGCAGTCTGTGCAATCTGACCTCTGGCATAGCCGCACAGGGATACGACTAAGACCATCGGCATTCAGATGCTTGGCGTCACTTCGATGTTCGATCTTAGAGTTTTCGAGACCGAACTCCGAAAGGTGGGCCAGCCACCTACCCATCATTCCTTCAGCTTCTTTGAAATTCAGGAGCCATTTCAAAGAAGAATGATCGGTGTGGATAGTGAAATTACCACCATAAAGGTAGTGCCTAAACTTCCTGGTGTACACGACAACTGCCAACAGTTCTCTTTTGGTGGTGCAGTAGTTTCGTTGTGTTTTACTTAGAGTGTTGCTAGCAAACGAGATCGGGACCTCCATTCCATCCTGCTCTTGGGAAAGAACAGCCCCAATCGCCGTGTTGCTAGCGTCAGTGTCTAAGATAAAACGACCGTCGGGTGTGGGGAATCGAAGCACAGGTGTCTCCTTGAAACTTCGTTTTAACTCGACAAAAGCATGTTCAGCTCTTTCTGTCCATGCGAATGCCTCGTAACGACCTCTACTACCTTTAGGTTTTTGGATCACTAAGTCCTGCAAAGGACTTACTAGTTCCGCAAACCCCGGGATGAACTCTCGGTAGTAGGAACAAAAACCAATGAAGGATCGAATTTCCTTCACTGTAGTGGGCCTAGCCCATGTCATTACGTCGCTAAATCTCATGGTCCCATCCTTCTTCGTCACCATCTGGACGGGACTGGACCAGGGACTAGTACTTGGCCTAACCACCCCCGTATCCAACATCTCCTTAAGTTGTTCATCCGCAGCAGCTTTCTTGCTGAGCGGAATCCTCCTGTAAGGGACTCGGATAGGTTGTGCATCACCAGTATCGATGTTATGCAGACATCGATCGGTGCGCCCTAACGGTTCATCTGGGGATTTGAAGACATCCACATGCTTACATAGTAAGGCGGACAGCTTCAGTCTTTCTTCTGGTTGGGTCAGGTGGGTGTCACCATACATATCTAACAACCAGGTAGGGAGCTCCCCCGTGTGGGTGCTCGCGATTTATGCCGTCTCGACGTCTGCAGCTTCTTGCTCGAGACGCATCATCACAGATCCTACCTCCGGGAAGAGAATTCACCATTCCTGTCAGCGTAATGTACGGTACCGACCACCTGGCCTTTTTCCAGGACAATGTCTCAATTCAGTGGATTACAGATGGGAAACAATGTTCGACGGACATTGCTGACAAGGGCAGCCTCACCAACCAACCCAAAACTTCTCAGAGTCTTCAGATCGGGTTCGACTATGCCCTGTCGATCTCTTTCCAGACCATCGGATTTCACCAGTACATCGCACCGATGTCTGGCTGGTATCCTCGTGGTCTGTGCTACTGAGGCAATCGATGACACTCTCTTCAGTTTACACTGATGGTGCTCTTCTGTCGGCTCGGTCATGACCAATTGACCCGTCCTCGGGTTAAGGATCATACCGTATAATGCTGCAAAGTCGAGCCCCAGAATGCCATCGTCAGCCACATCGGCCACTATTGGGCTAAACACATAGTGGGTCGATGCGACCTTAAGAGGTAGAACCAATCGACCATAGGTCCGCATTTCGGCTCCAGACGCAGTGCACGCCGTTATTCCCTCGTAGAGATTATCTGACGGCACCACTAACGTCCTCGCGAGTTCCCGAGAGACAATGGTGTGGCTGGCACCAGTATCTATCAGGAAGTCTAAAGAACGCCCTCGAATCTCTGCAGACAGGTACCATCGTTTCCCCGACAAGGGTGCGGTTCCTGCTAGCATTCTCAACCCTACGTCAGTACTCAGATCGATCCCTCTCTTCTTCAGAAAAGAGAGACATGGATCATCTGAGGGAAGTTCTGTTGCGCAGACTCTGGCCAGCTGCCACATCAGGGCTTCTCTCCTGGCGTCGACTTTCACTTTCGATCCAGTCGAACCCTCGACCTCGGAGTTCGGGCTGCCAGCACCCTGTTCCTTGGCCATTGAGGCTTTTTCTACACCGACATCTTTGGAACCCGACCGGTGATCAACCGGTGCCGCTGTGGTAAAGGGCTGGGACGGCCCTACCGGGACCTTACCTAGTTCCTTTGAATCTACTGTCGTCTGATCAGGAGTGCCAGAGGTGCTGATACCTTGGCTTTTCGATGGTCGGGCAGCTCGATTGCCACGTCGAGCCGCCCGCCTCAGTTTTCCGTCGTGTCAGGTGGTAGACCTTTAATAGGCTCGGGGCAAGTTCGTGTGAAATGCCCCTGCCTCTTGCAGTTCCAACACTTGGCGTCAGACGGAGGGGTACTCGGCTTCTCCGAGTTAGTAACAGGGACATCCCCTCCCTCGATAACCCTGAGTAAATTCTTTAATTGACTCAGCGAGAAGGTTTGCTCCTGTACCTTGGGTTTGGAGGCCTTGTTTGGCACTTTTGATTTACTAGCGGCTTTCTGACTTTTCTTAGTCTTACTCCCCGCCGCGGGCTTCGATTATGAGGACACCTCCCCCTGTCCCTCCTCGACCAAAGCGGCGTCGGCCAACGCCGACAATGCATTTGTCGAGGTAGGATTCACCAACTTAGGCAGAAGTTGTCGCTTCCGCAACAACTCATCTGCCAAGTCCATGAGATCCTTGAGTGTGCCACTCTCGAAGCACGTCTTGTTGTAAATCCGTGTCATACAATCCTCCTATGAACAACTGGTTGACCTTGGTTATTAGCCATTCAACCGAGAAGTCCACACCTGGGTAGGCATCACCGGCAAGGCGTCTCAAAGCAAAGCCATAAGCTCTAATGCTTTCGTTCTTGCCCTGGCGCCTCTTCTCAATAGTGACAATGGGGTCTTGCAGGCTAGAGGTCATGGCTTCTGTAACCATGTCGACCAGCCCATCCAGAGTCCCATCTCCATGCTCCTCCCACAACCACACAGTATCAGCTGCCGGGCCGTTCTGGAGTAGCATGAGGAGTTGAGCTAATGCCATACTCGAGGTCCACACATTTACCCGACGGACATGATTGAATCCATGGTACCAACGGAGCCAATCATCCTTCCATGTAAATGGAGGGCACTCGACTGACCTAGTCCGGGCGGGTTCGTGCCCGATAGAGGTATTTTCAAAGATCCTGCTTGATCTTCTGACCTGATCAAGTGCAAATGTTGTACCTCTTCTAGGTATTTGATGATCCATCCCCATGTTTCTCATAGTCGTGTCTGCACGACTATGATTCATCCCCCAAGGGTTACTGGTCTCGGCCTCACTCAAATGTGAAGCCTCGAACCTGATATCCCTATATTTAGGAGGATCAACATGTTGTTGGGCTGTGGTAGGGGTCGAAAACTGTCCGATCACTCCACTTAGACCATCGGTGCATGGCATCGAAGGAACGGGTTGGGTCCGACGTGACCTCGAATCTACTTTCGAGATATCGTCGATAGCCCCCACCATTCTGTTTATCTCCGCCTGCTGTTTTGAATGTTCCGCCTGTCTTAATTCCGATAATAGGAATTCCAGGCGGTTATGTTCCGCTTTCGAGAGATCTCGCTGCTCGCTGAGGGTAAAGAGTTGCTTAACCTCCTTCATGGCATGGTCAAGCCACTCCCTGTAGTCAGGGTTTTCGACTAGGTCCTCTTGAGTGGCAACCCTAGTAGTGCTGCATACACTACTTTGTTGCCTCTCTTGAGGTCTAGCGGCACGCACTTTCGAGTCAGTCTGCTCCTTCAGACGTTCCTCGAGTGCGAGTTCATCACGAACTTCTTTATTAACCCTGGCTTCGTCAGCCTCTCTACGAGACGATATCTCCCGTCGGAGCTTATCAATTTCTCCACGCATGGCCCCCAGAGTATCCGAATCCTTCTGATCCTTCAGAGATTGGGCTACTAAGGTTTCAGATTTTAAGGAGTTAAGCTCGGCTTCGTGCCTCGCTTTTTGTTCCATTAAAATCTGATATTCAGCCATCTTGTTCGCATGGACGATTTGGTCCTCACAGCGACGACGCATTTCTGCCTCGTCCCTGGCTCGAGCATCCTCGTCAGCTTGCATCTGACAGAGTAACGACTCCCATTCCTGATGTAGCTGTTCGACCTGCTTTTCATAAGCTGTTAGGTGTTCAGCTACCTCTTCAGTATGCTCGGCTGATTGTTGGTTTAGCTCATGCCGCAACTCTTGCAGTTGTTCCTCCAACATAGTCTTTTCTACCTCTTGTAGCTTCAACTTATGCTTAAGGGACGTCTGCTCGTGCTGGGCATCCCGAAAATCGTTTCGAGCTCTCTCGACGCATTCTCGGCGGCTTGTTGCAAGGCGGTCGATCTGCGCTTTCAGTGATTGACATTCCATTGCTGTCAATCGACTACGCTCGATCTCTGACTTCGTTGCAAGCAAGGACTCTTTTTCACTAGAGAGCTGTTTGACCTTCTCTTGAAGATCAGCAAGTTCTTTATTTGCGATTTGAGTCTTGTTCAAAGCCTCCAGCGCTTGCTGCCTAAGCTGTTCCAATTTCAGCTCTATTTCCGTACTCTTCTCCTGAGCTTTTGTGGTATTGCTCACGAGAGCATCCAACTGTTGGCGACCCTGGCGCAGTTGGCGTTGCTGCTCTTGCAACAAGTCTTCGTTGAGTCCCCTCCCACTGTCTATACTTCCTTGTACAGACATGGGCGAGGGACCCTCGAAAGACCAACTACCAAGGCCCATCGGAGTTCCCACGGGTGATGCTGTCCTTTCTACATAGGACAAACTCTGTGTCCTTAAGAAATTCTCAGCAGCCGGAGAGAGTTGAGTCGACACTCGCCAATTGAGTAGTCGGCTCCTTTGATACAGGCCCAACGGGTCAGACGATGGACCTAATATCAGAGAGTGGTTCAAACCACCACCGATTAGTGGATCGTTCACATCCACTAACGGACCTGCAGTCGCTTGATGTTGGTGATTGGGGTCATCACCTTCATCCAAGTGACCCTGCATGTCGAACTTGAGCTCGCAGTACCTATGCGGACTAAAGTTAACAACTGGTCACGGCACCAGTGTAGTGTTCTACCCCTCGGAGTTTAATCGAATCTTTCGATAAACAACGAAGAACAACTATTCAGGTTCCAGTTAAAACTTTATTGTCTAATAACACATAGGCATCAGCCGTTCTCGATCACAGTTACAGGTGGTAGAGTTTGAACTCTATAGCACGGTTGACACTAGGCCTTCTAGTGTCTGCAGTTGATATTCCACATTTACCTTCTCTGTGCAACAGCACAGAGAAGTATCATAATATGGTAGCCGGGCAGCCGCCAACCATCACTCACGATGGTCAGTCGGGGCTGGACTGACCCTGAGGAAGGCCGTACAACGGCCTTATATACACCAGAGTCGAGGGCCACGTGACCAGGTGGTGACTTGGCGCTGGACTCAGCGCCCCCAGGCATCGGGTAATAGAGGTGTTCTCGACGTCGCCCACGAGGACCACGAAGGTACCTCGAAGACGACGCGGGACCACCACACCATGATAACATGACCTATTTAGGAGATTAGTGTGATCACGTGACCCCTTGTTTGTAAACAACATGTGATCTAGCCACATGGCCTAGCCACGTGGTCCCTTATTTGTAAACAATGGGGCGGGGCTAATTATGCAAATGAGATATTTTACGATAGAGCACTGCTGTGTTTTTTGCAAGCTACCAAAGTGAGGGGTGTGTCTTATACATGAGGATTTTGTACTTAAGAGTAGTACTAAACTACTAAAAAACATGCTTGTACATGACACTAGACCATACAACTAATATTAAAGACAAATGCTGGTGGATGAGTGGTAAAGAAGTTGTGTTGATTTTTACGTTGTGTTAATTTTTACCTATACCTCTGGATATCAGAAGTTGTGTTGATTTTTGCGTATACCTTTGGATATCATTAGGTTTATATATAGGGACGAAGGAAATGTAAAAATAGTGACATATCACCGAGCTTAATTCTCTGGGAAAGGGGTGTAATGAAGGAAGGTCTATAGGAGTCAATGGGAAAATCTATGGCCTCATTTCCTGCTAGAATATCATTCAAGTTCTGTTGCTTTTTTCAAATACTTTTGGATTATGATAGTTGGATATGTATAGAAGTGGAAAATGCAAAAAGATAGTGTTGACTTTTGTCTATACCTCTGGATATCATTAGGTTTATATATAGGGATGAAGGAAATGTAAAAATAGTGACATGTCACCGAGCTTAATTATCTGGGAAAGGGCTGTTATGAAGAAAGACCTATAGGAGTCAATGGGAAAATTTATGACCTCATTTTCTGCTAAAATATCATTCATGTTTTGTTGCTATTTTCAAATACTTTAAGATTATGATAGTTGGATATGTATAGAAGTGGAAAATGCAAAAAGATTCATATATGGTCAACCTCACTTTTATGTATTGGACCATTTAAGTACAACAGGCTTCCAAAATGATATTCATATTCAGGTTTAAAAATATTTGCCTTTTCCTTATCTCAACTGTGATATATGGAAAGTATGAATGTCCTGGATTTTAAAACTGAGGCAAAGTCTATTAAAAGTGTGATACAGAAAGTGTCAGGTGTACCCCTCAGTGCAGTACCCTTCAGTGTGGATACTTCTAGGACCATGAGACCTGATGAGTGAGTAGGGTGTAGACCTACCTATGTATATATCCCCAGGTGTCACCAGTAGGGTAGCCCTGGCGGATTAGTTCTCCAACTTAACTCTATATTGGGAGCGCCGCTGTTCATATGCACAGACATGGACACATGTCCTCATTTGTGACAGTGATGTCTAATCAGAATTTTCTCGCAATGAATATTCACTCTAAAAATATTCACAATTCCTATCATGGATTCTCGTTAAACTGAACAATGAACCACTGTTGTTGCATATTAGTGAATCAGTGTAGTTTCTACAATGAAGCAGTACGGTACACACTATGGCACAAGGAATCCCTGGACTTTTCTAACCCACTTGAAAGGATCTATTTTCTCCTTTGTTCTATTCCCTCAGGTGTGTGTGGTCCACATGTGCACAGACACTGACACATGCCTCTGTGAAATGGTGTAATGTCATTTTCGCCATGAATATGACCATAGCTGTCGAAATGGCGTTAAACACCTATTACTCACTCACTCACAAGGAATCTGTGCAAAAATGACGATGGTTCTGTGGCAATGTTGGGACAAGGATTTTACCGTATTTTTTGATAATTTCACCTACCTTACACAACTTTAAAATTTAGTCACTGACGTTTAATTTTAAAGATTTAGAGAATTTAAACTATACAAAAGTTATAGAGACACGTTCAAAAATTTTCTCACCAACCAAAAAAACTGATAGAGCCAGTGTATCAACGTCAAGTCGAAAGCAAGATATTATCTGTGGACATACAAGGAGCTGGGTCCTGCATGCAACGACTGTGGTTATAGTGAAAATAAGTTTGAAAATATCTTCGAGAACACACTTCACATCGGTACCCGCACAGTAATGTTGTTCCCACTTTTACTGTGAAGTCGAGACGTGGCACACAGCCGATGTGAAGGCTTGACTTTTGTGTTAATAAGAATTCAGTCAAAAAAAGATTTTTGGTGACCATGTGAAATTGTGTAATGTCGTTCTCATCATGAATATGTGAGCCAGCAAGCAGAAATGGGGTTCCTGTGGGATTTAGTACCTGTTTTAGCCACCAGGGGCACCACTATGGGCTAGAATGGGAAAGATATGCCTAAAACAATTATAGGGTACTTTTCTATGGAGAATTCAATGATTTTTGATAGAATGTTATATTTTGGGTGAAAAGGTGTAAGCTGCACCGTGTATAAGCTACACCATGTGTATAAGGTCCACTCTGTGTGTATAATGTGAACCCTGTGTGTATAAGGTGCACCCTGTGTGTATAAGGTGCACCCTGTGTGTATAAGCTGCACCCTGTGTGTATAAGGTGCACCCTGTGTGTATAAGCTGCACTCTGTGTGTATAAGCTGCACCCTGTGTGTATAAGCTGCACCCTGTGTGTATAAGCTGCATCCTGTGTGTATAAGGTGCACCCTGTGTGTATAAGGTGCACCCTGTGTGTATAAGGTCCACTCTGTGTGTATAATGTGCACCCTGTGTGTATAAGGTGCACCCTGTGTATAAGCTGCACCCTGTGTGTATAAGGTGCACCCTGTGTGTATAAGCTGCACCCTGTGTGTATAAGGTGCACTCTGTGTGTATAAGCTGCACCCTGTGTGTATAAGCTGCACCCTATGTGTATAAGCTGTACCCTGTGTGTATAAGGTGCACCCTGTGTGTATAAGCTGCACCCTGTGTGTATAAGCTGCACCCTGCGTGTATAAGCTGCACCCTGTGTGTATAAGCTGCACCCTGTGTGTATAAGCTTCACCCTGTGTGTATAAGCTGCACCCTGTGTGTATAAGGTGCACCCTGTGTGTATAAGCTGCACCCTGTGTGTATAAGTTGCACCCTGTGTGTATAAGGTGCACCCTGTGTGTATAAGGTCCACTCTGTGTGTATAAGGTGCACTTTGTGTATAAGGTGCACCCTGTGTGTATAAGGTGCACCCTGTGTGTATAAGCTGCACCCTGTGTATAAGCTGCACTCTGTGTATAAGCTGCACCCTGTGTGTATAAGGTGCACCCTGTGTGTATAAGCTGCACCCTGTGTGTATAAGGTGCACTCTGTGTGTATAAGGTGCACCCTGTGTGTATAAGCTGCACCCTGTGTGTATAAGGTGCACTCTGTGTGTATAAGGTGCACCCTGTGTGTATAAGGTGCACCCTGTGTGTATAAGGTGCACCCTGGGTGTATAAGGTCCACTCTGTGTGTATAATGTGCACCCTGTGTGTATAAGCTGCACCCTGTGTGTATAAGGTGCACCCTGTGTGTATAAGCTGCACCCTGTGTGTATAAGGTCCACTCTGTGTGTATAAGGTGCACTCTGTGTGTATAAGCTGCACCCTGTGTGTATAAGGTGCACCCTGTGTGTATAAGGTCCACTATGTGTGTAAGTGCACTCTGTGTGTATAAGCTGCACTCTGTGTGTATAAGGTGCACTCTGTGTGTATAAGGTGCACTCTGTGTGTATAAGGTGCACCCTGTGTGTATAAGGTGCACCCTGTGTGTATAAGGTGCACCCTGTGTGTATAAGCTGTACCCTGTGTGTATAAGGTGCACTCTGTGTGTATAAGGTGCACCCTGTGTGTATAAGCTGCACCCTGTGTGTATAAGGTCCACTATGTGTGTAAGTGCACTCTGTGTGTATAAGCTGCACTCTGTGTGTATAAGGTGCACTCTGTGTGTATAAGGTGCACTCTGTGTGTATAAGGTCCACTCTGTGTGTATAAGGTGCACTCTGTGTGTATAAGCTGCACTCTGTGTGTATAAGGTCCACTCTGTGTGTATAAGGTGCACCCTCTGTGTATAAGGTGCACCCTGTGTGTATAAGGTGCACTCTGTGTGTATAAGGTGCACCCTGTGTGTATAAGCTGCACTCTGTGTGTATAAGGTGCACCCTGTGTGTATAAGGTGCACTCTGTGTGTATAAGCTGCACCCTGTGTGTATAAGGTGCACCCTGTGTGTATAAGGTGCACCCTGTGTGTATAAGGTGCACCCTGTGTGTATAAGGTGCACCCTGTGTGTATAAGGTGCACTCTGTGTGTATAAGCTGCACCCTGTGTGTATAAGGTGCACCCTGTGTGTATAAGGTGCACCCTGTGTGTATAAGGTGCACCCTGTGTGTATAAGCTGCACCCTGTGTGTATAAGGTGCACCCTGTGTGTATAAGCTGCACCCTGTGTATAAGGTGCACCCTGTGTGTATAAACTGCATCCTGTGTATAAGCTGCATCCTGTGTGTATAAGGTGCACCCTGTGTGTATAAGGTGCACCCTGTGTGTATAAGGTGCACTCTGTGTGTATAAGCTGCACCCTGTGTGTATAAGCTGCACCCTGTGTATAAGCTGCATCCTGTGTGTATAAGGTGCACCCAGTGTGTATAAGCTGCACCCTGTGTGTATAAGCTGCACCCTGTGTGTATAAGGGGCAACCTCTGTATAAGCTGTACCCTTTGTATATAAGCTGCTCCCTTTAAACTTTTGGCTTGAAGTAAAAAATAAGTCCAAACATGAAAAAATGAATGCTTTCATTACATGATAAGAAAAAAAAGTAAGTGTATAATATTCTCAACCCTGCATTTTCCGCTGTATTAGATCTAACGTAAATACTCACCTATGAGAGATGGCTTATAAGCAAGTATTACATCATCTGCATCCTATAGTATTTGGCCCAACTCAGGGTGTGGCTTATAATACATGGGGATAGTACAGTATTAAAACGATTAAAGTTTGACGCCAGGTAGCCCATCTTTGCATGTGTCCTATATGCAAGGGGCGCCCATATGATATTTGTTGTTAGAGGCAAACAGAACAATATTTACAGCTCCTGATAAGACCATGCTACTGTAATGAAATCACAACATATCTGCCATGTGGTCTTGGAGACAAAAAGGATTAATTCATTCAAGATGGCTGCAAGTAAAGTTACTCTCAGTTTCGGTAGTTAGCGGTAGTTTTGTACATACATTACATCCCCCCTTTTATAGGTAAAATAACAGTCTAATATGCTACTGTTGTTTGTTTAGAGTTTCATGTCCCATAATACTGTTGATGTATTGACACCTTAGATACAGATCTTAAGGAGTCTATATGAACACCAATAAAAGCGAATACTATAGTGTTTTTGTTTGAAAACACATAAAGTCAGTTTAAATGAGAACATCAATGATTAAATGAAAATATTTTTTGATCTTTGCTCTTAGTCTTTGGTATAAAGCTTATGTAGTCTCTTTGGTATATTATAGTCACCATTTGGATATGATATGCTTGAATATACATTCTGAACTATGGGTGTTGGGTAGACTGCCCAAACATCCCGATCCACTGATAGGGGATTATTTTGCCCTTGTATGATGGTCCCTAACTCATAATCAAAGGTCAAGTCTGGTTGGTTTCTTGACCACCCTACCACTGCTGGTGGTTTTGGGGGCTGGACTTTTCTCAACCCTTTGGGTCTTGGCTGGTGAAAAGGTTGGAGACTGCACTCTGTATGGCCCCAGCCATAGGTACAATATCCAAGTGACATGAAAATTGAATTTATACCCTTTCTATTACTTGTGATTTTGGTGATAGCGCTACATAAATGAGGAACGTTTACTTACCCAGGATCAGCCTCAGCATGAAGAATTACAATATATATGTGTCAAGGAAATCATGGATTTTGTCACCAATTTACAATCAAATTTGCCTGTAGACACCACTAAAACATATTTCCGATTTTTATGTTACATTTCCTAAAAGAAATTTTCAGTCCATGTAAAAGCTCATAGTGTTTGCCACAAGAAAATTCTATAATATTTGAGATATGTACCCTCATAGTCAGGAAACTAACAATTTATTGACTCAATATATGTTTGAATGTGGCTTCCCTAAGAGTACAGTAGGTAAGGATAGGTGGATCGGGGTTGGACTCACACCTCAGTACCACCCAGACAGTAATATCTCCTCCACAGGGATTTTACTGTTTTCACTGCAATTTCTGTTTCACCGTTGGATTGTGGGTAGTGTGGGCTGCTGGTGATATGTTCAAATGGATACTCCTTATTTGCAAATTTAGCGGAATCGGCGCTTGAGTATTGTGGTCCATTGTCAGTGATTAACTTCTCTGGTATCCCCTGGCTGGAGTAATGTTCTTTCAGTGCTTCAATGGTTGTTGTGCTGGACATGTCTTGTAACTTAGTCATTTCTATGAATCTTGAGTAGTAGTCTATGCTGAGGATGTAGTTCTCATTGTTGAAGTGAAAAATGTCGGATGCAATCTCTGACCATGGAAGTTCGGGAGTCTTTCTGATCTTCATTGGTTCTTTTGTCTGCAAATTGTTGGCAGGTGGTGCAGTTTGAGATGATGTCTTGTATCTGGGAACTCATTCTTCGCTAGTAGAGGCTCTCTCGCGCTCATTGTTTAAATTTCACCATACCCATGTGGGACTCATGAACTAGGTTCAGCATCCCTGCTCACATTGATGGTGGTACCACGATCCTAAGGGGCTGTGTACAAATGACGTCATGCAGGAGGGGGGAGGGGGGTCCAACTTGCCATGACCAAGCATGACAAGGGGGGGGAGGGGGGGTCATGGGCTGCATGACATCATGGCATCAAGAAATCACAATATGCTTTGGTTTTGGCAAGAACAAAATTTTTGTAAAAGGATTTGTAAAGGTAGAGAAGTTTAATGCATTCATCTGACATAAATTCATTACCTACAGGCCCTACATGCATGCATTCCTCAGACATCTCACTCAATGTGTGTCACTGCCATCAATATCAGTGTAAAATCAAGGTGATGTCCAGGCCACTATAAGGGGGCACTACTACTCTATCCTACCTATACCAATTTAACCCTTTTTGAAAAGGGCCACTGCTGGCTGCCCTCAAGATCTAAAATGATGCATCTAAAATACCCCTGAACTGCTGCTGTTGCCTCAGGGCAGCATCCATAGTAATCCACAGGCTTCTTTTTGAGAAGGTGTGATATTCCTCCCCCCCCCTCTTGAGGTGTCGAAATTATTTTGCTCCTCCCCCAATCCACCCCCTCCTGGAATCCCACTGTTGATAAATAATACTAAGGTGACTCGATTGCTTTGTAAGATCATAAATTAGAACTATAATTGCAATCGATGGTCTCCTGAGAATTTGTGATGCTTTCTGAGATTTTTTTTTTCTATTAGGCCACTCACTAAATTCAGAGTGTTCTTCCTCAAACCTATATCTAGTACACTTGTATATGGTTCAAGTTACAGATTAAATCAATACATTCAACATATCAATACATTCAAGCTCTCGAACTATATGATCCTTAATAATAACTGTTCTCGATTTTCTCTTCGCTGATAAGTGTACAGCTTTTGCTGCAAAGAAGGGAGACTATTAACTGTATTGGACTATTGATCTAGACAGTTTTTAAGCCCTTTTGTGACAGGAAATACTTGTGTATGATCACTACCACAGTACTCCGTGTATAACTATAAGGCACGGAAATGTTACATCCTGCATATAGGGACCCATACATTATATAAGCTGACAGTGTTTGGCATGTTTCTCTGTTCATTTGTTGATCAGTGCTAGTTCTTTTTTCACTTTGCATGTATCTTATCCTTTATTGCCAATTCACACCCACTATATGTCCCTTTGAACCATTTTAATTTGTTTATAGCCTATAGGCCTTCACTATTCATGCACTTTGGTGGGGGGGGGTATCTCTCTACGTCATGCTGAGGGGGGGTCAAGTGTTGTATGACGAAACATGACAAGGGGGGGAGGGGGGGTCAAAAATGGTCAAAAAATGCATGACGTCATTTGTACACAGCCCCTAAGACCACGATATATGATACCATCTATTACCGCTAGCTCATCGCGGGTGCCCCAGTATGGGTGCACACTTTCTGGTACCTCTTGCTTAGTGTCCGGGATTTTTCTTTGACTCTACATGGTCCTTGAATTTTGCCATTACTGAGGCCAAAACATATCCTTTTCACTCTTCATATCAAGAGCTGCTGCTGTGCCTACATTGACCTGACCCATGTAAAAGTCAAGTTTTTCTCCCTGCTCCTGTCTCCCACAAATGCTTTTAGATAGTTGATCTTCTCCTTCTCATTACACTTGGAGAGTGGGCCACCAAACACACAGTCACAGTGTTCAGCAAACCTCTCCCACTCCTTCACCAAATCTTGCTCATCCCAGTTTATGGTGGGCCAAATGTTCTCACTAGACATGGGGAATGATGGATTTGCCATCTTGGGAACCAGTTTTTAGTAATTGGGAATTAGAGAATTCACTTATTTAACCACTTCTCACAACCATGTAATGAAAGCACAACTTATCTCCCATGTGGTCTTGGAGACAAAAAGAATTAATTTATTCAAGATGGCTGCAAGTAAAGTTACTCTCAGTTTTAGTAGTTCCTACATACATTACAGCTACAGACACCTAGTGGCCATTTTGTGAACTGCAGCTCAAATCTTGTTAACAGGAATCTGGCAGGTTCTAAGCTAATTATAGTCATTATTTATTCAAAAGGTAACCCTAAATAGATAATATTTACTTTTCCTAAAGTATTCTGGCATTTTTCTACAGACAGGAGATCCATCCCCTCTGTTTTTACACTTATTTTTAGTTGTTTTTTTTTGTGTTTTTTTGTGTTTTTTTTTTTTTGGGGGGGAGATTCATCTTTTTGGGATTTATTGAGCAAAACTCTCCAAAATCACTGTTTTTTTTCTAGGTGCTCGCCCATTAGAGCCGATAGTGAGGGCACCTTCATATTTTGGGCTGCCCTGGCAAATCCTGCACTGGGACCCTAACATTTAATTTCACACTTTAGAGCACGTTTAGGGGAAACTTCCTCACAAATTAACTGCCGACCCTCAAAGGTACATGGTATTCACACGGTTACATTGGTAAGAAAACGATTTCTTTTATGCAGATATTAGCTATGGGGTGGTATTGCTCTTCTTTACCCCACTGATGCAGCAGCGGCAGTTCAGGGGGTATTTTGCATGCTGCCTGAGTACGGCAGCTTCCATTAAAGGGATAACTGCATAATTAAGGGGTCCAAGCACAGACTCCTGAGGTACACCACAGTCCGCAGGCTTCGTGGCCGATCTAAATTCACCAAATGTTTTGTATATTGCAAGTGTCAAGCGAGGTAGCTCATTAACCAGTGCAGGGTAGATCCATGCAATCCTAGCTTAGATGAGATATCAACAACATAACCATGACACACAATCAAAGGCCTTTTTCAAATCAATTTAACAAGGCCCTGTAACATGGCCTCTATCTCAATGTTCTTATATTTCGGATGGGAAACTGAGTATTGCATCTCCCATACCTGCCCTTTCCTGTATCCAAACTGGTGCTGACTTTTCCTTTTTAAGAATAGTGCCTCTGCTCCTTGTTTACTGTGTTTTTGTTAAGGCACGGGCCATCCCCTGGTAATCGTCTGTAAGAACAGTAACCTATGCCATAATAAATGAGGCTACCATGTCAGTGATGCCCCATCGTAAAACATGATAGTAATGGGGAAAAGGAAGATCCAGATAATGAAATCTAAGCTCTTATCTAACTAGACAAAACCAAAAAAAAAAAGAAAAAAGAAAAAAGAATTGCTTTCTATTTGCTTTCTCTCGTTACTAGGAGTAAGACTATTTGGTAAGTCAACCGTTAGGCACTATTTATCTCAGGTTGTTCTCAGGGGTCCAGAATGTCATTCAAGTAATTAAACATTTACTTTTCAAAGAATTTTGAGGAGAGTGTTAAGAGAATTAGTGGACGCCAGTTTTATATTATAAACTTGAAGTTAACCGGCTTAGGAATTTCCTAAGTATCACCTACATCAAGAATAAGTTGACAAACCCGTTCTGGTGAATATTTCATGTCCATCTTAGCCCCTTGATTCTATCTCGCTGACGAGGATCTTTTGTTTTAACCCTTGTTCTTAGGGACTAGTCATTTATTACCAGCTGGGGGGGCTAGATGGATTTTGGCGGATCGGCAGATTTTTCCACCCCCCACCACTATGACAATAATGATCACGACCCCCCCCCCACTAAGAACTAATTTTGCAAAATTACCCCCCCCCCCAAAAAAAAACAAAAACAAAACGGATACACATGTGGAATGACGCGTCACGATGGGTAT
Organism: Acholoe squamosa; assembly: GCA_949317995.1. Lineage (NCBI taxonomy): Eukaryota > Metazoa > Annelida > Polychaeta > Phyllodocida > Polynoidae > Acholoe > Acholoe squamosa. Next base: position 5,939,474 of record OX439044.1, read on the forward strand.
TTGAATTGCCCAAGTTTATCTCTTACCCCCCCCAGGGTGAGGGTTTATTGGGTTTTGGCCCCCCACCAAGGGGCTTTTTTTCAAAATGACCCGCTCTATATCTAACAAGCCCCCCCCCCCCCACCTGGCAATACATGACTCGTCCCTTATCAATTGGACCACTTTGAACAGCTAATCTATCAGCTAACACTTTACCTAAACTTGGAAAATAGTCATTTAAATAACCAATGGAATGTTTCTTAGACACTATACTATGCTTGGACACTTTACCCATGCACTTGGCATAAAACGTTTTTTTTTTTTTAAATATTGAAAACGTTTGTATTCGGTTCCTAAGTTTGCTAAACATTTTTTTTCTAAATGTCAAAAAAAGAGAAATGTGCACAAGAAACATTTTTAACTTTCTATAAAAGCGCTTTTCTTCTTTGGTCGAAAAAAAGAAGTCTTTTAAACACGAAAGAAAGTTAAAGTTCGTTTTTATATGGTTGAAAAAAAATGTCGAAAATAACAAAACTTTTTGTTTGGTTAAAAATGGGTTGATAAACATTTAAAAACGTTTTCAAGTAAAAACTTTTTTACAAACGTTTTTTATTTTTACCTGAGCCTAATAAAAACGTTTTCAAACGTAGAAAATACGTTTTTTTTTTTGCAAAGTGGGTATTCTCACCAATAAGAGTCGGAGGTTCAGCCGTGAAAGCAGGCCACAAAACACTATTAATCATCCTCCAGAACCTTTTACAATCACTGTATTCGACCTAATAAGCGCCCAGGACGCTTAAAAATTGTATCTCTGGCCCTCCAGTAGTTAAGAGTTTCAGTGACTCTGAAATCCTGAAAAATTGGTCTGAAAAGAGGCCCAAAAGGGGGGTGGGGGCTTTTTAGGGGAGGGGAGCTTTTTACGTTTAATACAGTATCATTGTTTTCATCTACAGATTCTTTGACAAAATTAGCTTTTGCATATAAGGTTGTCCTGTTAATGCGTCACCTTAGCTTTTTTGGACAGTGCATTGTATTTCAACCGTGTAAGTGAGTGAGTGAGTAATATAGGTTTAACGCCATTTTGACAGCTTAGGTCATATTCATGGCGAGAATGACATTACACAATTTCACAGAGGAATGTGTCGGTGCCTGCGCATATGTGCACTACACACATCCCGAGGGGATAGGAAAGAGAAAAAATAGACCCTTTTAAGTGGGCTAGGGAAGCCCTCAACCATGTAAGACATAGTATTTGGCATGGTAGGTTGATGGGAATTAAACAGTGGATGTAAAGTACTTGCTCACCAACTATCAGCTAGTAGAAGACTATAAGACCCTCTCACAGAACACAATGTGTCATATGATAACAATATGCAGGAGAATAAGCCAGCACAACCATCCATCAGCCTACTTAGGTACAAGAATATGGATCCACCATTTTAGACTGTATTAGCGCCCGGTCTTGAATAAGACTTAAATTTTGAAATACATAGAGAGAACTAGACGACCATGGTTTACGAGGTGGCCGATCCACCATGAGGGGTAGATTAGCCACCGAGGACACCAGGGGAGTTTATTTTATTTTATGTTTTTAGAGGCTTTTAATTAACTGAAAATTAACAAAATCCGTTACTGTAGTTCCCTGTACGAGTGGCGGTCCGCCAATTCGAATGTTTACATGCACCTAGAATGAGGCTGCAGTACTGGATCGGCCACTGTGGTAGATCAGCACATGTTACACCACTGTGGGTGTGGCATTCGGTCCTGCAATGCTATCCTTATGGGAAGAAGTTATTCACATAAAATAAAATATAAGTCTTAAATAAGCGCTGGTCTTGAATGAGTGCCAGTGTATGGAATGCTTGAAATCAATTATACAGGCCAATACGATACTTTCACCTGTTCTTGAACAGCTTGAGCATCTGTAGTGTCACACCATTAAGGATTCATTCATTATGTGTTAAGAGCACAGGCACAGCTTAATTCCCATTTCTGCCTGTACCCCATTATTTGTTCCATGACATCATCAATTAGTTCATCCACTCAATGTAGATTACATCTGATGATGATCCGGACACCTCATAAACAGGGGGCCATCCATAAAAGACGTCATGCAGAATTTTAACCTTTTTGACCCCCCCCCACCCCCTCCGTCATGTTTTTTTTTTGTTGTTGCTAATTTTGCAATTCTGAAGGTACAAGGAAAATTAATTTCGTCATGCCGGGCCTGACCTCGTCCCCCCCCCCCTTTCCACCATAACATCATTTGTGGATTGGAGCTTTACCCTTTCAGCCTTTGACGGTGCCTCAATATTGCAGGAGTGCATCATGCCCAATGAAGTGCCAGTGAGACTGCTGACCAGCACTTCTTTGGACCATCCTGATGAGCCTCCAGGGGTGTTTCAACCACATCTATAGGGTAGACATGAATAAAGCCCTGGTAAGCAACTCACCGGGGCACATTCAGGCATCATAATAAAGATATAGGAATAAAGTCTTGGTTTTGAGAATTCCCTTAGGCCATAGTTTCTATCAAGAAGGCAGCAAAATGGGATGACATGACATATAACTTTTTAAAGGACATTTTGTATTTTAATGACATGACAGCAAGAGTGGCTTAATATTCAAGGAAGCTTTTGGAAATAGACAATCATCATCTCTATGAGCGCGGGAAAAGCCCTCTAGTGGCAGCATGTGTAGACTATGAGTAGTAATCTTTCTAAGTGAATAAAGATAGTTCTTCAGTTTACACATGCTGCCACTAGAGGGCCTTTCCCGTGCTCATAGAGATGATGACTGTCTATTTCCAATACTCCTTCTCAATCACCATCACAATGCAATAACCATTATTGTATCTGAATGTTCATGATTCAATAATGGTTATTCCATTGTGATGGTGATTGAGAAGGAGTATAGACAATCATCATTTCTATGAGCGCGGGAAAAGCCCTCTAGTGACAGCATGTGTAAACTATGAGTAGTAATCTTTCTAAGTGAATAAATTCACGTATTCTAATAGAAACATGAATGAGGGATGTGTTAAGGACATTGTGCATTTTATATATATATATATATATATATATATATATATATATATATATATATATATATATATATATTATTGTTTTCCCTAGATGAAAAATGGGGATGGGTTTATGGAAACCAGGACTGCCTACCTGGTAGTATAGACTCAGGGTAGCCCCTGAGCCAAATATGTGCATCAAATTATAATCACTTTATTGTAGAAGCAGAACCCAGCATAGCCATCTCACATGGTGGTAATCAGAGGCATGATATAAGAGGCAGTGATACATGGACCTATATACTGCTTCCACCTCTGCTGCAGCCAGCATCAGACTATGTAGACAGAGCACAGCACATGGGAGTTTACTCAACTATACCAGGACCACGGGCGTGGACTGGTTACCAGGTTAAGGCTGTGTAGGTGTTATCCATATGCTATAGAAGGGTGAGAAACTAAAGGGAACAGTGCTGCCCTCTGGTGCATTTATTTGCTATGCACAGACCTTGATTGCGGAGGTGAGTGGTGACTTTGCCAAAGTAACCCCTCACTTCCGAAATCAAGGTCTGTGCATAGCAAAAAAAGGCACCAGAGGGCAGCACTCTTCCCTTTAGTTTCTCACCCTTCTATAGCATATATGGATAGCACCTACACAGATTAAACCTGGCAACCAGTCCACGCCCGTGACCAGGACACTTATGCAAATGTCCTAACATTCTGTAATCCTGAAACACTTATACTTTCCACTCAAAATCAAATTTGAGTTTAATTTAAAAATGATAGAGCACCACCAAGACACCTGCAGGAGCATGTGAATTGTGGACAATTGCATAAAACCCAACATTTGACATCTTCAATCTGTAAAGCACATAGGCTGGATCCAATATATCAATCTTTAAACTCGCATATATGTGACAGTGTCTACATTTATCACCTATCACTGAGTGCATCTAACAAACCAATGTGTGGTAGACTGGAGCAGATTGGCTAATGGAGTTATGTACAGGATAGATGGATGGGGTGATAATTAAGTGATAGGTGGCCAAATGAAGTGATGGTACTATAATTTTGGTGGGTCCTAAGCTATCCCTTACAAAGGAACGAACACAACAAAGTATGGTCTAAAGATTCTATTGGTTTCTCTTACAGTGGTGAGTACACAAATACATATAAGTAGTGATCAGTGCCTTACCTCTATCCTGTGCTGTCTCTTACAGTGGTGAGTAGACAAATACATATAAGTAGTGATCAGTGCCTTACCTCTATCCTGTGTTGTTGACTTAACTTCAACCCACTGCCACTAACCACCAAGATCTTTGCACTGAAAACCCTACAGATCTTTAAACTCGTCAGATTGAGGACCTATGGTCATCAGAAGAGGTACAGAGAGAGGGCAGCACCTTACAGGTAGTGAAATCCCTTAGTCTACATCTCCCCAGTATGAGTCTATGGCATTCTGTTGATAATATGTAACAAATACACAAGGTGGCAGGTATGTGCCACTGATGTTTGATGATTAGGCCTTCAGTTTTCAACTGAAGGTCTTCACCGCTGAGGACTTTAGGTGCTCAAGTTGACGATACCCAAATCTACAGCTTTGGGTAGTCAGAGTGAGGACCCAAGGTAGTCAGCACCAAGGTTGTCACTCTAACAACATTATGTAATCAGTTCGACTACCTTGGATGAGTGTGTTGACCTAAACCCATCAGGTTGACTACCCTGCGTGCTCAATCTGATGACCCTAGGTTGTAGATTTGGGTATCGTCAGTCTGACGACCTTGGGGCTTTCAGTGTGTATCTGTGGGGGTCAATGTGGCTACCAGGGTATCAGTTCAAGTCTGCCTGGCTGGGAGGCTGCAACCAGTTTTAATACTTGTGTGATGCTGAATTCCAGGAATTCAGCCCACCAGTCAATTCCAGGGATGCAGCCCACCAGTCAGTTCTAGGGAAAAGGGGGAGCCAGAAAGTAGGGTGTTTCTGGTACATCACCAGTGGGAGGGGTGTGGTACTGAGCTCTGGGTCCCGTTACAGTTACAACAAACCATAAAATCATGACAGGAGGACTACTTGATATTTTATACTTTCTTTGTGTATGATTCAGGGTGCTGCCTCCTTACTTATGAGCATGTTAAGCATTATATATTAGTCCAGGCAATATGTGAAGAAATTGTGATTTTTTACTTAAAAGCATGAAACTTCTCATGCTTGTATCCTTACAATGAATTTGAGAGGTGGGGGCCCCTGCAAAATCACTTTATCATGGCTGTGGCGGCCATATTTGTCCCGCCATTACAAAATGTGACCTGTACTGAGAAATAAGACCTTATTCCCTTGAAATAAGGTCCCTTTTCGCAGATCCTGTCATAAATTATCTATTTTCTTCAATTACTTCACAAATAATTACAGCATTGGAACAAATAAGGTGTCTAAACACACATTTTCAGGGTCACAGAATAACATTATACTATAAGGAGTAGTGCTATATGCCCCATTTGACCATATCAGCCACATTTGTTCCGGCATTACCGAAAAATGAATAATCTTCAATTTCTCCAAAACAAGTTGGAATATTGCAATGATTAAGGTGTCTAGACATATGGTTTCAGGGTCAAGGAATCATATTATGCCATTAGAAAATGTATATCATGTATATTCTCACCTGGTATGGTGGCCATATTTGCTCCGCCATTAATAACGTATCTATTTTCGTCAATTACTTTACAAATAATTGCAATTTTGGAACAAATAAGGTGTCTATAGCCACATTTTCAGGGTCACATAATAACATTATGCTATACATTAGTTTTACCAGGTTGATACACCACGTGGTGCTCCAGTGGCCTCGCTGCTTACAAGGGCATGTCCAGCATCTACTCCCAGACCTCCATAGGTTTACCCTTAGTGCACAGACACCCCTCACCAAAATGCCCATTTGCAATGTAAAATAGAGCTCCAGGTCTTAGAAATTAAAGCAGCACACAGAGAAATAGTGTGGTAATAATCACTATCAATGTTTAATGAAAATTATGAGCCAAACATAAGGCAGATCATTAGAAACATGTTGACCTATTATAGGTACTGGAGTCCAAACCAGCCATGCCCCTGTTGAAGTAGCAAAGTGGCATGGTTTCCACTAGCGCAATCTGCTGTGTCATAGCTGATGAAAGGGTCAAATAAGAATTAGTGTTTTATGCCTAGTTTGACCATGGCAGCCATATTTGTTCCTCCATTACAGAAAAATGAACTATTTCTGGTTGAGGATCATCTAAAAGGCTGTTACTACACAATTCTAGAGCTTGTAATAAGTATTCTGATGCCAAAACCATCACATGTTGCCAGTAATAATATTGCATCAAAGCTGTTTTTAGGATCCCTTTTGACCACCCTGAACATCAGCCTTTTGAACTAAAACCTGTAGGTCTTAATCCAAAAGAATGGCGATACTAATCTACATCACTGAAACTGTAACATCTGCCATTTCTTGAGTTCACCATGGTAGACGCTCTTTTTCAGATAGTGCTATGTTTCTCAATAGGTCTAGTGGTCTAGGCCCTTGAAATTGATGTGACATGGCCATCTTAAAGAATTGACAGGGGGGCTTGAGGTTGCCTTTATTATGCTCCTTTTTTGAAAAGGATATTCTCCATAACATGTCCACTGTGAAACATCTTCAAGCACTATTATGACTCTAGACCCCTAAAATCGACATGGCAACATGATCACTTTTTTGGCCTAGTGACATGTGACATGGCCAATTCCTTAAAATCGACACAGTGACATGGCAATTTCTTAAAACCGACATGGTGACATGGCAATTTCTTAAAACTGACATGGGGACATGCCCATTTCTTAAAATCGACATGGGACATTGGGGACCCCCCATCAAGGGCCCCACTATTCAGAGTTAAGCATTGTAAACAATCCAATTGCAATGTCTGCTATGGTGTGCAAGGGTTCTTCTGCTAACGACTGGAGTACAGAGGAAAGTTCATATTGTCTAAACTATATCTGAGCACTGAGACTTGGTTCTTCTCTTTGTTCATGTTGATGATATCACTTTTTGTATTGCTCACTTGAAGTCATGGTTGTCCAACAGGTAGCCCAAATTCTTCACCAAATCCCACCAGACAGTATATATATGTTGTGTTATTATTAAGCTTAGAGGTGTACTTGTTTATTACTTTTGTTGATTTCCAGATTTAGAAATTGAATTTGTTACTCTAAAACTCTTGAACAGTAATTTGAATGTACCCCTCTGAAGATACCAATCTCTCATATATGAGCTGGCAACCACCATAAAAGGTTGGTGTAGTCCATCATCCATGGTGAAAATAATGGCAGGCAAAAAACACGAGGAAATCTGGCCTATGTACTGGGATCAGATGTAGGTACAAGACAATGAACCATTAATAGAGTTGTGTCTTGTTCTAGTAACATGTTAATTCAAATGTCTGCTGTCCATCTTGAAGAAACCTTTTCATTGACTAAAACATTGGGCATCATAGTGCAAATCATGGATAGAGACTTTGTCAACCATTTTCATTCTTTCTCACCCATATCTATTATGTTTAAGCACCTCAGCGGTGCTTATAGATTTCAATGTAGCTCTACTACCGGCTCTCATGACAGTGGTGCTTATTTGAATACTGTGTTCAATCCTTAAGATTGATTTCAACACCATGTTACCCATACTCTTATTTTAGACCACTGCTTATGGAGACCTGAGCACTTGAATGGGCCACTACAAATAAATAAAATAAAATGCAGATAAAATGATAAAATGCAGCTCTTTATATGGAGCCATGGTAGAATTATTGTAATCAACATAATTGCTGTTTGATTTTTTCAAGTATATAAATTATATGCCTACCTCAAATATAAGCCTGCCCCATCTACAGAGGTGCCACTCACTGAAAACTGGACTTTGGACACATATTCCCAGGAATTTAATGTGATTTAATACATAAATCTTGGAATCAGAACCAGGAATTCCTGGTAAACCAGGAAAAGTGGCATCTCTGAGTATTCATTTTTCGTTAATGGCAGAACAATGTCTGCCATGGTCAAACCAGGCATAAGGCACTACTCCTTATAGCATGTTATTCTGTGACCCTGAAAATGTGGGTATAGACACCTTACTTTTTCCGAAATTGTAGTTATTTGTAAAGTAATTGAAGAAAATAAGATACTTTGGTAATGGCGGAGCAAATATGGCAACCATATCAGGTGAAAGTATTCATAATATACATTGCCTGATGGCATATGATTCTTTGACCCTGAAAACATAGGTCTAGACACCATAATTATTACAATACTCCAACTTATTGTGGAGAAATTGAAGATTATTCATTTTTCGGTAGTGGCAGAACAAATATGGCTGCCATGGTCAAACAGGGCATACAGTACTACTCCTTATAGCATAATGTTTTTCTGTGACCCTGAAAATGTGGGTTTAGGCACCTTATTTGTTCCAATACTGTAATTATTTGTGAAGTATTTGAAGAAAATAGATAATTTGGTAATGGCGGAGCAAATATGGCCGTCACAGCCATCATAATTAATGTGATTTTGCAGTGGCCCCACCTCACAAATTCATTGCAAGGATATTGAGTACAAGCATGAGAAGTTTCATGCTTTTAAGTAAAAAATCACAGCTCCTCCAAAATATGCACATATTGCTTGGACTATATGTGTGGTAAAGGGCAGGAGTCTGCAAACCTCCACTGATGTTCTGGTGCCCAGTCTGGCCATCAGTGACACCTTGCATGGCTTGGTGAGATTTACCCTGCCTTTACATCCTTCAGATGGAGTGGTTTGTATCATCAGCGTTATCCTGGACGTTCACTATAAACTCAAACTGTGTACTTACTGTATAATCATGAACTTTGAATGTGCTGACGCTTATAGATTTTTTTTTTTTTACTTTTTTTTTTGGGGGGGGGGGCATTACCCCTCCCCTTTCTACAAGACAGCTGCTTAATCGAGATCTACTTTTAGTTCTAATAAAAAGTCAAATTGTATCACAGTAGGTGGCCTGACTCTGCTTTTAACCATAGACAGTATCTTTGCACACTCGGTGGCACCACTACCGTATTCGTTCTAATAAGCGCACATGTGCGGAAAATTAATTGTAAGGTGCTCAAAACCTTATAAGAAAAAATAATTCTAATAAGTGCACCCCCAAGAGCCTAAAATCGTTGATTTTGCCCTAAAAATCTTTATTTTTACACTTCATTTGATTGATTTTACACCAGGGTGGGACCCCGAAAGGAGGGGTGTGCACTTATTAGAGCATGTGCGCTTATTAGAACGAATACGGTATTCATGGTATAATCATGGGTTTATGCATAGACAGTAGGGCCACCGACTGTAGTACAATTTGACCCAGACCCCCGGGGGGCACTTCAATTTTTTTTTTTATACGAGTGTGTGGCTGAACCCACGACAACCCTTACCCTTGCTAGGGCACTCGTTCGCGGGTTTTTTCTTCAAAAGCCTACCCTTGCTAGGGCACTTTTGACTCAATAATCCTAGATTTATTTGAAAATGTCTTAAATTTACACTGACTGGGGAGAAGATTGAATTTGGTTCATGCTATTTTTATGAAAACTGTGGTGATCCCAATGAAAATTTCGAAATTTCCCGCTTAATCGGGGTATTTTGCTGAAAGTTGACCCTTGATAGGGACATTTGTGGCTGAAACAGGAGGCTTGGTAGGGACATTTGTGGCTGAAACAGGAGGCTTGGTAGGGACATTTGTGGCTGAAACAGGAGGCTTGGTAGGGACTTTTCCTTGAAAATGTACCCCTGCCAGCCGCACATATGTGTAAACATTACATAGAGAGTGCCCACCCCCCCAGGCCCAGACCACAGTGTCTCATCTTCACCATTACACATTACTTATTCAATAAGCAGCCTAGTATTGTATTTCTATGTTGTTTCAGTTTTGTTCTCCCCTCCCTTTTTTTCACTTTTTGTTGTTGTTTTTAATCCTCTCATTAAGACATACCCCAGTATGTCAGGCCCATCAAATCAAGTTATTTTTCAAAGCTCTTTAGAATCTGAGACCCTTTCTTTTATGGTATCATATTCCAACCTTAGGATTATAAAGTCAATTAGAAGCAACTATGTATGTCCACAAAAAATACAATAGAATTCACACACTTTTTTTAACATGTTTTATATCAAAAACATTGTATGTAATAACAGCACTGAGTAATGATCACTTTTGCACATTCTCGCCAGTCTCACATACCTTGTTACAACAAGCGATACATTTCTGGATTATTCAATAAAGGCACTCTCAAAATGATTTAAAAGCAGCATTTTTATGATAAACATCATTGCGGCTCGTGGTGAGCTTAAAGTCGTGCAATAAGAGCCGAACATTTACGGTCTTTGGCACAGACTTCAGCTGACCAATCACAGCCATGTTCATAAGCAATAGCTGGCCAATCACAGCCCATAACAATGCTAACTCAAGTGACTCCTGCTATAGTGTATGCTATATCATGTGCTGCCATTAAGAATAATATCCCTGTCATACGCATGAAAGACGTTCTTTACCTCACCCTGCATTTACCGTTTGACATCTATTGAATACGTTTTGCACAAAGTTATACTTGTAGCAGTAGTTAAATTCTTTAAAGGATTTTATAAGCACCCACTAAATTTACCTAATAGTGTATGCAAATGCTTAGCCATACATGAAATATGATAAGCTTTAAGTATCTTTTCAAAAGTGTTTTTTATATATAATATGCTCCTATTGCTATGAAGTAAGCCCTTGACAGTCTTCTCATAGGCAGTTACAGATGGGGTCCACCTGGCTTTGGGTAGGATAATCATCTACATCGTACGAAGGAAATTCATTCTAACGAGCGCACATGTGTGGAAAAAATTGTTTTGGTGCTCAAAACCTAAAACAAAAATTAATTTTGATAAGCACACATCCCAACTAAAATTAAAATGTCTAAGAATATTTTAATTTTACTTTTAATGTGATGGATTGTTAATAAATTTATGTGATTAGAGTTGCACTTCAAAAATCTGACTACTGTCATTTACATCAACTTTGTGAATTACAATTACCGTAATCTCCAGCATATAAGGCACGTCTTAAACCGGGGGTTTTAGTTCTCCCTGGATCCACAAGGGCGACACCAAGACCTTTCTTTTGATATGTGACACTCCCATGTAACCCAATCAGCAGCATATGTGGTCCAGGTGGTCCAAGAAACACACAGCTTTTTAAATTTTGAAAAATCATTCAGTAGAAAAGAAGTTTTCTGGCCAAATTCTAAAACTCTAGGTGCGCCTTATAGGTGGGGTGCGACTTATACGCGGGAGATTATGGTACTTTCTTGGATAACATTGAACATTTCCAACTTTAATGCTTAAACTTTTAAAGGTTGGTAATGTGCTAATTCATCGTGCCCCTATGTCATAATGCATGACTGCTGCCCTGTTGATTAACTCGCCACGGCAACCGTATGTGTTCAATACATTCACCGGGTTCAGCATAATGCATTAAGGTGGCTGGCGGGGGTTGTCAGTTCACCATTTGGACACCAGGGGTCTCCTGTGTTCTATTGAAATTATGAGAAACGAAATATGCAAAATTCTAAATGGGTTGAATAGGGATTTGAACTCCAGACCTCTTGTGTACAAGGCAGAGATGTAACACATGCGCCACAGAGGCAGTTGGGGTAGGGAATTTGGAATGTACCATATAATCTAGATGTTCTAGCCATTTCCCTTAAGGAAAATTTTCAATCATCTAAAACATTAGAAATATGGCTGGGACCACACATCAAAACTACACTCACTGCAAAGATATACATATAATCGAAGTGCTGAGGAACTTATTAGAAAATCTAATTACTTTTGGATAGGACTCTGTGGATTTATGTTGCATATTGCTGTATAATCCTATATAATAGTAACAGTTCTGTACCTCAGAAATATGCCTGGGACCCCCACATTTTTATTGCATATATGAATAGTACATATCATTTTTGGAATTCTGGTGATAATCTGGCGAAAATCTAATTACCGTAAACTCCCGCATATAAGACGCGTCCTCTACGCCAAACAAAATGCTGGTGCGTCTTATAGGATTTTCTGAAGTTGGGGGTGCGTCTTATACGAGGGGTAATTTTACTATAAAACAGTACTGGATTAACAAAAATCACCCCTAAGAGGTGCGTCTTATATGCAAAAATGCTTCTCCCAAGAAGGGGGTGCGTCCTATACGCGCAACGCGTCTTCTACGCGGGAGATTACGGTACTTTGATTCTATCTCCGCCAGCCACCTTAATGTAGTGATAGTGACCCTGGAACAGTTAACCCTTTAAGTAATACATAAATGAAGAAATGCATCATGTTGGGTCGATACAGGAGTTTATGTCATGGCTGATATGAACGTCACTATAGATTAGTACTAGAACCGCCATATTCAATAGGGGGCATTGAATACAATGTGTTCGTATTCAATGGGTGTCCGCCATCTTGGATTTTGAACAGATCTGAGCTGTTTTTCTTTATTTAAAAGCAAAATAACCCCCTAGGCCATGACATAAATGCAAATCTCCACTTCCATGGGATTTTTTACATCATATTCCCCTCTGTGGGACGGGTCACATCCCACTCAGCCATATAATGGCTTCATGGGATACGACCAGTCCCACCTCGGGGAATACAGTGTAAAAATATCCCATGGTCGTGGACATTTGCTTATGTATCCACCCCATAGGGTTTGCGTAGCGTGACGCATGATGCTGGAGAGTTACTCATCAGGGCTGTATTCATGCATCGTAATGACATATGGGTGTACTAATGCATTAATGCACCTCCTGCTGTTCAAGGGACAAAGCGTTCAATTAATCCGACTTTTTCACTGTCCAATTAAAATCAGCGAAATTTAACTTGGCTTCTCCTCCTCTCCAACCAGTATATATACAGCAATGATTATCTATCATAAGGCGGAGACGAACATGCAATGCAACTGTTTCTGGTTTTCGCATAGGGACTACAATTGATTTTCAGGGAGATCAGAGACGGCATTCCTATCTGACAAAAGATAGGAAATCTGAGGTTTTTATTCCCTAGGGAATTAACATTATTGAAGGCAGAACTCCCAAGGAAATTAGAATTTGTACAGAATTAAGGGAAAGTGCCAGCTCTGACAGAGAGAACTCAGGATTTGTCATGAGAAGGTGATGTAGAATCAGGGATAAGTGGAGCACGTTCTACTTCATCTTGCTCAGTGATTCTTTCACTTCTCCCAGATTTAGGTTTCACGACGAGTTGGCCAGTAAACTCATTCAGGACGGTTTCACCGGCCTCTACCTGATCACAATCAGCAGCATTCGGATTAGTATGAGTAACAAGAGGTGCAGTGGTACCTTCCTCTGTCTGTTTTACACCATCAGCTTTAGATTCAGAATTTGTGTTCAGCTTGTCATTTTGTTCCTCAGTCACACTGGGTGAATGAATTGGCAGTGAGATCTTTTTTTGCGGCGAAGAAGCAAGCATCATGCCAATTTCATCAATTTTTCTCCTCTTCTTCCCATGATGGGCAGACGCTTCCTCTGTTTCGCATATCACTAAGCGTGAGAAAATATCTGGTGATTCAGGAACACTGGGCAATGCAGAAGTTGTCTTTTCAGTGCCAGGAGATTGGTGCTTCCCCAGCGAGGTTACCCCACTATGCTTATCATCAGTAGGTAATATGGCATTATCAGAATTTGTCACTTTAATCTCAACTAGAAGTTTGGGGACAGACACTTCCTTCTGTTCCCCATCAACTGCCTCACACCTTTCATGCAATGGTGATCCATCCTTGTTGACCTTAACTCCCTCATCTTTCTGCCTAAGCTGCCTGAGACATGCTTTATCAATAATTTCACTCATTACCTCATCTACTGACTGTGGTTTGGCAGCATTTTCACCCTTTATCTCCGGCTTATCTGCACCTCCATGCGCAACAGGCGTGGGAGGCGTACAGGTTTCTTTTGTAGACTGTTCTGTAGTATCAGTGAGAATGTGCTGTGTGTGTTGTATATCATTCTCCTTAAGTGACACAGCACTTAGTGACACCTTAGCACTTTGTTGTTGGACTTCATCCTTATTTGATTGTGTAGGTGGGTTATTGTTAATGTTATGCAGAGGCTCAGATGCATCACGTGACACTTTACTGTCAATTTGACTGTCCAAATGCATCATATTTTTTCCATTATTGGCACTGGTTGCTTTATGCACCCCTCCTTCCAGATTGTGAAGGGACAATCCAGAGTGGTTTTTCACAACATCTGCAATTGTCCTCCGTAAAGTATCAGCTTCAGAATCTGCCCCATGAGTAGGCGATTTGTCCTTCTGAGGGAGATATACTGTCCGCGCTACTCGGACTTTCCTTGGATGTGAATTAGGAGATGTTTGTGATACTGTTCGCTGAGCTTTTGGTGCTTTGAGTGGTTCATTACTTCTTTGCAAATGGTTAACCATAGATGTCAAGGAGGATATAGGGGCTGTGGAGCCATAGTGCCTCATGACTGCATGGTCATCTAGTGTCTGCCCAACCTTCATGGCCGGCAAGCAGGGAGTTCCCTTCTGCGAATCTGTTGGAGACGAGGGACGTATTTTATGCGATCCTACATTTTCCTGAGAATAGGAAATGGCTGGATTGGATCCTAATGGAGATTTGTCTTGCTCTGGGGTAGCATGATTCAAGGTTTCAGTATATTCAGATTTAACACTTCTATGGTCTCTGACTATAGGCATATTAACAACAGGGGCATTACTATGGGCCCATACAATATGCCCTTCCTGCTTTGGTCCATGCATCTGGTTGCTCTGCCCCTCAGTCTTGATAACATGGCTCGGATTATTGCCCTTATTAGGGGAAGATGGTGTAGTCCTAAGACCAATAGGTTCTGTTGATGAGCTTGCAATAGGTGAATGAGCACAAAATAACTCAGTGCTTTTCACATGCTGCAGTATGCCAGGTGACAGCATTCGTACATTGGGAGAAGAAACTGGGGGACTGTCAAGAGATTTCAGGCGCAATACTCTGCTACGCTTTGGACCCAATTTAGCAGCATTGGATGGATTGAGTTCTTCCACGTTTTCCACTTTCAGAATTCGGTTGGAAGATGATTGGCTGAAGCTGACCTCTCGACTCATGACAGATGGCTGAAATTCAAGAATAAAAAAGCAATTACAACCAATCCTTGTGCTGAGGGGCAGCTCACTTTAGTGCGGAGTAATGTTTTTTCCCAATAATATCTGGGATATTTGTGACTGAAGGGCATTTGCTTTTCTTTTAAGCATTGACTTGATATATGAATGATTGTACCTTTTAGATACAAAAAAAAATGGTTTAAAAAGAGGCACTTTGCTCTAGAATTAACATGCTTGATCTCATCTTTGTGAATAAATTAGTCCAGACGAAGGCCTAAAATGGCGTAAAGGTTGACAATAAAAATTGCATATATGTCTTTGTTGAATTGATACAGGAGAACCAGGAGAGGATTTTGGGAATATTTACCAACTTTCAATTCTTTTCCATATAATATGCTGATTAGTGTGCATGGAAATGTATATTAATTTTAATCATTACAAAGGCCAGGGAGCTGCTTCATACATCATGTTAGCCTTAACCCTTTAAAGGCTGCTGATGCAGGAGTGCATCATGCCCATTGTAAAAAATCTGAAAAACAATGTGACCTGGAAAGGTGTACACCTAGCAGATGACATCTCCCCCGATGAAAAGAAAATGCAAAGAAATCTACGTTCAATCCAAGCACTGGCAAAGTCTAAAGGCATTGACTGCTACGTAAGAGGATCTACTATTACCATAGCAGGTCACTTATATCAGTACAAAGACATTGACCAACTACCTTTTGAACTCAACATGGCAAATGCAAAGACTGTAGAAACACCAGACGGCCTAGCATTCCAAGGAGAATTTGCACCTTTTTCAAACCTCTACAAATGTATGATCAAGTTTGAAGGCCATGAATACGATTCCATAGAGAGAGCCTATGCTGCCAAGATGTGTCTCGTATCCAAACAGATGAATGTCCTCCGACGAGTACTTGCTGCTCCAACCCCCATAGACTCTATGTACGTAGCCAAAGGATGTACAAAATCCAACGAATGGTATGACATGGACCAAGAGGTAATGGAGAAACTGATCTCTATTAAGTTCGAACATCCTCCTCTCAAGGATATCCTAACCAGCAGCCGTGGTAAATACCTATATGAAGCTACTCCACACAAAGTATATGGTACAGGCCTTCACCTTGGTCAAAAACAAGAAATAACCATCGACAACATAGCCTCAAATGGATATGGAAACAAGCTAGGTGAGCTGCTGATGAAATTTAGATACACTATCACAGGAGAAAAGCCACTACCTACTGCAGAAGAAATCAGACTATGGAAAGCAACAGACAATGATAATTAGTTATAAGATTTAATCTACATATAAACTATTACATATATAATTTTATTTCGATTAACAAAGTTTGTATAAAACTCTAAACACAAGGCTGGTTATGTATCCGTTAGTCTTCCAAAATGCGTTTCTAACTTCAACTAAATGATCTACTCATCCACGCTACGGGGCGGCACAAAGGCCTATGGCCCTGGGATGAAATTTATGTACTCCTACCACCAAGGGTTTGGGAGAGAAAATCTAAGTATAGGATTTGATATAAGTTTTACTATGGAATATGCACATGTAGATGTATTCTGCATGAGCATTATGTATGCAATACAACTCGGTTAATCAAATATGTGGCACCAGGGGCCTCAGACTAATACATCTTAATGCTAGGAGTATAAACTCGAATTATGCTTCTATTTGTGCAGAATTGTATCCTGCTGATTTGGATATATATTCCTTTTCTGAAACTTGGTTTAAAAGTGAGGATGACGAAAGTAGTTGCCAACTAGCAGGTTATGTAAGATACAGATTAGATAGGCAAGTATTAAATGAAAAAGGGAATATTAAGACTGGAGGAGGAGTTGCCCTATATATCAAAAACTCGTTGAATCATGATTATCAAAGGTATTCTCATCTAAATATATCTGACAAAAATATTGAAATACAAAATATTGTAATATCAAAACAGCATATGAAACAAATCATACTATTCAATGTGTACAGACCACCAGATGGAAACCATGCTGTCTTTATCGATTCTCTAACGGATGTAATTTCCCAGATTGAAAACAGGAACAACACTGAAATTATATGTATGGGTGATATGAACTTCAATATAAGTGAGGACTCTGATATGGTAAATAATCTTCTAAATAGACTAAAAGGGTTTGGACTGAAGCAAGAAATTAAAAATCCCACAAGGAAAAATGCAACCTTGGATCTTATCTTTACAAATATACGTCCAAACTTTATAACAACTGGAATTACAAATAATTTTATTTCAGACCATCTCCCTGTCTTTCTTATAAGAAAAAAATGGAAAACCGACGAAGAACTTACTTATATTGAAGGCAGATCCTATAAGAAATTACCTGATGAATTATTATTAAGTGAATTTGATGCGTATGACTGGACAACTTTTGATAGAACAGAAAATGTAAATACTGCTTGGAATGAAATGGAAAATGCTATAAGAAATATACTAGACAGATTCTGTCCCCTACACAAGTTTCTTGTCAAAAAGCACAGAGACCCATGGATGACTCAACATGTATACGAATCCATAAGAGATAAAAACAAATTAGTATGGTCTGCCAGGAAATCTTTAGATGAACAAAAATGGACCCAAGCTTCCACATGTAGAAATAAAACAAACAAAATAATAAATAAAGCTAGAAAAAATTTCTTTAAAGAACAAATTGAAGAATACAAAAATGACCATAGAAAATTTTGGCGAACTATTAATAACCTCATACCTGGGCACCCTAAATCGAAACAAGTAATTAACCTAGTAGACCATGAAAAGGATAATACCCCCGTTCCGCCTGACCAAGTTCCAAATTTTATAAATAAGTATTTTACACAGATTGGTCCTGTACTTGCAAAGGACCTCTACATACCTTGGAAACTCTACGACAACATCTGTCTAAACTCAATTGAACCTTTTACCACAAATCCACAAGAAGTGTCTAAGCTGGTTCACGATATAAATACCATAAAATCCTCAGCAATTGAAAATATATCAACCAAAGTCTTAAAAACTGTGTTTAAACATTCACCTGAAAGACTTACAAAAATTTTCAACCTATCATTTAAGTCAAACACTGTACCAGACTCATGGAAAATATCCAGAGTAACCCCTATTCCAAAAGCAGGTGATACCAAACTTGTAAACAATTATAGACCAATCTCCCTCCTACCACTACCATGTAAACTGCTAGAGAAAATTGTACACACTAGAGTATATGGATTCTTGGTTAAAGAAAATATCCTGACTCCTAGACAGGGTGGCTTTCGAGCAGGCTACAGCACAGTGGATACCCTATCAAAATTTACAGATGATATTAAAAGGGAATTAAATGTTGGAAATTCTACAATTTCTGCCTTTATTGATCTCAGGAAGGCTTTTGATACTGTAGACCATTCGGTCCTATTAATTAAACTACATCACTATGGAATTCGTTCAGATAATTACCATTGGTTTATAAACTATCTATCCAATAGACAACAACTGGTATTCGCTAATGGGCTGAGTTCTGACCTGGAAAACATAACCTGTGGAGAACCTCAACGTTCTATACTAGGTCCTTTGTTATTTTAAATATATGTAAATGATGTAATCAAATGTATTAAGACATGTAATATTAGACTATATGCAGATGATACTGTGATATACTCATCACACAATAGCTTTATTCAAGCTAAGAATGAACTTCAATGTGATCTTGAAAATTATTATACCTGGTGTATCCAAAACAAACTGTCGATTAATATTACGAAAACAAAAATCATGCTATTTACCTCAACAAACCAGAAATTAAAATCTCTGGAAGCAAACATATCCATGAACAATCAATTATTACAAATTGTCCCTAGTTATAAATATCTCGGTGTGACCCTGGACCCTCTCCTATCTTACAAATTTCATCTAAAAAATCAGGTCAAAACTATCGCCTATAAAACATACAAACTGTGTTTACTAAGAAAATATCTAGATGTCAAATTAGCAGTAAAAATTTATAAAACAATGATACTTCCCTATATGGATTATGCAGATATTTGTTTCTCAACAACCTATAATAAATATTTGGATCCGTTACAATATGCCCAAAATAGATGTCTGAAAATATGTCTGAAAGTTCCTCATATTACAAATACAAATTTTATACATAATATTACTGGTTGTAACAAATTAATGGACAGAAGATTTGCACACATTGTAAATTATATGTATAGTCGTTCGAGATCTATGGATTATAAGGTTATACAAAGGCTCCAAACAAGACAACATGATGCTCCCCTATGTAAAACTATTACACCAAACTGTTTATCTTATATTAGAAGTGTGGAGTTTCATGGTGCCATAACTTGGAATGCCCTAACATGTGGTAGAAGGAACGCTGAAACTGTGGAAATATTTAAAAATGAAACTAGAATACATCTTAAATCCCTTCTACCCTATACCTAAACTCTAACTGATTATTGTACAACCTACTTATATTTCTACAGACTCTCTCCCTTACCCTTCAAATCTCTAATTATTTGTCACAATAAGTGTCTAGTTTCCTACTCTAGTAAAATGATTAAATAGCTAGGACCAGAAGGATCAACCCAAAACACTAAACTAGTGGGGATGAGGTCCATAGCTGTCTTTTTGCCACATGAAATCAACAGTGACAATATGTACCATGTCAAATTTCCTGTTGTATTAGGCATTATGTATCTTGATATGAACTTAAGCAGAAGACTTGTGAAGCTTCTCCTTATCATATCATATTATATCATTAATTTACTACAGCATATACACTCGAAATTATGGCATTTTACAAAGAAGTAAAAACTTTTTGTACTGGTAACACACTCTATTGGCAATAAAGATCTTTAAAACAAAAAAAAATTGGTCATCATGATGCACCAATGAAGTGCTGGTGAGACTGCTCGCCAGCACTTCATTGGAGCAATATGCCAACCCTCCGGGAGTATATGTATCAACCCTGTAGGGTTGTAATGATGCTCCAATCAAGTGCTAGCGAGCAGTCTCACCAGCACTTCATTGGTGCATCATGACAACCGATGGGCTTGATGCATTAATGTATCAGCGGTCATTAAAGGGTTAAAGGGTTTATGCATACTATTAAAGCAAGGCTACATTCATGCTATAGGTCTTTGGCCATGGTGCATAAAAGTAATCTGTCACAATAAGGCAATGCGGTGCTGCCGAGTCTATTCACCGGCACAGAATATGCCCAAAATACTGCTCCTTCAAGACTGCAATGATGCCACAGAATCTGCACAATATATGACTACACTAAAGTCTGTTAACACAATACATGGCACTTTAAGGGTTAAACCAGGGGTGTGAAATATCAAAACCCATTTAGGCTGAAGTGCACTGAACAGCCTTGGAAAGATTTGTAAATAACATCTTCACATTACATAAAAGTTATTCAAATTATCAAATAGTAACAGTAAAATTCTTTATGATCTGCAGGGAGGCCAAAAATTACCTTTGGGATACTAGAATTTGTTGATTTGGCCTGATGTTTTTTGTCTGGTGAGCATGAAAAAGGCTGAAATCCGCCTTTAGGCTTAGATCACACACCTGATAAACACAGTAAGTGGTTAAGGTTTAGGGAACAGAGCCATTCCTGTATGGAGGTGGCCATCTTAGGCCACACCAAAAAATTAAGTTGGTCTACGGATCGCCCTCTCCATATTTTCGGAAATACAATTTTTTTTTTCTTTGAAAAAATTCTTGTCTACGGATTTCGCTCGCTTCAGTTTCTACAAGTTTTCTCTTTGTGATGTTTGGCAAAATTTAAAAAAAAAAATTTGTTCGTTCGCCTCATTTTCCCACCAAGGAATCCATTGGACACCAAAATATTCTTTAAAAAAAAAAAGAAAAAAAGATTTGCTCGCTCGCACCATTTTTTCAAAACCAAAATCCGTAGACCAACTTATTTTTTTGGTGTGGCCTTAGTATCAGTTATGTAACTGCCCCCGCCCCCGACAGCCATTTTGGACTGAGCATAGACTTGTGGGTAATCTCTTATCTTCCCCTCCATCTACCAGAGAACAATGATGATTGATAAGACTGATAAGAGTGATTAGCTTCCCCCTGCCTCTATCTTAATCCCCTTAAGTACCTCTCCATTGTTTTAGGTGTGAAGGGGATTAGCCTGATAGGGAGACAATGGCTCGGATGTTGCTCATGTGCAATCTTAACAAACTTTTAAAGTTTAATTGTTCTTGTATTTTAAAGCACTGAAGGAATATGAAGCTTACCTTGTTAAAGTTTAAGATATCTGCTATGCATGGGCACAAATTTTAGAATATAGCTACAGATGGTCAATTTGGAAGAGCCCACCAAAGTAAACTGTACAAAGAGGGCAACTGCTGATCTAGCCCCCGACTACATGAGCCACCTAGCTGATTTTTTTAAATACTAGCAATGGCCTAGTCCCGTATATAAAAGAGTTTTTTAATGCCCACCTTGGTTTCCTTTGACACACTATTATACGTCTCGTGGTTGGCATTTTTGATGGTCGTGTCAGCACCGTGGTGCATCAGGAGTGTCATGATGTTTTTGTAGTTGCGCTCGCTCGCCGTGTGAAGCGCCGTGTTACCTGCATAACTCTGAACGTTAACCTGCAGAATGGAACATGATATAATTGCTTCTGTGAAATACTACAGACAAAACTTGTACCTTATGGGCAAATAAAAGGACTCTTGGATATTTGAAGAATGCCCCATAGTCAGATATTCGCTCATGAAATCCTGTGATATTGTCAAGGAAGTGGCATTTGTTGGCTTCAGAATCTATGTGCAATTAATATTTTCTCACATAATCCACCATAAGTGGTGGAGTGGCCCAAAGAGAGTCCCTCAGTGACTTTCTCACATATGTCCAGTATTTAAGACAGAAAAATAACCAGACATAGAGAGGTACCAGACATTTCACATTTCATTCCTTTATGGACTGCTATTACATTCATTCATCATGAATGCCCTGGAAAGTCTACTTACAAAACCTAACTTCTTGCATCGTACTGACCGTCTGTGACTATCTACTGTAAAATGTTTCACGTAAGATGCGCCTTGCGCCTCAAATCTATATATTAGGCCACACCAAATTAAAACATTGGTCTATGGATTTCCCGCACCTGATTTTCCTAAATGGAAATTTTATTGAAAAATATTTTGTCTATGGATTCCCCCCGCAACATTTTCTTGAAAATTGATTTTTTTTTTTTTCTTTGCAAAGTCCTTACAGTGTCAACCAATAAAGGTACAGCAACAGCAGACCACTCATTGGATAGGTAAAGGTCTCCAGATTTGCAAATTTCATTGTCTATGCTGCATTTAGAAGCCAAAATTCTAGTAGACATAACTTTGAGAAAAGGAGCAAAATTTTTTTTTTAAAAATCACCCTTTTCACATCCTTGATATTGGAAATCCAGCCAAATAAAATTTTTTAGAAAAAAAAAAAAAATTTCACCTTCCCGCTCCAGTTTTCAAAAATGAAAATCCATAGACCAATTATTTTATTTGGTGTGGCCTTAGTTCTGTTTTATAGTGTGAAACCACCAACTATAAGCTAAATCTTGTGTTAAAAACACCCTATAAGCCAAAGTGTGGGTATTCTACAATGTTTGTGGCAGATATCAAACCAATAGGGTAGCTATGATACATGAATGCTGCCCTTGCAAGTAAACCCAACAGGGTCGCATTTATGCATTATGCCGACCTATTGGCATAATGCACTTATATATAATAAACCGTAAAAGGGTTCCTTACCTTGGAGTGATGCTCAAGTAACATTTCTACCAGTTTTATTTGTCTGGTTTCTACAGCGTGGTGGAGTGGGGTGCGACCACTCTTCCCGTCCGTGATGTCCGTCTCAGCTCCGGATACCAACAACATCTGCATGATGTCCATCTTCTGCGACACTAACTCGGCTTCTGTAAGTGCATCGTCTTGTATCTGTACTGCTACATGTAGAGGGGCCAGGCCTGTCAGAGAGGTTGAGACAGTGGGTTTTATTTTACAGACTTTTGATTAAATGTTAGTCACACTTTTTAAGGAAAGCAATTCTCTTGTATTAGCTGCACCCTCATATAAGCCGCACTGTGGGAGAAGCTTAAAGCCATAGTCAAGGCTTGGAAATTGGCAGTTCAATACTATTTTATAGTGTAAAATACCCTCGTATAAGCCGCACCCTGACTTTAGGCCATTCCTATAAGCCTAATTTATATTTGGGTACTAGCTACGGCGTATAGGAGAAAATTTACGGTAGTGTTTTAATGTACTATGCTCCTTGGTCACTGTGAGTGAGTAATAGATGTTTAACGCCATTTCAACAGCTACCGTAATCTCCCGCGTATAAGGCACGTCTTATATGTGAATCAAAGCCCTACTGCACCTTATAGAAGCTCCCAGAGGAGGAAAAGTACTAAACCCTCAAAAATGAAGCCCCAGGTGGGCCTTATAGCATTCTCCTCAACTCAGGGTGCACCTTATACGCGGGAGATTACGGTAGTCATATTCATGGCGAGAACTACATTACACAGAGGAATGTGTCGTTGCTCTCGCATATGTGCACCATACGCATCCTGAGGGGA
The DNA here is from genome assembly GCA_949317995.1 of Acholoe squamosa. Lineage (NCBI taxonomy): Eukaryota > Metazoa > Annelida > Polychaeta > Phyllodocida > Polynoidae > Acholoe > Acholoe squamosa. Next base: position 5,963,265 of record OX439044.1, read on the forward strand.
TAGGAAAGAGAAGAAATAGACCCTTTTAAGTGGGCTAGGGAAGCCCGCCTTGGTCACTGTGAAGTATAGGGTAAAATGGCTTTTCTGCACAGTGCTGCCCAAAAGGATTTGATCAGGTAGCCTTAATATACTACCGTAATCTACCGTAATACGCCAAACAAAGGCCAGGTGCGTCTTATAGGATTTCCACAAGAAGGGGGTGCGTCTTAAACGCGAGTTTTTTTTTTTATTATAGAAATGTACTAATCTTACAAAAATCACCCCTAAGAGGTGCGTCTTATAAGCGAACCAGCCTTTGCTGCGTTGGGGGTGCGTCTTATACGCACACCGCGTCTTCTACACGAGAGATTACGGTAATGCAGTGCAGGTGATATGTTCACCAAAACTACCTCAGAGCACCAGTTAGAAGGATAAGACCATTTGAGGGATAAGAACCTGTATCTGCTCTTAAACCTCAAATGAAACCACTTTGTGGGGTGAACATATCAACATGTAAATTGAGTCATTATGCTGGCCATAAAAGAGTTGACTAGGATTTTATTCACAACTTATTCTGGTTTGGCTGTAGGGCTACTTAAGAACATGGCAAATAATCACTATAAAAAAGAAATAATGAACTTGCACTGATGATTGGTAAATCGAGGTAAAATGTGTTGTAAAGGAAGGTGTCCTATATGTTGATAACATAGGGTTCTTCCCTTTAAACAATTTTGTTGACCTTTGTCAAATCTCAATCATGAGCTGGGTCCAGGATGAGAACACCACCTAAGCTTAGGCCACACTAAAAAAATAAGTTAGTCTACGGATTTCCCTCTCCAAATTTTTTCGATAATACAAATTTCTTTGAAAAAAATCTCGTCTACAGATTTAGCTCGCTTCACTTTCTACAAGTTTTCTCTTTGTGATGTTTGGCAATTTTTTTTTAAATAAATTTTTTTACGCTCACCTCACTTTTCCAGCAAGGAATCCATTGGACGCCAAAAAATTCTTTAAAAAAAAAAAAAGATTCGCTCGCTCGCACCATTTTTTCAAAACCAAAATCCGTAGACCAACTTATTTCTTTGGTGTGGCCTTACCTTCAAAGTTCTTTTGGTTGAGGTTTGGTTTCCGCTGCGCGTGATTAATGATCATCTTAAGGCAATTCAGGGTTTGGTGTTTGACCGCTAGGTGTACACTGGTATCCCCAGCACGATCAGTGTAGTTAGGTGACGCACCACAACCTAACAGTGTGTGGACGATGTCAGGCTGCCGCGTTATCACAGCTAAATGGAGTGGTGTCTGCAAATATGGTATGTTCAGGGAGGAAATCATTACACCTTGATATAAATTTGTGGTTACCTGTGATAAAACATGTGAATTAGATAATACCTATTATGTGAATTGGAGCCTTATCACAGCAAATTCTCTTGTATAAGGTGCATCCTCATATAAGTCACAATACATCCCCAACTTTGGAATCAGCTACAAGATGCCTGCCCCTGAGCCTTGAAGATTGCACCTTTAGTACTGATCTATTGTGCCGCCTGAAAGCCAGTCCCCCTTCCTTGGACTGATCCGCAATTTGATTTGGGTTCTGGTGCCGAAAATTGTCTTGTATACGCCGCGGCTAGTACCAGAACCAAACTCAAAATTAGGATTATAAGATCTGCCCAAAGTGAGGGTGCTGCTTATATGAGGGTATTGACACTATAGAAATGTACTAAATTGTCAATTTTCAAGTCCTAGGTGTGGCTTATAACATTCTTCCTAACTCAGGGTGCGGCTTATACGAGGGAATTTACGGTGGTACCAGCAACTTATACGAGAGTTTGGTTTGGTTTATTTTATGTCCACTAATAGTACTTAAAAGCTAGCAGACATTTCTGTGGTTTGATCGGACATCAAGTCCTTTCTTTTCTGTTCGGAACATATGGTACAGCTAAATAGATCCTCCTTTTCAAAGTGAGAGGGTGGCTCATGATTCATACACAATAGTGTTGTCTTGGGACAACAAACATTTAAATACTTAAATTGGATAGTAAATCTACAATGCTTTTATGATTGGTATACTGTATTTAATGCAATAAGCGCCTCAACCCTAATAATAGAAAAAAAAACCATTGAGCCTAGCTGTAAAGTAAAGAGTGCTACCGGTAGTTGCAAAGAATGTGTAAGGCCAAAAAAAAATTGTTTGTTTCAGGTAACCCGACCGTACCTAGTAAAACAGGGCTGACCCTAATTTTCTTCCTCCATTTTTGAAGAAATTGTAGGTTTTTAGGCAAGTTTTCAGTCGATTCAGTTGTCCGTGAGTTGCTGTGACTCGTCCGTGAGTCACCGTGACTCATCGTGAGTCTTTGTGGCAGTTCAAATTTTTTTTACAAAATAAAAAAAAAATCTGACCTACCGGTACTCTACTTATTTATTTTTTTTCAGCATATTACCTGAAACAAATGATTTATTTTTTTGGGCCTAATGTTTTTACACCTTGTGTGTGGGGTGTAGGGGACATGTAGCTGTAAGACTTCACCTTGCACGAGTGTTGCTGTGAATGCTATTACAGCTTTTGACACTGTGGGGTATGTCAGGGTTCCCATTTATGGTTCATGGTTTTAACTGACTTTTAACTGACAATCATTGGCCTTTACCTGACCAAATATTGGATAATTTCCAGGGTTCACGAAAACATTCATCTCCTCTCAAGCGAGGATGTTAACGAAATTTTGCCAATTAGCGTGAAATCTTGACAATCGCCCCCTCAAATTAGTCAAAATACCATTTTTAACTGACCTTTAACTGACTTTTTCCCAAAATATCTTAACTGACTTTTATAGAAAAATGGGTTTGACTGACTTTTAACTGACCAGTAGGAACCCTGATATTTACACTTCATTTGACTGATTAGACTGATTCGGCCCAAAAAGAGGGGGGATGCGCTTATTAGAACAGGTGTGCTTATTAGAATGAATACGGTAAATATGATAGTGACAAGAATAATCAATAACATGTATTATACCTGTCGTAAAAGATTGCAGTAATCGAAGGTAACTCTTTTCAGCGCCATCAGCTGAATCAACTTGTGAATCGTCTTCAGGTTTCCTTGAACAACAGCGACATGTAGCGGCCTACAGAAAGTCAAAAGTCATACTTCTTTATTCATGACAACAATATAAGATTTTCGAAAGACAGAAATTTCTTTAAACATCTATAATACCATAATCACCCGTGCATAAGGTGCGTCCCACGTATAAGACGCACCTAGAGTTCGAGAATATGGCAAGAAAAAATATAAATTCATAACTTTTGTTCTACTGAATGGATTTTCAAAATTGAAAAAGATTGGTGTAGCTATGGCCTTCCAGACACCCATGGAGGCCTCTATGTCATATTATGACTTATGGGGAGTGTAACATATCAAGAGAAAGCTCTTGGTGCCCCCTTGTGGATCCAAGGAGAACTAAAACCCTGCATATAAGACGCGCCTTATGGGCGGGAGATTACGGTAGTCTTTTTCACTGTTCGTCTACTACTGCTTGCTCTCTTTGTTTCTTCATATTTGATAAAGGAGTGTATTGGCAATACTGCTCATACAATTCAGAATGTCAAATAGAACAGCTTGGCAGGTTAAATAAAACGTAATTGGGTATTTTTCATTAAATTACCAACAAATATTTTAAGAATCTGATTTGTGCTTCCATATGTTCTTCTTTTGATCTTCACTCAATTTAATTTTGTGTAAAAAGATTTTGTATGGCCCTTGATAGGTCACATGATACCTCAGGGCACATGTTCATGATGCATCAGTGTATTCAGCATGATGCACTTCATTGATGCATCATGCCAACCCTTCAGGAGTGTACCAAACCTACAAGACCAGCATGATGCTCCAATGAAGTGCATCTTCATTGGAGCATCATGACGACCCTGTGTGAGTATATGTATCAACCCCGTAGGGTCGGCATGATGCACCAATGAAGTGCTGACGAGCAGTCTTGCCAGCACTTCGTTGGTGCATCATGCCGACCAATGGACATGATGCAATCCTGCATCAGCGGCCTTTAAGGGAAAACACCAATGTCAATGTTCCTTTCATTGGATGCTGAGTTCTTAGAGTGCTACTGGTACCCATCAAGATGGATGTTATCAGTCCTTATTTCACCAGTACCAGCTTCAGCAATGGATGCACCACTGGACAATGAAGGAGAGGCTCATAATGCTTTAATGCATCATGCTGACCATGATCTGGTTTGATACGTTCACAAGGTTTTGTAATGGTACATCAATGTAGTTCTGGGGAGTAGATACACCAGCGCACTCAACCCTAATCCATCTCTTTAGGGGGCTCCTAATGCATTAACCCTTTAAAGGCAGCTGATGCAGGAGTGCATCAAGCCCATTGGTTGTCATGATGCACCAATGAAGTGCTGGCAAGACTGCTTGCCAGCACTTCATTGGAACACCATGCCGACCCTCCGGGAGTATATGTATCGACCCGTAGGGTCGGCATGATGCTCCAATGAAGTGCTGGCGAGCAGTCTTGCCAGCACTTCATTATGCATGATGCACTCCTGCATCAGCTGCCTTTAAAGGGTTAATGCATTAGCAGCCCCCAAAGAGATAGATCAGGGTTGAGTGCGCTGGTGTGTCTACTCCCCAGAACTACATTGGTGCATCATGATGACCAATTGGCATGATGCATTAATGCATCAGTGGCCCTTCAAGGCATAATGCATCATGCCCACTGATAACCACTATGCACCCTTGTAAGTCTAATCACCACCAATGTACCGTAAACTCCCGCGTATAAGACGCGTCCTCTACGCCAAACAAAATGCTGGGGAGTCTTATAGCTTTCTCTCAAGTTGGGGCTGTGTCTTATACGAGGGGTATTTTTTCTATAGAAATGTACTAATCTTACAAATTTCAGCAGTAAAATGTGCGTCTTATACACGAAAATGCATGTGCTAAGTTTGGGGTGCGTCTTATACGCGCAGCGCGTCTTCTACGCGGGAGATTACGGTATTTTATGCATCATGCTAACCCTTCGGGAGTACCTTTATCCACCCACTAGGGTCAGAATGATGTAAAAAGGCAGGACTGATGAATAGTAAATTTATACAGCTAAGTAAATAAAAAGGAGACAAGTAGCCAATGGTATACAACTGACCAAGAAGCCAGCTACTGTCCCAACTTGATCTGACATGAATTCTAGTCACACGTACAAATCACCGTCCTCGTCCGGCCGTACTGCGAGACTACACTCCCGCAACATCCGCAGGCTGTCCTGGGGGTTGATGCGCAACGCTTCACTGGGACTCGATTCTTCTTCTTTCACCTCGGCTGGAAATAAAAGATATATTTTGTAAATTATGTGGCCTGCAGGGTAAAGTGGTCATTTTCATCTCGCGGAGGCCATATGAATATTGATATTCTAATGTACACCTACAAACTTCATTATAACTGAAAAGAAATTGGAAAATGTTTTTATATAAAACAACTTCATATGAAAGGCTGGAAGGCCCTATGTTTCCTTCTAATGGACCAATTTGGAGAATTCTTTCACCATTAGGAAGTTAAGATCATCGTAGCCCAGAATGATCTGCGTCCAAAGGCCCTACACTGTTAGGATTCGACATTTGAGACCTGGGAACTGCGTCTTTTGTAGTGTAACATATATGAAAGAAAGAACCCTCGTGTAAGTTGTGCGCTGACCTTCGAGACAGGTACCTTAGATCCGTAAAGGGTACATTTCTATCAGGGTGAAGCTTGTACGCGGAGTGCAGGTGCAGCTCATATATGGGATTTTATGTTATCTAGCAACTAACCTCCCGAAAAGTACTAAATTGGGAAAAGAGTGCACAATGATTACCTTCTCTGGAGAACACTAACAGAACTTTTTATGGGTATGACACCGTGACACAGTATTTGACACATACTGAGCACACATACCCTAACAAGTTCATATTCCCTCTTTTAAGCAACATTTGGAATCAGATAAACCTCAATTTCTTTCTCCTTTTTAAACTACCAGCTATGTATTTGAGATATTTTTTGCACCCTGCACTAATTACACTAAATATGGTAGCCTGTTCAGAATGGAGTTATTCTTCAAATTATGACAGGTATAATATACATGTACAATATATTCATATTTAACTTGAACAGAAACCATGGATTTATACAAAAAGTACTTTCTATCCCTCTTCGGTAAATGCTGTGCATATTCTGGAAAGGCCCCTGCATGCTCCAATTCCTGGTAGACAACCCGTGTAAAAATACACAAAAGGTGTTACGCCCTACGCCTGCAGAAAAGATGCTATACTATATAATAACCACACTGGTAGGTCAAAATCAAACACTTTCAAGTATCCATGGGATGGTAAAGTCTTAGCCACACCCACATATAAGTCGCATGCCAAGTCTGGGGTCAGGGCTCAACAAATCAATTGAGAGAAGGGGAAACCACTGTCCCAACTGCACCCTGAAGTACCGGTAGAAGATCTATCTGTAAAAAAAAGCCAGCTTATCTGGTCAGATTATGTGGGGAAAGCTGTGGCAGATTGTATTAAACAATACTGGTAGTTCCCCGTCACATATAGATGATTTAACAGAACTCATGAAAGACAATGTATTATGATGTTACTTATAACTGACACCCATGGAGGTGTATGATATTACGTTTCCATTATGTATCCATTTTTATTTTAGAACGGAGGTTAAAAATGCAGGGATGAAAGTCACACAGCCCGAAAATCCCTGAAATAGTCCAATATCGGCCCTAAAAGCTGAGTTTTTATATGAAGGTATAGGGCCTTGGAACTTTGAAAATCCCTGAAATTAGGGAAATCCCTGAAGACTTCCATCCCTGAAAATGCTTCTATTGATTTATAGGGACATTGACAAAACAAATATGTATATATGTGACAATGATTCCCAGAAATAAACATCTTTTGAACTAAACAAAAAAAAAAGATTGTGCCATATATAAACAGAGAGGAATGTGGTCAGTTTCCCCACAAAAGTCAGGTTGCGCTTTACGCGGGGATATTTACCTTACAGCTCAGTATAAAACCTTCACGTTTCAAGCCTTATTATGATGGGTGGTTGCACCGATTTTAAGATATGAAAAGGCAATATTGACAGATTCCAGAGATCCTGTCTTTTAGGAGAATCACATTTTAAGGGGCACATTGTAAGGGTAAACAGCACCTAAAGATAAATGCAGTCGGCGTCTAAGGATGTCAAAGGGCAACAACACCTACAAATGTTGCGATTCTTCATATTATTATAGCAATGGATAAATATTCCTGAAGCAGAATATCAATTCTAATGCAACTAATGTAAAGACAAGGTTAAAAGCATTTGAAATAAAAAAATATAAGTGGATCTTGATCTCCAAGCAGTGTATTAGACAGAACCTGTGCTAGATTCCTTAGAATAGGAGGGGGTGTTTTGTCTAACCACTCCAAGCAGTATGCAAAAGGCAGAATGTGCTTGGTCATTCCACACTATAGCAGGTATATATATATATATATATATATATATATATATATATATATATATATATATATATATATATATATATTGGTGTAGACCAAGCGGACGTCGGTGGATCCCGAAACCATCCTGGTATATATAGTCAGACTGAATGTCACACTGCTTGACTGCCATGCACTGGATAACACATCATCTTTATGTACTTCAAACCTTCCTATAATAATGCACCTATCTGTATTCCTGCAGTCTGCTGCTCTCACCCTTTGCTTCCACTCTATGATGTACCTGCATTCCAACCTATATGCCCTTCATTTTCCATGTACATCAGCTTACCTGCCTTCCTACCTTCCTCTTTGCCACTCTGCCTATTTGAATATCTACCTCTCTATGTATCCATCTGTCCCTTTTTCTGTCATCATCCATGCCATCTACCCTTTCACTATGCCTACCATCCAACCATCCTTTGTATCTTTCCTAGCATCCTCCCTTACTTCATTCGCTGTTCTTTTGATTCTTTCACGCTTGCAATGGACTATAATTCCTTTTATCAGTGCACCATTCTTCCCTCTCCACCCTTCCTAATACCCCACCATCATCTGTATCTTTCCTTCCATCATCTCCCACCATCCCACTTTGCTTGGTTCACTGCAAGCCCCCACTTGCATGCAAGGATCCATGATCACCTAATGCACCTTGCACAATCATTGGGTGCAACTTGTAGGCAAGGATTTTTCATAATTGCCAAAATCTTTGCGAGGCTGCAGCTTCGGGGCTTTTCTTTAACTCAAGGTTACGTGGAACTAATTCCATTTCCTCTATGTTTCTATATAGCATAACACACAAAAACAGCCCCCCGTAATGTTCGTTGGTAATATTTGCGACCGTAGCAAGATTAAACCATCTCTCACAAACAATGTGTTAGAATATAGGATAGGCTTAACCCTGAAAATCTTAACTAAGGGAGCGATACGTACAGCAAGTGCCATTCTACCCTATTTTTGGCCTCAAAACCTCCATTGGCCAGATGAACATTTGCAGACCTGATAAAATCCCCAAACCTTGGCATAATATAAAAACTCATCTACTGTTCCATTTAGGAACTATTTGGGGTCACCTGTGATTTTTTTCATAATTTTACCAATATTTCTTGCATATGATTTCTAAGCCAATCAGCACCCAGATCACCTTCAGTGCAGGCCTGAATACCATATGACTCACGAGAGGGCAGCATTTACGTCCATGTAAACTCAAGGCGTGGCTAATAACGAGGTAGCAGATTGTCCAACAGGTGCAGCCATTTCTGCAGCTGATTACCAGCAGTTTAATATCGCAGTTAGTGTGACAGTTATTAGATGGGTACCATCTGCTGCCCTCTCCCCCCCCCCCAAGAGGACTGCGGTGAATAGTTATTTCATTGGCTGATATCAAATCCCGCTATGTCGGTATATGTGAGGTACACTTAATATATGAGTTATCGCAGGATGTCCTAATTCTAACCAGGTAGTACCATTCTCCATAATCATTCAGCCTACTTATCTCTCTGACCCCTTAATGGCTGATAAGTGCATTTAACGGCCCCTTTAAAGGCCGCTAATGCATTAATGCCCATTGGTCGTTATGATGCATGAATGCAGCCCTGGCGATAAACTTGCCAGGCCTGGATTCAAGCATCATGCTGACTCTACAGGGTTGATACTGAGTCAGAGAGTCAGCATGATGCATCAATGAAGTGCTGGCGAGCAGTCTTGCCAGCACTTCATTGGTGCATCATGCCGACCAATGGGCATCATACCATGTACATCATGTATATTTACCTAACTCAATCACCGTTTTACGAGGCAAAATGCATCATACCCATTGGTCCGTACACCCTGAGGCAGCATGATGCATTCATGCATCCCCGACTCGCCAGGGTTGCATTCATGCATCAGAGTGGCCCTGTGAGGTTGATGCACCCACCCCCTGTCCCGAGGGTCGGCATGATGCACCAATGAAGTGTTGGCGAGCAGACTTGCCAGCACTTCATTGGCGCATCATGCCGACCAATGGGCATGATACCACGTACATCATGTAATGGTTGATAATGCTTATCATACTTTGGCCATTTTATGATACATAAATGCAGCTGTGGTGAGGAACTCCCTGCATTCATGCATCTTGTCAGTCCATTTTTTTTTTTTTTTTTGTAAAGCTCATAACAGGTACAATGCCATGATTTTCAGTAGAAGGAACCATACCCTGTATGATAACGCATGGTAGGTCAGGTCATTTGTTTCGCTGCAAGCAGACTATAACGTAACACAACCAATTTACAAAATGTACATGCAAAATATATATATATATACATAACGACAAAGCGACATAACATGAATACTACTGAAGGGCATAGTGCGGCCCCTGCAGCGTTAAAGAGATGTCGATAGTACAATGGACAAGGAAGTACTGAAGATGTACATCCACACCAAGTCACGATGCAAGATTATAAATATCTCAATGTTACACTATAACAATGTTAGGTAGGAAGGACCCTGGACAAGCGACTCAGCTGACCTTAGGCCTATAAGAAAAAATTGTTGTGTTCAGGGAACGCTACCTACCGGTACCCTAATTTTTTGGCCCTACCCTAACTTTTTTATGGGCATTTTGGGGGGAAATCGGATATTTTGGCACTTATTGTGACATGGAAAACTTTTTTTACGATCTCGCTCATCTGTAAATATTCATTATGTAGATATTCCAATTCCAGTTGACAGTCTGTCCTACATTGACAGCCTAATCTCTTTCTAGATGCATACCATATACCTCAGGCCCCATATGATCCAAAAACCACAACTACCGTAATCTCCCACGTAGAAGGTGCAGCTCACCTAGAAGGCGCACCCCCAACCCAGAGAAGACTGTTTCATGGAGAAGACCCACCCCTGAGGGCAGATTTTTGTCAGTTTAGTACTGTTCTATAGTAAAAATACCCCCTATAAGGCGCACCCCAAACTCAAGGCAATTTACCTCCCGCGTATAAGACCCAGCAGCATTTTGTTTGGCATATAAGACGCGCCTTATACGCGGGAGATTACAGTAGTTAAGAAGTGTTAATTACTATTATTGCACCAAATGTCTCAGTGTTACTCAAATTCCCTGTTCATTACTAAATATCCGTATGCCGCTCTTGAAGGAACAAAAATGTAAAAGGGAAAATCATGCATGAATAAAAGTAGATTTTTTCACCAAAAAAAAACAAACAATAGATATCATGTTAAAACTATTCCTTTTGTAACTATTCCTTGGATCATTAGCTTCAAATTAATACCAAACATGGCTACATTTGGTCATTTGGTACCCAAGAGGGAATAAAAAAAGTTGATTTTCTCAACTTTTATTTTTATTCTGCTTTTTGACTTTTGCAGTGCGGGCGGGCCCGTAACCCAAACCATAAAAAAGTGTGGCATTAGAAGCTAATAAAATGTGCATTTTCATTGGCATTCTACCCATCCATACCACTTGATTTAATATTTTCTATACCCAAAGACTCCTATAGTGAAGGTATTTGTAATAGATTTATTTCATTCAGGAAATTTTCATTTTACCTGTTACCATGTAATAACTGTTTCCAAAATGTATCTGATAGTCATAGATCTGCATTTCTGAAGTTTGGTTAAGGAAAGGTTTATTTTCTGTGGAATTCAATGTGAAAAAATACATTTCTCATAGACGGCTATAGTTAAGACCACCAAAATTCAATGCCCTCCAGTGGTCAAAGAGACACCGTGACTCGGGCACCGTGACCTATGCTTTTCTACATGTTACCTAAGTATCAAACCAACATCCCTGAGATTTACTAAGAGAAAATGTTGGTCAATCTTGAATTGAAGAGATTGTATCAGACTATCTTCTACCTTTAATGTATACATACCTGCTCCTGCACCAGAACTGGCTGCTTCTGCCTCATTAACTGTAGGTGACTGCGCCTCAGCCTCCACTCCCGCTCCGCCCCCTGCCGCAAATCCTGCTCTTCTCTTGGTAACCATCTCTGCCTTCTCTGAGCTCACAGACCCATCCTGTCCCCCAATAATAGTCTGTTGTTGCTGCATAGAGGGGTTAATATCAGAGGTTACAAAGTGCACCCTCCCTCCACCATCAGGATGCCATGAGCCGTCCCGCCCGGCATTTCTCCCACTCACGACATCCGTATGCATCCTCTCCGTGCCTACAAAGACTTCCTGCTTCTCATGGAGCGTAGATGAGCCTTTACGTTTGAAAGGTGGATGTTGGTTGGTGTCCTTCGTAGATACAGGTGTGGTTAAGGTGGGGGGTAGAAATGGCCGTGCACCTACAGGTGGAGTGATGGGACTCAGTGGTTGAGGAGCATTGAGGGCAGTAGGCATCCTCTGAAAGCCCATTCGCGGTTGAGGCGGACCTGAACTCCCTCCAGAGGCAAAAGCAGCTGCTGCGGCTGCCATTTTTCTCAGCTGTGCCCCAAATTCCTCGGAGCCAAACTTTCGATCATGCTGAGCTCTAAGTTTATTGACAATATGGGACAATGCACTCATATTCCGCATCTCATTTAAGCTGCTGGAGCTAACTGATTCAATAGTCCCATTAACCGATGCGGTTGTTGGTGCTATGGGCTGGCTGACAGTATGGCTGGTGGGAGCAGCTTGTAAAGTTCTGTTTGAAGGGGAGGAGAAATCTAAAGGTAAATCAGTCCGCTGCTGCTCTGTCGGAGTGACGATTCTGTGTCCTGATGTCAAACACATACCACCTTTTGTCATCGTACTAGTGACATAGCGAGGTTCCATGACTCTCGGGTTCATGGCAGTGTGTTGTATCACAGGTCTTTGATGCCCGATCATTACGGATACCGGCATTTCATTCAAATGTCCATTGACGTCGCCTGTGATAACTTTGGTTGGTGAATGATTAACTTGGGGGATGCCCCATTGCTGTCGCTGTTTAATAGGTAACGACTTAACATCAGAAGGGGATTCTATGGCATCACCTGATTCTTCAGTGACATATTTTCTCTTTTTTAAAGGCAGTGATTTGGGGACGTCTCTGATTTCTGGGTTTGATGGTGCTGTGGACGAGGACGTTGTTCGTGCCATGTCCCGCATACACAAGTTCTGTGCTTCTTCAGGTGCGTCTCTGCTATTGGATGAGAGGGTAGTGGCGTGGAACCTGGCCAGGTGGTGTTGGGCAGGAAGCTCGGTGTTACCGTCATGAACCCTGAAAAATAATATAAAACATTCATTTAGGGTCGCTGTTACATTAATGTATCTACCCGACATATCTCTTGTGTCCAGTGCCCAGGACACAAAAATATTTCCCTGGACACAACTTATTTCTCAAGTTGTGCCCAGTGGACACAAGTTGCCAATCCAGCCCTATACATAAAGAAAAGGGGTTGGACACATGGCAGTCACCTGCTGAACACAACTTGTTTTTGCCATTTTGTCCAGTGAACACCCTGGTTGAAACTGATTTGTCGAGCCCTGACAACCCTGGGGTGTGGATGGGGGGTCCCCCATGTCACATGTCGATTTTAAAAAATGGCCATGTCCCCATGTCAATTTTAAGAAATGGTCATGTAACCATGTCGATTTTAAGAAATTGCTCATGTCACCATGTCGATTTTAAGAAATTGTTCATGTCCCATGTCACTAAGCCTAAAATAGCCCATGTCACCATGTCGATTTTAGTGGTCCACACCCATAACCCTGTCGAGTTACTTGCCAGGGCTGCATTCAAGCTTGGACTTGGGCTCGACTGTAACCCAAACAAAAATAAAAGCTTGGCTGAAGGAATACACTTACATCATGCATTTATGTGTGCAAACTACTGTTGTTCAAAATGTGGGGACATTTTCAGAATTTCCTTTGAGTTCAACAGATTTCCAAAGACTTTCGAATCCATTTTAATTGCAAATACTGTGGTCGTAAATATTTTCACTGGTATAAATTTTCGCGGGACTATCAAAAAATTCATGTATACTTAAATTCACGGTTTTATATTCTGTTTGTTTGATTCAGTCTGGTGATATGTTCCCTCTGCTTTTGATGTTAATTATAGTAGTTACATGTAGGCCAATTTTAGGTAGACAAACTTAGACAGCATCTCAATTAATGCTAGTGTTGATAGTTATTGTGTCTTATACTATAAGTTATAGTTTTCACACCTATTAGAGTGCTGCATGCATATGGTCACGTGGAACTAAATCCATTTCCTCTATGTTTCTATATAGCATAACACACAAAAACAGACGCCTAAAATGTTCGTTGGTAAAAATTTCAACCATAGCACGGTTAACTCATCCCTCATACACAATCTGACAGAATGTTGGATAGGCTTAACCCTGAAAATCTTAAATAAGGGAATGATATGTGCAGTGAGTGCCATTCTACCCTATTTTGGACCTAAAAATCTCCATTGGCCAGATTAACTTTTGCATGCCTCATAAAATCCCCAAGGCCTGGCATAATACTATTCCCTACTATTCCATTTATTAACTATTTGGGAACACCTGTGATTTTTTTTCATAATTTTACCAATATTTCTTCTGTCTAATTCTAAACCAATCAGCAGTCAGAACACCCTTCAGTGCAGTCCTGAATACCATATGACTCACGAGAGGGCAGTATTTACGTCCACGTAACCTTAAGGGCAGTATGTGTGTGATGGTGAGGGCAGCTATCTAGCCTAGGCTCCTAAATCATTTGAAGAGTCCCAAACAAAGTACCCCCCCCCACCACCCTTGCACTACTCCCTATACATGTATAAATTTTCACTGGGGACGTAAATTCGCGGACTTTTTATTTCTGCGAAATACGCGAAAATATGTACAGCGCAAAATAAAGTACGACCACATTTGTACCATGTCCATGTTTTTCTCGAAGTGGTTGCTTATTTTACCAAAGAGCAATATCAAATAACCATGAATTCATTTTTTGGATATGACGAGGATATACCTTGTAATTCTTGGGCCCATTAAAGAAATTATGTGTTTCGGGTTACCTGATCCTTAACCTTTATTTTCTTTTTAAATTATGGCTACGAGGAACAATTTGGCTTAGAGATCACAAGTGAAAACAATCTTTAGACATATGTGCCCGAATAATTTGTTTTTTTTTTCAGTGCACTTATTCATGACAATCCGAAACGCAATTAATTTTTTTCTGTACCTAATCTTGAAATTATTTCCAAGAATTTCTGTTCCAAAGTAACGTTAGGAAGAAAATTGTAATGGACCATCCCCTTTTTGTATCCTAAACCAGTTCCTGGAAACGATAAGTCAAGTGCAATCATTGTACATGCCATTAGTTTTGGTTTCTGTACAAATGCCTATGAGGCATTTAGAAAATGGGTGGAAAAGAAATCTTGAACTTGATCTTTGCCTCAACTTGATCTTTCATATAGTGCATGGTAGACCACTGAGAGCTTTGTGGTAGATAACTGAGGTGACAATAAGAGTAAATTGTTTCTTCTAGGTAACCCAACAGGGCGAACTTTTTTTCTCCAATTTTCTCTAAAAATATAGGTATTTGTCCAAGTTTTCAGTCATTTTTGTTATTTCTTTGAAACAGTTAAAATAAAAAGATCCGACCTACCCTTCCTAATAATTTTTTCAGCATGTTTCCTGAAACCTTTTTTTTTTTGGCCTGAGGTGAATTGTAAGCCCATCGCCCTTCAAGGGCTGCTATTGCAGCAGTGCTTTATGCCCATTGGTCATCAAGACAAATATGTATAAAATCCTCGCCTATATGGCACATCCTGTCTCTAGGCAGATTCTTAGAGGCGCAGCCAGGGTCTATCAGGGTTCCTGCAGTTTTAACCCTTTAAGGGCCGCTGATGCATTAATGCGTCATGGGCCGCATCATGCCCATTGGTTGGCATGATGCATTGCATTAATGCATCATGCCCATTGGTTGGCATGATGCATTAATGCATCATGCCCATTGGTTGGCATGATGCATCATGCCCATTGGTTGGCATGATGCATTAATGCATCATGCCCATTGGTTGGCATGATGCATCAATGCATCATGCCCATTGGTTGGCATGATGCATTAATGCATCATGCCCATTGGTTGGCATGATGCATTAATGCAGCCCTGGTGTGTTACACTATCATACCGACCCTACAGGGTTGATACATACCTGGAGGGTCAGCACGATGCTCCAATGAAGTGTTGGCGAGCAGTCTCACCAGCACTTCATTGGTGCATCATGATGAGCAATGGGCATGATGCACTCCTGCATCAGCGGATTCCAAAGGGGAGTAGGCCCAATTGAAGTACTGGCAAGCAGACTCACCAGCACTTCATTGTCTCCTGCATCAGCGCCCTTAAAAGGGTTATGGCATCATATGGACCATATAGAAAAAAAAAGGAATAAATAAAAGATATTGCATATGTCAGGTAACCCGACCCTACCTAGCTACACAATGTAAGATTTTTATCTTTTTCCAACGAAATTATATGTTTTTGATGATTTTTAATGAATATTTGGCGAAATTTGGGAGTTTTTGGTACCCCAGGTATATTTTTCACCAAACAAAATCAGCTTGTTATAAAGGCAAATAGAGAAACTGCAGAGAGCTAAATGATAAATCATCCACAGGCTATTAGCTATACAAAAATTAGAATCATAGGCCACACCAAAAAAATAATAAGTTGGTCTACGGATTTTGGTTTTGAAAAAATGGTATGAGCAAGTGAATTTTTTTTTTTAAAACATTGAGAAATTTTTGTCAACCAATGGGTTCCTTGCTGGAAAAATGAGGTGCAAGCAAATATTTAATCTTTAAAAAATCTTTACCAAACATCCCAAAGAGAAAACTTGCAGAAAATGAGGCAACGGAATCTGTAGACAAGATTTTTTTCAAAGAAAAAAAAAATTGCTGCATTTCCGAAAATATGGAGAGAGTGATCCTTTGAACATTATTTTTTTTGCAGTGGACATAAGTCAAAAGATTTTACATGTGCTATAGAGCACTTATGGCCCTTAAAATAGAACATCTGCTGAAGAGCAGTTATAGACGTACTGTAAGGGACTGTCACTATTTATTTTCCCATATTTTGTAGAAGAAATTCCCATTTAAAGTATTCCATTCTGATCAACCTTCCCTGATCAACCTTCCATGGCTGAAAAGTTGCCGCCAATGACACTTCCTTGCCAAAAATCAAGAGAAGTGTTATGAGACTGTTTATGAAAACGCGGACCGCCATTGGCTACACAGACATTGCATGCCACCTGCCGACTGAAAAAGAAGGTATATGACAGGTCCTTGAATAGACCTTCTTGAGATCTAGTGATGAAACATATAACTACATGAACGGTCTTCTAATGATCGGTCTCCATATATGGAGACTTCACTTTTCGACAATATATATAACCCTTCGGCTGTAGGTGCTATCGCATTTGTTATCAGTACAGCTGGACTAACTGAGGCTCACCTGCTGAAAAAAAGCGTCTTAATCTGGTGATTCCCATAGGAGCCCATGTGTTCATCACCAAAATCTATCGCACCCATAGACCCAATGCTTAAGGGCCTTGTAGTCAGTATGGCACCCAAGAACATGACGTAAGTACTGCACCATTTTACATAGAGAAAGACATCACTCACAATGAAGGACAAAATGTTGTCTGATAGATGAGATTTGAAACTTTCCTTTGGCTTTTGACAAATGTGTGAAATAACAGTATATCACTGAATGATTACACCCTAAAGTTGGTGATTACAAATTTGTGGATTTGGCTGCAAAGGCGCCACCAATAGCCCAGGGGAACCCTGGGCCAATGCACGAGGTGCGCCTCATCCGCGCCTCATGCACAAGGGGCGCCTTACAGGCGGGGTATTACGCTAACTAATTTTAAAAGTTTCATTCACAACAGACATTTTTTCAATGCCTAAATCAAATTCAAATCTACAACTTACCTATAAATGACACCTCCTGGAGATTGGTGCAGAAGAACACCAGCGGGATTCATGTCGCGATTTTTCGCTTCTTGCGTAGATCCTAAAGACTCATCTCCGCGCCCTCTGACATCAATCATTCCTCCTCTCGCCTGGCGGGCACTGGCCAATATCTGGGCCTGCTCCTCGACCACCACCCAGGGCTCATGCCGATCTAACTCTGTCACTCTCCTAGCAGAGGCTGGGTCAGCAGCTGGCAGTGTGGTGCTTGGAGAGTGTGAAGGGGATTTCCCAGTGTGTACTGGGAGGTATTGGTGTGGTGGTGGTGGTGGTGGGGGGTAGGAGGTGATATGAAACCGGTGGTGCTGGCCTGCTGGTGGTGCTGGTGGTGGAGGTGGGAGTGGTGCCCCTGCTAGAGGTAGTCTTGAAGTGGTGTGATAAAACTGGTAAGCTAGTGGGGCCTTGTTTTCCATGTCAGATCCTCCTGAGGGGCCTTCCCCTACCATTACCACACCCCCTCCACTGCCTCTCCTTCCCTCTCCAGCAGCCCCTCTCCTCCCCTCCAGGGCTGGTGTTGAGGCCCTATGTACTACCCTGTCCTCCTCACTACCTGCAGGAGCACTACTGACATATACAGGCCCTGCTATGACTAAATCTCCTGAGGTCCTAACGGTGTCAGGTTCATCTCCTACAGCTACATGCACTCTAGGCATCCTAGTCCCAGATCCCACCACTCCCCCTTCTCCACCTTCTCCACTACAGCCGCGGGGAGGTGGAGGGGAGTGGCCTGGAAATCCCCTTTCGTTTGGGGGAGTGGTGGTGGGGTGAGGTGGAGGGGGAGTGGGAGGTGGTGGTGTTTCAGTACTAGTAGTAAGTCTTCTCTCTGTGGATATAAACAAGCCAGTAGCCATTTCAGATAGCGCCTTTGCTGCTGCCCACTTTCTCTGTAATTCTGTCTCTCCTTCCTCGTCCATGGCTGTTGAAAGTCCTGGGCTGTTCTTGTCGTATTTATATGGTTCCCCCTCTTTGTTGTTGGATTTGGAAGTGTTATTGTTGTTGGATTTATGAGAGACAGAAGGAAGCTTATTACTGTGATCAGACATACTGTGGGCATTTTGAGTATTAATGGGTCTATCATTAGGCCTAATAATGTCAGCATGACCACCATCAGTACTTTGAGTGACCCTTTGGTTTGTTGAAAGGTTTCTGTCTTTAATAGGCCTATCCCTTTTAGGCCTATTGTCTGATCTATCTTCTTTTGGCCTAATTTGTAAACTGTCATTTTTTGTGGTCCTGCTCCCCCTTCTTTTCCTAGTCTCATGTTCCCCATTCATTTGGGGATCAACACTTTTATCATGATCTATCCCTCCACGTGTCTTCTTTTCAAGAGTTATTTTTCCATTTTGTTTGGCTCTAGGTACTGTGGTATTTCTCTCCTCAAGATCACTTGTGGTAACATGGTCTAGAGTCCCTTTTCCCAAATCACCAGTCTGGATTTTATCAGTTTGAATTGGTTTAGACATGTATGGATGGAGAGAGTGAGCTAGATCTAAACTGGAATCTATGACTAAGTCATACTGGTAGACCTCTCTACAAATATGGGCCCTATAATCTTAATTAAAGTTTGGCCCTTCAGTCAAGTTTCAGATGTGTCTTTTCTCAGGCTAATACCGGTATAAATACTATAACATGGTTGTATACCTAGGCTAGTTCTAGCCTCACTTTCGCAAGTTTCGGCCTGGTCAAAAAGGTGTGATGACAGTCTAGGCTGAGCTTACACAACATAGAAATGAAGTCAGCCTAAATGTTGGTAAATCTAGGCCAGCGTGGTATGTCTCACCCCCCAATATACAACCATGAACAAGCAGAAGAGGGGCTGCCACCACCACGAGACTGAACCACGCAGCACAGGGTGTCAGCGTCTCTCTCTGACCTAGAGTACTGTATGTGCTACAACTATCACACTTGACTTGCCTCTGAGTCTCTGCTCAACTGATAAGCAGTACTTTCTAATCTCCACACAGCTTTTGTTTCTTGACGCAAATGTAATCCAATGAGTTTCCCCTGTGTGCCGTCAAAAAACGGGGTTCCAAAGTCCAATGAGATGACGTGTAGAGGCGGTTAGACCACTCCCCGACATGAGAAACGATCCACTGTGTTACTATTTACTCTGCGGTCAAGGCTGGCTAAAAATAGAAAAGGGGATTCCCGGGAACTGGCGGGTCACGTGGGGTGTATGAGGGGCCGTTCATAAATGATGTCATACAAATGGGATGGGGGGAGGGGGTCAAAGCCTCCTAGATAACGAAGTAAGCCTGTAAAATCCTAAAGAAAGGGGATAAAGGGGGGGGGGGGGGTCAAAAAGGTACGATACTTTATGGACGGCCCCTGATAAGGTGTCTAAGACTGCACCGAGCGTGCAGAAATCAATTCAGAAATGTATCTGCCCGGGTATCTGCGCCATGCTGTAGGGTAACTTGCCCGGTTCTCGGACAGGTCCAATTCTCGGACGATTTTTTGGAGTTAGCTAAATGTAATTTCAGGCCATGAACCCTATTTTATTTTGATTTCCTCTCTTTTATATCTAATAGATGTCTATTACCAATGGCAAATTGATAAATTTCAAAGTGTGTGGTGCCCTCTGTTGGTATCACTTGTGTCCGAGAATTGGTCCATTGAAAATGCGGTGTCTGGTAATTGGGCACAGTGACATGCCTATTTTCTGACAATTTTGATAATTGATATTCTAAAACCATAATTAGAGTGAATATACTAGCAAATTTGTCAAGACTTCTAGTTCATCAATATCTAATAATGGTGGTGGACCTGCTTCAGCTTGTAAAGATATCTTTAAAATACAGAGGCTGTCCGTGAACTGGTACACCCGTCCGAGAACTGGGCATTTTTGAATGTCTATACAAAACCCCTTATAACAACTATAAATATTAGGCTTCAGCTAGGGATACTTTTTATTATGATACCAAGGGGCCCTATCCATGCATCCTGCTGAGCCTAAATGTAGGAAACAGAGTTTGACCAGTTTAGTAGTCTTCCAAAAATAAAACTGTCCGAGAACTGGGCAAGTTACCCTAGTCAATATAATCTTAGTACCATTACTGAGCAGTATAAGTTGGTATTAGATTCGTTGCCTCGATTTTCAGTCTATTTTTAGCAGATTGGCCATCAGTCACACTTGGCTCTGGCATTCGTCTATTCCCTCCCAGTGCTTCTCGCGTCGTAGACAAAACCACTCATTAGGCAAAATACCCAGCAACATGTTCGTAAAATCTTACTAACATCTTAGTAGTATTAACTAACCTATTCAGGCAAGCTCACTTGACATAGCCAAGAGAGAATATTGGTCATTTTGTCTAAGGGTTAGTAGTTTTTTTCTAAGGGTTAGGGTAAAGTGACATTGAGTCGTCCAGGTACCTTGAGTCGGCCACTTTGCTTGTTTGTAAGTGCCAGATTGAAATTATGAATGGTCACCTATAGGAATTTTAACTATTTACAGTGGTACAAGATGGGGAGATGCAGCAACAGCTATCTTACCATATTCAGCACTTTGACTTCTGCATCTTCCACAGCTTGTCAATGATAGTATGTTTGGGGTTATATCCATGCAAATAGAGATAGCCTTCTCATGATTTTGAAGCCACTTATATTGAGATAAAACTCGTAAAAGAGGATAAACTTGCAACATTGTCCTAAAAATCAAGGAACAGACTTAAGCTTAACTAAATATTGTACATATGCATTACATTCACACCCTGTCAATTATAAGTGAGCCGGAAATTCGCTGTTTCATTGAATCAAGTACACAATAGACACTCTCCAACACAATAGTTGATTCATGATATGATGTGGCTGACTCAAGGTACTCGGGCTGACTCAAGGTACTGATGAAGAAAAATACACATCACTTTCGTAATGAAGCCTTATAAGGCCTGAAGGACATGAGTATAACTCTCATCTAAAAGACACAGAAGGTACTCTTGCCGGCATGACGACAGCCCTGTCAGAGACTGAAAAAACAATGAAACACTTGGCAGTGGTTGCCCAGGCACAAACTCGTGTTATCACAGATCATGCCACCAAGTTTGAAAAAATGCAGGCTGACTATAACAAAAAAGTACTCATAATCAAGGGTGTTGATGAGAGACATACTGATTTAAATCAAGTTATAGCTCAGTTATTTATCGACATTAAAGCTAACTTTGGTGTTGACACTGTAGACTCAGTATATAGAGAGGGTACTGCCCCAAAAGAGGGTCAAGAAGGTGCTACCAGAAAACCCACAATTCGACCCATCAAAGTGATATTTCATAAGGTAACTACTAAGCCTAAAGTGTTAGCACTTCTAAAAAATCTGAAGAATAATGACACTTGGAGATTAGTCTCTATTGGGGATGAACTTACCCCTGAGGAACAAAGAAATTTCACTGACCTGAGGGCTATACATTTCTTGGCTCGATCTCTCAATTACAACAGTCAGCTTCATCAAAGATATGTTATAATTGAAGGAAAATCATACACACATAATATGCTGGATAGAATACCCCTGCCAGACATTAATCTGGAAAATGCTACTACTGAGTACACCGACGATGGCATCATGTTCCAGTCACAGCACAACCGTCTCTCCAACCTATATCCTGTGAACTTTAGAGTTGAGGGTGTGAGTAGTATATATATAGGTCTTCTTTGGATATTTCTAAAAAAATATCCAAAGAAGACCTATATTTTTTGAATATCCAAAAAATACCTATTATTTTGGATAATAGGATTATCTTGGAAATAGAAATCATATCACTTTAGGTTTTAAATACAAAAGAGGTCAAGTGGTGCTCATGTCACAAGGTTCTCTCCGTGCTTTTGGTATAGAGGAATCAACTGAGATGAATGTGCAGTAGGATGAGGGAGGATTGAGAGAGGATTGAGGGAGGATTGAAGGAGGATTGAGGGAGGAGGATTGAGGGAGGATTGAGGGAGGAGTGGGTCTTCTGGGTTTAACCTGGCATCTGGGTTACACCAGGTACACATTCGATTTCAGATTGGCTCTCTAAGGAATGGCGTCACCGAGACAGGAGGGCCATTATGTATGGTGCTTCAACCAACTGATGGGAGCATGCATGCTTCAACCAACAGTGGGAGCAGAGAGTGGTTTCTGACAGACAGCCGTTCTAAGTCGACAAGGTCGCAAGCATAGTCGTGATTCTATTCACACTGAAGCTAGCACCTGGAGCTTCACTGGTCTGCAGAAGCGTGGACGTTTGTGACATGAGGGCCGGACCTCTCCAATTAACCCTAGACAATGCGTTCCTTATATACTCCACCTCAGCAGTGAAATCACAAATGCGGTGTTTTACTTTTAAGTCTATGAACAAATAGACATTCAGTTTAAGAGGATATAGATTTTTCAACAGTTTGAGTGATTTAGGGATAGAGTTTTTTCTTTTCTATTTTTTGATATATTTCATTGATATCAGCAAAAAATATCTGTTATTAGAGGAATTAACAGCGGTAGTTTACAATTGAGACGATAGATTTTCGTTCAAAACACGGATTTTTTGTCCCCCTCTACCGAGAATAATATGAACTATCCTTGGCATGTTGTAGGTTATGTGGATCTAAATTATTACATGTATAAAGCTCTTTTTTTTTGTATTTTTTGATATATTTTCTTCAACAGTTTGAATGATTCATGTATAGAGCTCTTTCTTTTTATTGTTTGATATATTTCATTGATATCAATAAAGAATATTTGCTGTTAGCTTACAATTGTGACGTTAGATTTCATCGTGTTTTGAACGCAGAACGCATTCTTGGTTTCCCTCTACCAAGAATAATATGAACTATCTTTGTCCTGTTCCAGGTTACGTGGAACTAAATAATTTATGTACACAGCTTTTCCCATCTCTTTGTCACTAAGCTTCCTGTCACATAACGAATTTAGGATAAGATCGTGTCTCATGTCATTTTTCCATGTCTTTGTCACTAGGTTCCATGTCATATGTCGTTAAATTACTATTATCCCATGTCTTTGACACTAATCTGCGTGTCACATGACGAATTTAGGATATGATCATGTCTCATGTCATTTTTTCATGTCATATGTCATTAAACTACTATTACCCT
Source organism: Acholoe squamosa (assembly GCA_949317995.1). Taxonomy (NCBI): domain Eukaryota; kingdom Metazoa; phylum Annelida; class Polychaeta; order Phyllodocida; family Polynoidae; genus Acholoe; species Acholoe squamosa. Next base: position 5,986,786 of record OX439044.1, read on the forward strand.
ATGTCTTTGTCACTAATCTGCATGTCACATGACGAATTTAGGATATGATCATGTCTCATGTCATTTTTTCATGTCATATGTCATTAAATTACTATTATCCCATGTCTTTGTCACTTATCTGCGTGTCACATGACGAATTTAGGATATGATCATGTCTCATGTCATTTTTCCATGTCCTTGTCATTAGGTTCCATGTCATATGTCATTAAATTACTATTATCCCATGTCTTTGTCACTAATCTGCATGTCAAATGACGAATTTAGGAGAAGATCATGTCTCATGTCATTTTATTATGTCATATGTCATTAAACTACTATTATCCCATGTCTTTGTCACTAATCTGCGTGTCACATGACGAATTTAGGATATGATCATGTCTCATGTCATTTTTTCATGTCATATGTCATTAAATTACTATCATCCCATGTCTTTGTCACTAATCTGCGTATCACATGACAAATTTAGGATAAGATCATGTCTCATGTCATTTTTCCATGTCCTTGTCACTAGGTTCCATGTCATATGTCGTTAAATTACTATTATCCCATGTCTTTGTCACTAATCTGCGTGTCACATGACGAATTTAGGATATGATCATGTCTCATGTCATTTTTTCATGTCATATGTCATTAAATTACTATTATCCCATGTCTTTGTCACTAATCTGCGTGTCACATGATGAATTTAGGATGAGATCATGTCTCATGTTATTTTTCCATGTCCTTGTCACTAGGTTCCATGTCATATGTCATTAAATTACTATTATCCCATGTCTTTGTCACTAATCTGCGTGTCACATGACAAATTTAGGATATGATCATGTCTCATGTCATTTTTTCATGTCATATGTCATTAAACTACTATTATCCCATGTCTTTGTCACTAATCTGCGTGTCACATGATAAATTTAGGATAAGATCATGTCTCATGTCATTTTTTTATGTCATATGTCATTAAATTACCATTATCCCATGTCTTTGTCACTAATCTGCGTGTCACATGAAAAATTTAGGAAATGATCATGTCTCATGTCATTTTTTATGTCATATGTCATTAAATTACTATTATCCCATGTCTTTGTCACTAATCTGCGTGTCACATGACAAATTTAGGATAAGATCATGTCTCATGTCATTTTTCCATGTCCTTGTCACTAGGTTCCATGTCATATGTCGTTAAATTACTATTATCCCACGTCTTTGTCACTAAGCTCCGTGTCACATGACGAATTTAGGATACGATCATGTCTCATGTCATTTTTCCATGTCCTTGTCACTAGGTTCTGACATATGTCGTTAAATTACTATTTTCCCTTATGTCTCATGTCATTTTTCCATGTCCTTGTCAATAGGTTCCATGTCATATGACATTAAAATACTATTATCCCATGTCTTTGTCACTAAGCTCCGTGTCACATGACGAATTTAGGATATGATCATGTCTCATGTCATTTTTCCATGTCCTTGTCACTAGGTTCCATGTCTGTCACATGACGAATTTAGGATAAGATCATGTCTCATGTCTCATGTCATTTTCCATGTCCTTGTCACTAGGTTCTGACATATGTCGTTAAATTACTATTTTCCCATGTCTTTGTTACTAAGTTCTGTGTCACATTTTGAATTTAAGAAATAGTCATGACAAATTTAGTGCTCCACAGCTATTTAGTTTTGTGAATTGTTTTTTCATGTATTAATACAGCTTTTATAATGTTATCCGTACCTGACAACAATGATGACAGAAGCTATAGTAGATGAATAGTAGAGGATTATTTTAGTTTAGGAAGTTGGTCTGGAAAACCAGACCTTCAAAAATTTTCTATTTCTGGTAATAAACAAACTTAAGCTAGTATTAGTCTATATTAGTATGATTTATGTACGAATCTATTTCTTTATGTTTGTATTTTTTCTGTTATAATTGTGGTGTTCTACATCTATACATGTTTAAGAGAGATGAAATGTTGTAAATAAATGTAACCTGATGTATTTACGAGTTTGGGTTTTTATTTTAAAATGTAAAGATTCATATTATATTAAAGTTATCTTTGTTATAATGCTACAGGATACAGGATGCTATAGGATAGCTGAGTTTCGATATGCTGTATACTCTGAATAGTATATAGTGCTGCCACCTGTCGATATAGTAGAGTATTGTATACGGCGCTGATGATTTTCATTTTATTGATGAATCGAGACTGTTTGTTGACGTTTAATGAAGTATAATGTAGACCTCTTAGGATTTTTTCTGGATAATACCAGTAAGTTGGATTGAAGAAGTATGATATAGATCTCAGGAGAATGTTTTTGGATTAAATTTTGGTCTGGAGAGACCAGACCTTCAAAAATTCCCTGATAGAAGATCTACGAACTCTTAAGCTAGTGTTAGCCTAGACTTAAGTTATATTAGTATGATACATGCATGAATTTATTTCTCTATGTTCATGTACGAGTGTTATTATTATGGGTGTGCTACATTGATAAATGTTTCGAGCAATGTCATGTTAATAAATAAATGTTACCTGATGTTTTATTGGTATAGGTTATAGGTTATTGTGTAAAAGATTTATATTGTATGATAATATTTCTTTACATAATGTTATATTTCTATAGGATAGAGGTGTTCTGTTACGTAGCTTTGTGTAAAAAGTAAATAGTGCTGCCACCTGTTGATTCAGTATCGTATTACGTGAATATAAACTCTTAATGAAGTAAAATGTTGATCTCATGGGATTTTTTTTTATTATGCCATAATCTCTCACGTGTTGTTGAGTTTTGAGGTGCGTCTTATACGCAAGGTATTATGGTAGACTAGCTAAGCTGGTGTTTATTCTCTATGTTATAGGATGAATCTTTTCTTAGGACAAAGCAATATATTTTTCTTCACCCTTTAAATACTGACAATGGATTATTGTATTTCTTGCTATAGATTATGATATTACATTGATAAAGTCTTATTTATTTTTTATTTGACTTTTTTATTAATTTTTCAAGAGAGAATATTATGATAGTACTTTTTTTATGTACTGTGTATCATAATTGAGTATGATACACATCCTATGAATATTGAGTATAATGCACTTCTATGTTGGTTACAGACGTGTTTGTCTCCCATGTGGTAGGAAATCCTTTAAGGTATGCTTATGTATTGTACTTGTTGAATGTTACGATACAATCATAATTAATAAAGTGCTAGAGAGAAATTCTAATGAAGTTTTATTGAAGTTTTTAATTAAACATTTTATGACAGATGGTATGTCAGCTATCTATTTTTATTTAGCAATTTATTTCTATTTTGCGTTGTTTTCTTATGAATTGCGCATTAAACACAGTTTTATATTGTTAGTCTTAAAGGGTGAAGACTGGAAGCTTTCCCACCCTTAACCATTTTAGGTCTTATAATAAATATATATATATATCAAGATAAATGTTATTATTAAAATCATTATCTCAAGATAATTTGCTTAATTCATATATTTTTCAAAAGTTTTTTAAAGTTAACGATGCTTGAAGTTAAAGAAAGCGATTTTTGAACAGAAAAAAAATTAAGAGTCTTGCATTCAGAAGATTAAAGACAGATTTTTCACTATATTACTTCTTATAGAGCTAAAGACACAGGGTCAAAATGTCACAACTTTCCCAGAGAATACTGCGTTCAGATAATGTCTTGAGCAAAACAAGGATATTAATCATGTCTTCCAGATAACGTTCTGAACAAAACAAGGACATAAATTATGTATCAGTACATACATACTCAGTACTTTAGTTTGATTATTCAAATAATTAAAAGATTTTCAATTATAGAGTAATTATTTAATGTTTCTTACACACAGATTTCAATAGAATAGCGTATTGCATAATGAATAGTGTTCTTTTAAAAGCCACACAGAAGGCAAGATACATACGTGAGGTTATATAGTCGTACATAATGAAATATATAAATTTGGTTAAGTGATTCATAATTATAAAAAAGCGTAGCTGTTAAATATAATCGTTTTCTTGGATAAATAGAATTACTGCCTTAATCTTCTGTGTATAAAAGACAGTGCGCATATAAGACGCACCCATAATTTCAAAGCTGTTTTTTTTTTTTTTAGTAAATATACCCCTCAACTTGAGAAAATCCTATAAGACTTAGAAGGGATTTGTTTGATGTAGAGAATGCCTTTCATATGCAAGAGATTATGCTAGTAAGCATGCATATATATATATATTTATGTATAAGGCATATGAAAAATTTGATCAGATTATGCTACCTAGTGTTTCTTACATACAAATTTCAATGGAACAGTGTATTGCATTATGTATAGTATAATTTTAAAAGCTACACAGAAGGGTAGAATATACCTTATAGCCAAGATACATACATGAGATTATATAGTCGTACATAATAAAATATATAAATTTGGTTAAGTGATTCATAATTATTAAGAAGCGTAGCTGTTAAATATGATTGTTTCCTTGGATAAATAGAATTACTACCCTAATCTCCTGTGTATAAAAGACAGTGCGCATGTAAGAAGCACCTATAATTTTAATGCTGTTTTTTTTAGTAAATATACCCTTCAACTTGAGGAAATCTTATAAGACGCAGTAGGGATTTGTTTGGCGTAGAGAATGTCTTTTACATGTAAGAGATTATGGTATGTTTGAACATAGAGGTATTAACTTGAAAATTTCTCTGCTTGTGCTAGCTTGGCCTGAAGTTGGTCTATATATAGGAGATCTGTTTCTTTTTTTTCGAGCCTTTAATATTATTACAATGCTTGTTATCATAAGTAAAGGAATTATTACACCAAACGATACAGATACAATAAGAGATGAAGATGCCGTTGAAGAGTTAATAGAATCGTCTGGAAGAGACTCTCTTGTGCTGTTCATAAAGGCGGGGCTTGAAGTTGACATTTTCTGATCTGTTACTGTATGTGAGAGGGAAGAGCTGCTCCTTAAGGCGTGGCTTAACGTTGTCAGTTTGTGCTCTCTTGGTACAGCTGAAAGGGGAGAGCTGCTCTTCAAGGCGGGGCTTAAGGTTGACAGCTGCTCATGGTTTGGTATATAAGAAGCAGGAGTGCTGGGCTGATCTCCCAGATGAAATCTTTCTCCAGACACTGAAGACGTTGTTATAGTATCCTTATTTTGATAGTCCCTTTCTTGAGGAGCAGTTGTGGTTTGCTGTTCAGACGTCTTAATCAAGGTAAGTTTTTCTCTAAAAAGAGAGGTTATATTTTATTAATGTATGACAGGTAAATTTTGTTATAGAATTAACAGAGATGAAAGTCATTTAGCATGAAAATGCCTGAAATGGTCTGATTTTTACTCTGAAAACCTAGGTTTCTATATGAATGTATAGGGCCCTTGAATTTTAAAATCCCTTCACAAGTATGAGAAAATGATATTTAGGATTTCTTAAGATATTGTAATGGTTTTAGTCTTACGGACCTGGTGGTTCGGGCCTTACTATTCGGGAAAGAAGGAGCAAGGCGGTGATTCAAGTGTATGCCAACGGATAGTTTATTATAGAAACACTCATGGCTACCCGGTAGTTGGTAATAGGGCAGCTATTAGATATTAGAAAAGGTCTTACATGATCGGAGGCCAGAAGGGCCTCTGACGTAGCGGCTGAGCCCCGGTCTTTATATAAGAACCTAGGTGTTCGCCGTCAGATGTCCCCACAGACCCGGATCGGTGCTGCCACCTATCCGGAACCTGAGGAACATCCGACGACTCGACTCACCCGCCACGCCAGACGGTACCCAACGCTAAGGTTATGTATCAACGTACCTCTACACTACTCCCCCAGACATTTAGGAAGGAGTTATAACTATTGTATTATTATAGGGATAACATTACGATATGTCTAAACCCTAATAATAGAGGTACAACCATAGATATAACATTAACATCATGTATAGTATCATTCGAATGTCAATTTCATATATGCGATGGAACTATATACTCCCAGGTATAGATATATAATTAATGAGTGATACGCTTGGTACTACTTGTCTGTGCGCATGATTTCCTATGACGTCACACATAACATTCTCCTCCAGTATGTAAGCTCCAGCCGTTGAACTAACGGTCAATTGGCTTCATGTACGCGGAAATTTTAAACGGTTTTATCCGTTTTTCCAAGTTAATACGGTGTTCAACCTATCATTATGGGTAGGAAAGGAACAGCTAGCGACATACAAAGGTCCAAGACCAAGAAGTCGCCTAAAAAATCAGGAAAGATAGCCAATTCGAGGATCTCGAGCGGTGTGGATTCCAATGGGGGTGGTCAGGGACCATCTTCCCCAACTGCTACTGGGGTTTCATTGGATTTACCCGTTGACCAGACGTATGTTGGGGAGCTGGAGGAACGTACTACTCGTATAGAGCAGCAACTCGAAAATATCAGGTTCCTATTGGAAGAACAGGCGGTTAGACGGATATCTACATCAGCAGTTGGCGAGGCGGAGACGGGTCGTACACGTGGCGGTGTTGATAAACATTCCATGGACAACACAGTAACCAGGCAACGGGGGCGTGGCTGACAGCGCTCGCCTGACTACCGGGGTCTCCACGGCGACAAGTAGGGACGTCGCCATCTTGGATCTTCAAGCAGATCGTCTTCATACCGTAGTGTTTCGACGAATTCATCGGTTTCTATTAGGTCTAGTACTTCAAGGAACAGTCGTCGACATGCTACAAAGTCTAGAGGTACGTTTGACCAGAGAAATTTCTTGAAAAAGGGTGAAAAATTGGATAGTATCGAGAAACTGTTGCTCGTTAACGTCAGAATGGTAAAGCAGTTGATAGAGGAGGGTGAGGATGTTTTCGATGTGGTTAAGCATATTGAAGTTCTAGTGGAAAAATCCTCTACCAGAATATACACTTTGAAAGCTCTCGTAGCATACGACTCGGCGGTCAAAAATAGAGCTAATGTTGAAGGAATGGTATCGTTTGGTGATGTTAAAAGTGAGGATATTCTTAGGCACTTGTCTTATGATGGAACGGTGCAAGCTCAGAAGGCGGGTGGGGTTAAACCAAAGCCTTTCAAATCTAAACAATCCAACCGAACCTGTTATGCTTTTAACAGGGCTGAGGGTTGCAGGGAGGACCCGTGCAGGTACCGTCACATTTGTGAGATCTGCAACATGTCTAACCATGGCAAAGACAAATGTCAAAAGAACAAAAAAGATTAGGAGTTTACACTTAGGCAAGGTCCTACAGTAGAATCTGATATTTTGATGCCTGGTTCTAGTGTAGTACATGTGGTAGACCTTCCTGAGCCCCCCGTTCCAGTCATTTCGGGTGAAAATAATAAAAATGATGTTAATATATCTTGTAATTTTAGCAAGAATCTTTTTATGTCATATGGTGGCCCAGTACAGGGCGAGTTTGAACCACTGTTTACGGTGGAGTGTGTTAATAGGCCTAGCATCAGGGTCTATGATAGTTGCATCAATGGTGTATGTGAGTGTGAGCATTTCATCTATGGTAGGAAAGCTCAAATTTTACCATGTAGACTGGCTAGTTTTTTGAGACAGTCAGATATTATTAACATAAATCAGACAGAATCTGATTTTCTATGGTGTGGTTTTACTGAGGGTTTTTAAATAGTTGACCCAGGTTGTGATACAACATATGATTGTAAAAATTATAAGTCTATTTTAGAGGATAGATTTTATAACGAAATGTGTGGTATTATTGAGGAGGAGTTAGCCCAGGGCTTGGTAACGAAGACAGTTTCAAAACCTAAATGTATTCACTCCTTAGGCGGTGTAGAAAAGTCTAACGGAAAATTAAGACCTATCACTGACTGCAGCATGCCAGCGGATATTTCTATTAATAATTTCATGAGCACAACGTCCAAAAGCTTCTCTTATAACTCTATTAACACTGTTACTTGTCAACTTGAAAAAAAATGACTTTATGTGTGTGGTGGATTTGAAATCTGCTAATAGAAGTATTAATGTTTATGGTCCACATGTGGGCTATCAAGGTTTCAGGTGGAATTTTGGTAATGGAGATGAGTTTTTTGAGAGTAACCGTTTGACATTTGGTCTAAAATGTGCCCCATATATATTTAGTAGAATATCTGATTTTTTGACTACGATTGCTAAATTTTATGGTGTAGATAGGATAGTAAATTACCTGGATGATTTTATCATCATAGCTCAGACTGAAGAGGAATGTTTACGTAAGAGAAATATCCTTATTGAGTGTATGGAATATTTAGGTTTCGTTGTGTCGAAAGAGAAGGTGACTGAGCCCAGCCGGGTGTGCATTTTTCTAGGTATAACCATTGATTCTACATGTATGGAGTTGTCGCTGCCACAGAAGAAGCTAGATAAAATGAGCCTAGCTATAGACGAGTGTTTGGGTAAAAAATTTGTATCTAAAAAGACATTACAGAAGATTGGTGGTTTGATGTCTTTCTGTTCCCAAGTAGTACGTGGTGGTAGAACCTTCAGCAGGAGATTGTTCGATCTTTGTGCAAAAGCCAGGAATAAGGGTGTTATTAAACTTAATGAGGAAACCCAAAATGACCTGCTGTGGTGGAGGGATTTTTGTAGAATTTTTAATTGTAAAAATATCATTTTGAATGATAATGAATGTACTCCTATGTATTCCGATTCCTCTGTACAGGGCTTTGGGGCCTGGTTTGATAAAGACTATTTTTATGGTACTTGGGATGACTCTAATCCTATGGTAGACTGTGTGGGTCATTTTGTTCAGGCCCCAAAGCTTGATAATCTCAAAATTCACCACAGGAATATAAATGTGTACAAGCTCTATCCAGTAATGGTAGGCCTTAAGCGCTGGGTGAAAAAGTTTTCTAATACTAGAGTTCATTGCATTACGGACAACATGCAAGTCTTGGCTATGTTAAATACCGGTAGATCCAGGAATAAGTTGTGTATGTCCTGGTTGAGAAAAATTTTTTGGCTATGTTTTATACATAACATTGAAATATATTCAACATATATTAGGTCAGAGGAAAACATTTTAGCTGACCATTTGTCTAGGCTGAATTACAGGGGTGTTCCACAGAAATGTAAAAATGTTTTAACTGAATATAACATGTGCTGTTATGATTGCAGACCTCAAGGAGTTGGAGAGGAGAAGGAAAAAATTCTTATATAGGGGTGTGGCTGATTCTACTCGTAGAACTCGTAGGCAGCAACTTAGTAGGTACAAAAAATTTTGTAAAAGTTTTAACTTTACCCCTTTTCCTTGTTCTCCTTCTCAAGCTTCTTTGTACTGTGTGTATCTATCTGATTTTATGAAACCTATTTCAGTTAGGAATTATTTATCTGCTGTATGGTATTATCAGAAATTAAAAGGTTGTGTAGACTATAGTAATAACTTTGTGGTTAAAAAGACACTTGATGGGATAGAGAGGCTATGTAAAGGGTCTGGTAGTACAACCTACCCTCTTAGTCCTAGTGATATGGTACAAATAAAGTCTAAACTTGACTTCAACATTTTGGAAGATGTGGTATTTTGGTCTGCTATATTGCTATGTTACAGGGGCGTTTTTAGGATCGGACATGTAGTCCAGTCCCCTCATAACTTCTTTAAAAGAAATGTTAAAGTTTCTTCTGATTGTATCGAAATTACAGTTTCCTCGTCTAAAACGGACCAGTTTGGAAAGTCTCCGTATGTTGTGTATCTAAAAAGAGATGATAGTTCTGATTTGTGCCCGGCTAGATATATTAACATGTGTGTTAGAGCCTGTAAGCATAGCAGGTTTCTTTTTAATCTTCAATCTAGACCGTTGCAATATAACTATGTGAATACGAGGTTAAAATCTATTGCTTTTCAATGTGGTTTGTCTGTTAAAGTTTCAACCCATTCTCTTAGGCATGGTGGTGCCACCCTGTTGAAAAATGCAGGTTTGAGTGTTCAGGATATTATGAGGCGAGCTAACTGGAAATCTAATGCTATCTTTAATTATCTACATGATTCAAAGGACAGTTTGCTAGCCTTGGATGTAATGATTTAATTTTTGTACGGAATGTATACATTGTGTTTGGCGGTTGTTGGCATGTATAGGATTGGTATTGACAAAATCAATTCTCACCAAACTCAATGTCTCCTTATTTATTCCATATTTATTACTATAACTTGTCTATTAATATAACGATGTAGTTATTATTATTACCGGTACTACAGATCAACACATTAACTTATGGAACTATATACTCCCAGGTATAGATATATAATTAATGAGTGATACGCTTGGTACTACTTGTCTGTGCGCATGATTTTCTATGACGTCACACATAACATTCTCCTCCAGTATATAAGCTCCAGCCGTTGAACTAACGGTCAATTGGCTTCATGTACGCGGACAGCATACACCACGCTGGGTGGTGCTGGAAATTTTAAATTTTACTGTGATATTGTATTATATGTATATTGCTATTTATTGTATTATATTGTTATTCTATATATTGCTATTTATTGTATTATATTGTAATTTATTGTCTTATTTTAATAAAGGCATGTATAGGATTGGTATTTACAAAATCAATTCTCACCAAACTCAATGTCTCCTTATTTATTCCATATTAATTACTATAACTTGTCTATTAATATAACGATGTAGTTATTATTATTACCGGTACTACGGATCAACACATTAACTTATAGTATTTATAGTTACAGAATAACAAACCGGATGTCAAAGTACAAATGCGAATATGTGGAAAAGGTAACAGTTATGTGTAATGGAACTGTTAATTAACATTTTATACCACATAATAATATTTCACATTTACGGTATAACTATCAGGATAATTATTATAATTTGCATATGTGTGAAGATAACAGTTATATGTAACGAAACTGTTAAATATTGAATAAACCACATAGTAACATCCTAATGAGTTTGTAATTATTAACATCACAAATGATTATGTAGTCTTGAGAAAGACTTTTAAAGTAACTATACTATCTAATGACACTTTTATATGATATGACCAACAAATCCGTTAAAGGTTCGTGAGTTTAGAAATGGAACCGTTATGATTTATACACTTGAAAAGGAAAAAATTTAGTAGAATAACGTATATGACACCATCATGTACCAAATAACCACTATAGCACCAGATAATTATATTTATACAAGAATATGTCTCGCAGGACAGTTAAGATAATCTGGTGAATATACACTATGAAGTTATCGGATCATGTTAAATAATGTGAATAGTAACAAGAGATCCATATTAATATTAACCCGTATGAAAGTATACAATAGTCTATCATCATAGTGTAATTATGTACATAGAAATAATATTTAGCAAAAATAGTTATATTTTATACATGACAATATTAAATGCTGGTGATGTCTTGTGCTGCAGTCTGCCGGATGCCAGGTAAGTAGTAAAGGTGGTCAGCTAACCACGGGATGGACGTGCTAATGTCTTTTTATAATCCAAGGTAATATATGTAAACACGGGAGTTGAATTAGGGGCAGCTACCCACAATCCTCTAGAAGTGCTATTGTTCATAAGTAAATCCGAATGGTGTGAAGTAATAGTCCGGTAGTCAACAGGTACAAACGTAATCCTTTTAGATGTGGTTGACATAGTGTAAGTCCAAAACTGGTTGATCCGGAAGTGATATAATAGTGTAGAGTAGTCCATTCGGAACATTAGTAGAGTATCGTACAAGTCCATCCTATATAGTGGTCAGGAACGGATAATAGCAGCAGTCAGGAGAAGTCAGGTACCAGCATCCGGATGTGAATAGCAGCAGCAAATCTACTATCGGATTTTTTAATAAGTGTAGATCCTAATCCAAATAGACCATTCAGGATATAATAATAAGTATATGTCCTGAACTACACAATTAACTGGTTATAAAAGAACCCGGAACACATAGAATAATAAGTGTTCATTTTCTTTTTAAGGACATTCGCAGATAAATAGTTTTCTGCAATGGCTAAATCTGGTTATCATGGGAGAGAGCGAAAAAAAAATATAGCCAAATAACCCGGAACACACTTAGGTAGACTTCTTAGCGTGCTTCTTCCTAAGAAGATCTAGAGCCGACTCGGGAGTGCCATCCCATTCGTCGATATCGACTCCAAATACCTTCATGAACTTGGTGTTCAGATTCGTATTCCGAGTAATCTCCTCTTTCACACGTTTCTCTAGAACATGTACATCCATAGCTGCCTGTTCCTTGGCAGCCACGGCTTCCTCCTCCCGAGCTTTGACCTCGTCTCGGATAACAGTCTCGAGGCGCTCCTTTTCAGCGTCGCCCACCTGTTTCATGCACAACAGGGTATCGTTTAGGAGACCCTGATGGAATTCGGTCGCTCTGTCGCGAACACACCTCTCCCAGTGGGTGTAGATGGCCTCCTGGACATCTGCTTCCCCCTGACGAGACTTCTCGAACCAAATCTCCGCGTTACCGGTCTTGATGGTAATCGCATCCTTTGGTTTCGCAGGTGGTGCAACAACCTTGGGGGGTGTCGACACTGCCTGAGGGCCACTTCCGGATGTAGGGCTTCCGGACACTCCTGCTGTTGGGAGACAGTAGGTGGGTGGTAGGTTCTGCTTCATCCCCATTTGCATGTACAGTTGTACTTGCTCTGGGGTGAAAGTTACCGGCTGGGCGGCTGCAGCAGTTGCAGATCCGGCAGCAGCAGGTGCTGAGGTCTTCTTAGGAACTAACCGACCTCCTTTACCTACGACCAAGGTCTGGCTCTCGGGTCCAGGTCCCTGGGTCATAGACGGAAAGTTACGGGTGTTAACTTTCCCCGGCTTAGATACAGCACCTGCGTATCCTGCAGGTTCGGGTCTCTTGAAGACAGGAGTACCCTGAACCTGCTCGTGTGGGTGACGTGCCAGGGGGGATCTGGAACGATCCTCTACCCTGGCCTTGGGAACAGTAGCGGACTGACCATTGCCGTTACCACCACGGTACTGGTCCCTTCTGACTCTTTCATGGGCTCTCTTTCCCTCCTTTCTGGACTCCTCGCATTTCTGCCAAAGAGACTCATGCATGTCTAATTTACCCTTGCCGGGAGTCAAGACAATCTTAGCACGGAGTTTCAAATCCTTGGTCTTCGGAACTTCACAGAGGACTTGGTCCCCTGGTCGGATCTTTGACCAAGTATCCTCACTCAGGCTATCGAACTCCTTCATGAGTTCCTGATGAAGCTCCATAATGCGTTTACGAGCTCCATCCAGTCCTTCAGCGTGGCACTTCTTCTGGTGTCTAGCCAGATCACTACGACAGTTGTATTGTACCTTCGTAGTACACTTCTTCCCCTTCTTACCATAACTCAGATCACAAATGTAAACCGGGTGATGGTGGAAGTGGGCCTCTACGAGATGCCTCTGGAACCGGGCTGAAGTGCTCCAGGTCCGGACCGAAACATCACTAGCATCCTGGCAGATGGAGAAGGGACAGGACTTTTGGTCGTCTCCGTACCACTTCTCAAGTGCCCAACGCAGCTTACGCCTCTGGGTATATGTATAATACCCTTCGGTATGATTCAGCATAAGCCACATCTTGCGATAGGCTTTGCTCGGATTGGGGTCTTCGTCCAAGAGACGCATCCAATCCTCATCGTCGGATTCACCGTTCTTATTAACTGTATCTGGGCAGGCATACAGTGTCGAACCATCCTTCTTCACTCCGTATGCGCAGTCGGAGAAGCACGTTGGGATCCGGGTTTTAAATCCAGATTTGGCGTTAGCCCAACGTTCTGCCTCGGTCTGAGTGGATGGAGTTGCCTTCTCATCGTACTCTACCGAGGACTCATACACCGATTCCTCGTCTGAGGAAACAACCTCCACGGCAGTACCACCAGTGGCTGAGGTGCTGGCTTGCGGGTCGGCTCTAGCAGAATCTGGAAGATTCTTGAGCTTCCGAGCAGCAGACCTCCTGTTCTTGCTCACCTTCCAGTCTTCCGGATCCTTGGTTCCGGGTTCACTGGAGGTAGATGCTTCTACCGGACTCGTGGTCTTTTCGGTAGTACTGCCAGTGGCTGTTCCAGAACCGGCTGCGCTCCTAGCGCCTAGTTTCAGGTCAGGGATTGGAGGTGCGGGTGCCTCCGCTTCCCTTCGCAATTCCTCCAGGGCTTCCTGTTCTGCAGTCATACGACGGACGAGAACCGTCCGAAGGGCTGCACCTCTGTCCATTCCTGTTAGAGACTTATTTTGAACGTCTACTAACTCGGCTTCGGTTATGTAATAACCGTCGTCCCACTGTTCGAAATTAGCAGCGGCTTCACGGAACTCCTTCATGGTCCGGTACTGAGGCCGGGTAGCACAAGGGCGTGGGTAGGTTTGTGCCTCGGGTTCCGAGACGCAGCCTACCCAATCTACGTTGGTCTTGGTAAGGTTCCACTGAGACCTGTCTGGCTTCGGATAAGCTCCTAGCAAGAAGGCTCTGTTTGCCTCGTACACTACCTGTCGAAAGGCAATATCGACCATGAGTCCGCGTTGGAACCAAGGCCAGTCTCGGAGCTATTCTGGTGGCGTCCTATCCAGCTGATCGGGAACCATGACGCCCTCGATAGCCATTCTCACCTTCCGGTCCAACTTGACTGGAGTACCGTCCGGGTTTACTACCTGTGCCTGTAAGTCCGGATGGACATACAGGCACAGGCAGGGTCGGCCATCGCTGGCTTCCACTGGTCCTTGGACCCGTCAACTTGTGCAGTTTCGGATCCAGTTGCTGCTGCTTCAGGGTTCGCAGCGTCTCCAGATCCATCGGTCGGAAGTGGTGACAGTAGTTTCTCTGGCTCATTCAGCGAGAATGAAGCCAGCTTCTCCTCGAACGAGCGATCCGCGGATTCCTCCACTTCCATCAACTCGCTCTCTGCCTGTGTAACAGGTGACAAAGCTTCCGGAAAAGCTTCTGCATACGGAGTCAGCTTATCCGGGTTACCGGATAGCTTGGCTGAAGCTACGGATTCCTCAGCCATGACTGGGGAATCGCCTCGGGAGTCAAAATACTCCTTTTTCCGGCTTTTACGGTGCCGGGGCCGACACAGACGGAGCCTGCCTGCTGAGAGACCGACTCTGAGGGCGCACCAGGGGTTGTTAGACGGTAGAAATTCAAGAAGGAGAGATCACTCGTCCGTCTCAAACTCTACCGAAAAACAATATGGTGATAAGCCAGCTTTCGTGACATCATTTCCCCGCGTACTCGCGGGGTCACGAGAGGTCAGCCAAGACTGGACACGGTGACGTCATGTGGAAACGCACATGCTACAAGCGGAACATAAACAAACTGATTGTTTTTAGGTAATTATCGCTCACGCCAATGACTCGTCTGGGGATTTAAGTGGAGTTTATGGAAAGCTTAAGCAAATCCACCATATTATCTGTCCACTACCCACTGGTCCATCATACGGCGGCGACAAATAAGCCTTTCGGGTCAGTTGTCATCCGTTCCTCTAAATGTAAACATTACACTCGTTGTGTATACAGGTTAGGTCACTGCAGTGCTCTGGGCAATTCGAGGGCTGCGGTGAACGTATATCCCCTTCTTGGATAGTTCCTTTTCGGACCTGACAGTCTGAAGAGCCTTCTCTAGGTGTTTCTTGGCCTTCGAAACCCCTTTCCTCTTCTTTTTGTCTTCACCTGCTTTTTTAACTCCCCCACGCTTAATCGGTGTTGGCGTGGGTGGCACTGATTCGGAACTCGTTTTAGGCCTACCTCGGCCTCTCTTCACTGTAGGGTACCTTACCTGGTCTTTTATACGATTCTGATTCAGGATCTTATCGAATCCTTCACCATACATTTCTGTGGAGGTCTCCCTCCCAGACCATTTCCTTAGTCTAGCCACATTTGACTTATAAAGTCGACCAAGGTCTGATTTAATAATTACGGTACAGTCACTAATAACTTGGGTTATTGTAAAAGGACCATCCCAATTAGACACTAATTTTATGTGTCTAAGTGGTTCATGTAGTCTCAGAACTCTATCTCCGGATTGAAATTTCCGATGTTTTAGATCGGTATCATATCCAACTTTCTGCCATTTGGCACTTTTCTCTAAATCAATTCAGACAGACTCGTATGCTTTTTTGAATCTGTCTCTTAAACATTCGACGAAAACTACATGACAAGGTAGCTCCGGGTCCATCCCTACGACTCCAAATACTAAGTCTGCAGGCATTATTAGATCCTCTCCGAAAACTAGAAGATTCGGAGTGCAGTTAGTACTCGAATGTACTGTACTGTTATAAACATGTGTCACAAAGTGACATTGCTCGTCCCAATAGTCCATGTGTTCATTAACAAGTGACTTTAGGACCTGAATAAGGGTTCTATTGAACCTTTCTACCAATCTGTCGCTTTGTGGCCTATACGGATTGGTTCTAGTCTTGCAGATAGCTAAGTATGCGCACATACCTTGCCAGAGATTCGATTCGAATTCTCTGCCCTGGTCACTGTGTAGCATTAATGGTACACCGAAAGCAAGTACCCAACATTTTACAAAGGTTTCGGCACAAGTGACTGCTTTATGGTCCGGTAGTGGAAATACTTTGGTGTATTTCGTATAGTAGTCACACACTACCATCATACAGGTATTATCATTAGCGGTTGTATTCAGTCCACTAATGATATCTACCCCGATTCTTGCGAATCTAACTCCGAAAAGTTCTTGGGATAGGGGAAGCTTGCCCATCCCGGGTCCAGGTTTGTTTTTACAACAGTCCGGACAGGTGGTTACCCATCTTTGCAAGTCTCGTGACATGCCAGGCCAATAGTACTTCTTGGAGAGTCGTGCTAATGAGCGTTTTCTCCCGAAATGACCACTGGTCCGATGTCCATGACAGAAATACATAATGTCATGTCTCATTGCATGTGGTATCACCACTTGCATGATTTTCTCACCATTATTACATGGCTTCCAACGGTATAACACGCCTTTCCGGACTTCAAGCTCCATCCATTGAGCAAGAAACCTTCTCATTTCTCGATTTTCCAGAGAGACCTCTGGTCTAACTGGACGTATACCCTTTGGTACTAATTACAGTAGCTGTGCAGTTATCGAGTCAGCTTCCTGGAAACGTTGTATGTGTTCCATAGACCAATCCAGTACACTGGCAACTAGGGGTTCGAATGGTCTTCGAATCCCTGCTAACACTGCCCTATGAGCTCCACAATCAGTACAATCCGGATTATCACATTTCCGAATTGGTATTCGAGACAAAGCATCAGCATTTAAATGCTTAACTCCGGGTCTATGCTGAATCTGGTGATGTTCAAGCCCATACTCAGATAAGTGGGCTAGCCATCGACCTAGCATACCTTCAGCATCTCGGAAGTTCAATAACCATCTTAAAGAGGAATGATCCGTATGTAAAGTAAAGTTCGTTCCCCACAGAAAATGTTTGAACTTCTTTGTATACACAACTACTGCCAACAATTCTCTTTTGGTTGTGCAGTAATTCCGCTGAGTTCTACTCAGTGTATTGCTGGCAAAGGCAATTGGTACCTCTCTCCCATTTTGGACTTGTGAGAGAGCTGCACCAATGCTGTCATTACTAGTATCTGTATCCAGTATAAAATGATCCGTTTCATTCGGATATTGCAATACGGGAGTACTCGTGAACAGATCTTTTAGCTTTTGAAAAGCAGATTCCTGTTCATGCGTCCAAGGAAATTTTTCCTTGGTACTTCCTGGAGTCCAGTTAGCTATTACTTGTAAGGGGTAACTGACTCTAGAATAAGTCGGAATAAATTTTTAAAGTTGTTTATTGGGATAATTACATTTACAAAGTAAGTGCAATTGAAACCTGGTGCCCACGCATTGTGGTAATTATACCAAGCCCCCTTCATATTTCAACCCTGATTAAGACAGTCTTGGTATATAAAATTAATCAGTAATGGCCCTATAACTGCAATATACATCAACAGTATGTCATTAATACCGTATCAGAAGATTTAATAAAAAAACATTAGCGATCAGTTAATGATGAGATGAGATGAGGATGAGAATTAATATTTCATAGTCACACAAATTATTACATGAAACAGTCTGGGTAGTCTTTCTTAATAGAGTTTTTAAACTCAGATAGGGTCTCAATGGTTGTATATTTTGCTTTTAGTTGATTCCACCTGGCACAAGCTCTATATAAAGCGCATCTGATAACAATAGGTTTAAGACTATGTGGCAATAACAATTTTTTCCGTTGATGAAAACGAGTGGGTATGTTTCTATTATCGACCAGGTTTTCACATTTTGACAGGAAAAAGGCATAGAATAAAAGATGTTGATCTCTTCTATCGGCAAGTTCCATACATTCACTTGCGTTTTTAATTTGCTCTGTTGTCATGGTTGGATTTTCTTCCAATTTAACTTTATAAACAACCCTTAATGCCCAATTTTGTAGTAATTGTAATTCTTTTGTTTCTCCTCTATAATCTCTATCCCACACGAAATCACAATAGTCAAAAGTTGGTAATAT
This sequence comes from Acholoe squamosa, assembly GCA_949317995.1. Lineage (NCBI taxonomy): Eukaryota > Metazoa > Annelida > Polychaeta > Phyllodocida > Polynoidae > Acholoe > Acholoe squamosa. Next base: position 6,005,219 of record OX439044.1, read on the forward strand.
CATAGTTTTGAAAATGTCCAGAGCAGTGGAATTATCAACAAATTTTCTGATTCTAGCAAGTTGGAAAATTTTATGCCTTATATTCTGTGTACATTTTGTCCTATGATTTATGAATTTTAGTTCTGGGTCAAGTTCTATACCCAAGTACGTGAAATTGTACACTCTCTCTAATACAGAATTTTTTAACATAAATATACTATTTTTGTTTTTTGTGCCTTTATATAACATCCATTTAGTTTTCTTTTCATTGACAGTAAGTGAATTATGTAGACACCAGTTGTACACTGCTTTTATGGCATTTTCCATTTCCAGTGGAGTATTTACGGTTATAACTGCATCATCAGCATATAGAGTGGTTTCGAAAGGTCCGACAGTGGGGAGGGAGTTAATATAGACTGAGAAAAGCACAGGACCTAAGACTGATCCCTGCGGGACTCCATATTTCAAGTTTTTAGAGGTGGACAGTACATCATTTGCAATAGTATTTTGTGTTCTGTTATTAAGATAATTTTCAAAGAATTTGCAAGTAGCAAAGTCAAGACCTAAAGCAGACATTTTTTCTAGTAATTTAGAATGTGAGACAGTGTCGAAAGCCTTTTTGTAGTCTAAATATAGACAATATGAAGGCTTGTTTAATATAATGTTATTATTAATAGTGGATAGATGTTCCGTTATAGCTGACTGAGTGGAGTGTCCAGCCCTGTATCCATGCTGTGATGGGCAAAGTAAATTACAGTTTTTCATATAAGACTGGAGTCTATTACAAACATTCTTTTCCAAAATTTTTCCTGGTATTTGTAGTAAGCTTATAGGCCTAAAGTCATTTACATCAAGAGAGTTTGCTTTTTTATGTAGGGGAATTACAGTCCCAGCTTTCCAGACAGTCGGAAATACCGAAGTGCGTAGACACTGATTATATAATACCAATATTACATCCGCAATGGCAAAAAATGCATCTTTGATTATATATGATTTACAATTCTTTATAGCAGAAGGTTTCTTGATGTTAATCCCTTTTATCATTTTAATCATATCAATGTAAGAGATATCATACATGAGGTTAGTATTCAAGGTTGGATTTCCATATGGTACATTGGCTACTGGCACCCCTTCTCCAGGTGGTAGAGCTTTTGCTAAGTCCTCACCAATATTTACAAAGAAGCTGTTTATGTACTAAGCGTATGCATCAGGAGGAACAATTAAATTAATAGTCCGATTCCTAAGTTTAATAAGGGTACTACTGGTTTTATGTCGCAAAAGTTTGTGTATGGCATCCCAGAATTTAGCCGGATCCGTTTTTCTAAATCTTAATAATAGTTCAATTTCATGCTTCTGGCTGTAAAAAAGTTCTCGTTTTACTATGAGCTTATAATGCTTAGCAGCAGCCCAGTCACCATTTGATTTAGTGGACCTGGCCTTTCTATAAAGTTTGTCTCGTACCCTCATTAGTTCTAGTATTGGTTGTGTTAGCCATGGTGGTGTGTAATCTGGTATGTTCATCCTCTTTATAGGGCATATGCTATTCAGTTTAGTCAAAATTACATTTATGATTTTATTCCACATTTCATTGACATCATTTAAAGCTACTATATCAGTCCAGTCATGTTGTCTGAGCATGTTTTTGAAAGCTAGGAAATCATATCTTCTATAGGACCTAGCATATACAATCTTCTTCTTTAATTTGACTTTTTCACATTTTAAAGTCATGAATATGGGGGTATGGTCCGAGATGTGTACATCGACCAAGCCAGAGTAGGCAATATTATGTACATTTGTATAAATATGATCCAATATGGTCCCTGATACAGGTCTAGAGATATCTTTAATGATTTGGGACAGTTTATTACCGGTACAGAATTCATTCACAGTAGCGTCTTCAACATCCTTTTTACATAATAAATTAATATTGAAATCTCCCATTAGTATAAGCTTTCTATTTTTTGTTACATTTTTCAGAAGGGTGGTTAATTTATTATATATTGCACCTTTATCCATACTATCAGGTGGTCGATAGCATACAAAAATCTTATATTTTATAACATTTATTTGAACGTCTACACATAGTATTTCAAAGTCATTTTCTATGAAAGAGCACGTAAGATCTGGGATAGCAATATAGTGATCCTTTAGATACAGCATGAGGCCACCTGCGTTTTTGTCTCTACTTGGATACCTGTCTAGTCTTACATATTGATACCCAGGGATGTGTAAGTCAGCATCCAGTACAGAAGGTTTTAACCATGATTCTACAATGCCAGTGATATCTGAAAATGTAATTAGCCTAAAAGTATCTGTCCTTTTACTGTATATAGAGCGAATATTTGTGCAAAAAACCTTTAGACCCTTTTGTGACTTAATATTATCTAATACTACCATTTTGATAGTGACTCACTGTACAATATACTTGATATGAATGATATGAGTAGTAGGTATGAGAGATGATCACAGCGGAAATATATCTAGGCTGTTTGACTGTCATTGAAGGGGGTCTGGAGCGTGGACCAGGTTAGATAAAATTATGTACAATTATTAAGTGTATTGCTTTACCAGTTATGAGGACGTAGAGTTAATAGATAATAACAAGATTATAATCATATGTGAAAAATATATAGGTAGCCTGGTACATAACCGCTAAGTATATTTTACACCCATACTTGAGGTCAGTGGGTCACTCTGGTGTTTGTATATTTCAATGCCAAACCAAGCGCGTCCAATGACCCAGAGATGCTGTAGACAATGTATAAGGAACAGGTATATTTGGACGCTGCTATAGTTAAGTACAGTTTGTATGTTTCAATGCTAAACCAAGCGCGTCCAGTGATACGAAGACGCTGTAGGTTAGGTATAGAAAACAGTTATTTTTGGACGCGGCTATTCAGGGTAATTAGAGACTAAGTGTTTGTATGATTTGACCGAGACCAATGTGTATAGCATTTGTAGTGGACTACATCGACATAGTTAAATTATTATATTTGCAGGGTATTAACAAAGCTCAATATCAACTCATTGAATAGAACACATTCCCCTCTATACTGCTGCTTGAAAGACTTCATATGATCAAATAGAGATACATACACTTAGTCCTGTATCAGCTTAATGCTTTTGGGAACAATTGGTATGTCATGTCTAGTCGAAATTATTAGTATTATTTTTTATTAGGGCTAAAAGCAGTGAGCATTCGTTGTAGCTTGTTCGATCCCTGGCTTTTCTCAATTTTCTCTTTATCTGAATGTCTCTTGGATTTGTCTTGCTGTCTGGTACTTGATCTTCTACTGATCGACATGATGGGATTTTGAGCATTGGTTGAATAAGTCGTCGTAGTAGTTGCTTTAGGTGGAGGAGAACCATGAGCAGCCTGTAGTTCATCCATAGTTATAGTCTGCTTGATGGTGGCTGGGGTGGTTCTATCACTTATGGTCATTGGTATTGTAGTGGCGACTGGTGGAGAGATGATCATTGTTGCCCGAGCCGGAGGAGGGTGAGCATCAGTTATCTTTGCATCAGTAGTCAGGGCATCCGTTGTGTGGGCAGCTGTAGTATGGGCAGCCGTAGTATGGGTAGTAGTCACAGTATGAGTTGTCTCCAGTGGCAATTGTCCTGGAGGGATTGGGGCTGTCGCTGAGGTGGAGATTGGTGTAGGAGGAGCTGTAATTCCCTGTAATAGGAACAGAATCCTAAAAAGGACCTCACCTCTTTGGGTGTTTTAGGTCTATTCCAATTTGTTACTGACTCAATTTTATCGGGATCAGCTTTTATTCCTTCATCACTAATGATGCGGCCCAAATAATTTATGGACTTTCTGAACATGTGGCATTTCTTTGGTTTCAATTTGAGACCATTGGAAATAATACGTTCTAATACCAAATTGAGATTGTTAGAACACTCTTCGAATGTTTTTCCGAAGACTATTACATCGTCAAAATATACAAGACATCTTTTCCACAATAGATCACTTAATATAGTTTCCATCATTGCTTCAGATGTAGCTGGTGCATTGCACAAACCAAACGGCATTACGTTATATTGGAATAGTCCAATATGACTCGAAAATGCTGTCTTTTCCATATCTGATGGATTCATTCCCACTTGCCAATATCCTGATTGCAAGTCTAGGGTACAAAACCAACTGTTACCTCCTAAGGAGTCAATGGTTTCATCTATTCTCGGTAATGGATACGAATTCTTTTTACGTTACTCCATTCAACTTCCTGTAGTCTATGCAAAAGCGTATAGTACCATCTTTTTTTGTTACCATACATACAGGACTACTCCATGGGCTATTGGACGGGACTATTACATCCTGATCCAACATCTTGTTTATTTCCTCTTCAGCTACTCTCTTTTTCGCTAAAGGTAACCGCCTATACGGTATTTTAAAGGGTTCCGCATCTCCAGTATCTATTTTGTGTGCTACCTTATCTGTCGTACCTAGTTTTTCACCAGGTTTGGCAAAGGCAGTTCTATACTGACAGAGCATGTCGTAAAACTCTTTCCGGTGTTCCGGATATTCTAATGAAGTTTCTTCATACAACTTAAGCAAGTCATCCGAAATTTCATCGACTTCTGTCACCTTCTGTAGGTTTAACTTACTATCCGTTACAGTTTCCGAAAGAGTCACGCTTCCAAAAACTTGTCCTTTTTTTAGGTAGATGGTAGTGCTTCCAGTATTAGAAACAGGTACTACCGACCAGGATGCATTTGCTACTATAGTGTCTACAGAAGTTAATCCGATACTTGACAAAGTAACTACATCCGGTTCTATCACTGCAGGCTTATTGCGCATTGCAGGATTGCTTCTTACGAGCACATCACAGGCTACACCTGCGGGAATTCGCACAGTGTGTGCTACACTAGCCATACTGCTTACTTGTCTCAGTACACACCTAACCTTTACAGGATACGGGTATTTCACACTCAACTCTCCTGATTGTGGTTCTAAAACCACCCCATACAGGGATGCGAAATCCAACCCGAGTATCCCCTCATCTGCTATATCCGCAACAGTGGCACTCATGACATAGTCATGCATTCCATCCAATTGCAACTTCACACAAGTTCTCCCATACATTTGCATAGTACTGCCATCGGCCGTTTGAGCACTTCCTCCCGATTTGAGAGTATCGTGTTCATTCGGAATAAGGTCATAGAACCTCTTGGAGATACAGGAGTGGCTAGCACCCATATCCATAAGAAATTCAGCAGATCTTCCGTTAACAGTGAGGCAAACATACCACCGCCTTCCATTTAGAACAGAGGGCGTGTCCGTGACGATTGGAACGTCATTGTTCACACCTGGAGTCAATCCACATCCTTTCAGGTATTCCAGACAAGGATGACCTGGGGGTAGGTGGGCACTACCAACCCTGGCTAACTCATAGCCGCCTACCTCGTTACTGATATCAGGTTTCCCCTGTGCTCCCTGGGCACCTGTCATATCAGTTTCCCTAACCTTCCGGGTGTCTACAACCACCTCGGTGTTAGGCGAGTTTGCTACTTCATGCGAACTATCGTTACGGATGGTGATATTATGGCAAGATTTGTCACTGGGATCCCCTTCTCTGCCCATAGGGGGACCCCTCCTTAGTTTTCCTCTGCTATTATACCAGAGACACCTTCCTGTCTACGGGGGACAGGCTTCTCAGCCATACATTCGGACGCATAGTGTCCTAATTTCTGGCATCTGAAACATCTCCTTTGAGATTTATCTACTCTAGGTCTTTTCAAAGCCTCTGTCAATCCGGCTATCAATGTCTCCATCATATTAGTCGGAGCAGCAGCGGCTGCTATGGTAGGAGTGACCGTAGGGGTCACGTTACCACCTTGAATTGGTCCGGAAGCCATTTTATTAGCAACGGACCCTCCCCTTCCTTTCGGATGAACTTTCCTATACCGTTTCTGTCGGTAATACTTCCCAGCTACCTGGACTGATCCAATATACTCTCCATTTTCATTGGACACATATTCATCTTCCTGATCAGCCTCCTCTAAATCAACCGGAGCTAATTGGGAAGTTTCATATACCTGAGCAGGGGAGCCTCCGTATTGCAATGGAGCTGCTCGTACCGGGTTAGGTCCTAGACCCACCAACCTTTTCTTCATATCATGTCCGTCTATTGATATGAAGAGGTCAGTGAAGGATGTGTCATCCTTCCAAGAATCCCAAACTACTTGTTTGTGATCCGGATCCCGCAATCCACTGTAGAATTGTGTAAACAATTCTTGCAGATAGCAGTCGTCATCATGAGCCCAATTTGGACGTGCTTTCGATAGCAAGTCCTGTAGCTCCAAACCAAAGCCTTTATGAGATTCTTTAGGTTTCTGTGTCCTCTTCTTAAAGCCTACCCATGGATCTACTCTAATGATCGAACCAAACAGGTACGCGGCACACTCGACCAATTGATCATAGGTGCCGTATATTCCATATGCTGCTCTCCATTGATTGAGGGCTACTTTTCCACCTTTATTCAACCAACAGATCAGATAAGGCAGAGCTTCTTCTTTTGTCCAACCACTACAGTTGACTTCATCGACAAAAGCCTGATACCTATCCTTCCATGGATTATTCGAATCATATGGAGGGGGTATCCTTGCTTGCCTACGTGCTGGATTATTACATCCTCGTAGTCTATCTGCTTCTCGCATGCTCCAGTTCATGACTTCCATGCCGTCTGCTCCCTTCCGGTAGCAGTCAATGCCCAGATTTTGGATACATGGGCTTCTATCAAAGATGTTTTGCATCCCTGCAGGCATGGAAGTTCTCCTGTTTGGCTTCCTGCCATCTCCTCCCGATCCTGATCCTCCGGATCCGGATCCACCAGGACCGCCTGGGGGATTACCTCCTGGGGGACCACCATTGGGGTAGTTCCCGGATGCACCGTTAGGATATCCACCTCCATAACTTGCATTTCCAGTTGTTCCGGAAGATGCATACCTGGGGTAGGAATTATTTTGATTCCATCCCTGGTTATATGTATTACCATATTGGTAGTTACTTCCTCCTGCCGGATTATAGTTATTCCTATATCCATAGGGAGTTGTTCTTGGTAGATACGTACCACCTGTCACATTAGGTTGTGGGGGATTCGGTCTAGGGAATCGTCCACCATTAGGAACATTGCTCTGACCTGAAGGCGGGTTAGGCAATCTTGCACCTGCTGGTGTGCTATGACCGGGTTGAGAAAAATACGATGGTGGAGTTAGTAAATTTCTCGGTGGTCCCGGTACTTGCGGTTGAGCTATTGGTGTAGTATTATATACACTAGTTGCATTGACGTGAGTCGCTTTAATCTTATGACTCAAATCCGGTATCGGAGGTGCAGGGCCTACAGTATCAAGCACTGGAGCTTCAGGTGTAGATGCACTATTCATGGATCCTTTACTAGTAGTCCCCTGTGGGCAATTACTATTTTGGATACTCATTCCGCTGGCCGCGGTGTTATCCGGTTTCTTATAGATTCCGGATACTACATTTTTATCAGCCCCATCGGCAACGAATGGGTTGAATCTGGTGGGAGTTACATCTTGGGATGATTTCGCCAACATTGTAGAGACCACATTTGGATCTTCAGTAGTTTGCAATTCCTGAAGCTCATTCGTGAGTTTCTGTCTATCCTCTTCCAGTTGTTTATTATAAGCTATAATGCCCACCTGGATAGTTTCATTGTCTTCAGCTTGTTTGCACTGAAGTTGCACTGAGCTTGCACTGAAGTTTCAATTCCTCAAATTCGCTTTGATATCGGCTTATTTCAGATTCGTAATTTGCCTTATCAAGACTTAATTGATCGTTCGTATCTATGTATGTCTGGATACGAGTGTGTCTATTGTAATATTCTTTATTGAATGACTTTCTCATTTCCTGAAGTTTTATTGCTTCACTTTCTAATTCTTTCATGTACTCACTCTTTCTGGTTTTGAATTCATTTCGCATACCGATTAAGTCTTCTTCTAGATGTAATTTTTCATTGATTACTTCATCCTTCGCTTTGATCAAGGTATTCAGATTCTCATTCAAAGTAACATAGGTTTCGTTTAACAACAGGACATCCGGTTGTTTAAATTCCTCACCTTCCGGTACCGCATAGGTTACGTCGCCGTCTATGGCGCTGTAATCTAATATCGGTAGTCCGGGTCTGGGTAGTTTTCCAAACGTAACCCTCTTTGGCATAGGTGCCGGATGTTCTGGGTTAGTGCTACCACCAACTTCGAACATCGAATTACTCAATTCGTCAACAAGTGATTGTTGACTCATCAAATTACCCTGTTTCTGTATGGATTGTTCCCTCCGTACAGAGTCTGGTATGTTCTCCTCACTATCCATTTTATAGTGAGGTTCGGGATCTCTCCAAGATGCAGAGTCTGCATCTCGGGAGCTCGAATGGGTATGGATCAACAATGACCCATTGCCATTCTCCTGGGCAACCGATTGCCCTTCAGGGTTAGCTTCCGTGAGGCTATCTAACCCATGTACTAGCCGTTCGGACGTTATAACGTCCGGGCTATACACCAGAATTAACTGGTCACGGCACCAGTGTAATGGTTTTAGTCTTACGGACCTGGTGGTTCGGGCCTTACTATTCAGGAAAGAAGGAGCAAGGCGGTGATTCAAGTGTATGCCAACGGATAGTTTATTATAGAAACACTCACGGCTACCCGGTAGTTGGTAATAGGGCAGCTATTAGATATTAGAAAAGGTCTTACATGATCGGAGGCCAGAAGGGCCTCTGACGTAGCGGCTGAGCCCCGGTCTTTATATAAGAACCTAGGTGTTTGCCGTCAGATGTCCCACAGACCCGGATTGGTGCTGCTACCTATCCGAAACCTGAGGAACATCCGATGACTCGACTCACCCGCCACGCCAGACGGTACCCAACGCTATGGTTATGTATCAACGTACCTCTACAATATTTCTAAAATCATAAGGTTATAATGTCTTTTCAATGACTAGAACAGAGTTAAAGAAAACATTACAACGTTTATATGGTTTTGGATTCAGGATTTCTTAAGACATTTTTAAGGTCGTAAAGTCTCTTTAGTGACTTGAAAAGATTTAAAGAAAATATCTTGACATTGTTAGCGTTTTGGTACGTCTATAGATGGTGCGTCTATACGTGATCGAAGTAGGAATATAGGTAGTAGGCTTGAAGGTGGAAGTAGGCTTGTGGGTAGAAGTTAATGGGGTTGAAGAAGGCATGTAGACAGTAGGTTTGTAGGTGGTAGTAGACTTAAAAATAATAGTAGACAGAGTAGAAGTTTTTGTTGTGGTTGATTTTGCTTTCATCAGATGATATTCTGTGAGACAGACATTTTCTTTCTGTTGGAAGGTAGACATGAGTTTTCCTGTTAAAATAGAATGTTAACTTTTATCAGTGTGAGAGAAAGGATTTTTAATGTATAACATTCGATGGTATAGACAACCTGTTATAACAGAATAGTACTAAGATCTCTTTCATAGTATCATATTTGGCATGGTTCCAGGACAGTGTCGAATTAAAGATTTTGCTCTATGATCTCTTATTTTCAACAGCACTACTTTTAGCATTGTGTTAAGTCAATGCTGAATACATATTTATTTTTTTGCTAACAGAGAAAAAGTTAGGAATTTACATTTCACACGTGAGCTGTGATAACTGAAAATTACTCTGAGATTGGTATTTTTGGTGAAGAAATATTATTTTATTCAACAGCATTACTTTTACCATTGTGATAAGTCAATGCTGAACACATATTTACTTTTTTAGCTAACAGAGAAAAAGTTAGGAATTCACATTTTACACGTGAGCTGTGATAACAGAAAATTACTCTAAGATCGGCATTTTTAGTGAAGAAATATTATTTCCTGAAGAGTGTTAGAGCAGAGATTTCGACGAATTACTATTCAGTAAAATAGGATAATAAATGCTTTTAAATTACCTGCATGTCCCTGCTTCACAAGAATAGAGAGCAACTTTCGAGGAAACTTGCTCTAAGAAAGGGAATCGGTTTCTTCCATACTGTATTTCCTGCGCTTGGTTGTTACTTTGTGTCCTGATTTCTGAAGTGATTAAAGTTTTGTGTATCAGTTCCATTTGAATCCAACATGTTAGATTAGGACTCTGACAGGAAATAATGCTATCCTCTAAGAAAGAGCATGAACAGTTTTCTTTTGTTCCCACTCCTAGACAAGCAGGGACAAGAACGAATATCAGCAAATAAGCCCACATCTTCACTGAGAGCTAGATGACGATGAACTAGAGAATATCCTAGATCTTTCTTTGACCTAACTTGTTTAGCTACAGAAAAAGGTATTACTGTGACTGAATGAGAAAAGACTGACAATGAGCCTTTAACTAAAAGTAGGGTGAGTCATAGTCTTCTTAGATGAAATAGATAAGTACCCGTTTCGAGTTTCCATGTGTAAATAACAGTGGAGTAGTTCAGCTTGTTGATGGTGTAAGAGGATTTCGCTGAAACTTTGACATTTTTTAGGTCCTAAAAGAAAATAATCCTTGTTACTTGGCATGATTTTCAGCTTTTGAAGCTGTAAACTAACTATATAATCCTACGACAAGTCTTAGAATATTATATTCCGAAGAAGAAGCTTCTGGTAAAGTTAACCCGGAAGTTCAAGTTAATCATACTGCTTCCTGTAGAATGATCTGGTAGTTTTCAAATTTTTTACCTAGCCGTAAAGTCTCGGACCACCAAAATATTTCTCATTATAATTCATTATAGCTCAACCACCTTTAAAACCAGCTTATAGTGATTCTAATCGTGCAATATAACCATAAATTTTATTATCATCTTTTATGAATGAAATATAGGTTTGACCAATTCAGTTTTTTTCTATTGGTCTGTGTGTGTATCTACCTATATTTCGATCTGTTCTGTACCTAATGATTCAACAGTGCTCACTAATTTTTTAATGTCGCCCATCAGTGCCTAACCAAAGGGTCAGTGTGTAATAATTTATATTCTATGATTGTTTTTACTGCGGATCACTATATGGTGGTTCGAGATCCTAAGGTAGACGGACGTTATACCACCTTATAAATATTTTATTTCCATGAGACACCCATCTCGGCTTTCAGATGAGATCTCATTTAAAATTAATCTTCCATAAGTTTAGATGATCTCTTTTGAATGTCATTCAAATTTATATGAAATTTAACGTACATCCTTGATTGAGGGGTACTGCCCTTGAACCCTCGTCAGACAGAAAGAAACACGGAGGGGAACCATAAATATTTGATGAGACACGGTAGGAGTAAAGGGGAACCAAAAATATTTCATGAGACACGGTAGGAATAGAAAGAGACATCTGACGGATTAAGTAAGAAACATAAGGTTAGGTAAATTTTGTAAGAAGTAATTGTATTCGATTGCGGAATATGTCTAAGGAAAATGCATTTTTCTCTAGATTGTCAATGGACCATTCTGGGTATTATATTTATTTTCCATATTTACTAAATTCTTCCCATATAAAACCTGAGCTCTGCCCATGACCCACACTCAACAATCTCCTGCATTCCCCAACAGGAACCAGGATGTATTACTCATGACAAACGCGCCTCCTCCATGACACTCTGTGACATAAGATACAAGGATGTAATAACATTCCAACCTTATCTACGCATACACAGTGTAACTGGAGGAAGTGCGATCCACCTGTGGTGCCATGTTTGGAATGAGAGAATATTTCACAATCTCCTCTCAATACTCATCAACATGACTAACTCACAGGTGGCAATCTCTCCCTATGACACGTGTCCCTATTTCATTGAGCCACGTGTATAGAATATTTCACAACACTGTGAGCTGCTCAAGTCTTTCATATAAAAGGCAGCTTGAGCAGCTCCCAGTCATCTCTCCCAACTTACACCTTACACCTATACCTAGAACCTACGTCAGGTTGAGCTATAGGATCGGAGGCAGAGCTTAGATCTTGGCGAGTGTTATCATTGTTACCACCCTTATGAAACACTCATGTCAGCTATGCAATAAAAGGATCAACTGAACTTCCCTGGATTCCGTGTACATTCACTTCACCACATGTAACCGTCTGTTGACACGATGGTGGATGAACCCTCCAAGAATATCCCACTACCAACCTCTCATTAAACATGAGCAATAGTGAGACATCACCTAAGGAGCCAGCTTCAGAACAACGCACCTTTACATCACCTGGGCTAGACGCGCCCAACCACCCCACAAGTGATACTACACATCCCCTCCAGAGACAAACTTCATCTCCAGATGCACTGACATTGGATCCAGTTTTACCTATAGCACTGCAGGCCCACGTATTACAACCTGTGAGTACCGGTATTGAACAATTTTCCTCTACAATAGTGGATCACAACACTGGAGCACACACCAGTACCCCAGTATCACTACATGCACCAGGATTAGACATCACCTTACCTGGTTACTCACAAGTGAATTCACCGCCACTAAGACTTTCTGGTATAACTAGCCCAACCTCTGAAGTACCTGTGGACAATACACAAAGCCACCTGTACCTCGACCCACACCTGGAGGACAGAACACCAGAGCTTCAAGCTGCCCTCCAGGACATCACCCCCCCACAACCCACAACACCTAGTGCAGCTGTATCTGCAGCACAAACTGACCCAAGTGTAACTTCACATAAACCACAGGTTTGTGAGGAGCCAGTGGGTGTAGACACAGACTCTGACGCTTCCCTAGACGCTGATTACTGGAGAGACAGAATCGGATCAGCAGTTTCTAGGTGGAGAGCAGCCTATGAAAACGGTGTAGGCAGGGTTTCCAATAACGACTCTGGACACCCGGTAGGAGACAATCCAAACTTCTCACTTAACATTAATAGACTACTGGACGAGCGGCTTGACCCTACCGTTACCCAGCCAAACCGATACCAATCCACTTCTGAGGAGGAGGACCTGTACCCCCCACCTGTGTACACACCTACACAGCCACTTAGAACCAGGTCAGTGGACTCACCACAAGGACAAGGCTCTAGATTTAGAAGGAGGGCCCAATCAAGTTCACCTCTTAGAAGAAGAACCCCCACTGGCTACAGACTACTGAGAAGTGTGGACGGAGCTACAAGCAGGTCTCACCTCGTAGCTACAACCCCGCTACTCAACAGAGGCAACAGGACGCCTTACAACTCACCTCTCCTCATCGATTCACCTGGAGAAGATACTGAAGTGATTTTTCCACGCCGACCCAACATGGCAATGCCCAGAGGTCACCCCCCTCAGTATGACCAGGAGGACATGAGAAGAAGCCTTGTCAGAGACTGAACAAGCGCTGTCAGCGAATCTCTCTCTGAGCTACTGGCCAAGCACGTGGGCACCCTATCCACTGAGATTAAAAATCAGGGGCAGGAACACTCAGACCAATTGGCCAGAGTACACCTCAGGTTAGATGACATGGAACGTTGGAAGGAGCATATGGAAAGCAACACCGCCCACAATTTCAGGCAGGCAGAGCAGAGCAATATGGAAGTTCTCAGAAGATCCGAGGAATTCACATACCAAATGACTGACCAGCTCAGCAAAAATATGGACTCAATAAGGCTTGACCTGATGAGGGCCATTCAAAGCCATTCGAACAGTGCCGACGCCACCAACTCCAACCAAGCCGCCACCGGCGCCCAGGGTAATTCAGGGCAGGTACAATCCACTCCTCCTTACCCCACGGCACCTGACTACAGTACCAGCCACAATGACATGACAGGAGCAGGTATGAGCCCACCACATGCCTTCAAAGACAATCAGTACACAGCATCACATGCACTGCACCGATCTCCTACAAATGGTGCACCAAACACCCACCAGGGGGCGACAACGTCTTGTAACACAGCGCCTAATCCAAACCAACACGGTGGCCATGTGGTTAATGGTGTTTACAGTCCCCAAGGACAAACAAGCAACCACTCTGGACTACCATATCCTCCTAGGTATGATCATATAGCACACTCCACACCGGTAGTGCACCAGGGAGGATACCATGGCGCTGAGTATACCAGATTTCCCCCTAGTAGAATTGACAGCGACAAGCTCACATCTGCCCAGCTAGGGTCATTCAACAAGCCTGAACCCTTTGACAAACCAACGCCCTACAGGTCTGCAGCAAATTTTCTGACTGAATTTAAATTCTTCATAAGGAATGTGCACGCCAAGAGGCCCGACCTACATGCAACTTGCCTGTACACCTTTCTCAAAGGAAGGGCAGCTCAGTGGTTTTTCAGCAATATAATGGACAAGCCCATCATGCAAAACAATGACGCCGTCTATGACGCTTTCTTGGCGAGGTTTGGCACTCCCGACCTCAGCACCATCCTCAAAGGATACAGAGCCAGGAAACAAAAGCCAAATGAAACCACTGAGGACTACCTAGCAGACATGACCATGTTGTTGTCCAACAGCAGCCTAGACGAGGCCTCACAAGTGGACTACCTTGTAAATGGCCTCAGACCCGAGCTAAAAAATGTTGTTGTAGCCAAATCTCCCAAGACCTTGCTGGAAGCTGAACAATTGGCCATAAATCAAGAACTAAACCTCGAGGCCATAAAAATTGCTCAGAACAGCTCAGCAGAGTTATGTGCTGTAGGCTACAACAAGAACGACGACAGATCCAGAAAGGATAAATATCAGCGCGACCACAAGAAAGAAGACAGACTGCCCAGTAGCAATTACAACAAACAGTATGAAAATAAATTCAAAAACGGCTACAGAGGAAGGTCCAAATCTTCAGACAGATCCAATCCTAAGGACTACAGATCTAATTCCAAAAATAGATCCGACTATAAGTCCCCAGGAAGAGATAGGTCAAAAGATAGATCAGAGCAAAGATCAAGATCCTCTGATAGCAACAAAAGTTTCGTCTTCATACCAGTTGCTGGACAGCCAAACAACAATAAAAACGTCTCCTTCATGGTCCCAGCTGACTTCACTATCCCAGATAATTGGGTACAACAGTCATTAAAGAAGTCCAGAGATCCAACCCCAGGCAGGAATTACTCCAGGAGCCATTCAGGATCTCAGTCTGAGGCAGACAATGACAGCCCCAACAACACACAAGATGAATAGGGATCAGGGGAAGGCACTCAAGCACCTAGTGACCCCGACCCCAACCGGACCACGACCATCGAATTATCCAAGGACACTTCTCGAGATGCTGATGCACAAATGAATTCAGTAGACACCCAATCATCCAGTTCGGATTATACCAACTTCTTGAATACCAATGAAACTTCAGACTCCAGTGATGACGAGGACGAGTACGAGGACCAGAGCCAAAGGACCTCAATCCTGAAACTGAGGATCAAATCTGAGCAGTATGGGCAGCAAGGTAAGGCCATTTACGTTGATACAGAATTAACCAAAGGTGCAGTCTCTGTAGACATAAATAACCACTTGTATAGAGCTCTTGTTGACTCAGGCACCTCACTTTCTTTTATTAGCCAAAAAATGGCTGACAAAATCGCGAACACACCAAATTTTAGACACGGTAGACGCGCGCGACTGACAGTTTTATTGGCTGATAAAACCCCCATCCAAGTAAATCACTCCATGACTGTAACTTTCCTCATTGGTGGCCATGAATTCAGATCCAGATTCCATGTGGTACCTGAACTGAACCATCCCCTAATTTTAGGAGTAAATTTCATGACCAAATACAAAGCCAAAATTTCCTTTGGACCAACTCCCCCATCGCCCAATTACATCAGGGCAAACAAAAATGTTGATATCCCACCAAACACTGAAGCCACTTTCAACGCGGTTGTGATAGGGAATAGCAACATTGTGGGAAAAACTGGATTGACTGAGAACTCAGGTTCTACCCTACCGGTACTTATTAAGCGCGCCATAGTTAAACCTAGATCAGACCTTAAGATAGTACCAGTAACGGTAGCTAACCCAAACGACTTCCCCATCAAGATAAAAAGACACATGAACCTCGGTGTATTTAAACTTTTCAATATCAAAAAGGCCATACCCATTGGTGCACTCAATAGCGCCCATTCACTCAACAGTGTAACAACAGAAAAGGACTTATTCCCAATCAATTGTGGAGAGGATCCTATGGACCAACTCCCCAAAGGGAACGAACCTTTGAAGTACAAAATCTGTGAAAAACTCTCTGAAATTCAAAGACAGATCAAAAACATTGTTGAGGCCAATAGGCAAGCCTTTGTCCTAAATGAAAGCGCCATAGGTCTCAATGTAGAAAATGAAGTCAAGCTGGAATTAAAGCCAGACTTCAAACCCTGCAACAGACCGTCGTATAGGATGTCCCCTCACAAAGAAATTTTTCAAAGGGAACTCCTGAAAAAACATTTAGAACAGGGGATAATAGAAGAGTGTACCAAACCCTGTGAGTGGAACTCACCCGCCTTTTTAGTACCAAAACCACAAGGTGACAGGTCAGTAGCCTCTGGTTGGAGAATTGTAGTTGACTACAGATGGGTAAATGAGAATTTAAAAACTTTCTCTTACTCATTCCCCAGAGCTGACGACCTCATGCAGCAGATAGGTAGAACGGGCGCCAAGTATTTTTCCAAATTGGATGTCTACAGCGCCTACCACCAGATTCCCCTAGCAGAAGAATCTAGGCCACTTACCACTTTCTCCGCCAATGGCACGAGATACATGGCAAAGGTTCTCCCTATGGGACTCAAAACTTCAGGCCTATCCTTCATGAATGTAATGGAGCAACTTCTCATGAAATGCAAGTATAAAAATGCTGTAGCATATGTAGATGATGTAGCCATTTACAGCCCCACTTTTTATCAGAGGTAACATCAAACTGAAATCAGAAAAGTGCGAATTTGGAACTACCAAAATGGAATTTTTGGGTTTCAATGTAGACCAGCATGGTTTGTCACCATCCCCGGACAAAATAGGACCTGTCAAAACCTTCCCCCCACCTAAAAACATCCATGATCTTAGATGTTTCAATGGTATGGCGCAGTTTTACAAAAGGTTCATCAGAGGTTTTGCTCATGTCATGAAGCCCCTTTATGAGGCGACGAAAAGCACCTTTAAATGGACCGCTGAGTGCCAGAGAGCCTTTGAGAAAATTAAAGCTGCTATCTGTACTGAAGCTGTGCTGAAATTCCCGGACTATAATAGACCTTTTGTCATTTTTACAGACTCGAGCAACTACACCCTAGGAGCTGTAATCACTCAAGTAGACGACCATGGTTTCTATAGACCGATTGAATTTGCAGGGAGAGGCTTGACACCTCAAGAGTCTAGGTATGGGATAACTGACAAAGAACTGTTAGGAATAGTTTTTGCAGTCAAAAAGTTCCACCATTATGTGGATGGGACTCACTTCAAAGTATACTCGGACCACACCGCCCTGGTTTCCCTTTTCAACAAAAAGGAAAACATAACCAATGGAAGGTTAGCCAGGTGGGTCGACACAGTCATGTCCTACGACTTTGAAGTCAAATACCTGCAAGGCAGAGCCAACATTGTGGCAGACTTCCTTTCCAGAAGGAAATACCCGCCCAGCTCTGATGATCCAATTCCCATCAGGTCTCAAGGTAGAATAATGCTCCCTCCTAAATCAGTCAGATTCTCCGACATTACCATGACCAAAGTCTTCAAATCAACCGACCCAATTCCCAAAAATCCAGTCCTCATGGGACCACCTAGGTCCATACTAAAAGGAGGACAGATTTGGGGTAGCACTTCCAAGAAGCCAAAGGGTGTGATCGCAAAGAAAGGTAGCCCTGAGAGAGAAGGGCTCAGCTCAAATCAAACCGTGCCCGAGCTGTGCATTCTAACTCGATCCAAAGCCAAGTTACCAGACCCAGTCACACCCCCTCAGCCCAGCAAATCAACCAGAAGTAAACAGACCCGCCCCCCTAAGGTCAAGGACACCAAGACCAAAGCAAGGGGCCGACCACCAAAATCTAGGTCACCCAGAGTATCAGTGAAATTAGCTAATACCAGAAGGGCTAAGTTATCACACAAAGTGCTACCCATGGCTGAACGAGCGATAAGCCAGCTATGCAAACACCACTCCCTAACACCATCCAGGGAGACACTGATACAGGCACAGCAGGAGGATGTTTTCTCAAACTCCATGCTGTCATACATCAATAAGGGTGAATTACCAGAGGACCCAAGCCTTAGTAAACAGATACTGCTAAACCATGACCAGTTCATGATTTTAGACGAAGTTTTATTCAGGATCACCAAAACAACCTATGGAGACAGTTTGGAGCCTACACTACAAATAGTGATGCCAGAAAAATGGGCAGAATCACTAATTGAGGCCACACACTGCTCACCATTAGGAGGACACCTTGGTCCCACTAAAACGTATGCAGCAATCAGATCCAGGTATTATTGGCGTTCCATGTTCAAACATATTTTTGACTACTGTGGCACTTGCCACACATGTCTCACAACAAAGAAAAGACCAAAACACCTGAGAACCCCAATGACCCTAAGAGACCCTGTCTTAACAGCCTACACTCACCTCACCATGGACACCATCGGTCCTTTCACACCTGCTGTGGATGGATCCTCATTTATCCATGTTGTCACAGATCATGCTACCAGGCACATCACTGTTTGGTCCACAAAGGATAACACCAGCGCCGAAGTAGCGCTAGGATTTTTCCAAAGGGTTATCTGTGTTTTTGGAACCCCATCGGTCCTAAACACAGATAACGCAAAACAGTATGTGTCCAAACATTTCACATCTTTTTGTGATAAATTCGGCATCAAACATGTGACAGGGAGTGCACATTGGTCTAAATCACAAGGTCTATGTGAGCGTCAGCATCAAACAATAGAATCTTCACTCAGAGCCTTTGTCTCCAAATCACAGAAACATTGGTCGACCTTCCTACAGGCTATAGCATTCAGCATAAACAACACTGTATGCAGCGTGTTAGGATACTCACCCAATCTTTTGGTGTTTGGAAAGCAATCACACCTCCCAACTGAGTCCTCCCTGTCATTGGTCAAACAGACTGAAGAGATCAAAGACAAGGAAAAATTGGTCACCGCCTTACTCAGCTTAAGAGATGACATCCAACTTAAGGCAGCTGAGAGCATGGTCAAACACCATAAAAAGATGAAAGCCAGATTTGACGCCACTGCTTCCCCATGCACCTACAACACAGGCCAGCTTGTGTATTTACACATACCTAACCTGTTGGTAAAACAAACGAGCAAAAAGCTGCAGCCCACCTATAGTGGACCATACATCATAATGAAAATGACCTCACCAGTAACTGCAAAATTAAAAAGGCTACAGGATGGTAAAGTATTAAAAAAATCAATACATGTATCTAGATTAAGGAGACCAATCACCAAGGCTAGCGCCAAGGCTGTAATCAAAAGACTGCAGTCTGGGCCAATCAACACCTTGTATGACCCTGATCTAGATTCCACCCATATTGGTGAACCAGAATCCCCCGCAGTCAAAAAGAAAAGAGGACGACCTGCAAAGAAAGGACTTGTCACCTTTGCCCCTTCCCCAAAGAAGAAAACAAAGAAAAAGTCCACGAAAAAGAAATAGATTTTCAGAAAACATGCAATTTTTTTTTTCCCCTCCTTTTTCACCCCACAACACCCACCACAATCCCCCCCCCCCCACATTTATACACACCCCTCTACCTTCACCCAAACCGGTGGCAATTTTGGCCACGTGTTATTTCATGCAGTGATGTTTTTCCCCCCACAATTTTTTTTTTATTTTCATCTTATTATCCAAACCGCATACCAACTACCTTCAACGTCACAATTTCTACACAATACCCCAAAAGCCTTCTGGCTTACTTCTACTGATGGGACATTGTCAAGAATTTTATCTAGGATTTGAGACTCAGACAATCATATAATGATTGATTAAGGTTGGCACGCCACATAAATTACCCAAGGTCACAGCGTATTCTTGGTTCGTGAATCCTAATTTTAGGAACACGCATGCGCCGGTTTGTTACAAGCTCAGGGCTCCTCTATACCTTAACGTATTACCAAATGACCACCTATTGTAGGAGAGCAGCACCTAGACATCCTGATCCGTGTTTATGCCCCTGTTTACCATGGGTACTGGAATGTTTGGTGAGACACTTAATCAAATAATTCAGCACAGTTCCCTGCTGTGTTATCATAACAGGAACAAGTGCACCCCCACAAGCTGACTAATCTCAGCATCACAACCATCAACCCCCCATTATAACTACAATATTAAGATCACCCAATGATCATCCGCGCCCCCCCTAGGAGGCCCATCAAATTTGCATATCACAATGCGCAAGTGTATGCAAACCAACCAATAGCTAGGCCCCGTGCCATATATGGGTGAGACATACCTCATCGGGAGGCATGTAATGAGGAATTAGCCAACCTCATGAAATGCTTATAAGCCTCACACCACCCCCATCTTATCCACTTCCAAAACAATAACCAAACTCACCACATCCAGCCACCATGGAGCAAGCATCCGGAGACCACAGGACCCAAGTGTCGGGACTGCCATGCAACAAGCCCAGGTAGGATCGGTCTTATGTGTCCATTAGTAGCGTCATCAATCGTTCTAGCATGACAATGATGGAATCTACCATCATGTTGCCCAGATACCCATTACATGCCAATGGTAGTGTGCGCCCAGAGTGCTTAGTAAAATGCAATAGTTGAATTTGCAGTCCTTTTTCAAAACCATGTATGGCAGTCTGACTTTTCACAACCTTATTTATCAACCTCTTGACAAAACCCCCCACCAGCCCATTCATCTGTCTTAGTCTAACAACGAACCTATCAAAATTTTTTTTTTTTCTCTCACTATTCACAACAGCCTTAGAGACCCAGAGATTAGACATGGAGCCAACTCAGGGTGGACCATCCACAGTCTTTTAGGCCCAAACGGCATCAGAAGTAAGGCCATGGATCTGTTCGAGATCAGAATAACTATTATGGAGCACAAAGACATGATCAAACGCATATCCAACGACGACTTAGGTGTATACCTAAACAACAAAACAGTTCAAAAAGAGCTCACCCTACAAGACCCAATTGTATTGTCGGCCACCAAGGCCATGATATTCGATCTATGCAAAGATTTCCCCACAGTCCCATTGTGGGACCGATTCAGTGAGGAAACATCAAGCTATATAGCACTCCTATGTGCCAGGACTCTGATTACCACAGAGAAACCACTTAAAGAGCTACCAAGATATGAAACAGGTATCGGCAGATACAATGTCATTATCCAATCAACAAATCTTCAAACTCAGCTGGCAGCGTTTGAGATGGCTAGATACTCCCACTTATACAGTTAAATCTATCAACCCTGAATTGACCCATTCTACCCCCCCCCCTTTTTACACATTTACGACGTGAAAAATCAATTACTACCCTTCAATTCATTTCCCCTTTCAATTCTCACGACCTTTTTACATGACTAAGATGGAGACATCCTGCTAGTTAAGGCATCAGCCTAGCAAACTGATAACCTTTTAAATAAACACGTCAAAAAGCGCCACATTCACACTACACTTAACCAAGTACACACCCAAACACGTATAGAACGACCACCGCCCAATCTACACAAACATACCTCACACAAAGCCAACCCCCCCCCCAACCCCACCCTTAGAACACCCAACTCACCCCAGACAACAGTCCTATCTCAATCTCTATGATCAATCTCTCACAAGCTTATCTAAATTTCTATTTTTAGGACAGCAGCCTCCTTGGCAGCACTCCTCCTAATTTTGTGCGCCCAGACCCACCAGTCAGGAGCACAGGATTTTGTAACCAATGAAGAAACCATCTTCAGGCCAAACTATGGTGTTTTATTCACTAAAATACCCCAGAAAATGATCTCAGGATATATGGATTACCCATTAGTTTTCACTTTAGACCTATCCTTCAATCAATCCTTGCAGCGACCAGACAAATTAATCTCCCTAATCAGCAAAAATGCCCCAAATTTTATCTTGGAAACCGCCCAAACATTAGACCTAATTTTGGCAAATCTCTACCGAAAATCTCAAAAATCTTTAGCCCTATTAATAAAATTTTTGGAACATCCCCAAACTAGGTCACCCAGAGGCGCCCCAGGACAAATCATAGGTGATATTTTAAGAGCATCAATTGGTTTGAGCACGCAACCTGAAGTAGACTTGTTGAATTCCGAAATGTCCGACCTAGAGAAAACTCTAGCCACCAAAATGCACTTGGTAGAATTAGCCACACATTTTCTCTTGAACATTTCTGAATTTAATTATCAATCTTTGAGTATTTTCTCCAGCATGCAAAATGATACGGATGACGCCCTGGCTCTGCTCAGCTCCAACCTCCAACTGTTGACTAAGAATGTATCGAACATCTTATTCAACCTGGAACAACAGAGCAGACAGGACACCTATCATTCGATGTTATTTACCGCTGCTAACTCTCAAATTGAAGCGCTAATGAATCTGCAAAATGATTTAGACACCCTACTGGACTCACTAACCACTCTAATGGAAGGCGAGCTACCTCCAAAATTAATTCCACATAAAGTCATGGAAGATGGACTTAATAATCTATCAGGCTCTTTGTATGAATCCAACAATGGTATCAAAATTCTAAACGTACCCACCGGTTTCTACTACCAAAGGAGAGTGCATGTGCACTGGCAGGACCAAAACAAACTTTACATCACAGTGCCTATACCCATAGGGCTGGGGGACAACATCTACTCCATATATAGAGCGGAGGCCTTCCCAGTCCCATTTGATACCACCAATGTAAACACTACTGGGTTTACACGAGTACAGCCATTGCCTAATTATATAGCCATGTCTGCGTCCCAGTCACACTACATTGAACTGGATCACTCTGACTTAGATCTCTGTGACGTAAATGTTTTCATTACATGCAACCTGCCCCTGCCCATGTTATCTCCTAGGCACCCCACCTGCAGCTTATCCTTATTTTTAGACCTACCTGACGCTGTACATAACACCTGCAATTTTCGGGTCCACATGACAGCACAAATTCCCAACATTGCTAAGCCCATCTCCCAAAACTCCTACTTGCTCATCACTAGCTTTTCACCTTCAATAATGCAATGCTCAAACTCAGGCCAAATTGAGATCAGAAATGCAGCCTACTCTATTATTTCAGTACCATGCCTCTGCTCACTTAAAAACAGAGGCATGATAATGATTAATTCAGACCTGTCCTGCGCCCAAAACTTTACTTTAGAACCTATCGCCAAAGTGCCCTTCAACTTGCCTCTATGGCAGCATTTTGGTAACCCGCCAAACAACATATCAGGAGTAACCATAGCAACCACTCCGACCCACCTAGACCTACCAAATTTTCAGCGCCTGAAGCGCCTTCACAACCAAAAATTCCTACCCCTATTCAAAGACATTTTAGACTTAAAAGGCGCTGCCACCAAAATTCATGATAAATCATCCATCCTGAGCACCAACTCACTCATACATCTAGGATATCACCTGGAGTTTTCCCCTTGGTTACACCTGTTGTCGCCAGCCATCGCCATCTTGTGCTGCCTGATCACGTGTCGCATACACATGCGCGTGGCATACTTAGCCCAATTAGTGACCATTCACAGTCGAGCAACGATGGCTGACGCAGCATCTTGGAATAAGCTCAAAGAGATGATCAAAAATACCAACCAAAATTGGCCCACGCGGACCACACCCCAGGAGATCACTACACCTGACTGGATTCAGATGCCAGGAAGGTATGATTCCATGATTGCCTTCCTAGGCATCATCCTCAGCTTGCTATTCATCAAGGCGGCGGGAAGACGCTGTCTTAGGCATTGGCCCTACGGCAGACAGGACCCCGCCCCCGGAACACCGAGATTCGTGCTGAAGATACACTCTGGAGGGCACACATATGCCTTTCCAGTGGGATTAATGGTGTATGGAAGGAACCTTTGGCCAACACCCATCTTGGCACCCAAACTAGCACCACCCAGGTTAACTTTCCCCCTAGCCCGTCATCTTGATGCGCATTGGAAGTCGGACGTCGGAATGATCATTGGTGGAAGACTGAGGACGGTGAGGCTGGAGAGATACCCCAGTTGCCCTTTGCTCTGGCGGATCCCCCTCACAATCATCCTCAGATCCAGACCCCATACGGTCACCCTGGCCATTGTACAGGAAAACCAGCCCGATTTCCAACTCACACCAAGTGAATACGAACTATCAGCCAGCTACAAACCAGTGCCACCTCTGACACGGAGAAAAGACCTAAGCAGGCGGGAAGCCCCTAAAGCCTCCACCAGCGGGACAACTCCGGCAGAGATGGCCCTGCTACAACTCAGGGAAACCCAACCACCCAAGGATCTATACTTATTCGACCCTACACTGGCTGAGAGGGCCATTAACACCATAGATGGTAGGTTTTCTTTAAAACTTTAAACCATTAGTTTTGGCTGATGTGGGGATCGTTGGGTACGCTCAGCGTCCTCATCGACCTCCACCGGCCACCCCCCGAGGTTCCTCCCATAATGGACTGTCCCCAGCGCCCACAGGCCCGGTGACAACACTGGACGGTACCACCACCCTTATGTGGGGATGGCAGGTGCTGAACTGCGCTACATAGCAGACCTGATAGCCCTGAGATGCTGATGTGGGGATCCCCCTCCTATCCGGCGAGATCCCCCCGAGACCCCCCAAGGACCCCCCCCCATAGGGCCCCATCCCAACCATACATAACCATACCCACAAAATCGCAATATCCCGCCATTGCTTCACTTCGCACATCACTAGATCTTATCAATGACGACGCAAGGCCATTCCACAAACCATAAACGCAGTCATAACGTCTGCACAAAATTTCCGCGCCAGTCGCGACCCGGCGTCGCCATTTTTAAGGAGCTTCGTGATATGCAAATGTCCATTAGTTTCGGTCACATGATCGTCGTGACTCGATACATAGACTGAAAACAACAACATCAACACGTGCAAACAACCTAGCTTCATGATAAAAGGGATTACTCACGTTTTTCCTAGAAGCCGTTCACTGCCGGCACCTGAGGCGCCAGCAGTAGGTAGGTGACCTGATGTATCCTACAAAAACAGATCAAAAATTGAAATTACCAAAAAGCCCGTAACAATTTTCTGATTCAAAATTTTCCAAAACAAATTCACACAACCACCAATTCAAAATTACTTACGTCCCGTCCTCGTTGATGAACACCATGATCAACAGAGCGCGACCGTCCGGGAAATGGAGAACGCCTTGGACGATCTCCATCTTGCGTAACTACTGATAAGATAGCCGGCACCCATATCTTATATAGGGCCAAGGCTATAGGCATCAAAACTCAAAATTTATTTCAAAATCTGCGACCCCCCACCCTCAAATTCAGTTAACATACCGTATAACAGAATGCCACAACTCAAAATTTTCCAAGACCTTTTTCAACCACCTTCATAAAACTTTAGGCCACTATTCGAAATATTTTTCAGGATTTTTATCTGAATAATCAGGTTCAGCACGGTGAAGCGACAGCTCGGTACTGCCACCCAGCGTGATACAAATTAACCAACTAAGCTTGCTTAGTTACACTTACCGCGTTCTATTCTTGCAATCAAATTGAGCTCTGTCAAGTTAATATTATGTGTCAAACAGCTGAAATTCATAGCACCTATTGGTTATCCTGTTGTCAATGGACCATTCTGGGTATTATTATTATTTTTCATATTTACTACATTCTTCGCCATATAAAGCCTAAGCTCTGCCCATGATCCACACTCAATAGTCTCCTGTACTCCTCAATAGGAACCAGGATCCATTACTCATCACAAACACACTTCCTCCATGACACTCTGTGACATAAGGTACAAGGATGTAATAACATTCCAACCTTATCTACACACACACAGTCTAACTGGAGGAAGTGTGACTCACCCGTGGTGCCATATTTGGAATGAGAGGATATTTCACAATCTCCTCTCAATCCTCATTAACATAATCTACCCACAGGTGGCACTCTCTCCTTATGACATGTGTCACTATTCTATTGAGCCACATGTACAGAACATTTCACAACACTGTGAGCTGCTCAGGCCCTCAGTATATAAGGTAGCTTGAGCAGGTCCCAGTCATCTATTCCAAGCTATCTATTCCAAGCTATCTATTCCAAGCATCTATTCTGAGCTATTCCATCATAAGCTCATCTCTCCCAACTTACATCTTACACCTATACCTAGAACCTACGACAGGTTGAGCTATAGGATCGGAGGCAGAGCTTAGATCTTGGTGAGTGTCATCATTGTTACCACCTTTATGAAACACTCATGTCAGCTATGCAATAAAAGGATCAACTGAACTTCCCTGGATTCCGTGTACATTCACTTCACCACATGTAACCGTCCGTTGACACGATGGTGGATGAACCCTCCAAGAATATCCCACTACCAACCTCTCATTAAACATGAGCAATAGTGAGACATCACCTAAGGAGCCAGCTTCAGAACAACGCACCTTTACATCACCTGGGCTAGACGCGCCCAACCACCCCACAAGTGATACTACACACCACCTCCAGAGGCAAACTTCATCACCTGATGCCTTCAAAATGACCCAGCTATACCCACCCGACACCCCAAGGAACACCACCCCTGGTAGGAGCTATACAGCACCACAATCTGATGCCGACAGCGACAACCCCAGGAACAGTCACAATAATTAGGATTCGGGGATGTGACTACGGCATCTATAGTCACCGCCCCCCCCAACCTAAAGGAGCCGACCATACGACCGCCCACCACTACTCCTGCTCCTGCTACTAAGCAGAATTAACTCTCAATTGACTCTCACACCTCCAGGACTCTTGCACTGACAATAAGGAGCACAGCCAGCATACCTCAATTCTGAAGCCTAAAAGCAAGTCTAGTCAATATGGACAGCAAGGTAAGGCCATTTTCGTTGATACAGAATGACTAAGAGTGCAGTATCTGTTAATATGGACAACCACTTGTATAGAGCTCTCGTTGATTCTGGCGCCTCCTTGTTTTTTTTATTAACCAGAAATGGTTGATAGAATAGCAAGCACACATTTTGAAATATGTTAGGAACCTTAGACTCACAGTGTTACTGGCTGATAAACCCCTTTTCCTCCAAAAACATCCTACAATGTCTATAGTCAGAGTATCGGCATTGCCCCCCCCTGCCCCCCCCACCCCAGCCCTAAAACCCCAATCTATTATTTCTAACAAACTCACCCACGGTAAATTTCTTACCACCCTTAAAACAGACATACATAGAACCAATTAGACACTACAGGCATATTTTCTTCGTGTAATAGATGTTCCCCTCTCCATCTCCCATATATTATTTCAATGGAGAGTACTCATTAGAACCACCAAATTCATCTTTTTTATGTTTCATTTTTCCACAAAATTCAATTATCCCCCTCCAACATATCAAAACCTTAGTACCACAACTAAGTGGGTGACATTGCCAAAAATTTTATTTAATTTTCTGAAGGTTCAGGCAGCCGTATACTGGATGATCTGGTTGGCACGCCACATAAATTACCCACGGTCACAGCGTACGCTCGGTTTGTGTCCCATTAAATTGGGGCATGCATGCGCCGGTTTGTTACAAGCTCAGGGCTCCTCTATACCTTAATGTATTACCAAATGACGGCCTACTGTAGGAGCGCAGTTCTCTTGCATCCTGATCCGTGTTTATACCTCTGTTTACCATTGGTACTGGAATGTTTGGGCGCCCCAGGACAAATCATAGGTGATATTTTAAGAGCATCAATTGGTTTGAGCACGCAACCTGAAGTAGACTTGTTGAATTCCGAAATGTCCGACCTAGAGAAAACTCTAGCCACCAAAATGCACTTGGTAGAATTAGCCACACATTTTCTCTTGAACATTTCTGAATTTAATTATCAATCTTTGAGTATTTTCTCCAGCATGCAAAATGATACGGATGACGCCCTGGCTCTGCTCAGCTCCAACCTCCAACTGTTGACTAAGAATGTATCGAACATCTTATTCAACCTGGAACAACAGAGCAGACAGGACACCTATCATTCGATGTTATTTACCGCTGCTAACTCTCAAATTGAAGCGCTAATGAATCTGCAAAATGATTTAGACACCCTACTGGACTCACTAACCACTCTAATGGAAGGCGAGCTACCTCCAAAATTAATTCCACATAAAGTCATGGAAGATGGACTTAATAATCTATCAGGCTCTTTGTATGAATCCAACAATGGTATCAAAATTCTAAACGTACCCACCGGTTTCTACTACCAAAGGAGAGTGCATGTGCACTGGCAGGACCAAAACAAACTTTACATCACAGTGCCTATACCCATAGGGCTGGGGGACAACATCTACTCCATATATAGAGCGGAGGCCTTCCCAGTCCCATTTGATACCACCAATGTAAACACTACTGGGTTTACACGAGTACAGCCATTGCCTAATTATATAGCCATGTCTGCGTCCCAGTCACACTACATTGAACTGGATCACTCTGACTTAGATCTCTGTGACGTAAATGTTTTCATTACATGCAACCTGCCCCTGCCCATGTTATCTCCTAGGCACCCCACCTGCAGCTTATCCTTATTTTTAGACCTACCTGACGCTGTACATAACACCTGCAATTTTCGGGTCCACATGACAGCACAAATTCCCAACATTGCTAAGCCCATCTCCCAAAACTCCTACTTGCTCATCACTAGCTTTTCACCTTCAATAATGCAATGCTCAAACTCAGGCCAAATTGAGATCAGAAATGCAGCCTACTCTATTATTTCAGTACCATGCCTCTGCTCACTTAAAAACAGAGGCATGATAATGATTAATTCAGACCTGTCCTGCGCCCAAAACTTTACTTTAGAACCTATCGCCAAAGTGCCCTTCAACTTGCCTCTATGGCAGCATTTTGGTAACCCGCCAAACAACATATCAGGAGTAACCATAGCAACCACTCCGACCCACCTAGACCTACCAAATTTTCAGCGCCTGAAGCGCCTTCACAACCAAAAATTCCTACCCCTATTCAAAGACATTTTAGACTTAAAAGGCGCTGCCACCAAAATTCATGATAAATCATCCATCCTGAGCACCAACTCACTCATACATCTAGGATATCACCTGGAGTTTTCCCCTTGGTTACACCTGTTGTCGCCAGCCATCGCCATCTTGTGCTGCCTGATCACGTGTCGCATACACATGCGCGTGGCATACTTAGCCCAATTAGTGACCATTCACAGTCGAGCAACGATGGCTGACGCAGCATCTTGGAATAAGCTCAAAGAGATGATCAAAAATACCAACCAAAATTGGCCCACGCGGACCACACCCCAGGAGATCACTACACCTGACTGGATTCAGATGCCAGGAAGGTATGATTCCATGATTGCCTTCCTAGGCATCATCCTCAGCTTGCTATTCATCAAGGCGGCGGGAAGACGCTGTCTTAGGCATTGGCCCTACGGCAGACAGGACCCCGCCCCCGGAACACCGAGATTCGTGCTGAAGATACACTCTGGAGGGCACACATATGCCTTTCCAGTGGGATTAATGGTGTATGGAAGGAACCTTTGGCCAACACCCATCTTGGCACCCAAACTAGCACCACCCAGGTTAACTTTCCCCCTAGCCCGTCATCTTGATGCGCATTGGAAGTCGGACGTCGGAATGATCATTGGTGGAAGACTGAGGACGGTGAGGCTGGAGAGATACCCCAGTTGCCCTTTGCTCTGGCGGATCCCCCTCACAATCATCCTCAGATCCAGACCCCATACGGTCACCCTGGCCATTGTACAGGAAAACCAGCCCGATTTCCAACTCACACCAAGTGAATACGAACTATCAGCCAGCTACAAACCAGTGCCACCTCTGACACGGAGAAAAGACCTAAGCAGGCGGGAAGCCCCTAAAGCCTCCACTAGCGGGACAACTCCGGCAGAGATGGCCCTGCTACAACTCAGGGAAACCCAACCACCCAAGGATCTATACTTATTCGACCCTACACTGGCTGAGAGGGCCATTAACACCATAGATGGTAGGTTTTCTTTAAAACTTTAAACCATTAGTTTTGGCTGATGTGGGGATCGTTGGGTACGCTCAGCGTCCTCATCGACCTCCACCGGCCACCCCCCGAGGTTCCTCCCATAATGGACTGTCCCCAGCGCCCACAGGCCCGGTGACAACACTGGACGGTACCACCACCCTTATGTGGGGATGGCAGGTGCTGAACTGCGCTACATAGCAGACCGGATAGCCCTGAGACGCTGATGTGGGGATCCCCCTCCTATCCGGCGAGATCCCCCCGAGACCCCCCAAGGACCCCCCCCCATAGGGCCCCATCCCAACCATACATAACCATACCCACAAAATCGCAATATCCCGCCATTGCTTCACTTCGCACATCACTAGATCTTATCAATGACGACGCAAGGCCATTCCACAAACCATAAACGCAGTCATAACGTCTGCACAAAATTTCCGCGCCAGTCGCGACCCGGCGTCGCCATTTTTAAGGAGCTTCGTGATATGCAAATGTCCATTAGTTTCGGTCACATGATCGTCGTGACTCGATACATAGACTGAAAACAACAACATCAACACGTGCAAACAACCTAGCTTCATGATAAAAGGGATTACTCACGTTTTTCCTAGAAGCCGTTCACTGCCGGCACCTGAGGCGCCAGCAGTAGGTAGGTGACCTGATATATCCTACAAAAACAGATCAAAAATTGAAATTACCAAAAAGCCCGTAACAATTTTCTGATTCAAAATTTTCCAAAACAAATTCACACAACCACCAATTCAAAATTACTTACGTCCTGTCCTCGTTGATGAACACCATGATCAACAGAGCGCGACCGTCCGGGAAATGGAGAACGCCTTGGACGATCTCCATCTTGCGTAACTACTGATAAGATAGCCGGCACCCATATCTTATATAGGGCCAAGGCTATAGGCATCAAAACTCAAAATTTATTTCAAAATCTGCGACCCCCCACCCTCAAATTCAGTTAACATACCGTATAACAGAATGCCACAACTCAAAATTTTCCAAGACCTTTTTCAACCACCTTCATAAAACTTTAGGCCACTATTCGAAATATTTTTCAGGATTTTTATCTGAATAA
This sequence comes from Acholoe squamosa, assembly GCA_949317995.1. NCBI lineage: Eukaryota > Metazoa > Annelida > Polychaeta > Phyllodocida > Polynoidae > Acholoe > Acholoe squamosa. Next base: position 6,036,323 of record OX439044.1, read on the forward strand.
TCAGGTTCAGCACGGTGAAGCGACAGCTCGGTACCGCCACCCAGCGTGATACAAATTAACCAACTAAGCTTGCTTAGTTACACTTACCGCGTTCTATTCTTGCAATCAAATTGAGCTCTGTCAAGTTAATATTATGTGTCAAACAGCTGAAATTCATAGCACCTATTGGTTATCCTGTTGTCAATGGACCATTCTGGGTATTATTATTATTTTTCATATTTACTACATTCTTCGCCATATAAAGCCTAAGCTCTGCCCATGATCCACACTCAATAGTCTCCTGTACTCCTCAATAGGAACCAGGATCCATTACTCATCACAAACACACTTCCTCCATGACACTCTGTGACATAAGGTACAAGGATGTAATAACATTCCAACCTTATCTACACACACACAGTCTAACTGGAGGAAGTGTGACTCACCCGTGGTGCCATATTTGGAATGAGAGGATATTTCACAATCTCCTCAATCCTCATTAACATAATCTACCCACAGGTGGCACTCTCTCCTTATGACATGTGTCACTATTCTATTGAGCCACATGTACAGAACATTTCACAACACTGTGAGCTGCTCAGGCCCTCAGTATATAAGGTAGCTTGAGCAGGTCCCAGTCATCTATTCCAAGCTATCTATTCCAAGCTATCTATTCCAAGCATCTATTCTGAGCTATTCCATCATAAGCTCATCTCTCCCAACTTACATCTTACACCTATACCTAGAACCTACGACAGGTTGAGCTATAGGATCGGAGGCAGAGCTTAGATCTTGGTGAGTGTCATCATTGTTACCACCTTTATGAAACACTCATGTCAGCTATGCAATAAAAGGATCAACTGAACTTCCCTGGATTCCGTGTACATTCACTTCACCACATGTAACCGTCCGTTGACACGATGGTGGATGAACCCTCCAAGAATATCCCACTACCAACCTCTCATTAAACATGAGCAATAGTGAGACATCACCTAAGGAGCCAGCTTCAGAACAACGCACCTTTACATCACCTGGGCTAGACGCGCCCAACCACCCCACAAGTGATACTACACACTACCTCCAGAGGCAAACTTCATCACCTGATGCCTTCAAAATGACCCAGCTATACCCACCCGACACCCCAAGGAACACCACCCCTGGTAGGAGCTATACAGCACCACAATCTGATGCCGACAGCGACAACCCCAGGAACAGTCACAATAATTAGGATTCGGGGATGTGACTACGGCACCTATAGTCACCGCCCCCCCCAACCTAAAGGAGCCGACCATACGACCGCCCACCACTACTCCTGCTCCTGCTACTAAGCAGAATTAACTCTCAATTGACTCTCACACCTCCAGGACTCTTGCACTGACAATAAGGAGCACAGCCAGCATACCTCAATTCTGAAGCCTAAAAGCAAGTCTAGTCAATATGGACAGCAAGGTAAGGCCATTTTCGTTGATACAGAATGACTAAGAGTGCAGTATCTGTTAATATGGACAACCACTTGTATAGAGCTCTCGTTGATTCTGGCGCCTCCTTGTTTTTTTTATTAACCAGAAATGGTTGATAGAATAGCAAGCACACATTTTGAAATATGTTAGGAACCTTAGACTCACAGTGTTACTGGCTGATAAACCCCTTTTCCTCCAAAAACATCCTACAATGTCTATAGTCAGAGTATCGGCATTGCCCCCCCCCCCCCCCGCCCCCCCCACCCCAGCCCTAAAACCCAAATCTATTATTTCTAACAAACTCACCCACGGTAAATTTCTTACCACCCTTAAAACAGACATACATAGAACCAATTAGACACTACAGGCATATTTTCTTCGTGTAATAGATGTTCCCCTCTCCATCTCCCATATATTATTTCAATGGAGAGTACTCATTAGAACCACCAAATTCATCTTTTTTATGTTTCATTTTTCCACAAAATTCAATTATCCCCCTCCAACATATCAAAACCTTAGTACCACAACTAAGTGGGTGACATTGCCAAAAATTTTATTTAATTTTCTGAAGGTTCAGGCAGCCGTATACTGGATGATCTGGTTGGCACGCCACATAAATTACCCACGGTCACAGCGTACGCTCGGTTTGTGTCCCATTAAATTGGGGCATGCATGCGCCGGTTTGTTACAAGCTCAGGGCTCCTCTATACCTTAATGTATTACCAAATGACGGCCTACTGTAGGAGCGCAGTTCTCTTGCATCCTGATCCGTGTTTATACCTCTGTTTACCATTGGTACTGGAATGTTTGGTGAGACACTTAATCAAATAATTCAGCACAGTTCCCTGCTGTGTTATCATAACAGGAACAAGTGCACCCCCACAAGCTGACTAATCTCAGCACCACACCCTTCAACCCCCCATTATAACTACAATATTCAGATCACCCAATGATCATCCGCGCCCCCCCCTAGGAGGCCCATCAAATTTGCATATCACAATGCGCAAGTGTATGCAAACCAACCAATAGCTAGGCCCCGTGCCATATATGGGTGAGACATACCTCATCGGGAGGCATGTAATGAGGAATTAGCCAGCCTCATGAAGTGCTTATAAGCCTCACCCTACCCCCATCTTTCCCACTTCCCAAACAATATACCAAACTTACCAAACCCAGTTACCATATGGAGCAAGTATCCGGAGACCACAGGGCTAAATGCCGAAGCTGCCATGCAACCAGCCCAGGTAGGTTTTAGTCTTATGTGTCCATTAGTAGCGTCATCAATCGTTCTAGCATGACAATGATGGATTATGCCATCATGTTACCCAGATACCCATTACATGCCAATGGTAGTGTGTGCCCAGAGTGCTTCGTAAAATGTGATAGTTGAATTCGCAGTCCAGTTCATGCCTTTCTACGACGACCTGACCACTTTAGATATTACTTATCATCCTTTGGCAACACCTTCCCACCCCACAAAACAACCCATTATACCTCAGATTACCCATTTTATTTCATACTAATTTTTAGGCCTTAAGGCACCAAAGTCATATGGACTCAATCCAGGGTGGCCCATCCATAGCCTTCCAGGCCCACATGGCAAATAAGAGCAAGGCCGTGGATCTGTTTGGCAAGCTGTTCACTGTTATCATGCCAAACGCCCCCACCACTGTATTGAACCATCTTAGCTCACTAGTCACTAAACCTCTTACAAAAAGACAGGGTAAAAATACATCAATTACTAGCCATAGATTAACCTAACAAGCTAGTCTATTTAGAAATTGTGCCTATCAGTGTCCTATTAGAAACACACCCCAAACAACAGACCCCCCCCCAAAATTTTGCATTAAACCTCTCATCTTTCCAACCCATATTTCCCAAAAATTCACTGCGCCCCACACCCCACCCTTCTCTCTCACACAAAACCAAGCCCCCCCCCCACTTAACGACCCAAGCCCTTTTTTTTCCCACCCAAATCAAAATTTGTATGGATCACTATTACAGTAGAGTACATGTGCACTGGCAGAATCAAAACAAACCGTTTCTGTCAGTATACCCGTAACCATAACAACGGGGGAATCACCCATTCTATTTATAGAACAGGTGTCCCCACGCTGTAATAGTGAATGCCCGGCGAGTTTAGCCAGGGCATCGTCCCCCGATCCAGGAGAGCATTCCAGATAGAAGGCTCGGGCCCAAACGGCGGCAAAGTAAGGCGGTCCTGCTGAACCCCAAGAAGCCCAGCGCCTTAACTATCTGTATATGTCTAAACTCAACCTGGCTTAGAGGGCCACATACATAGTCTATGGTAGGTAAAATTTCGACTCACCATTCCAACATGGCCGGCTTCGGTTCATGATGGAAACCACTGCCCCCACCTCAATTACTACCGGCCACCCCCACAATCACATAACTTGGGATCGTCCCAAGGTTATACCCAAATGTCGATAGCGTTTGGAAGATACCATCACACTTATGTGGGGATGGCAGGTAACCCTCACACATACGCCGCAAAGACGCTTATGTGGGGATCGCCCCCCCCCTCCCCCACCCCATCTAGCCTACCATTTCCCCCCACCCCACCATGAACCCCCCAAAACACCCAAAACACACCCATACACAGCCATCATCACACATAATGAGCTAAAACAACATCATAGCCACAGCTAAGGCTAACTAACACAATAGACCAGCCTACACTAATGTTCATCGGTATTGGCACCGGCTGCAGCGCCCGGTCCGACAACTTTCGCGCCATACGCGGCAGCCCGGCGCCATCTTGGTTTCGTTTTAGTTACCGAAACCGACGGACGTCACGGCCGTCACCATGACTACCATCGGTCATGTGACATCCGCACGTGGCACCTCTACCACAACAACAACATTAGCACATGTTCAGACTTTAACTTGCTCAGATCGAACTTACCTCAATAACCATTAGGCACACCCCCGGGCGGGACAATCACCCATTGGATCTGTGTGATGCTGAAATACAATCCAAAAGGCAGATTAAACCAAAGTGCCCCACGTTTTGACTCTCAAAATTGACAAAACTCAAAATTCACGCCCAATGACCAAAATACACTTACAGTCCGCCAGACATGGTGATGGTCACATGAAGTACAGTGCCGTTGGGCAAGATAATATCGACTTTGTAGACCTCCATTACGCAACGTTATGGCATCAAAAAGCGGACAAGTCCCTTTTTTTAGGTGCCTGGATCAAAATTTTGGCGACACAGAAAAGAATTTTTTTTTTTCTTCTCGCCCCCCCCCATTTCGGCCCAAAAATTCAAATTTCCCTTCAATCAGCATCAACAGAGTTCTTTTTAGGATATTTGAGACAGGTAGGAGTCGACCTGAGCAGGTCATACCTACATTAATCGCCATAACTTATCTGATTTTTCGCCATTACGCTGCAGCGCCAGCTCGCTACTACCACCTGGTGGAATTTAGATAAACTAACCATAGCATCCCTGGATACAGGACCCGCGCTAAGCCAAATAAATCAATCGAGCTCTGTACTTAGGTTTTGTACGTTAACAAAATGATATTGATCTCACGTCCCTTTTCTGTATTGACCATGGCCTGTCTGCATCCCATAACAGACAAACTATAGGTCGATGAATTGTTTCCTCTCCCTGCTGTTTCCTCAACAGGCCTGCCAACAACAGAGCTTCGCCTCCTTCAGTGCCAGAGACCAAACCCAAGAGGAAGAACCAGTACCATCAAGTTCGGAACCAAACGACACCAAAACAACATGGCAAATTATAACCAGTAGCTCGCCATGGCACCTTTCAGGCCACAAAATGACAATATCACCATAAGGACATCTAAGCCTATTTCCGGACAGCACCCAAATTGACATTTCAAGAAACACCAATAGACACTTTTTCAAAACCAATCTTTGTATAACCACATTTTAAACCCAAATTGCTGAGACACAATTGTGACGTTAATTTATGATTTTTGATGAATTTTATGAGAGACACACCAAAATACCCTTCTGGCTTGCCTCTCTAGGTGCTATAAAATTCATCACCTTTACCACTGTTTTTCAAGCTCAACTATGACATGTAACCCAATGGATTTCACACCTCTGTTAATGGTTTGTTTTCACGGCTCTCTTCCCTACAGACCCCTCCTCTGGAGACCTGGCAGCCCTACCGTCCGTCGGCCCTCCAGCCCTGGAGAAAGACGAGCCGGGGCTATCATCGTCAAGGAAGGCGACAGGAAGAAGAAGCAGCATGGAAGAGGTCAAGCCAAATCCAACCCCACCAGCCGCGGACCCCGAGCCCCAGCAGCAACTTCCACCAACCAGTGGAGGGAGCCAGCTAGGAAGCCCCATCTAACACCCAGGGGAACCTATGTGTCGGCAGCTTGTAGGCCTGGGACACCCATGCCCCCAACCTACAGGCACAACAATAATTACTGCCGCCACATCAATGGGCAGGTATCCGCTGCCAAACTCTGTATACCATGTTACCATCAGCCAAATGGGTTCCTGTGCCCTTGCGCTTATGACAATAAACCCAAGCCAGGCGGCAACAGGCAACGGTCCCCACCCAGAACCATGTGGAGGCCCATGCCAGCTCGACCTAGCCCCACCACAGAGACAGACACAACCTCAGAGGACGGATCAGATGTGGCCACTGCTGGTGACTTTTCAGACATTACCATCTCAAAATTCAGACCCATCAGATCCAGGAACCATCGTAAAGCTGAGGGCAGGTTTAAGAACTTCAACATTAAAGAACACCAAAACCTACCTCCAAATAGCATACACCCTAATCGACATTTCAGAACACACAAATAGACTTTTCACAGAAACAATTCTTGTACTACCCAACCATTGAGATACGATTGTAAACAACCCCAATGCCTATACGTATTATTTGTTTTCTGTGAATGTAAAAATCTTCTTTTTCTATCAAGTATGTCAAACCCTTTTCACTGGATTCTTCAAAGCCTGTTTTGTTTAGGCCAAATGTATATATTAGCTTAAGATTTCTCTCCTTTGATGAACATTATGAGACTAAAAAACCAAAATGGCCTCCTGGTTTAACTCTAGGCGCTATAAAGTTCATCACCTTCACCATTGTTTTTCAAGCTCAACCATGAAATGTATTTATGAGTTTTAGTCAAATTAGTTATCCCTAAGCAACAGGTTGCAGATATCCCATTTTTGTATATTCTCATGAAAATTACCATGTTTCTAGTCAACAGCACCACTGTATACCACCTAGACTTATACTTTATACCCGACTGTGTAGCAGACCCTACACAACTTCGGCTATAAGCCTTGGTGGCGTGGAGCCAAAAACTCATCACCTTGTGTTGATTGTTGGCCCCACAGTACCAAGAATCACCAAACTTGGTTAATTTTCATCTGGATATATTTCATTGCATATTAATGTATAAAAACCAACATGTTACCAAACCAGGAAAATTTTTATTTTCCCACAATAACAAACCGGTACATATATATTTTAAGCATTTACATATCCCTGCATTTATAACCTGTGTACATAGATTAAGTCACTTGATCCACACAAACTGTATTTCTGTAATTCCATAAAAGAAACCTTTTTTTATACCACATATGATGTCGACAAATCAGGTTTTCACCAAATCCTGTATTTGTATCATAATACCCATAATTGTCAATGGACTTGGCAAAGCCTTATTTTTCTGCTTATTTTTCTCCCTTTACACTCGTGCAGAGACGAGTAGGAATGTGGGGATTTGTCAATGGACCATTCTGGGTATTATATTTATTTTCCATATTTACTAAATTCTTCGCCATATAAAACCTGAGCTCTGCCCATGACCCACACTCAACAATCTCCTGCATTCCCCAACAGGAACCAGGATGTATTACTCATGACAAACGCGCCTCCTCCATGACACTCTGTGACATAAGATACAAGGATGTAATAACATTCCAACCTTATCTACGCATACACAGTGTAACTGGAGGAAGTGCGATCCACCTGTGGTGCCATATTTGGAATGAGAGAATATTTCACAATCTCCTCTCAATACTCATCAACATGACTAACTCACAGGTGGCAATCTCTCCCTATGACACATGTCCCTATTTCATTGAGCCACGTGTATAGAATATTTCACAACAGTCTTTCATATAAAAGGCAGCTTGAGCAGCTCCCAGTCATCTCTCCCAACTTACACCTTACACCTATACCTAGAACCTACGTCAGGTTGAGCTATAGGATCGGAGGCAGAGCTTAGATCTTGGCGAGTGTTATCATTGTTACCACCCTTATGAAACACTCATGTCAGCTATGCAATAAAAGGATCAACTGAACTTCCCTGGATTCCGTGTACATTCACTTCACCACATGTAACCGTCCGTTGACAAGATCTATGATATTTTTTCGATAAACAAAAGTAGGGTATTCTTTATGTTTTTATAGATTAAGATAAAATAAATCGGAAAGGTCTGGATAGGGCTTAAAAGTATGATTTCTTGGAGAAAAAACTACTGCTAAAGATGGTTTTACCTAAAGCGGAAGGTATAGTCAGCCATTTTGTTATGTTAGAGTGACGCATGCGTAATGACTTGATGTGTTCGAGGGAAAACTATGATAATATACTCAGTTATTTTGTGTATCACGTTCAAGTGAAAAATAAGGTTATGAGCCCGAAGGTTGTTGTGTTCGAACAGAGATTGTGATAATATCTTATTTTTACCTTATATGTTTGAGTAAAAAATTATTAAACTATTTCAGATATCTAAAGGTACTTTAGTAGAATCATATTTTATAAATTTTAGCTTTCAAAGAACCTAGAAGCAGGAAAATAATTAAACCAGAAGGTGCGTTAGATCTTTTAACTTAAGGCGTTCAAGAGGAAATTGTCTGATGCGTTCGAGTGAAAACTGTAGTAACAAATTGAACACTGAAATTAGTTGTGTTCGAGTGGAGATTTAATAATGAATCAAAATTTTCTTTTCAGATAAAAGAAAAGCAGAACAGGAGAGTAGTATGTAATATGCTACGGCTTTTAATGAACCTAGGAAAAGGAAAACTGTAAGGTAGGTGATTTATAGTTAGACCTTTTTAACCTATCGCTTTCGAGTGGAAACTAAAACGTCAGACTTCAAAATTATTGTTTCATGCGTTCGATTTCATGCATTCGAGTAAAAACTGCAGTTACAAGTTGTTTTATGCTTTAGAGTAAAAATTAATTACAAATTTAATGTAGTTATTTGATGTGTTCGAGTAAAAACTACAGTCACAAACTAAATATAGTTATTTGATGTGTTCGAGCGAAGACTGCAGTGAAAAACTGAATGCTTTTTTGCCTGCTGGATTTAAAAAATAAACACTATTCAATGCTACATTTAAGTGAAAGGTTAATAAACTCTAATGAGCTTAATTTACTTTTAAGAATTCTTATATTCTTGTTTTTTAGTGTATCATGAGTGGAGGAAACTCTATGTCTAACTACGAGGAACATAGAGCAGGACGACTAGCAAGGCAAAATATACAGGCGTGTCAGAGATTATTGACCCGTACGAGATTGATAATTAATTATCTGTTCCATGATATTTTCCACATACACAGAGGTAAATTTATTGACCTAATCTTTATATTACTAAATATAAGAAAAGAAAAAGTACTTTTTTTTAGTTGATTATAGAAAACCAAGCTGAAAATAAATAGATTACTAAGTTCTAATAATAATTTTTAAATTTATTTTTTAAATAAGTAATTATGTTTTAAGTTTGAGAAGATTCAGATTTAAACTTCCCATAAAATTTTATTTTTTCAGGTTAATATAATTTAAGAATGACCTTACTGAACTCGAGCTATTAAACATTATATGAAATGTTATTTTTCAGGTCAATACTTAATCCAAACTCAATCCGAGAGTGACCTTGCTGAACTTGAGTCAGAAAGCTTTACTGTAAAAAGCAAAGGTAAATTTCATTTGCATTGCATTTTAGTCATGGATAAGAGGAATTGTTATTTAGATTTAACTTAAAATTTAACGATGATGAGTTTATAATTAAATGATCATATTGAAAAAAAACTTATAATTACGATTATAATGATTTACAATAATGATGATTATGATTTTATATAATGATGATAAGATGATGATATGAAACTGATTAATTTATATATAAGTCATATTGAAAAAATCCCTTATAATTACGATAATAATGATCTATAATAATGACGATTATGATGATTTATAATGATGGTAAGATGATGATATGAAATTGATTAATTTATATATAAGTGATATAACGTTGATAATTTATTAAAGAAATCAAGTGTTTTTTTCTTTTTAGATAGACGTCTTGTGCTGTCTTCTTATTTTTGATTAAGGACTTGGCAGCATCAAGGTCGTTCACAGTCTGTTGCAACATCAAGGTCGTTTACAGTTTACTGCACCATCAAGGTCGTTTACAAACTGTAGTTTATTTTGGACGAAGATCAGTGGCATCAAGATAGAATAGCTGATTAAATTTGAATAAGGTTATTATTCTATTTTATTTATTAGTTTTAATTATATTGCTTACTTGCTTTAGTTTTGTTCATTCAGTTAACGTGCTTCAGTTGCCTTGTTTTAGTCATTTAATAAATTATATAGCTGACTTGGTTCAATTATGGTTTAGTATATCATTCTTTTGGTTAACTAATTGGTTTGCATATTTTTGGTTTTAATTCTTATGTCAATTCAGTATTACACTAATAATATTGTCTTAATAGCTAGAACGAGCCCTTGTGCTAAGTTAGATATAGAGAATTTACATCAGCTGCAAGGGAAAATTTCTAAATATAGAGGTTCTATTGTTATTCTAAAAAAAGATTTTTCTTTAAAATTTACGAAAAATGGGTGTTGTTATATATTTTTAAGAAATGATTTCAACTTTATTGTAAGTAACATTAAAAAATTTATTTCCTTTTTTTGTTCAAACTTTTGGGATCATTTTTCTTTAATAAATTACAATAAAATTAAAGTATCATTATTAAATATCCAAATAAGTGTAGAAATTGACATAAAAAATAACGATATTAAAGTTATAGAATTTCTTTTAAAAATATGATTTCATTTTAAAGACAAATATTCATATAAATTAAGGGAGTCTAACACATATGAATCTGTTTGGGTAAATTATGAAGGATTAAAAGAAGATTATAATGTGAATAATGTTTCTGCCATAAGAATTTCAAATAAAGATATTACTTTTACTTTAGGTTATAATTTCAAAGGGAATTGTATTACTAAAGATTGTAATATTTTTTTATTTTTATGTTCTGAGATTAAATTTGTGTTAGACGAAATTATAAAGGAAAAGTCAGATAATAAAATGAAAGAAATTAAATTATTTTTAATTTTAAGTCAGTTGGCTTGTTTTAGTCATTCAGTTAACGTGCTTCAGTTGCCTTGTTTTAGTCATTTAATAAATTATATAGCTGACTTGTTTCAATTATGGTTTAGTATATCATTCTTTTGGTTAACTAATTGGTTTGCATATTTTTGGTTTTAATTCTTATGTCAATTCAGTATTACACTAATAATATTGTCTTAATAGCTAGAACGAGCCCTTGTGCTAAGTTAGATATAGAGAATTTACATCAGCTGCAAGGGAAAATTTCTAAATATAGAGGTTCTATGGTTATTCTAAAAAAAGATTTTTCTTTAAAATTTACGAAAAATGGGTGTTGTTATATATTTTTAAGAAATGATTTCAACTTTATTGTAAGTAACATTAAAAAATTTATTTCCTTTTTTTGTTCAAACTTTTGGGATCATTTTTCTTAAATAAATTACAATAAAATTAAAGTATCATTATTAAATATCCAAATAAGTGTAGAAATTGATATAAAAAATAACGATATTAAAGTTATAGAATTTCTTTTAAAAATACAAATTCATTTTAAAGTTTGAAGTTTGAAGTTTCATAAGTGTTTATTGGCCAATAAAACAATCACAACATGTTGGTGCTTTTCTGAAACATCAGCCATAACAATTCATACACATCCGAAATAATGTCATATGTATTGAAGATGTCATTAGACAGTGAAAAATGTTTCCATGAACCCCAAGTAATAACTACAAACTCATCTCCATATATAATACAGTACACTTCATATTAAACATAATCCACAATTTTCTTTTTGAACTCCTTACGTGTTGCAATTCGTTGTACGTCCGCCTCTAACACACTCCATAGTATTGAACCTCTATATAGTGGACTATGTCTATATATTTCTAGATTAGGTCTACTAACACATAGTTTCAGCTTATCATGGCCTCTCAAAACCCTCACTGGTCTAATTAGCATATCCGGATTTTTCGCACGATCATACATCATCAACGTGAGTACTCTCTCCCGTCTTCTCCACAATGGTTGGACTTTACAATTCCTATGTAGATCAGTTACATGAATATCCTGAGCATGTCTGATTCCTAAACATGCTCGTAAACAATTGTTTTGCAACACTTCCATGTGGTCTGTCAATGTTTTTGGGCCACTATCTAGTATGTACTTACAGTATTCAAATACCGGTAGCACCATAGCTTTATATATTTTCAAGGCTGTATCTTTGTCGACAAAACGTATGGCATTACATAATTGCTTGTGTCGTCCTATCGCCATAGACTCAATTTTTTGGCACTTTTTTTAAAATTCAAGGCGTAATCAATTATCACACCTAGATAGTTAAAATGTTTTACAGTGTTCAAATTTCGTTGATTCATGTGTACCGGTGGTATATTGAAGAATTGGTATATGCTATGACACCATAACATTTTTGTTTTTTTAACATTTATAGTGAGCATATTTTCCTTACACCATTCATCCACTCTTTTTAGATCATCCTGTATTAATTGCGACATAATTCCAGCATCTTTACCACGTATTAACATTGCTATATCATCACCATACAAGATATATTGACTATGTATCTTGTATGGTGATATCATTGATATAAATATTAAACAACAAAGGACCCAACACCGTCCCTTGGGCTACACCCCATTCTATTACTTTACTATCGGACAGGCAATTATTGGCTCTTGTAGTTTGATATCTATGCACCAAGAAACTTTTTAACCACAATAAAAAATTACCTCTGAGTCCTATAAGGTCCAACTTTTTCAATAAAATTTCCTGATTTACCGTATTAAAGGCCTTTTTTAAGTCCAGGAAAACAATTACAGATATTTCACCTTTATTCCTAGCTTCTAATAGGCTCTGTATCAATACAAACGTGGCATCCACTGTGGACCTTCCTGAAGGCCATTTCACCGCGTTTATTATATGGTCCGTATATTAAATGCGGAGTCCGCGTTTAATTTTCCCATTTCTGTTCGTCTTTTATTACAAAAAATAAAATGAACCCGGAGGTCCGCGTTCAAACGCGAACCTCCGTCTTCAAACGCGGACTTTTAACCGTTTCAGCTCTGAGAACGGACCCTCTCACTCTCCACTTTAAGTCCGGTTTAATTGCCTTGAACGCGGAGGGGTAGGTGACCAGTAGGTGTTAGAACACGGACCCTTTTTGGGGTATTTTTACCATAGTTTTAGGTCCGCGTTTATTTTTACCCCTCCTCATTGAAGTTAAAGTTCATGACCTTGACCCCTGACCCCTCTGCGACGCCATTTTCGAAAGGCTGTCAACATGGGCAGATACTACATCTTATGTGTGAAGAGGGAATTTTACTGCAGACGTGACCCTCTGTCTTACTACACAGAGAAAAAGTTCCAGCAGCGGTACAGGCTGACTAAGAGTGTGACAAGAGAGTTGATAAAGGACTATGTGGCATACCTCCCCCGCAAGAGGAGAGTTCTAAGAGGGAAGCATGCTGTCCCCCACCGTATCAGAGTGAGTACCTTCATCATAGACACAAATCATTCCTCCCCCTCCCCTTCAATGTTGAGTCCCCCCCCCAGAGTCCCCCCCCCACATACCCTTCTTCTATAGGTAAATACTTTGAAGTAGGTGCTTCATATGACGAGTCTGTCTTTATGCTTTCAATTCCCATTATAACCATAAACCTTTATCAGGTTCCTTTGTCATGACATATTCTTTTCTTTTCTTTCTTGCAGTTCTGCATAGCTGTTCGCTATTTCGCCACCGGTGCAACCTATGCCACCATAGGAGATTGTCACGGGGTTTCTATTTCCACTGTGTGTCGCTCTGTTCAAGAGATTACCCAATATTTCCATGATAGACTGGAGGAATACGTGGTGTGGCCAGATTCTGCATTGGAAAAGAACAACAAAGCCGTGCTTTTCTATAGAGAGAAGAGAAAGCCAGGTGTTTTTGGACTGATCGATGGGACGCACATCCCCATAGCCTGCCCCAAGGGTGTAGTAGCAGACGAAAACCAGTATTATTGCTACAAAGGCTACTATTCCATCAACACTATGGTGAGATATGGTCTTTCATATTTCTAAGATATTCTAAAATACAATACATGTACATACATCTCCATCTCACTGAAAAAAAAACATATCACTATAAAGGTATTTTTCTGTTTGACTTAAAAGCATTTAAGACAACTATTACTTGAAATAATAAAAAAATTAAATGACTCTTTTCCAACTACAGATCATCTGCAATTGGGATTACATCATTTTCCATGTGAATGCAAGTAACCCAGGCTCGTGCAATGACGTTTATGCCATGAACGGCTCGCAGGTGAAGTACCTAGGAGAGAGGGGTGATTTTGCTGGCTTCTTCTTGCTAGGAGACGGAGGGTAAGCATAAAAATTTTCCTTTTCCCCTTTGTTATAGCAGTCTCCATCCTTTTTAGTGTATTTTTTTCATATTTTTATGTCTCATGAAGCCTTCTCATGACCAAAGCAGTCTTTTTTTATATGTGTTACTTTATTATAATAGGTATACGCTGACGGACTACTTATACAATCCTGTCAACCCTGAGGTGACTGAGGAAGACGGAAAGTTCAATAAGTGGCAGAAAAAGACCCGCAGCAAGGTGGAACGCACCATAGGCCAACTGAAGCAGAGGTGGAGGTAAATGTTGGTTTTTATGTTTTATTCCTGTTTACAAGAAAAGAAAAAAAATTTCTGTGTGATAATACTTTTAAATAAGTATAACATAGCTGGACATGTCTTATTTTTTAGATGTCTTGATTCGAGCGGTGGATACTTGCAGCACGAACCTACACGGGCAGGGTACATCATCGAGAGTTGTGTGTGCCTTCATAACGTGGCGAGAATAGCCAAAATGAAACTCCTGCGTGATTTCCCTGCGAAGGACAACTTCAAACGCATCATGCCACCTGTTGATCAACCAGACAACAGAGCCCCCAAGCCTCAACAAGCTTTCAAGAACCTGCGTGTGGCTTACATCAAGGAACATTTTGGTCCTCAGCGCCGGGGTCAGCAGCAGCAACAGCAGCAGCAGCAATGAAGCCCTTCTCAAAATTGTTCTAACTTAATCATGTCTCATGTCAGAAATAATATCATATGTAGATATAGCATAGTTGACATAAACTTTAACTGAATGTAATTGAAATTTATTTAAAAGTGTTTTGAAACAAATCAGTTCTCAATATTTTTTTTCCTGGTGCTTGAAACCGACACCACAATGTCAATTGAAGAAGAAAAGTAATGAATTAAGGTAACTGTGTAAATATTTCTACTTATATTTAGAGCATGCATGGATATAATAACCTGAATCTTTACAATTGAAATTGGTTATATAATGGGAATTGGTTTGTACTGTTTTACTCTGAGACTGCCTTTACCATGAAACTCAGATCTCCTTGAAGGCACCTGCGATATTATATATGAAGTACCTGTACTTTTCCAACTATCAACATTAAAATCTATCACTCGTCATATCAGAATAAAAACAAGTAATTTCTCTTTAACATGGGTTTTGCCTTCACATCCATATCTTCAAATAACATGTACATGTATCATTAGTATACCTTAGGCACAACCAATAAGCCATTTATGATATACATGGCACAAACTTTTTCATCACAAAACTGTAAACTTGTGAAAGAACAATTCTTCCTGCTGTTCACCCGTGTAAGTTATTAGACTAAAAAGAGAATCCTTTTCTCTATGTTTCTTGCTGCAAAGATTCACATGTTTTTTTTTTTACCCGTACATGTCATTTTGCACAAAAAGGAATACTGTTTTCCTGAGAACAGAGAGTTGGGGTCATGAAACAAACGTCGACATCTTTTTCACCTGCCTTTCTACAAATCTAAACACTGTCTTCTTATCCTTATGCGTTCCGAACGCTTAGGAACACCTTCCCCTTGAGCCTCGTCTATGGCTATTCCTTCTGTTTCCCCGGTGGCCGCATTGTCCACTGTCCCTTCTCCTTCAACTTCAGTCTCTATGGCAGTGTTCAAGTCATGGTTTCCAGCAGACTGGTAGGCTGAGTTATAGTCATTATCTTGAAGCGGCTGCGTACCATGATTTGAGTCATGGTCTGGAAGAGTGGCCGGAGACTTAACTTCATGAAGTCCATCAACTGGTGTATCAGTTTCCAGTGAAGAAGAGGCGTGAGGAATAGAAGTCTTGTCCTGCACTATCACAAAATCATCTCGGCTCTTTACTGTGAAGGTCGGCAGCCCAACTCCGTCATTGCTTTCGGTTGCCTCTTGACAGATAGCTGAAAGGAAAAGCAAATATAAGACCAAAAAAAAACATATTCCTGTGACCCACATTTTAATGCTCATATAGCATACATACATACACACATATATATATAAATATATATATATATATATATGGGAAATAACTTTTCCATTTGTGTAGTTCAACAAATAACCTTTCTAAAAAAAAATTTCCTGAGTTAAAAAGACATGAGAATACTCCGTGCCTACACTAGAAAGAATATCAAAGATATGATATGTGGCAAAATGTAACCTTTTTTCATATATAGTATACAGTTCACTTACCCGCGGCTGGAATGAGAAGCTTGGCCTGGGTTGCTGAAGGATCGACTCCGTCGCTGAAGACTTCTGTAGACGTCTGGTACAAGGTCCCCTGTCCTGTGAAAAGAGACAGAAGGGACTAGGAATCTTTCGGTTATTATTCTAGTCTACCCTCCCTTTCACGGCGTTCATTATCCTATTATTAAACACGGAGGTTGAACGTGGACCCTGATTTGACTTTATGACAAAACCAGCTCTTACCAAAAAGTATGACAGTTAAAGATTTAGTTCACAAAAGGTAAATAACTTAGTTTCCACTGTACCTGCTTCGGTGTATGGATGGGTCAGGAAAGCACCCACATGGGAATCTTGAATGTTTAACCCAACTTCCTCAGACTTATCGGAGCCTCGTACAGTGTACCTCGATGATGGACTGCTGGAGCTGGAACAGAAAATTTGTTCAGTTAATATATTTTCAAAGGTAACTTTATCTTGAATTTTTAGTTGTTTAAAGGGAACAGCGTTCCAAACCTAAATATCTGAAAACATTTTTGCGCCACCTGTTTTCTCTGCTAGTAGGTTAAGGCTATGATATAATTAGGTTTAATATGTGTAGGGATAGACCACAGAAAAGGTTAATTATTGTGGAGTTTGCATCTCGTTTCCTTTTAAAATTAAGTTTTGCGTCTCATTATATAATGAAAATAAAAATTATCATTTTCTCACCTTGTATTAAGTTATGATTGAAGGAGTAGGTCACAGCTTGATTCAATTTCTCGACTGTTCCTATCACCTGCTGAAGTATCTTGTCTGCAGTTTCAGCTGTCTTCAGTCCCGTCACGCACCTCTGCTGTAGGTGATCTGCATCTACGAGCAATGTACTGAATGATTTTGACAAAGACACGACGGAGTCCTGCATTCCAATGAACCCAACATTAAGTTTACTTTGTGCCTGGATAAGCTTCTCAGTGTTCTCTATCATGATTTCCCCCAGCTTTTCCATGGCCTTCACCATCTGCACTTGTTTGGTTACTATTTTATTTGTCATGTCAGCGTGTATATTAGCTAGGGTTTCACTGTCCTCCTGTTGGTCTTTCATTTGTTGGGCTAGGAACTTGTTTTGCAAGTTCAGCATGGCATCTGCTTGCGTTCGGAGATTAGCAGCTGTTTGTTGAGAATGATCTCGTAGCGCTGTAGTTATTCCCGTGCTAACCCCTTTAAGTGACTTAACCACAATGTCTGCTGTTTCACAGGCATTTTGTGCGACCTCATCCTGGTGCTTAAGGAGGGACTCACTTACTTTATTTTGCTGCTCTATCATTACTTTTGTACTTTCTTCCAGTACAGCTCGTTTAATGGATTCCAGGTCAGCTCTCCGCTGATCCACTGTCTTAACGTAAGGTGAGTTTCTGTTTAAAGAGGGCAGCGAAGCATTTGGGCTGTTGTCAAACAGATTCCTCCTCTTTTCCTCAGAATTGGAGTTATCCGTGTCTAATTTCCTTTTGGTGGAGGACAACATATCATCTCTAGCCTTCTTCTCACCCATACATGGAGTGCTGGTTTTGAAAACAGGGGAAGAAGGGCACAGCTCGACCCCAGAGATGTCCTCTTCTATCAATCCACAGAAAGATGGAGGTCTGTTCCGCTTCCTCTTTGCAGGTTTTTCAGTTAGTTCCTCGTCCTCCTGTGAATGTTTTGTCTCACAAAGTTCTTCATGGTGCTGGTGAGAAGAAGGCTGTGCAGGTTGTTCTTTGTGAACAACTGGTGGGTTAATTTTCTGTGTCCTAACAGGTGGGGCCTTCTGTTTATCTAACTCTTTATGAGGGGGAGGTTTTTTAGATGGAACTGGAGCATTATGGACAGGAGCTTTTGGTTTGTGTAGCGGTAAGAGTGATTTCTTAACAGGGGTGACTTTGTTGGGAGTATTCTTCTTGAGTATCTCGTTAGCCGCAGCCAAAAGTCCTTTTTTTCTCTCATTTCGCTCTTTAGCATGAGGCGAAAGGTCGTCTTCGGGGTTCCTAGGTTTACTGACAATACCTTTCTTTTTGTCGTTTTCTCTCTTGTTGAAATTCAACATTGTGGTCCGCGTTATACTTTTGGGTGGAGGAGTTTTTAGATCGTCGTCATCTGGTAAAGACACATCAATGTTCCTTCGGGGAGATGCAGGACAGTAGATTGCCTCGTCTTGTCCATCATAGTGGTCGACTGGCTCAGACTCCTCCTCCTGTCCTTCCTCATTGTAGTCTGCTTCTTCGACATCCAAGATGGGAGCTGAATAAGAGAAACAATCATTCTTCATACACAATTACTACACCCAGAAGCAAGTGGAAAAGGTAAGCAAGATACATGAAAGGTTCCTTATCATGCTGACGGACATGTTTGGTTTCAATTTCAGTTTCAATGTAGAGACTTAAAAAGAATGCATATATGTATTTTGGTATAAAATAATTTAATTAGACAAAGGGAATTGTGCGCGGGTCTATTTTAAAATTGTTTGCGATCATAAAAATAAGTCATATTAATTTATAGTTTTGTTGACAAACATGAATTCTTCAATAGCTTTAATTACACATCATTTCTGACAGGACAACATAATATTTTTTGGCTTACCTCCGTCTTCGTCTTCTGCTAGAAGGTTCCCCTCCATCACTGCACGTAGAGCGTCACTTGGCATCTGCATCGCCACATAATCCTCCCTGTTCTCACGATGTGGGTCGTAGCAGGACCAAGGCTTGTCTTGTCTCCCTCCTCCCTTTAAGTTAGGAGGTTGCATGCCCGGTATACCTGAAATCAAATCAAATGACTGTGTTCTTTTTTTTTTTGCTTATGAAATTCCCATTCCCCAGCCATAAAATATGCCGAAGCAGATTTAATTCAAATACGTTTCAATAAAAGCATGCAACAAAAATAATTCTGATTTATTATATTTTTAACTTTGGCACACACATTAACCCTTCAGGCATCATAAAAAGGACACAGGATTTTACTTACCAAGTGTCACATCTTCCCCTACCCAATCGAGAATAGCCTCCTCAAGATCAGTGAGATAGTCTTTCTCGTCGCGCTGACCACTCCCTGAACGATATTTGGAGTCTATCTTCTGCCTCTGAAGAAAAAATAAATAAAAAAAAAATTAAATCAAGCCTTCTTTTTAACCTATGAGGTGGTACTTGTGTTATGGTAATGGACAGCTCTCACAAAAGAATACACTAAGGGAATTTAGGTTGGGAAAGGGAAGAAACAGATATACTTTTAGTTTGAGTGGGAGTTACCTGAATGCATAATTTTTTGCATGAGGAAGCTATTACCGTACCTTTTTTTTGGAATCCTGGCCAAAATACAGGAGTTTGTCTTTACACTGCTTCACGCTCCACTCCCTTTTGCCTATGGACTCGACGTACTCTGCACAGGAAGAAAGTATTTTCATTCAACGTCCCTCTATATGAAATAATTCTTATACATCTTTTCTCAAGGAAATAAAAATATTTTTTCTAGAGTAGGGTGACAACTGCTTAAACCATATATTAATAAAAGTAGTGGACAATGGGAATAGAAAAATGCAATAAGATTTTGTGAAGCTTCTATTTATATTTTCACGGTAAGTTAATTACAGCAGAAGAGAGAAAACCATAATATCTTACCTAAGAGTTCCTCCCACGCCAGTTTCTTCATAGTTCTCCCGTCACTGCTGCTTTTGAACTTCCCTTTCAGGACGGGTTTTAAGTGGTTAGCTCCGAATATCAGGGCTCTCAGTTCCAAAGGATTCCAGTGCTTCAGTGCCACCTCAGAAGAAGCAGAGGCAGCGGAAACATTACCGGCACCACCCCTAGAAGAATTTGCTCCACGTGCTCCACATGCTCGGCCCCTGGCCCGGGTGCTTCTGCCTCCCTTGCTGGACATTCCAGATCCACGGGGCCGTCCCCTTCCTCGGGCAGGTGTTAAGGAAGAAGCACGAGCTCGGGTGCCCCGGCCTCTAGTTCCCCTTCCTCTCAGAGTCCCCCGGCCTCTAGGACTGACAAACTCATCCTCATCGGGGTGGTACGAAGGGTCATGGCGGCTGTCTTCATGGTCAGGTCTGGGAGCAGGAGGCTTCTTAGTCAGGCCGTAATGGGAATAGTGTTCACTGCTGGGAGCCTTCCCTTTCTGGCGTTTTTCAGAAAGAGCTTTAACACCTTTGTCTTTCATATACTGATTATAGAAAAGGTTGAACATGTACTCAATGTCCTGATCTCCACCTAGCCCTGGAAAATCTGAGGGTTTAACCTCCTGAACCTCCTCCTCCTCCTCCTCTTCCTCCACGTACTCCTCCTCCTCCTCCTCGAGATCATCATAGTCTTCCTCATCTTCATATCGGGGCTTCTGCAGAAAAAAGAAAAAAAATTAACATGTTTTAAAGCCTAAGACACACTCTCTCACCCAAATGAGCCCTGTATGTCACCCTGTCCTTTTATCAAAGGTATTCCAAGTTGGACCGGCCTGTTCAAGCAACTGTTACCCTATGTGCTACCCCTCAGTCTCCATTCTTCTCTCAATTATAAAAACAGAGCACCCCTCCTTCCCAACCCGGTATGAAGGCCTTCTTCATGTTTTTCATTTGGTGTAGACCTAACAGGAGTGACAGTGACAGAGACTGCTAAGCAGACAGCCACCGGTAATAACTTTAATGTGTCACTGCGCGACGATGACAGGCCTCTAAGAGAACACCGTTACCTTCTTCTTGCTCCCTCACCTACCTTCCTTCGAAAATAAGAAGTTTTCTCTCACCTTGTCTGCTGCTTTAGGCATTTCTTTACTCTTCTTTCGCCAAAAAATGACATGAAAACAACCTTCCGCGGAAACCGGAACAAGATGGCGGACCTCCAACATCCCATAATTCATGACGTCACTGGGAGTTTCCCGGGGTTCCCCGAAAAAAAATCATGGATTTGGACCCATACATAAGAGGGTACACTTGTCTTTCTATTAAACGCGGAGGGTACTGTAATAAACGCGGACGGTTGAACGCGGACGTCGGTGTTCTTATGTCCGCCTTTAATAAAAAGGGTCCGCGTTTATTTCAATAAGACGGAGGGTATTACGGATTACCAACAGAAACGGTTTTGCTATTTTTTTTATGGAGTCCACGAAGGGGTCCACCTTCAACCTCCGTGTTTAATAAAAGGATAATAAACGCGGTGAAACGGCCTCCTGGCATGAAACCATACTGGTTTTTACTTTTAATATTGTTCTCCTGGAGGTGACTCATCAATTGTCTATGGACTAGTTTTTCAATCATTTTAGAATAAATATTAGTCACCGTGATAGGACGCCAGTTCGCTACATCACTTAAACATCCATCTTTAGGTAGTGGTGTACATCCGGTAGTTCACCTGTATCTAAGGATTGATTCACGAAGTTTTGTAGTAATTCATTTCTAGTCAGTAAACAATCCTTGACAATAGTTGTTCTGACATTTCCAATACTAGAGCTTTTATACACATCGATATGTTTTATGACTTTTGTACATTCATCTCGTGTTACATTAGTTAGATTGATCTCTGTATCACATCTGTAGGGGCAGTATTTCCCTGTACTCAGTGGCAGACCCCCAGGGGCGGGTCTCCGGGTAATCACTGCCCCCCCTAGTGTGTATCATACTGATCCAGGTGTGGATGGAAGGTAGAGAATGTCAGGCCAGGGGAAGTAGCTCAGAGGAAGAGCAGCCGCTTCGAAGTTGGAGGGCCCCGGGTTCGAGTCCCGGTTTCTCCAAGAACATATTCACCGACCTCTACAGTGGTGGAGAAACCGGTGTATAGAGCACGAATGAGTTTTTCCACAGTAGACGATAAGGAAAACTGAGAGGGGGTTCTGTTACGGGCAAGCAATGTAATGGGTTTCTTTCTCCCCTTATTCGATTGGACAGACAAGTCAACAAGAGGAGGATTCGGGTGTATGCGAACAGGGTTTATTTCGGTTCGAATAACACAGGCACGGCTACCCGGAGGTAGCTCGGAGAGATTGTTTGAGATACCGGATTCTTTTACTAGGTTGGAGCACTTCGTACGGCGACGGTCTCATTACTCTGACGCAGCGACTGAGCCCTGTCCTCCTCTTATAGGTAGGGACAGTGGCGCCCCCCCCGTGCTTCTCTCACACCACCCGAACAGATGCTGCCACCTATCCGGGAAGTGGAGGGCGAAGCCCGGGTGGCTGACTCACCCACCGCGCCAAAGGACCAATCAGTAATGTACATATGTATACCTCTACACTACCCCCACTAGATAAAACTCGGGGGATAAATAAAGTATTTAACCAACAATGGGGTTATGCTATAGTTATATCTGTCATATAATAGAGGTTATTAACGTTATGGATATGTGTCTTTAGACGACAATATGCGAACATATACGTATAACCGGATAGAAGTGATATTAAATCGTATACCACATAGTAACAATAAGTTTACATCCCAAATGAGAAAATATATTCCAATACAATATTTAATTGTCATACACCCTTTGAGAGTTTTTTTTTTCTTTCTTTTTACAAACATACTATGAATAGTTATCAACAAGGATGACATAGTCATTATAGTATATGGATATTATGTATTCATTCGGATCACAGATCCAGCGGAGATCAAAAGAAATGAATACGGATGAACACAGTCTTGTTAATCCAGGTGGTGGAACAGTCCAAATGATAAGATATGTATATTGATATTATTGCTCTGATAATAGAGCAGTGTCCATTCCTGAGATGTGTAACTTGTGTATTAAATCCATGTGTCTATAGTATGTAAGATGATAGGGCAGCTACCCTAATCCTCTGCGGTGTGCTAAAGTCTTGTATATTAATATAATATAGTGTGGGAAACATAATGACGCTATCCACGATTGCGTTATATGTTCCTATCTCCGTTACATTGAATAGTCCGAGTATATCAGGAAAATATATCAGGAATGTAATAACCATAGGATTATGACATACGGCACTATCCACGAGTGTGCCGTGTGTCTCCTCACAGATGCATAGTTCTGGTTGGATATCGGGTGTGAATAATGTCGGCTGTCCCTTTTACAACTAGGTTGTAGACATCATATGGTGAACATCAGACCCGGATGGGTTAGTAGTCCAGCCGGGCCTCGGGGAATCATTCCTGGCGGGTCATCCGGTATCCTAATCCGAATGGGTGAAGGATACTGTACAGCTTACCGGATTACACCAATAAACTTATCGGATCCCTGAGAGGGGGCTGTGGTTACTTTTTACCGTATTTGTCTTTTAGTAACTGCAAGGCATGTTCCTTTGTGCCATCCCACTCATCGAGATCGACACCGAAGACTGTCATGAACTTACTGTGAAGCTGGACATTTTTCATCTCCTCTGCGTCCAATTTCTTCTTTAGGACGTGGACGGCACAATCCGATTTCTGTTGTGCTTTTTCCACCAGGTCTTCCTGATACTTAACATCATCCTTGACCTGTTTCTCCACACGTTCTTTTTCAGCTTCGTGCAGCTCTCGGAAACACATCAGAGTGTCATTAATCATCCCTTGATGGAATGCTATGGCCCTCTGACGTTGAAGTCCTTCCCACGCCTGGTAGATGGTGCTTTGGACTTCAGCCTTACCTGGTTCGCAACTGTCAAACCAGGTCTCTGCCCTTCCGCAACGAACAACAATTTTGTCTTTCGGCGCTTCGGGCGGTTCCTTCTCCACCTTAGCGGGTGCTGGTGGAGCGGTTGGGTTAGCCTTTTCAGTACTAACCACAGCTTTCGGAATGGGAGCAGGCCCGGATTGGTCTGGTCCCACGTGGACAAAGGGTACACCATCCGGAGTAGGAGGGAGGTGTACCTGCAATCCCAATTTCAGATAGTGCTGAATTTGTTCTTCGCTGGTAAGAGGTTTATATGTTCCTCCAGCAGGCACTTTTATGTAATTCTAGACGAACTACTTCATATGCCTTTTTAAACCGGTCTCGTAATGCTTCCACAAAAACTACCTGACAAGGTAATTCCGGATTCATTCCGACGACACCAAATACCAAATCAGCTGGCATTATGAAATCTTCTCCAAATACTAACAAATTTGGAGAGCAGTTAGTACTCGAATGAACAGTGCCATTGTAAGCGTGTGTTACAAAGTCGCATTGTTCATCCCAATCATCCATATTGTCATTTACAAGTGATTTTAGGACTTGTATAAGGGTTCTATTGAACCTTTCTACCAGCCCGTCACTTTGTGGACAATACAGATTGGTCCTAGTTTTACAGATGGCGAGATATTCACACATACTTTGCCAGAGATTGGATTCGAATTCCCTTCCCTGGTCACTGTGAAGCATTAAGGGCACTCCAAAAGTTAGTACCCAACCCTTCACAAAAGCTTCCGCACAAGTAACAGCCTTATGATCCGGTAGTGGGAAGACTTTAGTATACTTGGTATAATAGTCACACACTACCATCATGCACGTATTGTCATTCAGCGTTTTATTTAGTCCGCTAATAATATCAATTCCTATTCGGGCGAACCTTACCCCGAATAATTCTTGGGATAAGGGCAACTTACCGGGTCCTTGTCCGGGTTTGTTTTTACAACAATCCGGGCAACTAGCCACCCATCGGAGTAAGTCCTGCGACATACCCGGCCAGTAGTATCTTTTCGAGAGACGAGCTAAGGATCGTTTCTTTCCGAAATGACCACTTGTTCTGTGTCCATGACAATAATACATGATGTCTCTACGCATGGCAGATGGAATGACAACTTGTATCTGCTTTCCACCATTGTTACATGGTTTCCAGCGGTACAGTATTCCTCTCTTGACTTCCAGCTCCGTCCATTGAGCTAGAAACCTTCTCATTTCCCTATTCTCCAGCGAGGCTATAGGCCTAGCTGGATATATACCCTTTGGTACCAATTGTAGAAGCCTAGCAGTAACCGAGTCAGCCTCCTGGAAGTTCCTTATGGTTTCTAAGGACCAATCCAGGACACTGCCTATACATGTTTCGAAAGGAATTCGAATCGAGGCTGCCACTGCTTTATGGATCCCACAATCAGTACAATTCGGATTGTCACATTTCCGAATTGGTATTCGGGATAAGGCATCAGCATTCATGTGCTTATTTCCGGCACGATGCTGTATCTGACTATTTTCTAGTCCGAATTCAGACAGATGGGCTAGCCAACTCCCTATCATTCCTTCGGCATCCCGAAAGTTTAATAACCATCTTAGGGAGGAATGATCCGTACGTAATGTAAAGTTAGTTCCCCACAAGAAGTGTTTAAACTTTTTGGTATACACCACAACAGCTAGTAGTTCACGTTTAGTTGTGCAATAATTTCGCTGTGTTTTACTCAGTGTATTGCTAGCAAATGCAATCGGGATCTCCACTCCACCTTGGACTTGGGAGAGGGCTGCTCCGATACTTTCATTGCTAGCATCCGTATCCAGTATGAAATGCCCATCCTCGGATGGGTATTGTAGTACTGGAGTACTCGTGAACAAGGCTTTCAATTGTTGGAAAGCTTGTTCCTGTTCGGTTCCCCATGGGAACTTCTCCTTCCTACTACCGGGGGTCCACGTTGTTAGGATTTGTAAGGGATAACTTACCCGAGAATAATTCGGTATAAAGTCTCTATAATAGGAGCAAAATCCTAAAAATGACCTTACTTCCTTTGGACTATTCGGTACTCCCCAGTCCGTTACTGCCTGGATTTTTTCAGGATCAGCTTTTATTCCTTCTTCAGATATTATCCGGCCCAAATAATGTATGGACTTTTTAAACAAATTACATTTCTTAGGTTTAAGTTTTAAACCGTTAGATATTATTCTTTCTAATACTAACTTGAGGTTGTGCAAGCATTCGTCAAATGTTTTACCGAATACTATTCTGTCGTCAAGGTAAACGAGGCACCTTTTCCATAACAGATCACTTAAAAGTGTCTCCATCATGGCTTCAAAGGTTGCCGGAGCATTACATAAGCCGAAAGGCATAACATTATACTGGAACAAACCTATATGACTTGAAAAAGCGGTCTTTTCCATATCATCCGGGTTCATTCCTACTTGCCAGTATCCGGATTGCAAGTCCAGGGTACAAAACCATTTATTACCTCCTAAAAAATCGATTGTTTCATCAATTCTTGGCAATGGATACGAATTTTTCTTCGTTAAACCATTTAGTTTCCTATAGTCTATACAGAACCGGATAGACGCATCCTTTTTCATCACCATACATACTGGACTACTCCAAGGACTGCTAGATGGAACTATTACATTCTGTTCTAGCATCTTAGCTATTTCTGCTTCCGCTACCTTCTTCTTAGGCAGGGGTAGCCTCCGATACGGGATCTTGAAGGGCTTCGCTTTCCCCGTATCAATGGTATGTAATACCTTCGTGGTTTACCCGAGTGGTTCACCCGGAGCGGCAAACGCCCTCTGATACTTAATCAACAACTCTTTGAGTGTATCTTTCTGCGAAGGATCTTCTAGACTCGTATCCTCATACATTGTCTTCAGATCTTCGGTCCATTCTTGTTCAACCATCTTAACCGGAAGGTTCAGGGAACAACTAGTCACTGTCTCAGCCAGTGTAACGGTACCAAAATTGGCTCCTTTTTTCAAATACAGGATCCTGTTACCGGTATTGGAAACCGGTATGACTGACCAAGCCCCATTGGCTACTATCGTGTCAACCGATTCCAATCCTAAACCAGCCAGCATAACCATGTCCGGCTCAATTACTGCATCCTGGTTCCTCAACTCGGAATTGCTCCGAACCAGAACATCACAGGCCACTCCCGGAGGGATCTTTACAGTCTGAGCGACGGACGCCACACTGCTAACTTGTCTCAATACTTTCACAGGATAAGGATGCTCTACACTCAGTTCCCCAGTTCTCGGGTCCAAGACTACTCCATATAGGGCCGCAAAGTCTAATCCTAATATCCCTTTATCCGCTATTCCGGCAATTGTAGTAGTTATCACATATTCGTGAATACCCTCGAATTGCAATTTCACACACATCCTACCATATGTTTGCATCTTACTACCGTCGGCCGTTTGGGCGTTTCCTCCCAATAGGAGAGTATCGCGCACATCCAGTATAAGATCCGCTATTTTCCGAGAGACACAGGAGTGGCTAGCTCCTGTATCAACTAGGAATTCAGCGGGCCTTCCATTGATATTAAGCGAAACATACCACCGCCTTCCATGCAACATGGAAGGTACATCAGTTATTGCAGAATCCTCATTATTCACACCCTGGTCCCGTCCACATCCTTTTAAGTATTCCAGACAAGGATGGCCCGGGGGTAGGTGAGCACTACCAACTCTGGCCAAAAATTGGCCTCCTACCTCCAATCCGGTACTGGGTTTCCCCTGTGCTCCCTGGGCACTTGTTATACCGGATTCCCCAATCTGCTGAGTGGGCTGCTCTACCACCTGTATTGGGCGAATGTGTTACTCCATTCGGATCTGCACCACTGCTGGTGGTATCATGGCAAGTGACTATTCTGGGATCCTGTTGCTTGCCCGTAACAGAATCCCCTCTCAGTTTTCCTTATCGTCTACTGTGGAAAAACTCATTCGTGCTCTATACACCGGTTTCTCTGCCACACATTTGGCAGGAAAATGGCCTAATTCTTGGCACCTATAGCATCTTCTCTGGGACTTATCTACCCTTGGGCGTCGCAGAGCATTCGTCAATCGGGTAACCAAATTCTCCATAAAATCCCCCTGAGCAGTTGACACTGCCATCTGAGGAGTAGAGAAAGTGGGTAACTGTGGTACCGGTAATTGCGCTACCGGTTTCTGCGGCACCTCTAGTTTCGGTGCTACCGGTGATGCATCCCCTACGGATTTCTGAAAGTTTGATTTCTTCTTGAAACCCCCCTTTCGGTACCTTTTCTGCCGATAATATTAACCGGCAATTTGTACAGATCCGATATATTCCCCGTCATCATCAGAGATATATTCGTAATCGGAGTCCATCGGACCGGACTCAAATGCAGCCGTGTGTTCCGGTATAGGTGGACTACTGTTAACTGCCGAAGCTCTTGCAGGGGGTGCATTGGCACCTAGCAACCGCTTCTTTCTGTCATAATTCTCGATAGCCAGGAACAGATCATTGAAGGAGGTATCGTCCTTCCATTCATCCCAAGCGGTAGTCTTATGTTCCGGATCCCGGAGTCCGGCAATGAATTGAGTGAATAACTCTTGTATCCAACATTCATCGTCATATTCCCAGTTAGGCCTAGCTTTACTGAGCAGGTCCTGTAGTTCCAGCCCAAAGACTTTATGTGACTCCCTGGGTTTCTGTGTCCGTCTCTTGAATGTGATCCAAGGATCTTCTCGGACAATAGAACCGAATAGGTAGCAGGCACACTCCAACAATTCGTCGTATGTACCTTCTATTCCATATTCTTTTCTCCATCTGTTCAGGGCTACTTTACCTCCCTTACTAAGCCAGCAGACTAAATACGGTAATGCTTCGTCTTTAGTCCATCCGCTACAATTCACCTCGTCTACAAAGATTTGATAACTATCTTTCCAAGGTTCATTCGGATCGTATGGCGGAGGTATCCGTCCCATACGACGCGCAGGATTAGAACAACCCCTGAGCCGAATGGCTTCCTTTAGGCTCCAATCCATCACTTCGACCACATCGGCTCCTTTACGATAGCAGTCGATTCCTAATCCCTGAATGCATTTACTATTGTCAAAAATTTCTTGCATTCCGGGAGACATGGAAGAACACCTATTCATTTTCTTAGGCTTTCCTCCGTCTCCTTGATTAGCACCATAAGGAGTATTACCTCCTCTTCCTGGTCCTCTCGGTGGATATCCTCCACCACCGGATCCTCCTGTGGATATCCTCCACCACCGGATCCTCCTGATGGATATCCTCCACCACTGGATCCTCCTGATGGATATCCTCCACCACCGGATCCTCCTGATGGATATCTTCCACCACCGGATCCTCCTGATGGATATCCTCCACCACCGTCATAGCCTTGGCTGCGGCCTTGCCCAAAATAATTTGAATCTTGGGTATTGGTATAACCGGTATTATGACCGTCATAGCTGTAGCTATTCGCTTGGTGTCTCCTGAAACCATAGGAGTGACCGGCCGGAGGTTGACCACCATCGGCATACGTTCCTGTATGTGGGCTGAGTGCATTTTGCACACCTACATAAGTTGGACGAGATGGAGCATTCCGATAATGACCATCAGGCATTGTATTCCTTGGCGGGGGACGTGGTGTACTTGCGCCGGGACCAGGGGTGGGTTTCGGGGGGTCAGGTTGTTTCGGGTTATTCCGATTCCAGTCTTGTTTACCCGAACCACTGTTCCTTAAATCATAAGGATCACCTGCTCCACCAGCAGCTGTATTCGTCAAGAAAGGTATTTGAGGTACTGGTGGGGCTCTTACATTGTTTCCGGGTGGATTAGAATGGGAATCACCTTTAGTGGGTGCTCCTGCTACTTTAGTTGTGGAATCTACTCCATTCGGCAGTTTATTGGGATTATAAATACCGCCTGCTACATGTTTATCAGCCCCATCGGTTACGAATGGATTATACCGAGTGGGGCCGGCAACAGGTGTTGCGCTTTGCGATCCTACAGCATCATCATTACCTACTGTAGTTCCTGCCTGTAAACGACTAGCTAATTATTATTCCGCCAGCAGTTCACCAACACTAATGTAATAATCATTTATATAATTTGCTACAGATTGTTGATCCACTGGTGTACCGTCTTGTTTTTTTAAACAGATATTAGGGACACTAGCTCTACCTCTCCAAATATTGTTAATTGTTTTCCAGAATCTACGAGGATTACTACTATATCGTTCCAGATTATACAATGTAAAACGTTTCCTTTTCTCAATCAGTTTCATAGAAATTTTCCTCTTTAATCTTTTTGCATTTATTAATGGTACATTTTCTACTCCAACTGGCCATCTCCTTGCCCTCCTGAAGAACCTTTTCTTTTTGACATTTAGATTAGCTATCTCCTCATCATAGAACGGATCATTCGGGTGTATTTGTCTTATCTTAACTGGATGGTACCGATCTAAATATGTGGTAAGGTTTGATACAATCTCTTCATATAATTCAGTGACTGTACACTCATCAACATTCACCCTCCATTCACCCTCATTGATATACTGAGTGAATATTTCCTTGGAATAACCTCTATAATCACGGCCAGTTACAAACGTCAGAGGATCTTTAACTCTAGTTTTATGTTTTCTTACAGTGTACACAGGTATATGATCACCACATATATCATCAAAAAGACCAACTTCACTTATTGCATTACAATTTGTATATATATGGTCCAATGTTGATCTACCATGTGGGTGTATGTACGTATGCGCAGTCCTTAAATATTTTAAACCATTATCTCTCAAAAAACCACTTAAGATTTTAAATTTAGGACAGTTTCTACTACGAGTATTCACATTATAGTCACCAAGCAACCAGCACTCTTTGTGTTTTGTTAACTCATGTTTCATGCAGTTGTTAAGATGTTCATAGCATTCTTTGACTTGACCTTTGGGTGGTCTATAGACTACAAAGATGAAACATTTTTTTTGACCTGGGTAACATGTATTAATACATAGACACTCTATATCCTTATTCAGTACTGTCAATTCTTCAACAATGTTAGTATGATATGCATATATATCCCTGACATACAGTGCAACTCCGCCTCGTTGACCTCTCCTCCTATCCAGTCTGTATAGGGTCATACCTGGTATACTTTATTTGGCCATCCGGTATATCCGGTTTCAACCAAGTCTCCGTTATAGCTAAGTAGTCTAGACCATACATATATTTTTGTACATAGTCGTGCTTGTCTCTGAGACTTTGCGAGTTCAGTGTTACTATTCGTAGACCCCTATTTTGGCGTAACTCAGTAGGGTTTTTATACCTCATTAGCTATCCTTAGGGTCCATTTTTCACCATCCAACCCATCCCCCCCACTCACACAACAGTAACCAATGTACAACATTTATACACAGTGTAGACTGAAACAAGCGCTATAGTATAAAGGGCCTGAATCAAGAATATCTTTGTGGTTGATATTCTATACGGTGAGGTCCGTAATTGGGATGACACGGTATAACAGAACCGTAGTTAGTCAAACCAATTGGCTCACTTGGTGAAAAACAATTATACTTACTACTAATTAACACATAATCACCAAACCACCTTAATACAATATCTTAGCGGAGCCAAAGAGAAATATATGCTCCTCAAGGTGTAACGACGTTTAGCTAACTACTTCTTATCAATTTGGATCATTTTTTAGCTCCCCATCACTCTGATTACGGTACTACCAATTAGTTACATTTCATGAGTCACATGTGTATTTTTTTTTTTCAATTATTAACGACATATTTATACCATACAGGTTTATTACACATCCTCTAAGTTCATCAGTTCATTTTATTTAAAGTACATAGACCTTTGTGAAAAAATAGTTTTGAGTCCAAGTCATATTCAGTCTCTACACAGCCGGGTCTTCTGTTTCACCAGTGTCTTTTTCAACTAAGGTCAATGGGGCATTCGTATTGCCCTGTAGTGGAGGTTTACCAGCATCTACATGCAGACGATATTCTGCCTGTAATGTAGCTCGGAGTTCACACAACAATATACCATTCATATTCTCACCAGTGTATGCGTCACTGTCTAATCTGGTGTCATGATAACTGGCATTACCAGTCCAAAATCCATTTGTACCACTAGCAATTAGCAGTAATTGCCCAGTGCGCCGCAGCATGGTAGCATACTGTTTGTTCTGTCTGAACTTGTGATAATGCGCCTTCTTCATGCAAGGAATCCTAGATCTTTTCCAATACGTACTTGCCGTCAATGGTTCAACCTCCCACTTGCTTTCAAGCCATCATCACATTTAAGCACTATTTCAGCCACATCATCCCGTTCCATCTCTTTACACATCAGCCAGGAATATAGTTGCTCAGCACAATTGAAACTATAGTCCTTATACTCTATCAGCGTGGGATATAGATTGCTGAGGTAACTGTTTGCTTCAGAGAACACTATGTTGCTGTCTGTCTCGCGCATGCTCTCATTGGTAGTCAAAATATGTTTGGCTATATCAAGACTGACACTCATAGGTTTGTCTTTTTTAACACCTTTTACTCCCACCCCATCATTTTTTTTCGGACTGGGATTTTTTTTTGGGCTTGGTGTTTTCTTGAGTACCGTTAGATTACCTTCATAGCGGCTACCACTGATTCGCAATAATCTGGCATTTATAGGTGTTGGCGGTGATTTTGAATTCCTCCGTTGCTCTCTTATACTTGCAGCTCGAAAAGAGTTTTCATTTGTATTCTGTGGACTTTTCCTCAATGACTTCATAGATGTTGTTTCAGCACCCCTATGCTTCGGCATATTTGGTCCAGGTGGCACTGCATTTGCGGGCAGGTATCTTGCAGGGATTTCTGTGGGATTATTTCCATCATATTCAATTCCTTCTATGGTTATCCTTGTTCCCTGTACGAAAGATGGTATTGACAGGCTATCCTTGCGATGGCGATGTATGCGTCGCAGATAACCTTTCAAGTGTCTGACATTTGGCTCTTCATCAGGATTTATGAAGACCTCTTCCCATCCTGGTTTACCAATCAGTGATGATTTGTTTTTGAGACACGAGTCACGACGCCATGTTGTATTGAAGCATATCAGTAACGGACGTGTGCTATTTGGTTTAACTGTAGGGAGACGTCGAACAAGAGTCAATTCAGTAGGATCTGGCTTTATTGATATTTGACTCAAAACCTCCATAGCTTGATCGATGGGCTGCACATCGTCCCTTTCAATCAGTCCAGTTATCACGATATTAAATCGCTTTGGAGATTTATACGCTGCACCAGCATCCTGTTTAACTGCATCAGAATATTTGGGATTAATCTTATGTACAGACCACTCCCTTTGTACACGACTGGCCTCCTCCCTTGCCAATCTTGCCTCTTCAGCAGCTTTTTCTGCAATGCCCTTGATTTTATCTAATTCGGATACTGTGTCTTCGTGTCTCTTATTCGATTTGATTTCGAGTTCATCCATCCTCTTATTACCTGACTCATTATAGCCCACCATCTTCGTGTCTAGTTTGTCTATTTTGTCATTAACCAATTTGTTTGATGCCGCTATGAATTGCTTCATATCAGCAAAAGAATTCGCCATATGGTTTCCCTTGCTCTGCTTACTAGTCTTTGTGCGTCTATTGATAGAGTAATCCACTTTACTTATCTCCTCCATATCACCACATGATGTCCAGTCAGAATCACTCAGTGAGCTATCTACTTCTTCTTGGATTTGCCCACTCACCACCGTGGATCTCTCAGATTCATCTTGCTTATCCTCCATAGTTTCCTGTGGTGTAAGTTTCTTATCATATCTATCCTTTCTCTCCTTTTGTAGCTTGGCGACCCTTTCTATAGCTTTCCTCCTAGAGGTATCTTGATTTGTTATCATGTTAGCTACATGGTCTGCTACGGTGGATATGTCTTCCTGTATTCCCAGCCCTAAGTCCATTGGGGTGGCTGGGTTTCTTCCATGGAGTAGGAAGAAAGGGGTGAATCCTGTGGTTTGGGATTCTGTGTTATTTAATGCAAAGGTTATGGGTTCAATAAATGAATCCCAATTGTTTTGGTGCTTTGAGCAGAATGCTCTGAGCGCTGTGCCAATGCTAGCATTGAATCTCTCTACAAGCCCATTTGATTGTGGCCTGTATGGTGAGGAGAATTTATGTTTGATCTTGAGGTGTTTAGTTAACTTTGTGAACTTTGCACCTGTATAACATGTTCCATTGTCTGTTTGAAGAGTGGCTGGTGTTCCATGATGACAAATTATATTCTTGTAGAACTCTGCTGCTGTTGTTTCAGCTTTTAAGTCAGTAGTAGCCCAAGCTGTTGCATATCTGGTAGCATAATCTATGCAGACTTGTATATGTTTGTTTCCCCTGGCAGTTGTGGGAAGTGGTCCCACCGCGTCGAGGTTTAGGAACTTCATTGGTGAAGCCATGTACTCTCTCACTGTCATTGGTGTTTTGTGTGAGTGTACTTGCCTTTTTGCTGTGAGGCATGTGTGGCAGGTGGAAACATATTTTGTTGTGTCTGCTAGCATAGACTTCCAATATACCCTAGGTCGGAGTGCTGACAGCATCCTACTTGAACCAAGATGGCCGCCAGTAGGTGAGTCATGGAAATACTGTAGTGTACTTGTTACCCATTGCTGTGGTATAACAATTTGAAGTGGTACAGTATTGGTTTTTCTCCAATTTATGGGGCATATATGGACTAATGTACCATTTACAAAGGTGTATGTCTGGCCTTGGTTGATGATTCTATTTCCTTGTGCTTTTGGTGCAGGCAAGGTCCCATCCTCAAGATATTGTATGAGGGGCAATAGTTCCTTGTCCTTCCTTTGTTCCAAGCCAAGGTTTGTACCTGAGATGGATGTGTCGGGAATTTGATCCAACAGTTTATATCTAGCACATGTTGTTTTATTCTGTCTCTTTCTTTTTCTTTTTCATCGACTATTGGCCTATCTTGTGCCTTTTGTTGGGGTGTGTCACTCTTGTTTTGGTGTGTCGGCTCCTTTGGAGGGCCTATTCTCGCCTTGGTGGGAGTGGCAACCTTTTTCTTTAAAGGCACAATTTGCTTTTTGTCATTCTTCTGTCTCTCAGAGTTCTTTGATTTATTTGGTGCCGTGTCTTTTGTGACATTTTTCCAGGCAGGTGAGGTTTTGGTAGGTTTGTTTCCTGTGACCTTTTTCTCTTTAAGAATAGTTTGTGATTGTGTGGGGGGTTTTGGTGTGCCCTCCTGAATCATTTCCCTAGTCTTTGAGCGTGTGGTCATAGGACACAAATGGTTTGATGTTTCCTCTCCCTGCATTGATTCAAAGAATCTGACTGATTTGGAAGTTGCTTGAGTAATAGCATATAGTGTGTCTTCTGAATCTTCATCATCTGAGTCAGGTGGGGTGAAGGATGGCTCCGTAGGAGTTGCCTTCAGCATCTGATTGAGTGATGAGATTTCAATAGGCTCGAAGTCATTCTCTGGAAAGAGTTGTGAGTATTCTCTCTCACAATGGCAGAACACATAGTGTGTAGATTGCTTCAAGATACCCCTAATGGGTGTCTCTGGCCTTTCAATGGTGTTGGGTGGATCATCCCTTTTGAATGGTACTTTCTTTGTTATTTTTGCAAACTTGGTTCTACTGGCTGCTCTAACTCTCCTTGGTGGGGGTGGAGGGTTAGTCATGGGTCCAGAATCTGGGTATTCTCTTCTAGACATAGCATCTGGTGGTGTGTTATCATCACCTTTCACGTGTTGGATGGTGAATGAAAATTGCTGTATGTCTAGAGCCCATCTGGCCCATCTATGTGTGAGTCCTGTATTGGTTAATAGTGGGATTAGGGCTGCATGGTCTGTGTATAATTGGAAGTGTCTAGTTTCTAGATAGTGTCTGAAGTGTAATACTCCATACACTACTCCCAGTAGTTCTCTCTCTGTGGTATTGTAATTTCTCTCATGTTTGGAGAGGGTTCTACCTGCAAAGGCTACTGGTCTGAGCACTCCTTCATTATCTCTCTGTGAGAGCACAGCTCCTAAACTCACATTGGGAGCATCAGTTGCCAAACTGAACTCTTTCTCGTAGTTTGGATATCTGAGAAGAGCATTGGTACAGAGGGCATGCTTTAAAGTTTTGAAAGCATTATCTGCATCCTCTGTCCAGACAAATGCTTTGAGATGTGTCTGTAGATCATACAATGGTCTAGCAATTTGGGCATAACCTTTGATAAACTTTTTGAAGTATTGGCATAGGCCTGTGAAGGATCTGACATTTTTGACTGATTTTGGTGTTGGGAAGGTTTTGATTGATTCCACCTTTGTGGGAGATGGTTGCAGTCCCATGGGTGTGACTCTCATTCCCAAGAAGTCTATTCTGTCTATGAAGTATTCACATTTTGATTTCTTCAGTTTGAGTTTACCAACTCTTAAGCTGTTGAACACATCTTCCAGGTCATGGAAGTGTTGTTTGATTGATGGTGATAATACTAATATGTCATCTAGGTATGGTAGGGCACATTTGTATTTGAGTTTGTTCAGGATCAATGTAACTAGATGGCAAAACCCCGCCGGGGCGGTCGCTAAACCCATCGGCATCCTTTGGTAGACATATTTTTTGTCATTTGCTATGAATGCGGTTTTATGCTGATCCTCCTCTCTTATAGGAATTTGAAAAAATCCCTGTTGGGCATCTAGCTTACTGAATACTCTTGGTCTGAGTGACCCTATCATGTCTAGAGTGTCATCGGCCCGGGGTGTAGATAAGGCTTGATTTATCGTGTTTTGGTTCAAATAACGAAAATCTGTGACGAGCCTATGGCCTCCCGATGATTTTTGTACTCAAAAGGATCTGGAAGCCCAGGGGCCCTCCGCACATTCTCTCAGAATGCCCTGTTGTACTAGCCTTTCACATTCTTCCCCTATTGCGGCCTGTTTTTCTGGTGTTTGTCTATATGATAGGAAATGACATGGTACTGCCTCAGGTTTTACATGTATTGAGTGGGTATACAGGTGTGTAGCACCAATGTCTCCATCTTTTCCTACAAATATATCATCATACTTGGTCAGCAGTGATTCTAATCTATCATGCTGATCTTTGGATGTGAGCACAGATTTTGGTGGAACATTCTCTTCCAATTCTGGCTCGAGGTCATGTGCCTCACTATGTATAGCAGCTATTTCAGAGAGTCTGATTGAGTTGGGTTCAGGGTCAGCATATGTGGACTCACAGTCTGAGTCTGTGTCACTGAATTGAGTTACATCCTCAGGCCGTATGGCTGAGATGGATTGATCAGCGTGTGGGGTAGTGTCTGGCACCTGTTGAGGTTTTTCTAAATCAGATTCCTTGACTTCCTGAAATAGAGCTATGATGGCACCCTTTTTGATTTTATGTGGGCGCCTGCTGGGGTTGAGTAACACTAGGGGATGTTTGTTATTTTCCCTGGGGGTTACTGCTGCCCTTTGAACTAGATATGGGGCATTGTTATTTCTTTGGAGGTTATCCACTACTCCAGTTTTGCCTTGCAGTGTTTGAGTAGAAGTGACTTTACCCAGTACTGCAAGTTCAGAGAATGGAGGGATGGTAAAATCCCTCACTGCCCTAATGGGTTTGAGAATTTGTTCAGGATCAACATTAAATTCAATTTGAGACTTTGTAGTGCTTAAGAAATCTGTGCCGAGAACAACGGGCTGTGTGAGGTTGGGTATTACGGCAAATTGGTATTGGAATCTGACACCTTGGATTCTAAAGTTCAGCATAGCTGAATGTCTAACATGACACACCGATCCATCTGCCAAATGGATGTTGATTTTAGATTTCCTCAGTTGGATATGGAATCTCTTTTGGAGATCCATGAGGAATGATTGTCTGACACAGGTGATAGTAGCACCTGTATCAACCAAACATTGTACATCTGAAACATCATATAGATTTGCATTGATACAGCCATTTTGAAGAAGTACAATAGAAAGCTTGGTACTCTCACCTGTATCCTTTGATGATGAATCTGGTGGGGTGATGTGTATCACTGATGGACGTCTCTGTCTGTTAGATGGTATATTGGCACTAGCAATTGTCTCTGGTTGGATCTTTGTTAATCCTGATTGATTGTTTGTATTTGGGGTGTCACAGTGCACTGGCCCATCGGCACTGTGACATCCTAGTTTTCCTGGTTCTGTGGGGCGGTTGTGATGCTTGCCACCAGGAGCTTGGAGATTTGATCCATCACGTGAGGTGGTATTTGGGGGTTACTGTGTTGGTTCCCCTGGTAACCTCTTGTGTTGGGTTTGTGATCCTCCTGATGTGAGCTGGAACCCTGGTTATATTGACCAGAGTTGCTGTATTGCCCAGAGTTATTTGAACCCTGGTTGCTGTAGTATCCAGAGTAGTTGGATCTCTGGTTGTTGTAGGCACCATTGTTGTTGTAGGATCCACTGTTGTAGTTCCTATGTGGACTATGGCTTCTTCTGTTGGATCCTTGATTATAGGATCCAGAGTTGTTTGAACCCTGGCTGCTGTAGGAACCATTGTTGTTGTAGGATCCAGAGTTGTAGTTCCTATGTGGACTATGGCTCCTACTGTTGGATCCTTGATTATTATAGGATCTGCCATTACTTGGGGTTCTGTCTCTCCTATCACTGTATGAAGAGTTACCATTGTTGGAGTTGGAAGAGCTGTTGTCTTTTCTACTGTTGTGACCCCCCCGGCTGTTGCTGTTGCCCCCCCTACCTCTACCTCTATTGGATTGGTAGTTGGGGTCATAGTTATTTCCTCTATATCTACCGGTAGGGTCTTTTGATGTAGCCTTAGCTTCCTGTTGCCTTACATGGGCACTAGACATTAGGTTAACATCTTCATCTGCATTAGTGCTGATTTCCTGGACCTTTTTCTT
Organism: Acholoe squamosa; assembly: GCA_949317995.1. Lineage (NCBI taxonomy): Eukaryota > Metazoa > Annelida > Polychaeta > Phyllodocida > Polynoidae > Acholoe > Acholoe squamosa. The sequence continues at coordinate 6,075,151 of OX439044.1, forward strand.
AGTGGGCTGTGGGTTAGACTCTGCATATAATGTTCTCCTAGATCTTTCTTGGGTCTCAACCTCCAAGGCTAGGTCTAGGGCTTGGTCAAAAGAGTCTATTTTCTTGTTTTCAAGAGCTACAGAGATCCAGGGCCTCATGCCTTGGGTAAATGCTTTGCTTAAGATTTCATCGCTTTGGCGTTGGGCATTACACACTTTCCTGAGATGGCATGCATAGTCTAGGACAGGTTCATCTATCTTTTGTGCACAGAGTGCAGTCCTGGAGATGATATTGTCTCGAGTAGCAAAATACTCTTTTAATTTATACACTACATTGGTCCATGTCAACATATCAGGTGTGGCACTTTCCCTGAAGGATTCAAACCAAGCTAGTGCTTGTCCTTCAAGGTACTTGGGTAAATATGTTACCATGGTGTCACTGTCTGTTACTTTGTACTTGTCCTTCAGATATTCTGGGAATTTGTGATCAATAAATAATGCTGTTGACATGAGTGGTGATGGGTGAGAAAAAGTTTTGGGTTTTGTTACCTCATGTTGCCTGATCTTTCTGTCGTCATGTTGTTGTCTGTCTATGAGCTTGGTCACGTTGGACACCATAGAGATTATGATGTCATCTTTGGATCCAGAGGCAGCTGGTGTGACGACAGGTGAGGGTGTGGGAGGCTGGGATGATACCATCTTCATGAGATCTGCTATCTGTTGTTGTTGTCTCTCTAGGGACTTCCGCTGGTCTTCCATGGCCTTCTGCTGGTTTTCCATGGCCTTCTGCTGGGTGTCTATTGCCGCATTCCTCTCTGCCAATTGTTGGTTGAGGATCCTCTCCCTCTCTTCCTGCTGGAACTTGTTGGCTTCTAGGGCAGTAACTGCATCTTGGATGGCCTTCTCATAGGCCCTTATCTTCTCAGCTGTCTGATTAGGTTGGGGGCCTTCATCGGTGTCCATGATGGAGGGTGTGGGAGAAGTGTCTCTGGAGGAGTGGCTGTCAAAGGCTGGAGCTGGGGTGGAAGATCTAGATGAGGGTGTGGATCCACCCCCTGAGGCAGATCCTTCTTCCCCTGAGGTAGATAGCGTGAGTTGAGCGTTCTGTAGAGATCCCTGGGAAATGTTGGATCCCTGAGAACTGGTTGTCCCCTGAGTAGACAGGGTGGGTGGTGTGGGGTCTACTGAGTGTGGGTCTGTTGTATTGGAGGCTGAGTTGCCCCCTGTGGGTCTCCTAGATCTAGGTGGGAGGGAGACCTCTTCAACAGGTCCCTGACTACGTAAGGTCTTTGTGTGTTGTTCTGCCAGCTTGACTGATAAGACCTTGATGTGTGGGGAGACCTCACTGATGTGTGGGGAAACCTCACTGACGTGTGGGGAGACCTCACTGAAGTGTGGGGAGACCTCACTGACGTGTGGGAGACCTCACTGACGTGTGGGAGACCTCCTGACGTGTGGGAGACCTCACTGACATGTGGGAGACCTCTCTGACGTGTGGAAGACCTCACTGACGTGTAGGAGACCTCACTGACGTGTGGGAGACCTCACTGACGTGTGGGAGACCTCACTGACATTTTGGGAGACCTCACTGATGTGTGGGAGACCTCTCTGACGTGTGGGAGACCTCTCTGACGTGTGGGAGACCTCACTGGCGTGTGGGAGACCTCACTGACATGTGGGAGACCTCACTGATGTGTGGGAGACCTCACTGATGTTTTGGGAGACCTCACTGACGTTTTGGGAGACCTCACTGACATGTGGGAGATCTCATTGATGTGTGGGAGATCTCATTGATGTGTGGGAGATCTCATTGATGTGTGGGAGATCTCACTGGTGTGTGGGAGATCTCACTGGTATGTGGGAGATCTCACTGGTGACCTTTCGAACATGGTGTCAAGATCACTGGGTGGGTGGAGTGGGGTTTACTGTGTGTATGATTGTTTTTAGTAATGTTGCCAGCTTAATTTCTTTTCTTATGAGAGCTCTGGGTAATTTTGGGATCTTAGTAGGATGTTCTCCACCACTTTGTCATACTAGTAATTGTGCATGATCAAGTTGTCATATGAGAAATATCATATGACTAGTGGTATATAGTGTAAATCCAACAAGCTCTTATAAATAGTGTTATTTCAAGTTATCACTGGTTTATTCAGCTTTAGGCAACATGTAAGAAATATCAATCACACAGATGTTAATATGCAGGTAATTTCCACATACAGTAAATATACAATAGTTCATAGAGTATAATGTTCTGTTCCACTCCACCTGTGAGGTAATAATAATACAATGTCCAGCATAGTTCTAGGTGGGTTCCCACACCTAGCTCCTGACCTGCTGCTTAGAGGAATAATGTAATAATGAATAACTTTACCCTCTGGTGGATGTCTTGTAGAAGATACCCTCTGGCCACTAATGATGGAATCCTATGCCTGTTTAGCATAGTTTCACCATAGTGTAGAGGTATAGCAGGTAGCAGGAGATGACTGGAGATGTTACCTCTGGAGCGGTTCTGGAGATTCTGATTTCTAGGAGGTGCAGCCAGGCTATTTGTACCAAATCTTGGCATTGCACCTCAGACTGACTGGGGCCAGTGGCATCTGCCTAACTCTGCAATTGTTTGAGGGGGGTCTTTTATGTGTCACAGGGTGCACAAAGGACCCCCATGGACGCCGCTATGTCCCCCATTGTCCTGGTCGGTTCTGTAACTTCAAACCCTCATATCTCAAAAGTTTACGCCGTTACAACCGCCATTTTAGGCATGCGCAGAGTTGAATATGCCAAATTACTAATGCCCACTTGCCAGGCACGTAACTCGCGCTGGTTTGTCTGTAGCACATTCGGAGGTTGAATCAGTCCCCATGGCATAACTTCCTTAATAATAGGAGTTCCGCCTTGATCTTGGGCTCATTTTGACCGTCTAATCATGGGCTTTTCATAGATGCTTTGATATTTGACCTAGCTTGCTCAGGAGCGACGCTAGAGCAGGCTAGCTCGAAAAGGGTTTTCATTTGTATTCTGTGGACTTTTCCTCAATGACTTCATAGATGTTGTTTCATCACCCCTATGCTTTGGCATATTTGGTCCAGGTGGCACTGCATTTGCGGGCAGGTATCTTGCAGGGATTTCTGTGGGATTATTTCCATCATATTCAATTCCTTCTATGGTTATCCTTGTTCCCCGTACGAAAGATGGTATTGACAGGCTATCCTTGCGATGGCGATGTAAGTAGTATATATATAGGTCTTCTTTGGATATTTCTAAAAAAAAATATCCAAAGAAGACCTATATTTTTTGAATATCCAGAAAATACCTATTATTTTGGATAATAGGATTATTTTGGAAATAGTAATCATATCACTTTAGGTTTTAAATACAAAAAGAGAGGTCAAGTGGTTCTCATGTCACAAGGTTCTCAGCTGTGCTTTCGGTACAGAGGAATGAACTGAGATGAATGTACAAGGATTTGAAGGAGGATTGAAGGAGGATTGAAGGAGGAGGATTGAAGGAGGATTGAAGGAGGATTGAAGGAGGATTGAAGGAGGATTGAAGGAGGAGGATTGAAGGAGGATTGAAGGAGAAGGATTGAGAGACATATTCAATTTCAGATCAGCTCTCTAAGGAACGGCGTTACTGAAACAGGAGGACCATTATGTATGGTGCTTCAACCAACTGATGGGAGCATACACGCTTCAACCAACAGTGGGAGCATTACCCGTTCACGCTTCAACCAACAATGGGAGCATCAGCCGTTCTAAGTTGACAAGGTCGCACGAATAGTCGTGATTTTGTTCACACTGAAGCTAGAACCTGGAGCTACAGGCGTGGAGGTTCGTGACATGAGGGCCGGACCTCTCCAATTAACCCTAGATATTGCGTTCCTTATATACTCCACCTCAGCAGTGAAATCATAAATGTGGTGTTACACCTTTAAGTCTATGCACAAATAGACATTCAGTTTAAGAGGATATAGATTTTTTTCAACAGTTTTAGTGATTTAGGGACAGAGTTTTTTCTCCTCTATTTTTTGTTATATTTCATTGATATCAGCAAAGAATATTTGCTGAGTTATTAGAGGAATTTACAGCGTTAGTTTACAATTGAAACGATAGATTTTTCATTGGATTTAAAGCAATTCTTGTATTACGATGATAAATAAAATATGTGATGTACAGATCATTTGACACTTTGATTGAAGTATTATGCTGACTATAAGTAAAAATAAAAATGAAATGAAACAAGTTGTTTGGATATAATACATTTTATTATAATGTAATAGAACAGAGTTAAGTATTATTATAAAATCATATCATTAGGACATATGTGTTTCTTTACGCCATTGTTCATATATTTTGCTGTGTCTTAATTGGAAACATATTTTAGAATAAGGAGTATCTTTGAGTTTGTTAGATTCTTTTAATGTAATATTATATATTTTTTCCAACACAAGTTGTGCAATCGGATCTCCACAATTTATTTTATATTCTTTTTCACCAAAATTTAAAAAAAGGATATGAATTTGTCCTCTGTAATCATTGTCTATGATTCCTGCCTTAACATCCGTATACTTAAACCTATGCCCACTTAATGGTGCTATACGTGCATAATACCCAGTAGGGACAGCAACTTTGATGCCTGTTTCAATTAAACATTTTTCTTTGGCTGGAATTATATAACTGAAAGCACTATATAAATTAAATACTACAGCGTTAGTTTTTTCTTTACTTAGAGGAAATGTATTGGAATCATATCTAGTATATCCTAAAACAGGTTTGTTTCCCATTTTTTTTTATTGACTGTACTTTAAGACTATTAAGAAGTGTGCATTCACAGAGACATTTATATCATTCACAGAGACATTAAGAAGTGTGTTTTACCTTTAGGATTCTGTTTTTCTTATTCTTCTTCTAAAATGTACAGTATATCAAGATAGTCAAAAAGTTCTTTGTCTTGAATGTCTTCCATCGCAGTATTCAGTTTATCTAACTGATTTGGTTTTAACATGAAGTGGCTTTCAATGTTCTTTGATGCGAACAGTAACGTATCCCAGTTTAATTTGGTGATAGTGAAACCTTCTATTTCAATTTTAGAGTTCATGTTAATGTTCGAACTGATCCATTTTAGATGAGAGTTCTGTCCATTCTTCTTCGAAAATTTCGATCTTTTGTTCTTCTTTTACATCCAAGTATATGAGTGTGTTGTCTTCGTGCGGCACGTCATCGTACATAACAACTAAATCGAGATTGTAGGAAATGTTATAACATCCTCACAAACATGTTTTCACTTCTCCTTGATCCGTGTAACTATGTGCTCGCACTGTGAAATTGGTTTCATACCGATGATGACTTTCTTCTGAACTTGTTTCATCTTCTGAGGTTGATGATTCAATGTTATTCATTATAGTTTCGTTGTCAGCCATTTTTTTGACGCAATGAATTATGTTGCTACGTTATGTTGTCATAGCTACACTTAGTAACGAGTGTTTACTTGATTTGTAGCGCATACCTTAGCAACCGTGTTACACAGAGAGAGGATACCAAAGACGATCTAAATCATAAATTTCTGCTGGTATTGATTCATTTATATGTCTCTAGCCGGGAAAATAAAGAATTAAGTCATCATTTATGAACAGAGTGGCAGAGAATGAGTTACATATGTGTTCTAGTATACTTTGAAATTGACTTCTGAAAGTGATTGTTTGATCTAAAAAAAGTATATTCGCAGATTTCAATGACTGGATAAAATTTTTATATTCCTTAGACTTAATACTGTAGTAGTTTCATTGATACGACTATTTCCATGGAATATTATTGAAATCTTGCTGTATCTTGAATTATCTCGGGTTTGCCATTTAACTCCAAAGTGATCTGTGTAATACATGACATTGATTAATTTTTTTAAGTTTTTTATTACTTCGTTTAAAAGTGAAGAAGTTTGAACTTCATCGTTTTTCCATTTATTCAAAAAAAGTTCTGCTGTTTCATTTTTTAAAATAAAAGTAATTATTTTAGTGTTTTCATATGGAAAAATATTATTTCGAGGTGAATGATCATTGTAATCAGAATCTTGTAAAATATAAAGCAAGCATTCATTTACTTTTGCTTTGTTGTCCATTATGTTTTTTTGGTTGTATGATTTTTTTTAGTTTATCACAGAGATTGTGTGATTTTTTAGTTTATCCCAAGGATATTTTGTTTGTTATAATGTATGCATAAAAAACATAACTCGATTTTATTTAATTTTTTTATTAGGGATAATTTCACATCGAGAAATGGAGGGCATTTCATTGATTTTATTATTGGTTTATATGATGTTGATTTTTTATTTTTAATGCGATTTTTCATCATAGGCTTGTTCTTCAACTGCATCGACTCGTTTTTTCTTTTGCTGATTCTTAATTTGATTTTTCTTCATAGGCTTGTTCTTCAACTGTGTCGAAGAATTGTTCTTCATCTGCAGCCTCTTCATTGACAGGGTTTTCTCTTGATGGTTCTTCATCTATTTTTTCAACTGGTTTTTCTTCAGTTTCATTAGTTGTTTTTTCTTTCCCTGATCCGAATCCTCTTTTGTTTCTTTCAGTTACATTAAGAACAGACACTTCTTCAAGGTGAGGGATGCAAATTCTTTCTATGATGATTTGAGCTATTCGATCTCCATGTTTTATTTCAAAGTTTTTATTACCAAAATTGAACAGTAGGATGGCAACAGTGCCTCTATAGTCTCCATCTATTACTCCTGCACCAACATCAATAAAATGATGAACTGCAAGACCTGATTTAGGTGCTATGCGACCATAGCATCCTGGAGGTATAGCAAGCGTTAAATCAGTTTTCACCAACATTCTTTCTTTAGCAGGAATATTATAATCATAAGCACTGTATAAATCAAATCCTGCAGATTCTTTAGTTGATCTTGTTGGTTCAATCGCTCTTTCTGTATTTTTTATATAATATATCACAGGTTTACTTATAGGATTTATATCGGGTGTGGTAACAGGAGTTTTGCATGGTGTTATTAATGCTGTATTTCTGTTATCCGTAAGTGTTACAAAATAAGACTCGTGTGAATATGCCATTTTTGTTGATATTGATATATAAAGATATCAGTAATAATATGAAGTTATAACTAATATCAGTAATAATATGAAGTTATAACTATACTAAGTACTTATGACTTGCTTAATGACTTGTTATGATATAGTTATCTAAGCTTATTTCAGCGATATTTAAAGCGATAATACAATATAATGTTATAACTATAGTATGTATAATACTAAGTACTTATGATTATTGCTATACCACTTGTTATATGATATATAGTTATTTAGTTCTCAGCTTATCACAACTATATTAAAAGCAGTTATAAACAGATAACAATATTATGTTATGATAATAGTAAGTTGTTACAATTGTCATATCACTAGTTATGATATACAGTTATCTAAGGTTATCATAAAGATATTTTAAGCAATCTTATGATTAGATGACAATGTGATAAAAAATTATAACTATGTCAGTTGTTACTATTATTGCTGTATTATTTGTTATAATATATAGTTATTTAAGCTTATCACAAGATATTTAAAGCAATCTTATAATCAGATAACATGATAATATATTATAACTATTAAATTGTTATGACTAACTGTATTGTAGTTATTAAAACTTATCACAAAGATATTTTAACATTTTAATTAAAGCCTGCTTGTTCAGTTCCTGTTCTTTTATCAAATTCATCGAAGATAATTTTCAAACCATCTTTTCTGTTCATGTCAGACAGAGCTTTTATGAGATGGTGAGTTGCACTGTATTTAGATGTTTGCCACATTTTTAGCACTTGGAAGGAATATTGAGTTAAGTCACGTTCAGGTTCATAAGAAATATTTTTTATATCTTTATATGATATGTTTAAATAAATCGCGATATATTTCCAGTCTGATGGTATTTTTTCGCTCAATTTGCTCAAGAAAAGATATATAGCAGTGGAATCAGTATGGTAATTTTCCAATAATTTTTCGCCAAAATATTTTTGAGTGAATTCTATTAAGTCTCTTCTGCTAGTTTCTAGAAAACTTGTTTCTAGTTCCTCCCATCTCTTGTAAGGAGGAACATTTCTCCACCATTTTTTTAACATTTCTAATGCCATTTCGCTTGGTTTTTTAGACTTAAAAATATTTTCTAAACGGTGATCAGGTATGCCTAGATAAATACCTAGTTTCATCCAGTCTGTACCTAACAGTACAGATATTTGTTGTAAGACTTGATCAGAATAACCTAAGTCTTGATTGAAATAATAGGATGGCAAAGGCATTTTGAAGTTATATGTAATCAGATGTAAAGTTAAGATAGGTTATGTTAGCTGTATCACAAAGTAGTATCGGAAACAAGTATACTATGATACAAAAATAGAAATAATATAATATGTATAAGGTTATATATGATATATAAAAAAGGACATAATATTACAATATGCATAAGTTCATATATGATACAGTAAGTAAAAAACAAATATATAGCCAGTAAAGATATTGTAAAACTTGTATATTTAATGTTTGTGATTTGTGTTTTTGTTTTTTCTTTTACAGAATTTGTAATAATATATTTCTTTTATTTTAAGCATTTTTTATTGCTGACTTAGAATACTTTTCCACGAAGCAAGATAAAAATTTACTTTTTCTCTGTCTTCAATAGTGTATCTACTAAAGAAATTTTGATTAATGTTTAACATTTCATGAAAGGTAATTTCTCCGTTTAAAATATCATTCACAGTTATATTTTTAATTTTCAAATCTTTTTCTATATGACAGGCTATCATATCAAATACACTTTCAAATAAAGCATATTTTTCCATGTTTTTACCTGAATAGTATTCAGGATGATGATCATTATTTTTATAATGATGATTTAATGCATTTTCCCAAATTTTTTTGTCTCTTTCATCTTTAAGACCTTCAGTAGAAAAGAATTTTAAGGTATAACCTACAGCTTCTTTCACTGATAATTTTGATAAATCATGCATATTTAATCGTTTTATAAGACATATTTTTTCTGCATAATTAAATACTGTTTCTCCTATAACGAAAAAGGCTGCAGATATTATTTGCCTATGCTTGAATACCTGTTTATAGTGTTCAAGGAGTATGTTTAAGAAAGCAGAATTGCATATAATTTTTTCTTTTTTAGCATTAACATATTTAATTGCTATTTCGTCACTGATGTTCTTATTTTTTAAAAGATTTCTTATGCTGTATGTTTGAAAACTCATTTTAAATTATATAGCAGTGATTAAGTATACCTAATCACATTCATGTTTTTCTTCATAAAACACTTCATCAGGTATACTTCTATATATGTTTAATAAACTCTCACGAGGGAGATCTACTATATCTATATCTTCAGCAGCTTCTTCATCCTTATCATTACTGTCTGATACTATAGTGTTTATGTAAATCGGACCTTTTCTTTTCCTGTATTCCCTCTCCATTTTAGCTATGCCATAGGCTTTTCTATGTGCTAACATACTCATGACTTCTTTTTCTGTCTCTTTTATTTTATAAGAGAGAGAAGAATTTTTTTCTTCTTCTTTTTTTATTTTGTTTTGATATTCAGTTTTCTCTTTTTCTAACGAGCAAATGTATGAGTGTTGATGGTGACAAATTTTTTCTAGGATTTCATTGCGTTCTTTTTCATAGTTTAATTGAATCTTTAAATAATCCATATTTAAAATATAAGTTATTGTTTATAGGATCAGCGTGATATTTTTTAATCAGTTGTAAGTTGGAGATGTGGTATTTATCTCAGTGATTTTTCTTTGTTTAGGTATATGTATTACAACATATCTATTTTTAAGAGAGTAATTTATGGTTATTACATCAGTAAACTGATCTACTCTTGAGCTTTGGTTTGTTTGAGAATTATTTGAAACAGACTGTCCTAAGTAAGGATAGGACCAGCTTTTTCTCTCATTTATGTTTGTTATGTAACAAGTTAAAAAACTTTGTGTTTTTTCTCCATTGCGAAAGATGTTGCCAGTTTCTGTACAACATAGGAATATTTCATCTCCTTTTTGTAAAGGAGAAGAATATTTTTTTTGTGTTTCATTATATATGATACCTGTTATAGCTAAGACAAACATAACTAAAATACTACTCGCTTGTATAGCTGGTAGTTTCTTTTTAGTTGCATTATTGATTTTACTTAAAAGGTTTGATTCCGTCATTTTAATGTTTTGGATTTTAAAGTGTAATTGTTATTTAAGAAATCGTTTTTAGGTAAGCAGCTTTGACAAATTTGATATGGGAAATGAGCTTCTTTTATCACAGGTATTTTTTTCTTTTTGAAATGATTTATTACTTTATTATCGTTCCAGTCTGTATCAGTCGTGAAACTAGATATAATATCTTGCATGGACATGTTGTTAGCTCTTTTCTCAAGATAATATAAACAATATTGTCCACAAGTTATAGAAAATAAACCTTGTATAGCATGAGTTGAATATTTATATTTTTCAGGTAATGCTTTAAGAAAACTTTCACGAAGAGGTAGAAATCCATATGAATCAAAATATTCAGCTAATTTATTAGGTTTTTCATAATATAAAGCTACCCAATGCTCACCAGGAGAATCACTGTTGTCAGTGTTAACTATGTAACTAGTAGGGTAATATGTCACTTCAGGTATGGTATCTGCTGAAAACACTCCATATTCTCCTTTTTTTTCTTCTTTTATTAGATTTAGATAAAAATTTATTTCTTTTCCATTCATTTTGTTAGGTTAGTCAATTCAGACTTAAATTTTAGCATATTACTTGAGTCTAATCTCATGATCTCATCATATTCTAAATATACAATGGCCGCTACTCCATGATCTAATTCTTCTTCTAATTTTATTACAAAACCTAAAGTACCAGTTTCAGTTAATTCAAAAGTTTCTGATGTTGCTCCGTCTTTAGAAATATCAAAGCAAAATAATGTTGTTCCCTCTTTAAATTCGTCTATGGTTACATTCTGTGCTTCATTTCTGAATATATCTCCTGTAGATTTAAGGAGAGCAAGATAAGCCATGTTATACATATTATTTGTAAAATCTAATTCATAATGATAAAAAGGAGTTCCTCCATCGTTTACTTTAAGTTCTATTTCTTTGACTTTAAAGTTTTCAAATTTAAATGGATTACGATTATGAGTGCCTGTGAAGCCATCTAAATGCACAAGACCAATTATGACTCTTTTAGGTAAAGGTGTGTTATTCACAACATGTGAAGCTTGAAGAATAGCTTTTTGAGGACCGAAAGTGACATATTTCATGTCTATTTTATGGATAGGAATATCCCATACAGGTAAATCAGTAGCTCTTGCTTCTTCTAATTCTTGATGAAAATCATCTGTTAATCTAACTCTTTTGACGTATAAGTTTATTTCTTGTACATCTATAATATATTTTTGAGCTTCTACTTTTGACATTAAACAAAAAGTTTCATCTGCTCTATCTAATTCAATAGAAAGAGGCAAGTCCCCAGGTAATAATTTAGACTGTGAAAAAAGACTGTCATGTATTCTTACATGCACTTCAAACAATGTTCCGTTTTTTGTTTTTTCATATCTTTTTTTAGCTCCTGCATTGTGAGCTGTACCTGTTAAAGTGTTAACTTCATTGAAATCTTTATTGTCTTTTATGTAAAAACCTAATGGTCCTAACATTTAGCTGTAAGAGGATCATAACTTAAAGTAAATTCTATTATTGATTTGTAACCATATAAATGCCTCCGTACCTCCACCGCCGCCGTCGTCCTATATTCCATGTTTTAAGAAATATACTGAGAGTTATATCAAATGGAATATGTACTACACATACAGGAACACTCAGAGCAACCATACAAGGACTGTTACAAACTGAAATCGTTCTAATAAAGGGAGAACGAATAGTGTGAATAAGTCCACATAAACGATGATGAGCGATAATATAAGTCGCTACGGTACAATGGCGGAACAACAACAAAGAAAGAGGCAGCCTGACACGAGAACAAGGAGATCCTCTGGGGCAGAGATCGAGGCATATTTGGATCAACATGTACAACCCAAGCCCAGAGGGAGAGGAAGACCAAGAAAATACACCAAGGAGGTTAGCAGCAAGGCTACGAAGCGAGCCCGACCGCCGAGCGATGATGTTTGCAGTACGATGGACGGTTTGGTCGGTACGGAAAGTACGATGGCCGGTCTGGTCGTTAACAAATCTCCAAAGTACCAAACATCGCACAGACAAAAGAGGAGGGTAAAGGACAACGACACCTTAAGGACTAGAGGTACATATGAAGCTGCTGGCAATATCAATGATACTGTATTTGCAGAGGAACAACGAGATACAGAGGACTCTGATAGTGACTGGACATCTAACAGCGATGAAGAGTATCAAGATAGCAAGGTACAGTCCAAAATGAAGGAGGTAGACCACAATATTGTTAAGAAGAAAAATGGCTCTAAGAACTTTCTAAGAAAAGTTTTCAATGATATGATGAAATTATTGACCCAAAACAGAGCAGATACACAAAGTGATATTAATGAGCTGAAAGAGAAAGTGGAAGGTACAAACAGGTCTATCAGGGACCGTCTACAACAAATAGAGTCCGAAAGTAAATCAAAGTTCGTACATGTTACAAGTGAGGTGAAGAAAATTAAGGATTCTACAGTACAACATAGTGAAGATCTCAGGCGAGTACAAGAGGAGGTCAAACAAGCTTGTGATATTGCCAAAGAAGCTAAAAATATAGCTGAAAATGTCAAAAGAGAATGGACAGTGAAGAGTATAAACCCAAGTTATGCAGCAACTGTCAAATATAACATCAATGAGGAATACAAATCACCTCGTAGATTCAATTTGATAGTGACAGGACTACCGGAAGACGAGAAGGAAGATCCCATAGAAGAAACTATGGCCTTGATGAGAGCTATGAGAGTAGATGTGGACAAGACTGAAATAAAATTGACAAAACGCATTGCCACATCGAGAGATGAAGGTACCAGAGCATTATTAATATGCTTTACCACGACATGGCGAAGAGATGCATGTCTTAGAGCTAAATCTTCATTGGCACACCCTGGAAGCAAATACAATACAGTATACGTGAACCCAGACGAGGATCCGGAAGTGAGACAGGTCAAAGGGTACATGAGGCGTATTGCAAAAAACTGTAGAGATAATAGACTAGCTAATGCCTGGGCAAAAGGTACGAAAATCTTGATAGACAATATCCTATATGATGGGTATAAACCAAACGATATCCCACAGAGGTACATACCTAAGGATGGTTTCAACACAAGGAAGACTGATATAGAAACACAGTCCATAGCTCCAGGACCACGACCCGGGCCCAAGAATGCAGACATACAACCAAGCACAAAGGGAGAAGAGACAAAAGACAAATGTGAGTGGAATACAAGATCGGCAACCAGGAATACTCCTATTGGTATCAGGCTTCAACGGATGTCTGGTAATGAATATAGGGGTAATATGACAGTACTGAAGAAAACTCCCTCAAGAAGTGACTCAACATCAAGCACAGACACTACCCCAGTAGCAAAGGAAAAGGTGGTGAAAAGGGACACAAATAGCAGGAAGGCCAATATCACAGACTCTATTGCTGAGACACAGGTCCATGACTATAAGAAGCCAGAGTACGTGATAGGCAAACTCTATATGAGGCAAACAGAAACAAGTATTATATTCTGTGGAGAGAAGTGTTACCTCAGCAACCTATACAAAGTTAAAATTGAGCATCAGGGTCTGTCCTTTGGATCAGCTGAACACATGTTTCAGTGGGTTGGATGTGTTGAGATGGGTGACTTTGAGGCGGCTGAAAGAGTCATGAGGACGAGCGAAGCACTTGATGCCCGTAGAGAAGGAGAGGGTTGCAAGAGGGGAATGAAATGGAGAAAAATGAGGCTTAGCATCATGAAACTGTGCTTGAGTAAGAAATTCTACCAGAACAGATTCCTACGTGAATTGCTGAGGAAGACAAATCAGTTGAACCTAGTCCAAAGTGAGACTGATATGTTTTGGAGTGCAGGTGTAGGGTACAATGATGATAGCCTGGACAATGACACATACAGAGGAGAGAACATGCTAGGCATTCTCCTAGAAGAATTGAGGTCTAGATTCCAAGGTGAACATGACCCAAAAAATCCAGATTGTAATGACAAACCCAAAGATTGTGAAGGGGATGACTAGAGTCACTAGATTACAAATATATATGAGCTATAAGGTCAATTGAATACGAAAGTATACAGAACAGTAGAATAAAAGTGGACGGTACAAACAGGTCGGTAGGACCGTCCTTTTTTTCCTGATATATTCTATACACAGAGGAGAAAAACATGATAGGCGAGCTCGTACATGTTCAGATGGTTGTATGTTGTAGTAAATTCCTATGCATATAAAAATGTTTGATATATGGGACTTATTAATATAATTTTCAATTCTGTTCGTACTAAACCGGATGGTATAGGGAATTTTGCGAGTTTATTATGTGTTAAATTAGTAATATGGATCTAATTTTGTTTGTTCACCATGTGTGCCAATGTCTATTAATTTGTGGTTCTGTTACACCACTAGTGGACATTACGGACACACGGTATAGAGTGTCAACCTCAACCGACTCTCTCTGTATGGACCCTATAATGTCTAGTGTTCATATACTATCTACACTTGTATATATGTTAGTTAATATGATATCATGTATGTTCAGAGCAGGGATTGATGGGGACAGGTGGAACTATCGTATAGCAATAAATGAGTAAAGACCCAAAAATTGTACAGGAAGGTAATGGTTTTAAGTTCTTGGTCTTTAATGCACAGAGTTTAAAGGATAAATACAACTATATTAGACGGGAATTTAATGGTTTTGATTTCATAGGTATAACCGAGACATGGTTAAAGCCATATACACCAAGTAGTCAACTTCATATGTATGAAAAAACATTGGTCAGGAATGACAGAAGACGTGGTAAAAGAGGAGGAGTTGCATGTTATATAGACAATAGGTACATGCCCTATGTGGAAATCAATAATATCAACTCAGTGGTAAATAAGAACATAGAATGTATATGCCTAACTATAAATTACCCTGGACATAAACAGAAAGTAATAACAGTGATATATAGACCACCAAAAGGTAATGTGGCGGAATGCTACAATCATATACATACCATAGTAGCATGTGAAAATTATAAGAACAAAGAAATATGGATCATGTAAACAGTCGTAGTAGAAATTGTATTAAATTCAGAAGAATGTCCAACTTTCTAAAGGACACAGGTTTAAAGTATCTAAGAACACAACCAACATATTTTCATAGATATGGAAAATCAACGCTTGATCATTATTATACAAACTGTACATGTATAAAGGATTATGGGCTCTTAAACGACATCTGTGGAGACCATGTCCCAGTTTTTGTAGTTAGGAAAATGGTTAAAGAGGTTAAAAAACCAATAAAATGGGTAAAATCAAGAAATATGAAAAATCTCAATAAGATTGAATTGCAATCTTATGTAGACGATACAAACTGGGATACTTGTATAACACCGGACTCTAATGAAGAAGATGTTTATAATGTAATAGTAAAACATATAATCAAGTATCTGGATAGGTTCCATCCTGTACAACAGTACAAGATACGGGAAAATGATATGTTCTATGATGAACGAGTAGGTAGATTAATTGCTAAGAAGAAAAGAATGTTCAAACGAGCTAAAAAATGTATACCGGGTCATATAAACCATTTACTTGATAGAGTGAAAATGTTAAAAAAGGATATTAACAAGAGACTAAGAATTAAAAGGAAAGGTGTAACAATGAATTTACTATGTAAGTATGAAAAAGACCCTAGACAGTTCTGGAAAATGTTAAACATGGTATGGCAAGGTAAAAATACAACACCTACTATTAGCCTAAAAGATGATACCGGGACAGTAATAAATACTGAACAATTGCCAGACTATATAAATGACTACTATATAAATATAGGTTCGGACCTAGCAAAAAGGTTTGATGACATAGCATATATCAATGAAGGGATGATATGCGAAAATGTACTTACGCTAGAAAACTGTACAGCAGTAATTTGTAATAAAATCCTTAAAACAATTGATGTAAGCAAAAGTACAAGTATTGACAATGTACCGTGTAAGATAGTAAAAGAATTCCTTCTAAGTAATGATATATTATTACCAACTTTTGTAAATAAATCTTTTGAGAGTGGGAATATACCAGAGGTATTAAAGATAGGACATGTCGTGCCACTACCAAAACATGGATCACTAAGTGAAGTATCAAACTGGAGACTGATCACAATGACCAATGTATTCTCTAAACTTATAGAAAAATGTGTACATGTACAAATAATGAAACACTTGTTAGATAATGATATTATTAATAAATATCAATTTGGTTTTATGCCAGGTCGGTCAACTTCAGATGCTATTTTTAAGTTGGTACAGTATCTACTAGAGGCCCGTAATAGAGGAGAGTATTCGTTGATTCTATTCTTAGATCTGAAAAAAGCATTTAATACAGTAAACTTGGATATATTAGTAACAAAACTACAAAATATCAACTGTGACGAACAATGTATAACATGGTTAAAAAGTTTCTTATTAAATAGATACCAGACTACTAAAGTCAACGGTATGTCTTCTAATAAAAAAGTCATGGACTGTGGAGTGGCTCAAGGCACGGTATTAGGTCCATTAATGTTCAATATCTATCTTAATAATATTACTAGTAAAGTGGTAAATTGTGAATGTTTTCTTTATGCTGATGATGTGGCATTGGTAATAAATGGAAAAGACCCGGTAATAATGACCGCATTGATGCAGAGTGATGTAAATGAAATTGAGAAATGGTGTAGATTAAATGTTCTTACGGTGAATGTTAAGAAAACAAAAACCCTGTGGTGTAGCTCTATAAGACAATATATACCCGACAGTAATATCACCATGCAGGGTACTGTATTAGCAAATGTGGATAAATTCAATTACCTAGGTGTTATAATAGATAAAGAACTTAACTTCAAACACCATTGTAAGAAAATAGATGGAATGGGTACGGCAAAGCTGAAACAACTACGAAATATTGTAAAATACCTTGATACAGAAAACTCGCTAAAGATATATAAACAAATGATTGTACCTATACTAGAGTACTGTAGTTTTGTGCATGAATCTGGACCAAAAACAATTGTAGACCATATAGATGTAATACAAAACCATTGCCTACGAGCATGTCTGGGAATAAGGAATGCCTGAGATATACATATAAATGACCTGTTGATGAGATGTAGAGTGGAAACGTTAAGTATCAGGCGTAAAAAATCCTTAGCATGTTATATGTACAAGTATGCTCGAAATGAAGAAAATGTTATGGTTCCCACCAGAGAATTAAGAGGATATAATAAGAAGAAACTAATAGTGAGAAGACCCAAGAGGGAAATTTATAGGAAAAGTCCGTTGTATCGTGGAAACCAAATATGGGATATACTACCAGTAGAAATACAATTAAAGCCTAATATAGAAGGCTTTAAATCGGGCTTAAAAGGAGAAATCTTAACATCATTGGGCAGATTGTGAATTATAACGAGAAAGGTACATGAAAGGAAGAACATTGTAAACGATAGTTCATGGAAACCACCTGTTGTACATTACACTTATACCCTGTACTCTGTCTACATGATATAATGTACTTGGCGACTGATTATAATAACTACATATGTAGTGTTTTCTTTAGCCAATAAACAGTGTTAAAACTTCAACTTCATTGCTGTCTGATATTCTTATTCCTCCTACGAAAACTTTTACATTCTTAAACATAGTAGCACCAAAATAATTAACAGGAAAAACTTTAGCATTATCATTTATAGTTCCATCGTTAGCTGGAGCGTCAGGTGCTGTTTTATCTGCTTTCAATATTTTTGCTTTTATGTAAAGGTAACTGTTATGTAAAGAAACATAATCTTTTTTGTTAGATTTTAATGTAAATTGAACAGTGTTGCTGTTTGGTGAAGCTGTAGGATCTATTTTTTCATAGTATGTTTTTATTCTTGTAGTATCAGTAGGAGGTATATATTTATAATCCAATTCCGAGCTTATACAATGATGTAAATTTTCACTTAAAAAAGACATATTTTTTGTTCAGGTGTATCTTCTTATTTTTACTTAAATAATATAAAAAAGATCAAGTTATCGGTTTATCTCAAGCTATTTATTCTATCCGAAAATATCACCATGACTTCCTTTCTTAAGTTTTCTTTTTCTGTTTCTCTTTTTTATAATTTTTGGCTGAGGAGATAATTTCCTTTCATTTGAAAAGTTTGAAATAACTTGAGAACCTAAATCAGACAAACTTTCTTCAGCTTCTCTTTTTATAGCCTTTTTTATATTTTCACCTTTTAAAACATTTTTTGCAATTTTTATTCCTCCTTTAAGAGCTTTACCTGCACTTTTCACCGCAGGTGTAATGAGAGGTACGACTGTCTTAAATAAACCTTTTAGTATGCCACCTATACCATATCCTCTTTGTTTCTGCTTCCTATGAAAGGAGTTAGTGTATTATATCCACTTCCATATTGATTGTAAAATAATGGATTTTTATTTTCTCGTAAAAATTGCCTGTAAAGAAGTTTTTTATGAGCACAATTCGAATACATTTTTATTTATATTGCTAGGATTTTTTCTTCTTTATCTCAAATGCTTTTTCTTTATTTATTACTATTTTTTCCATTTTGTGTCCCAATCTTTCCCATAATATTTAGGGTTGGTTTTTCTTGATCTCCCATATCGTGTTTTACGTGGTGATGCTTTAGACGAACTTTTTTTCTTTTTTGTTTCTCCAAAAATATCTTCAGAAGGAGGGGTAGAGGACATAGGTTCTATTTCACTTTCTTCATCGAATTTTTGTTCAAAAGAAGTTGGTTTTATTTTCTTAATTTTTATTTCTTCTCTTATTCCTCCACTTGCTTCATCTTTTTTATTTTCTTCAGATTCTGTGAAGGTTTTTTCTTCTCCCGAAGGTATAAATAATTTTTGTTTACCATATTCTGGAGGATAATTTAAATTATCATCGTCCACGCTGTCAGAATCTTTAAATAATGATTTTTCAATTGGATCATCGTAATCATTTTCTGAATATTCATCATCTGTTGCTTCTATGGATTCTATCTTTCCTTTTTACAATTTTTTTATGTATCTGTCGTTGTCGTTTTTTTATAATGTCTATATTTTGATCTTCTACAGGATATTTTTTTATTTTATAAGCGTCAGCATCCTGCTTGCTTTTTCCTGGTTTATTGAGAAACCAAGATTTAGGTATATGTGGAGATAAATTATACCAAAGTTCATTAATGCCAAGAGGTTCTTTTTTTATGCTAGTATTAGAAAAAAATTTCATTATGTCTATCACATTAGAATTTTTTAGCAGTTTTCCGTTCATTATTATTTCACCTTGATCATTCCAAAAAAATTGTAAAGCTAACATTTTTTTTTAAAATTTCTTTTATGTAAGGTATTTGTGCTTGTCTTATATGTGATAATATTTCTTCTATAGATATACCTGTATGAAAAGATTTTTCAGATTGATTTTCTTGAAAATAAGAAAAAAAAGTAGGATTTTGTTTAGATATATCTTGATTAGTACTTAAAACTTTATATGGTTGAATGTTATACATTTTTTCTGCTAATATTTCTTTTTGTCTTTCAAGAATAGGATTTTTTTCATTTTTAGTTTCTTTCGTCTTAATTTCTTCTATAGCTCTAAGTTTTTTATATGTAACTAAAGGAATGACAATACTTTTTTTGAAAGAAGCAGTCATATTATTGTCCATTTCCTGCTAAACCTCCTAGTAAAGTTACGGCTAAAGGAATAAGCATAGACAAAAAACCACCTTTTTGTTTTAATACTGCTTTCCTTTTTTTGTTATTCACACGTCTATTTACTAAAAATCTTAAAATTTTTTTATGCTTTTTAAGTTTAGCATAAGAAAAAGGACTTAATTTAATGTTTCCTTTCAGTACGTTATAAATACACTGGCATATAGCATCTATGTCTTCTTTTCCTGCATATTCTATCAGAAGATTTCTTCTTTTTTTATTTTTAGTGTTACTTAAGACTGTAAGGAAAGCTAATTGCCTAGACAATTTAGGTCTTTCGTTTCTTTTAGTCTTTTTCTTTAAAATTCTTTTTTTCCCCTTCCTTTTTAATATAGGTCCTTTTTTTAACAATGAAGATTTCCTTTTCTTAGGCATTTTCTAAAACGTAATAAACAATACTATTTCTTGTCTTTTATATCATTCTTTATTTCATTTATCACACATGCATTTTTTTAAGTTTTATTTGGAATATAAACATCTTGGCCTACATCAAAAATATTTCCTCTTAATCTGTATTCTTGTGGAGTTTTTTGATGTCCGTCTATTAAGAGATAAGAATGTGGTTTTCTAGTTGCTTCATTAAAAATATTGATAAAGGTTTTATGATTTTTTGGTAATAATTTTCTTCCTAATATTTGAGGCACTGTTTGATCTAAAGGAGAATTAAATATAACAAGGTAAGTAGCATTTCTGTTCACAGTTTGTCTTTCTTTCCCTTCAGAAAAAAAATTTTGAGATATATATATCACATTTAAACCTTCATGATGACAAGTTTGAGTAAATAATTTTCCTATTTCTGCATTATTACTGCTTTCTCTCATTAAGTCATCTAATATAATAAGTCCATTTAAGTTTGGTTTTATGTATTTATCAAAAGAAGAAGGAATACCATTAATGAAAATAACGTCTTTATCTTGCATTATAGAAGGTTTTTTAGGAGGTGTTTGACCATAACACCAAATAAAATAATCTATGTTTTTGTCTAATATGCGATCACTGTTTTCTATTAAATTATGAACAAAAGTAGTTTTACCACTGTTACTAGCACCTGCTACAATCATAGAAAAAGGTATTCTTATACATGCATTGAAAATAGGAAATTCTATGTGCTCCATTTTTTTTTTAAATTCCTTCAATTTTAACTAGTTCTTCTTTATAAAAATTACCACTTAATATTTTATTGTTTTTATCAATTAATACATATGTTGCAGGCCAAGTTCTAAGAACATAAGCTACTTGAAAAATTTCTTTTTCCAATGAGAAGAATATCCTCTTCTAAAAGTAGTTTTATATTTAGTAATTCTAACTTTATCTCCAACTTTAAAAGGTAAATGATGTTTTTTAGTGAATAAATATTTCCCGTATTGTTTAATCCATATTTTTTTTTCGTTTGCTTCAGTTACTTCTGAAGGACTTATACCTAAGGTTCTATGCTTACTGTGATTATAACTATATACTAAATTTTGAAGTACATCTATATATCTCAAAGTCTTTTTGAAAGTAAGATATTTATATATTTTATCTTGTATAGTACGATTGAATCTTTCTACTATCACACTTTTAGTGTCTTGTGATGTACTGAAAAATTTAATGTTATTTTCTTTTAAATATTTCCTGAATACACCTTTAAATTCACTTCCGTCATCAAATTGTATAATTCTAGGCTTAACTTTGCTTTTTATTAATATATTTTTAAAGCCATCTAAAGTGACAGAAGCTGTTTTGTTTTTTAAAGGAAAAATATAAGCATAACAAGAAAAACAATCTATACAAGCAAGTAAATATTTGATATCATCATTTTCATCTTTTAAATTAAATATACTAATTAAATCTATTTGCCATTGATCATTTATACCTTTCACTAAAGTTTTTCTTCGTAAAAATCTATGTTTTATTTTTTTGTGAGAAGTATAGGTTCTAGTGTTATGAAGAAAAGTTGATACATCCGTATGAGTTATATTTTTTTTTTTTCTTTGCACTTTCATATAATTTATTTGCAGAACTGAAAGAGGCAGGATCAGATGGATTGAAAAATATTTCTTTTAAAATATTTTCTTTGTTTTTAGTTTGTTGGTTCATATTTTTTGACACATATATTTCCTGTATTACATTACAGAGATGGAAATCCGATATGCATGGTTTCGTTCTAATATTTCAAATAATTTTTATACATGAATAGAACGATACATATAATCACGTGATTTTAAACCATCTCAATGTAATAGAAAGTGTGTCGATATCATATTATGCTGTCAGATTTCACAGTTATCCATGAAATTTTTTAAATTTTATTTATCATATAAAAAATGTTTACTGATTTACAGGCATGTAAATAGGGATGAAGCCACTTGGTTTCATAATTCCATCTATGTTAAACATCAGACTTTTGTTTCCCGTTTTTGTTTTTCTTGAACTAGAATTGATTTTAGTTTTATTTCGCGAGGTATTAGATTGCTGCTTGTTCACATTTCTCTTTCTTTTAACTTGCACCTTTTCCTTTCTTTCTGCTTTTTCATTTTCATCTTGACTTAAGTCATTATCACTGGTATTATTTTCCACTCTGCTAGAAGTCTTATTTATTTTTTTCTTCTTTTTCTTGACTTGTATTTTTACTTTTTTTTCTTCATATTCATTTTCATTATGACTTACATTGATATCACTCTCTTCTTTTCTTCTCTTCAGGTTTTCGCTTTCTTTCTTGATAGGACGGACAATGTTTAATTCAACATTCTTGGTGGAGTCATTTTTTTTCTTCTTCTGAAGACATGCTGTTCGAGTCTTCATTTTCACTCAAGTCTTCCATGACTTTTATATTGAAATTTTGTGCAGATTTAGCTTTGCTCTTTAACTTTTCTTTCATGTATTTATTGTAGCAGGCATTACATCTCAAGTGATTTTCATCAGACGTAAAATAATGATAAGATTGAAAAGGTCTATGGCACCTTATACATTCTTGTACCATTGACTCTGCACATTTTAAACAATATTTTTTATTTTTTACTAAATCAGCATTTTTACCACAAAATTCACATTTAGAAACCATTTTTTATCATAAAAAATTGAAATGGATTATTTTTAAAGCTAATCAGGTAAGTCAATCATTTATCTCAATAATATTTTCATGATATTATTATTCACTACCGTCATTTTCACTTAATTCCATTTCACTTTCACTGTTGCTATCACTACTTAAGTTTTGTTCTTTTTCTTTCTTGTTTTTCATTTTTTCTTGTTTGTTTTCTTTCTTTAATTTCTTAAGTTTTTCAATTTTTTTATATATTTTATTTTTCATTCGAAGCAGAAGGTCAAACTCTTCTTTTTGAAGAGATATGCTTTTATATTTAGTCAAGTCATGAAAATGTAAAAATATATTTCCTTTAAATCTATTTATATCTATTCTTTTCCTGCGGCCGAAAGCCAAAGTAGGGTATTTTCCTGATTTGTTCATTTTCTGTTTTTCTTTTGTTATGCCTTCAGCTTTCTTTATAATGTTACTAAGGTGAAAGTTTTTTTTAAGTTATCTCATGATCTTTTTTCCTTTTTTTCTTTTTCATTTCTGGAAAAGGTATTTCGTTTCTTTTTCTTTTTTTCTTTCTTTTAGGTATACTATAGTGTCCATAAGCAAGAGATTTTATCCCACCATCACATAAATATCTTTTATCTTCAAAAGGAGAAAGAGAAATCTTATGTAAGGAAATGGTGTACACTTTATGTTTTAGACTTACTATATTACTGAATCGATCTTCTCTTATTTTATTTTCGAATAAGACTTTCTTAAGTTACCATGTTTTATTTCTCGTATACAACTTTTTTTTATGCCTTTCACTTTTTTCTCTTCTTCTCCAGTTTCATAAAGAATAGAATACATTTTAGGTCTTAATGCTATAAATTCTTTTATTTTTTTCCCTCCTGTTTCATCTTTGAATTTTCCTAAAACTTTCATATTTTTAGAGGAAAATAAAGGATGGCTTTCTTTAAGATTAGAAAAATCAAAATAATTTTCTATATTTCTTATTTTTTCTAAGAAATTTTCATCTTTGATGTAATAAATGAATGAGTCTGTATCTGTGTACAATAATTGAATTATACTTTCTGAAAAAGCAGGTAACATGATATTGTAATGAAAATTAAACATCCATAATTTTGATAGTTCTAATACTGTAAATCCTATGTATATAGGTTTATTTAAAAGAATTCGTTCTTTGTTATATTGTATACCTACAAAGTCTTTTTGGAAGATATGAAGTGATTTAAAATTTGGTTTTCTTATAAGTTTTTCACTTACTGAAGGATTGAAGTTAATTTCATAGTTGATCTTTTCTTAACATTTTCCAATGTTTTCCCAAAAGTGCTATTAATTAAAAGCTTAAAAAATTCTTTGTCAAAAGAAGAAGTAGCTAAGGTTCTTTTTGTTGTATTAAAATTGATGTATGGTTTCATCCAATCTTTTTGTTTGAATGAAAGAACTCTATGTATTTTTTTAGTTTTCATTCCTAGGTTTAGATATAGCTTTAAGTTACGGTAATGTATAACATAATTTTCCTTTTGATTTAAGTTACATATCAATTTCTTTCCTCCTTTTTTATATGAAATTCCTATGTCTTTGAGTACTTGTTCAGCATAAGGAGATAAATCTTCCTTTTTTATTTCTAATTTTTCTGGTGCTAAAGGAAAAGAATTATGCCTATCATGAAGGTTTGCAGGATAAGATAGAGTTACCTCCATAATATAACCTGTCTCGTTATTGTCTGGAATGCTACATATTTCTAATTTATTTATTTCTTTTTTTTCTAACCATTTGAAATCAGAAATAGGTAAAAAATCTGCTTAACACTTTCCATACAAATTGTTGCAATCAATATAAAAAATATGTTCATCAGGTTCTTCTGCCACGGCATACCTGTGAGAAACGTTAGTTATCCCTCCTCTTACACCTGTTTCTATGAAATTGTACATTTCTATGTCCGAAAATAAATCTAATTTAACCCCAGTATATTTCAGCATGGCTTGATAACTTAAGCTTGGTGAAGTAAGAAAATGTGACGGATCTAATCCATAGTAATCTAAAGCCTTTTCTCTGAAAGATTCGAACACGTCACATAAAAGCAACACGTCTATTTTTAAATATTCTCTCAAATAATCTTTTAGGTTCTTGCATTTGAAAGCTTTGAACATAAAAAGAGCATGCTGGTTATCTTCGCTAGAAATGTGTTCTTTTGTTAAAGAAGAATAAAAATATTTTCTTGCAGGTAATTTTTTTTCTTTCAAAACACTCCATGAATTTATGTAATCATAACACATAACTCCTTTACGGATAAGATAAGGTAATAATTTTTTATCTTTTAAATGCTTCTTTGTTTCATAGAAGTCATCAGTTCCTTTTTCATTCATAAGATTTGCTAATTTAGCTAAAGAAGTGGGTGAGACCAATCCTGATTGGCCTATGTATTGATACGGTCAGTACCACTACTACTCACCCACCTGCTACTCCTACACACACACACACACACACTGCTACTGCTCCCTGAACATACCTGTGGGCAGTGACCCACTACTGCACCCTGCCAGCCTAAGGGCACACACACATGGGACTCTTCCACTGCTTCAATTTTTTGTTTTTTTTATGCATCATGGTGGTTTGTTTGGTATGCCAGCAGTCATACCATGGCAACAAAAAGCACTGCCCCAACTGTGGGGTTCTAAACCACAAACACACGGAGGAGACCAGGAGTAATGCAGTTTTTCATGAGGAAGAAGGGGGAGACCAAGGAGCTTCCAATATGGCCACCCCCTTGGGAGAGAGAAGGCAGAGTAATACACAACCCCCAAAGTCACCAGAAGCTATTCTCCAGGAGAAGATTGCTATAGCAGAAGAAAAGGCAGGACTACTCAGGAAAAAAGGTGACCTCTTAGCATTAGAAGAAAGGCTAGCCTTAATTGACTTAGAGAATGCAGAACTGGAGGAAGATTACAAAAAATCTCTCAAAGACATACAGCAGAAGCAGCAGAGTGCTGCACACAAGAGGAGGGGTGCATTCGTAAATTTTCATGATTTGACTGCACCTAATAGCAGCTATTACCAGGGAGCAGCGTTTACGAACGCATCCAGGAGCAGCAGCAGATACGCCGACGACCGAGCGGAGTACACAACATTTACGAACGCAGCCAGCAGCGCCAAAGCCGAAGACGCCCGGACCTTGCCGAGCGCCTCCGAAGGCATATCCGACCCGAACACGGCCGGACACATACGGAGATACCCGAACGCCGCCGAAAACGGGCTCGGAGAGAGTCGGGGACGGTCGGCAACTGCACGGAGAATACCGACCGCCACTTCGGGTTTCTTCAGCGACGTAAACTCCTACAGCGGATTGAAAAAGAACGGTCAAGGCTTGGATTACGATATGTACCAGAGAGCAAACGCAAGCGGCATATTAACCAACGAGGAGACACCGAGCGCTGCCGACAGCCTAGGTCGGAAACTTTCGGATTACGTCGGCTCGGGCAAGTTCGGCAATGTTCGTGAACGCTCGGGAGTGCAAGATGGCGTTCCTTCCGCTTTCGCCGAGGGAGACAATTTACAGCAGGAGTTTATGCATTTTTTGGCTGGAAAACAGCAAAAATTGCTCAATCAGGCCAAGCAGAACCCAGTAGGCAGTGCTCCAGTCCCAACCACAGCAGCACAGGAGGTACCACAGCTGTATTACTTGGATGGGACACCCTACACTGGGTCTTTGCCTGACACACAACATCAACAACACAGGATCACACCACCCAAGCTTCCCCCCTCTGCTACCATCCAGGCTGGATTATCAACTGCAGGCCTGACAGCTGAGAATATGGGCGTGGAGGGGGACCTTGCCGGCTACCTGGATGCAAAGGACCAAGGTGACTTGTTATCCACTTTATTTAAGATAGGTGAAGCTTCTAAGAAAAAGAGGTCACAACACTGGTTAAGGCCAGATTACCACATTCCCACTGACAAAGTCTACTCTGATATGACATACAGAGAGCTAATATATGGTATGACATGTGTCCAGGAGAAGTTAGCTATTGCTAATTTACCACAGTGGTCTGCAAAAAGTTATGGTGACCATATGAGATTCGTAGCTAGGAAGGGCCTCAATGCCACTTATACCTCGAGTGCACTAGCTAAATATGAGCATGATCTCACTACTAGAGTGATTTCAGGGGAGTTACCCGGATTTCAGACAGCTGAGCACGCATCAGTCTCTGATAATTTGGGCTCCGATAACCTACAGGTGGTACAGGATTTGAAGGCTGAATTAGCCAGATTAAAAGCAGGTAACAAACAAGGCACTAAAGGTAAAGGCCCCTCTACTCAAAACAGAATCCATTGCCCTACGGATGTTTGTGCTTTGTTCAATTTCACTAGATGTTGGTATAACCCATGTAACAGGCAACACGTATGCGCGGTGTGCAAGGGCCCCCACCCAGCAAAAGGGGGGTGCAAAAATCAACCAACAACCACAAGCAGTGGAGCAAACAATAATGCGGGAGGGGGGTCAGCCTTTTTCGCACCACCGATCCACTCCCGCGTATCTTGATGTACAAATAATATTGACGGTGCCCATGATATTCCGGATTCCTACGGTTCCGTGGTCAATGTAACAACCGACAATTTACCAGACATTTATTGTGATAGAGACTCGCTTGTGTGTACTTCGGACATATCAGAATTATTGTCAATTTATGTAAGCTATGCTCCATTGTGGGATATTAACTCCACCCATATCCTAAAAGGGGTCAGATCTCAAATGAAACCCGCAGGCTGGTTATCAATGCTTAGTGGAGGCCCTAATTCAGTTTATGGTACAAATGGTTGGGATTATGACGCCGCATTCCTAATGGACGGCATAATGCACGGGTTTAAAGTAGTGGACCCAAACACACATATTAGTGAGTATAGCACTAAGAACTATGTACCCCAAGAAGCAAGGAACTTCATTGATAACCTGCTAAAGACAGAAGTAGACCAAGGCAAATTGTCTATAGTCACAGCAGCCCCTACTTGCATCCACGCCTTAGGTGCGGTTGAGAAAAGAGATGGCGGTTATAGACCGGTAACGGACGCCAGTAGACCAGAAGGTCTATCTATTAATTCACATATGAACGAGACATTCCACCACTTTAGTTACACTAGCATCGATGATGTGACCAAGGTGCTCCGACCCGGTATGTTCATGGCAGTCACAGACATTTCCGCAGCATACCGCTCTATTATGATTAGGCCAAGCGATAGGCAATTCCAGGGCCTACAGTGGACATTCGACTCACAGAAAGTGTATTTAGTGGACAACTTCGTGTCATTCGGCACTAGAATGGCTGCATTCCTCTTTAATAGGATTACTGACAGCATAGCTCGTTATATGAGAGCTAACGGTTATTATTGCTTTAATTATCTCGATGACTTACTTACTATGGGTAACTCATATGCGGAGTGCCAAAAAGCACAGTTGTTTCTACATAGCACACTCCACTCGTTGGGCTTTTTCTTATCCTATAAGAAGGTCCTTTCACCTGCACAAGTTCAAATTTATCTAGGGATAGAAATTGACTCACTAGAAATGTGCCTCAGACTACCGGAGAGCAAGATCAATAAATTGCACAGTGAGCTACGTTTCTTTGTAGGTCGCCGAAGGGCAACCAAGAAACAGCTGCGCCGTTTATGCGGGATCTTAGCACACTGCTCTACTTTAGTCAGGGGGGGCAGGACATTCTCTCACAGAGTCATAGGCATGTTATCTGCGTTCACGAGCTCTAAAAGGTACATAACCCTCTCTACCGGGTTCTTCAAGGACCTAGACTGGTGGCTAAGATTCGCAAAGTGGTTTAATGGCGAAGCAAAAATTGTCAGCACTCTACCGTCCACAAAAAGTGACTTATACATGGTCGCATCAGACAGGGGTTACGGTGTCAGGTACGGCAAGGACTGGATATGTGCAGGTTGGGGATGCAGGATCAGTATGAACATAGACAGTCATGGACACTGCCTCCCGCCACCTAGTCAATTCGTGCCTGAAAACATAAACATCAGGGAGCTATACCCCATCTTAATGGCGATTAATAGGTGGGGACCTTTGTGGCGCAATAGGAAAATTGTCTGTTACACGGATAACACCCATGTAGTAAGCGCACTGAATAAGGGCAAAAGTACAAATACAAGAGCGATGGACTTCCTGAGAGAACTGTTTTGGCTTACAGCTCTTTATAACTGCCATATTGTAGCATTACATATCCCAGGACGACTTAATGTCCTTGCAGATGCTTTGTCAAGAGTGTTATATTACCCGCATAACCTTCCTATGTATCTATGTTGTAGCGGCGGCTAAGCTATGCGAAGATTTGGACATGAAAGCGGCAATAGCGAGAGCGCATGCTTGGAGCGTTTCCACCTGGAAAACTAAATGCAGCCAATGGAAAAGATTTATTGTGTTCTGTACCATCTCTGCCTCTACGGTCATACCCACTTCGGTTCAGACCATGTGTCGATATTCAGTGTACCTGTCTTCGGACTTGAAGTATAGCACTATAGACAATTACGTGAGTGCAGTGATAAGTTTAAATGCACATTATGGCTACGACGTAGCTTGGATAAGGACAAATTTTATGTTTAAGTGTACTATGTCAGGTCTGCGCAGGATCCTCGGTGACCCTATACCCACTAGAGTCACACTGTCAGTTTCGCAACTCTTGGACATGTCTACAAAGGTGAACCTAGCAGTACCTGACCATTTAGCTATGTGGGCATGCATCGTTACTAGCTTCAGGACCCTTCTCAGGAAGAGCAACCTAGTAGTAGACAACGCAGCAAAAGCATCACCACACTTTCTAAGAAGAAAGTCTGTATCATTCACTAGCTGGGGTATGATTGTCACGGTTTCAAGCTCAAAAACAATCCAATTTGGACAGAGAGTCCACCACATCCCGGTCGTAGGAGTCCCTAACTCACCACTTTGTGCAGTATCTTTACTCAAGAGACACTTTGACAGTACCCCCACGACAGACCCTGAAGCACCCGCCTTCCTAGTGCGCAAAGGGAATTCGCTGGTCCCATTACAATACTCAGCACTACTTAAGTTCCTGAAACACCTACTAAGTACTATTGGGATAGATACAAACAGGGCCGGAATACATTCTCTGAGACGTTCAGGCGCTGCCTTTATGCACCTGTGCGGTATCCCACTAGAGGACATCAGATACACCGGTGACTGGACAAGCTTGTCTGCTCTTTTGTACTTAGCCAAACCACTTGGTACCAGGATAGATATAGACAATATAGTCGCCACGGCACTGAAAGCTACTTTTTAGACATACTAATGTGTAGAGTATCAGGACTATATCATTGTTCTGGTGTTGCCGGGTCATTTGGACTCAGTTTAGCCCAGACCGCAGCTACTCGTCCTTCATTACTGTTCCAGAATCAATGGGTGAGACCAATCCTGATTGGCCTATGTATTGATACTGTCAGTACCACTACTACTCACCCACCTGCTACTCCTACACACACACACACACACACTGCTACTGCTCCCTGAACATACCTGTGGGCAGTGACCCACTACTGCACCCTGCCAGCCTAAGGGCACACACACATGGGACTCTTCCACTGCTTCAATTTTTTTTTAATGTAATTTCTCGGTATTAATATGTTATTACTTGTTAATAAATAGGGCCGGGTCATTTGGACTCAGTTTAGCCCAGACCGCAGCTACTCGTCCTTCATTACTGTTCCAGAATCAATAGGAAGAAATTGAAAAGAATCTATGAAACGAAAATTCTCAAAACTTAAAGTCAAAAATTTTTCGGACGATTTTGCTATGACAGATATATTTTTCTCTTCCACATATTTATACAATTTTTGAATAAGAAAATGAGTGTCATAGTTCATGCTATTGTGAATAACAATAGGTATTTTTAATTTATCCATCCTTAAAGACGTATTGTCAATGGACTATTCTATGTATTATAATTATGAATGACATACTCAAACCAAACTGGCCAAGCTACCCCCTAGTTCAAACCAAGGTCAACCTATTTTTAGCTTAGCAGGGTGAAGAGTTCACACCTGCCCTCCTCCAGTGGGAAATCCCCAGGCTCCCTCCTGTGGATCCCCCCACTGGAGAACTCAACTATTTTTAGATTCACCTAGCCAATAGGAGCAGCTCACCCCTCCTACCACAGATTGGGACTGAGCAGAACCACCGACTCAGCATATTTGAGTCGCTCCCTATACTAAAAATAGAAAGTACAGAAATAGACACGACGTCATCTGGGCTTGCTCCTGACTATATAACCTAGTCAGGATCAAGCCTCAGCATCTTATTCTTCTCCAACCTAGACCCTACGACACTCAGGTGCCTTGGCTTAGGATATAGCTTGGTCAGACTGGCGAGTACTATATTGTACACTGTATCAGTTACTCATCATGCCAATCTTACAATAAAGCTGGATCATCAACTGAATTGTCTGGACTCCTGTTACCTCACTTCATGACATGTAACGAGACATTGACAGTATAAGTAAGATTACATCTGTTACAAGCATAGTTTATATCTCTCCCTTTACCTTCTCGCCCTATATGAGAATGATCTAAAACTTTACGTATACCTTTACGAGTCAATGAAACCCCACAAATGTAACATTTTCTCTGCTTAGCTACATGAGAAATATCCTGAGGAGTTAATGTCATAGGTTCTCTTTTATGGTGTAAAATATAAGATATTTCAGCTCTTTTTTGATATAAATAAGAGACAAAATTTGATATGACATGTTTTCCTACATATATGAAAGGATCTTGATTGTATTCTTTATATTTTGACACCATTATAGCACCGAAAGCATTTAATTTATGTTCGCGTTCACATAAAGATTTACCTTTATAAATTGGTTCTTTCATTTTATAATTATAACATTCAAAATCTGCATAAATGATAAAAGGACTTTTCACTTTATTTTTGAAATCTGTAAAATTAAGATGTGAACCTGTAGGTGGCATATAGTATCCTTGTCCTACGTAAGGATTTTTATTACAATTCTGAGTGGGACTTATATTTTTTTTTCTGAGCAAAAAGATATCAAGCATTTGTAACAAAAATATCTAGTTTTTTTCCAAAAAAAAGGTCTTATAAACTTATGTAAATTCCTAATCAAATAGTAGTGATCATCATATAATAATAAATCAACATGTCTTCCTTCAGAAACAGAAGCCGAATTAGTAGAAATATACATAGGGAAAGGTTGAATTATCTTTTGCTCTGTTTCTAACATACCAAATACATTTATTGTTAAATTGTTCTTTTTTTCAAAAATGTGATATTTCATTTAATTTCACAGGAAAAGTAATAAAAGAAAGATTCAATTCATTTAAAAAAATATCATAAGATTTTGCTAAATTTGAATTATTTGTTACTTTATGTAGACCAGCTAAAACAGAATAAAGAAAGCATTTATTACCAGTTCCTTTTATATTTAAAATCGATTTTTTTTGTCTATTAAGTCTTTAGTCTTTTGTGTTTCTTTTCCTCCTAAAGGGTTATATTTAAAAATTGAAATTCTAAGAACTTTGATTTTTTTAAGAAACCATCCTGATCCCATGTGAAGGAAAGAATCAAAAAATCCTAATATAACAGAAAAACTAGACCTAATTGTTTCTTCTAAATTCAAAGAATCAAAGCCGAATTGAACCGGACTCAAAAACCATGGTTCTATTTGAAAATATTCACTAGTTTCTAAGTTATATTTTCCTAAAACAACGCAAAGTCCTATCTGAAATTCAACTCCACCTTCTTCTTTCTTTACTTTTAATATTTTTTTTTCACTTTTTTAAAATTTTTGAACAGAAATAAATCAGGATCATATTTTAAAGAATTAGGAATGATATCATATTCTGTGATAAGATTTTTTAATGCTCTACGACGATAAATCATTAGACTATCGGTCTGAAATGTAAAACCAAAAACACTGTTCCGTATTCAAATTTAACAAGATCTCCTAAGTCATCACAGACAGTTATTTGAATTTCTTGTATTTCATTTCTTTTAAGTTTTTTATAATATGGAGTAACAAAAACTTCTGTTATGTCATCACCGAAGCTTCCTGTGCATCTTATTGTTCTTAAAAGTGGAACTTGTTTGTTTCCTACTACTTCATTACAAACTATATTGCTATATATATAAATATTAGATGCTATGTAATGCAAATTAGGAACCCCACCCGCTATGAAATTTTCATATTCATTTGGTCCTAAATTTGATGCTATTTTTTTATATTCTTCAAAATTTTCTAAAGGAGGTCCCATGAAAGACACAGTGTTTCCTTCTTTTTTCTCAGCTTTTTCATGTAAATCTAATCTTAACAAAGAAGACAAATCAGAAGAAAAAGTTACTATGTCTCCTTTTCCTACTTTAAGAATAGGTTTTAAATTTTGTGGTTCTATTTTCATAAAAGGTTTTCGCTCTTTTTTAAAGAAAACATCATCAGGATAAATATCAATTTTTTCTAAAACAGAATTTATAGTTCCAATAAGGTTATTAATAGAATTATAATTTCCATAAGGAATTCTTTCTACTATGAACCTTTTCTCCAGGGTAACATCACTTGCAGAATTTGCTATGAACACATTTTTTTTTAAATTTAAAAAAAATTCTTTCCACTATTATAGTTCCGTTTCGTTCTGGTCTTTCAGGAAAATTATACCAAGAAATAGGTATATTAACTTCCACCACTCCAACCTCCCATTCCCCTTTCAATGTAATAGTTGAAGGTAAATTCACATAATAAGAACTTATTTTGTTTTCCCTAGAAGGGTGAATAGTATTAGAAGGTAAATTCACATAAAAAGGAGAGGAAATTGACATTTCTTTAATTTTTACTTATATGATATATACTTTTTTGATTATCTCAAAGAAATTCAACTTAAAAAATAATTATTAATTTCATAATTAAAAACATTATATAACATCATAACATAACACTGTTATATTTTTTAACATTTTTATTTTCAAGTAAAGCCATTTTAGGTAATTTGTCTTTCTTCAAAGAAGAGCATGATTCTGATTTTTTTGATAACCATAATAATATATCTTTTTCATACCTATATATTGGCTTCTTTTCAAACCATTTAACATCACAATATTTACACTTTTTTATTTTATGATTCGTTTTCATAAAGAAAAATTCTAAACATTTTATATGAACAGGTTGCATGCAATAATGAATGTAAGTAACATTTGTGCTGTTAGAAGAAATTATCAGCTCTGAAGAACAAAGTTTACAAAACATATAAAGAATGGACATTTTATGTTCTTTTTTTCTTATTTGATCTCTTATTTTTTTCTTCAAAGGACTTAAACATAATCACTAGGATTAACATTCAAGTAATGTTTTTTGTGAGCAGGTTTCATCAATTCTATTACATCTTCAAAATATGAAGTTTCTAAAATAAAACATGAAAAATCCTTTATTCTATAATAAAAATCTGTATATTTTAAAAAAATACAGCACATTTTAATAATTCTAGGCAATAACATGACATCAGATAAAACAATCTTCATTATTTCTTCTAAAAGATATGAAGACTGAAAGAAATCAGAGAAAAAGCATAAAGCTTCTACTCTTATTTCTTTTAAAGATGAAAATGGCTGAATTAAAGAAAGCGCTGTAAATATATGTTTAGCTTCTGTTACACTCATGTAATTCTGAACAGGGAAACTGACATCTATTAAACCATCTATTTTACCATCAGTGAAAGTCATCATAGCTTCTAAGTAATAAACACGACTTAAAAGCAAAGCAACATTAACTTTAATTGTCATCTTTCATATCAGCAATTTTTTTTCTCATATAACTTACTGTGAAATCTCATCTCAAAACTTGACACTTTATATCTACTCAATAACTTACAATAAATCCTCTTTATATCAACCCTTATTCAACAAATATGGTAAAGGCATAATTATATATATACATATTATCTTCAATAGACTTTATATATCAAAACTTGTTTGATAAATATGGTACAGAATGTTCTGTTTCAAGGTTCTTAACCTGAAATGTCACAGTGCCTGACTAAACACCGAACTTACAGGTTATATACTCTTATGTGATAAAGGATACCTGATAGAAGTGATCACACAGTAGTTTTTTACATGTTTATATTTTTTTTAAAACTTCAATAATAATGTAATGCATTTTTTATAGTTTTTTTCTTAAGCTTCTGAATTTTTTTCTTAGCCATGTACAAAATTCAGGACTACATAATGGCTTTGCTTTTTTCCATTTCATGCAACAATCATAACATGCTATACCTTTTCGATAATGAGTACTATATGAAGCAAACTTAAAACTACTGTAACATTTATAATCAACTGGACAAGCACAACACAGCATATATGTTACTCTCAATGTTCTAATTTTTTTATTTTTATCAAAAGTATGATATTTCCCACACCCTCCGCAGCGATACTTGACAATTTCTGCATTAAGGTCTAAATCTTGTAACATATCAGTTATTTTATTTTGTAGTTCATTATCCGAATAACAAAGATAATCACAATAAGCAGATATGCTGTGTTTTGTACAAAGCAAATCGTCTAATATGTCAGAACGACTAACTTTTAGAAGATCTGAAGCAAACCAAAATAATTTTCTACTGCTTACATGAAACATAGTTCCACAATAAACATAAACTTTCAATGCTTTCCCTATTTCTTTGATTTTTTTCGTAGTCCTTTGATATATATAATTAAACAAAAAATCAGACTGAAAAAAAAAGCAAAAAATGCTATAGACTCTATGTTTTTGATTTCATTAAAACGTTCATAACAAGCTTTTTTTGATGAAATATTTAAGAAGGAAATGTATAAAAAACATTTCGATACAGACAACAATGAATGTGCAGGTATTTCAATGTTCAATTTTTCCATCAAAGGTTCACGATAAAAATTGAAATAGTTTTTGAAGTATAAACTTCTCAATGAAAGTAAAAAAAAGTTCAAGTAGAGTTGCTTTTCCATCTTGAACCTATAAAAACAAGACAGATTATTTTAAAATATAAAATAAACATTGAAATTCTTGTATAACATTTTTATACTACATGTTTATGATATAGGCTGCACACATCTTCAAATACAATATCATATAAACATAAAAGTAACTTTTCTTGAAGCTTATGCTTTATTTCTTTTGAATAATTTAATCCAAATGTGTTGACGAAATATGCTGAATCAGAAGGAGAGGGGAGCCAAAAAGTTTCAAACAATAACGACATGACATCATGCTCTTTTTTTGTGCAGTGAAGTACACTCCCCCTCCAAAGAACAGCTCGTCAGTGCATGTTTCACAAGTGATTTTTTTACATATTTTTGTTCTTGTTTTCATTGGAACTTTTGTCATCAGCTTCATGAGAAGTGATCCTGTCTCTGTGTCTTTCTTTTGAGGGAAGACGACAGAAACAGGCAAGCGAGACAGAATTAAACGTTGAAGGTAGTCTCTCGTTTTAGCCTGTTGCATAGAATCAGAAAAAGGCTCAGTGACAGGACATGGAATGTCATTGACAACTTCGTCTGAACTTTTATCAGGAAGAGTGATGTTGTTGTCGTCTTTTACGACAACTTCACTAGGAACTAAGTTACCATCTTGGATAACAGCAACTTCTTTGCCAGCAACGTTAACTTCGTTACTGTCAAGGATTTCGTCCTTGTCCCCTTCGAGAATAACTTCAACTTCACGGTGACTGTAGTGGTCATTGTTGTCTTTAACACCACCAATTTCCTCATAGTCAACGTGAAGTTCATTGTTATCTTCTAAGGAGACAACTTCATTCACAACTTGATAGTCATCTTTTGACAACTCAAGTCCAGAAATCTGAATAGCTTCTTCTAGTAAATCTAAAGAAGCTGGATCATAGTCGCTTTTGCAAAGCTCTGAAAGTTTTTTTTTCTTTACTAGTGGAGGCATAACCTCCAGATCTTCTTCTTTTGAAATCATTCTTTTAGTAGGATTAGCTCGACTCGGTCTTACAAGAAGAGGCATTTCCTCTTCAGGCTTCTGAATAGAAGATGTTTCTTGTACATCATGAACATTTTTAGCAAATTTTGTTCCTTGAAAAAATTTGTTGTTAAACTTGGACAAAATAGGTTCTGGCTCTTGGTTTTCAATTAAAGGACTTCTGACGAGGATATCATGTTCCATCTGTAGGTAATAAATAAAATAAAATTCATAACTAAAATTTTAAGTCAAAAAGTTAAGTATAAAAAATAAAATGTCATACTCAATCATTATGCTAAGCAACTTTTATATAATATTTATTTCATTATTTTTAATTTTTTTGGTTTACAATTTTTAGGACCTCTTCTGTCTTCAGTACACCTGAGAATAGCTGCAGAACAATGTTGCGGACATTTGGCACATTTTTCTATATTTTCAGGTAACATATTAGTTTGTAAGACAATTAAATGCTTATATATTCTATCACATACTTTAATAGAAGATTCTAAGTTAGCCCTACACTGTTCTAGCTGTTCTTTAAATAAGTTAGCAAAAGGTGAAAACTCTCGTAAAGAATTTACTTTATCGTCTACATCTATATCTATTTTTTTCTCATGCTTCATTTCTTCATTTTTTTAAAATTTTTTATTCGTTGAATCCTGCTCTTCACTATCTGAATTGCTCTCAGACAATTCTAAATCTTCTTTTAAAAAATTAAATTCAGGATCAGAAGAACTATCTTGAGAAACGCTTCGTTTAGGTATAACAGATTTAGATTTTCTTTCTATGTCTAAAGATTTCGAATCATTATCCTCATTTTCACTAGAATCTGACAAATTCTCTTCACTGAAAACATTATCAGAAGCTGGTAATATTTTTTTATTCTTTTTTCTTTTCTTAGTCTCTACATATTCTTGCACTTCCTCGTTCTCAGAATCAAAAAAAATAGAGACAGGTTTGCTTCTCATATTTTCAGAAGAAAAAAAATCTACACTTTGATTTTTTGTGTGAAAAGTTATATTAAGATTCAAAACTTCTGAAATACATTCTAACAATACACTATGAGAAGAAATAAGGTCTGAAAGAATTTTTTCTTTCTCTTGATTTATACAATATTCGTACTCTTTTTTGTAGGCTTCTTCTTTTTTTAACAGAGACAAAAGAAAAAACCAAGTCTCATCTTTCATTAGATCAAATATTTTCTCTTTTGATATAAAAGACTCTTGCTTCTTCCTTTTGATATATTTTAAAATGTAATACAAACAATGTTTCTCTTTAAGCTTAATTTCATTCCAGTAAACTCTGTTAAATTCATTATTTTGACTTAAAATAAAAAATATTGTTAAAAGAATTTCTGAAATCAATTTAATTTCTTTCATTTTTTATTATCTGACTTTTCCTTTATAATTTCGTCTAACACAAGTTTTATCTCAAAACATAAAAATAAAAAAATATTACAATCTTTAGTAATACAATTCCCTTTGAAATTATAACCTAAAGTAAAAGTAATATCTTTATTTGAAATTCTTATGACAGAAACATTATTCACATTATAATCTTTTTTTAATCCTTCATAATTTACCCAAACAGATTCATATGTGTTAGACTCCTTTAATTTATATGAATATTTGTCTTTAAAATGAAATCGTATTTTTAAAAGAAATTCTATGACTTTAATATCATTATTTTTTATGTCAATTTCTACACTTATTTGGATATTTAATAATGATACTTTAATTTTATTGTAATTTATTAAAGAAAAATGATTCCAAAAGTTTGAACAAAAAAAGGAAATAAACTTTTTAATGTTACTTACAATAAAGTTGAAATCATTTCTTAAAAATATATAACAACACCCATTTTTGGTAAATTTTAAAGAAAAATCTTTTTTTAAAATAACAATAGAACCTCTATATTTAGAAATTTTCCCCTGCAGCTGATATAAATTCTCTATGTCTAACTTAGCACAAGGGCACGTTCTAGCTATTAAAACAATATTATTAGTGTAATACTGAATTGACATAAGAATTAAAACCAAAAAATATGCAAACCAATCAGTTAACACCAAAAGAATGATATATTATACCATAATAGAAGCAAGCCAGCTATATAATTTATTGAATAACTAAATAAAACAAGACAACTGAAGCACGTTAACTGAATGACTGAAACAAGCCAACTAAATAAAGCAAGTAAGCAAATAAATAAAATAAAATAATAACCTTATCCAAATTTAATCAGCAATCTTGATGTTGCTAGCAGATCTTCGTCCTAAATGAACTGTGAATAACCTTGTTGATGCAGTAAACTGTAAACGACCTCGATGTTAGAGCAGACCGTGATGTTACACAGACTAAACGACTTTGATGCTGCTGAGTCCTTAATCAAAAATAAGAAGACAGCACAAGACGTCTATCTGAAAAGAAAAAAAACACTTAATTTCTTTAAATTATCAGCGTTATATCACTTCATATATAATCAGTTTCATGTCATCATCTAATTATCATTATTTTTTCAATATGACTTATATATAAATTAATCAGTATGACTTATATATAAATTAATCAGTTTCATGTCATCATATATAAATTAATCAGTTTCATATCTTCATCTTATTATAGATCATTATAATAAATCATTATAATAGTAATTATAATGTTTTTTTTTCAATATGATCATTTAATTATAAACTCATTTAGAATAAATTTTAATGTAAAATCTAAATAACAATTCACCTTATCTATAACTAAAATCCAAAGCAGATGAAATTTACCTTTGCTTTTTACAGTAAAACTTTCTGACTCAAGTTCAGCAAGGTCACTCTCGGATTGAGTTTGGATTAAGTATTGACCTGAAAAATAACATTTCATAAAATCTTTAATATATAGCTCGAGTTCAGCAAGGTCATTCTTAAATTATCGAGTCAAGTATTAACCTGAAAAAAATAAATTTTTATGAGCTGAAAAAAAATAAAATTTTATGAGAAGTTTAAATCTGAATCTTCTTAAACTTAAAACATTATTATTAGAACTTGGTTTTATATTCAAATAAAAAAAGTATTTTTCTTTTCTTATATTTAGTAACAAAGATTAGGTTAATAAATTTACCTCTGTGTATGTGGAAAATATCATGGAACAGATAATTAATTATCAATCTCGTACGGGTCAATAATCTCTGACACGCCTGTATATTTTGCCTTGCTAGTTGTCCTCCTCTATGTTCCTCGTAGTTAGACACAGAGTTTCCTCCACTCATGATACACTAAAACAAAAAAACATAGGAATTCTTAAAAGTAAACTAAGCTCATTAAAGTTTATTAATTGAACAGGGTCTATTTTTTAAATGCAGCAGGTAAAAGCATTCAGTTTTTCACTACAGTTTTCGCACAAACACACCAAATTACTATATTTAGTTTGTGACTGTAGTTTTTACTCGAACACATAAAATAATTTATTTTTACTCTAACGCATAAAAAACTTGAAACTGTAGTTTCTTCTTGAACGCATAAAATTTGAAGTCTGACGTTTTAGTTTCCACTCGAAAGCGTTAAGTTAAAAAAGGTCTAACTATATAAATCACCTACCTTACAGTTTTCCTTTTCCTAGGTTCATTATAAGCTGTAGCGTTTTACATGCTACTCTCCTGTTCTGCTTTTCTTTTATCTGAAAAGAAAATTGATTCATTATTAAATATCCACTCGAACACAACTAATTTCAATATTCAGTTTGTTTCTACAGTTTTCACTTGAACGCATCAGTTCAGTTTATTACTACAGTTTTCACTTGAACGCATCAGTTCAGTTTATTACTACAGTTTTCACTCGAACGCATCAGACAATTTCCACTCGAACACAACTAATTTCAATATTCAGTTTGTTTCTACAGTTTTCACTTGAACGCATCAGTTCAGTTTATTACTACAGTTTTCACTCGAACGCATCA
Organism: Acholoe squamosa; assembly: GCA_949317995.1. Classification (NCBI taxonomy): domain Eukaryota; kingdom Metazoa; phylum Annelida; class Polychaeta; order Phyllodocida; family Polynoidae; genus Acholoe; species Acholoe squamosa. The sequence goes on from OX439044.1 coordinate 6,115,990, forward strand.
GACAATTTCCACTCGAACGCATCAGACAATTTCTACTCGAACGCTTTAACTTAAACGATCTAACACACCTTCAATGAAAGTAATAAGTTATTATCTCAATCTCTATTCGAACGCTACAACCTTCCAGCTCATAACCTTATTTTTCACTTGAACGCAAAACATAAAATTACTGAGTATGTTATCATAGTTTTTTCCTCGAACACAATAAGTCATTACGCATGCGTCACTCTGTTATAACAAAATGGCTGACTATACCTTCCGCTTTAGGTAAAACCATCTTTAGCAGCAGTGTTTTCTCCAAGAAATCATACTTTTAAGCCCTATCTAGACCTTTCTGATTTATTTTATCTTATTCTATGAAAAACATAAAGAATACCATACTTTTGTATATCAAAAATATATCATAGTTCTAGAGAAATGCATTTTCCTAACGCATATTCCGCAATCGAAA